>OX375814.1:17749456-18374456 GCA_947359405.1 Antitype chi | reverse complement strand
AGACGTTATAGCCTTTTTTGTTGTGTTTTACATTGCGCCTAGAAAACTCATAATTTATAGTAGAAATTAACCGTTAGGTACTTATTGGTAAAAGTATATGAATTTTCCAAATTCCTTGTGTAACCATCGTCTCATCTTATGAAAAACGATTGAGATTACGTCAACGCGGTAGGGCTCTGTTGAGCCCTCTGAGCGATGGCTGTTTTGCTTGGATGTGACGCATATTTTCCCCGAACTTATTCTTTTTTAAGTTTGTGTTCTATATCTGCATCATTTTTACCACGAATATTTTCTTTCTTTATGCAATGCGAGATATCGAATTAACACGTGGCCGTCCTCGACAAACAAAGAATGAATTTGGTGTGCGTTGATGTCTTTTACTGAAGACTTCGCGGCTCTGGTAATAGACATCAACGCACATGAATTCACGTCTTGATAATTTTCACGGTAATTATTTTCATAGGTACCACCTCTGCCATACAATCTCCCTACCCCATTGAAAACACAATATTAATTACTCATTATGAATTATGCAAATGAATAGTATTCATACTGAAATCGTTACAGCTGAATACATAACATAAACAATAATTAAACTAACCCACTAAAGCATATAAAGCGGGCTGCACACGTGCGACACTCGCTGCCGGCTCTATGGCGACGACAATTGCAATAATCGTACGTTTGAGTCGTGCGCGGCGTTTCATTGCGCTTGCGTATCGACTACCGTATTGCTTGTTTATTAAATGAGGCTTTTAAGGGACATTTTAGGTTTTCCTTTTGGTGATAAAGCGACCGTTAACTACTGACATGGAGTTGTATATAAAATTATGCTGGATAATTTTATTCAATGATTACCGAATCACATTTCTTCCCATGGGTGTCGTAAAAGGCGATTAAGGGACCAGAGAATGGGTAGCAGAGTTCTCTATGCATTTTATCACCATACTGCGAACGCTAACTCACCTACCAAGCGTGGCGATTATGGTAAACCCCCTCTTGGGGGACACCTATGTCCAGCAGTGGACGTCTTTTGACTGAAATGATGACCAAATCTAAGAGAAATCTAACACAAAACGTTCTGAAAGAGCATTTTGTTAAGAATTTGAACAAGCCTCAAACGCAATTACACCGTTTACCTGCCAGGCGTAACAACCACCTAGCAAAGTAGGTAACCTAAACAAGCCAAAAACAAAACAAAGCCTAGTGGCCAGTCTTAAAAAGTTTAACACCATCTTGCAATTGTAAGGCAACCTGCACAAGGGCGACTAGACGTGGTGCGGCGGCACTATCTGTAATCGCCGCCCCAGGCCAACACGCGAGCCATTCTTCACCTGCCGACGATGTGAGCTTGATTAATCGCCGTGTTTAGATACCCTAACGCCTACGGAGAGTACTAAGATACGATTGTAATATGCAACGAAATGTACGTGTAAAAGTTACCGTTTGTATTATTTTAATTCTCATATTCCTAGGCCTATGAGCTTGTAGGCTGTCAGTTTCATTCAAAGCTTTGAAGAGAGGCTCGTGGCTGAGTACAGCCGCACGGGTTGATCGATCAGGCTAAGCTGCGCTTTCCGGGGTTGGTCCGTGGATGGGTGACCAACTTTTCATACCGACACCATTATTTTTGGTATAACTGGAAAAGGTTTTTTTAGTAGATCTTTTCATAAAAATTTACACTGGCACTAAGAAAAATATCGCAAACAAAATAAAAACGAATAAAACCGTGCCTCGGAAAGTACGTGAAGCCGTGGTGGTCCCGGCTGTTTCGTGGATATTTGGCAGTCGTTGCAGGTAGTCAGAAGTTCAAAGTCTGACAACCAGTTACCGAGGGTCCTATTACCCAGTAACCAGGGCGTGGAGGCCAGATTAGTAGTCGTTCTATAAAAAATACAGGTATACATCTGCATCCGTTTAGACAAGAACCCGACCCCAACATAGTTGCGCAATGGCTAAGCAGATTGAACCACTCAAAACTTTGTAGGCTTTCTTGAGCACTTATTTTCTACTATCAGCATCCTAATGTTCGACCATTCTGCGGTGTTCACCCGTTTACCAAGTTTTATGATTATGGGAATACTATATCACGACTATAAGTACAAAATTAGCTAGTTTCTGAACGGCTCAGACGAACATTTCGCACGATTTATTATACATAAATTTTACAGGTTGTACCCAATGACGTATTATAAATAGACGCGTAAATAATAAACGAACATTAGAGCACTCAAAAACAGCTTAAACCATTAATGCAGCAACCTACTAGTAAATACATAGGTACAATCACAGAACAGATGAAGTGGGTACAATCATACAGTGCGCGAAGAACGGGAAAACCCCACACCGATTTGTGTTGTTAGAAAGAGATAAACAATATTTAGTTACGTCACTAGCGTTGTGTTGCGGTCACTGGATGGTACGTGACTATAACACGACAGGCAATTACCTTGCCAATTTGAAGCGCCCGTTACCCATGTAAAGGTAATATTAATATAATATTGGTTGTACCGACAAAAAGTGGCCTAAGCGATTTAGAATGACGAATTATTAAGGACTTTTTTGAAAGTCCTTAATAATTCGTAATTCTGTGGAAGGACAGTGGTATTCCAACTAACCTTTGTTACAGGCGCATCCAGGACGATACTGAGGGTGATACTTAACGTTTCTATAATTGTTAAACTTTTAAATGTTGAATAAATAGATACTCCTTGTATCAGCTGTCCTATGTAATCAAGTAGTTACACTCAATTGATACTTGAATTGAAATAACTAAAAGTCACATCAAAACATGTATTCGTAATTACATCACTCACAACTAGGCATAAAGTAATTGTTTTCGAACCGTTTCTACAATTGCTCATGCTCAACGGCTGTAATTGTTTTAAATATGGCGCGCAATCCTCCATTTGCAATTAGATGACGTCTATGAAACCGCGGCAATCGCTCAATTACCAATAAAACAATAAACAGGCAACTTTCCCTTTTAATTTTTACACAGGCTTTATTTATAATGATAGTAGAGACATTCTACATTTATAAAAGTGGATTAAAAGCAATGAGAAACTGTTGCCGATGTTTGATTGTTAAATAGTGAGCTTGCATCTGACGATACTTATTTCAAAAGGTTGCTAGTTAAGAAAATTGCATGCTATGTTGCCAGCTTGATTAATAAAAAAATGATATCATTGATGGCCTGCCTGCATATCGATGAAGATGAGGTTCAATTAAGTTGAACTTAGGGGATTATTAGATGAATCGCACGAATTACCTCGCCCGAACGGGCGAACCGTCAGTTTTACATAAAACTTTTTTAATTTTATTTAACTGACTTCAAAAAGGAGGAGGTTGTCAATTCGTCTGTAAGTCTTCTTTGTTTTATTTAATGGATCTAATATACTTCTTTCTTAACTTTTAACTGACTTCAAAAAGGAGGAAGTTATCAATTCGGTTTGTTTATACATGGTGTAACAGAGACCCTATTGCTATCCTTAAGCACTAAAGATAACAACTAATATAGAATCACTAAACATAGTTTCAGCTCAAAATAAAATACTCTAAGAATTGATACTATGTTTCTTAAATTCAAATCGTAACAAAGGCGTCCCCGCACTACGTAGCTCAATAACTTGCCACGTTACTTGCCAATATCACGGTAAATCTCTTCCGAGTGATATGTTTATTTCAATTAGAAAAGTTCGGTTTCTGGTATCAATGTATTAAAAATTCTCATAACTTCCGAACATGTAGTAGACATGAGATAGGATTAAAAAACCCTTCCAATATCGTTTGATATCATCCAAAGCTGTGCCCTTGGCATGTAAATACCCTTTCCGTTACACGTTGTATATATTTTGTTATGTATGTTCGGATAATAGGTATACGCAAAATTCTGTCTTTGTTCGAAAGAGGTTAATTCCGAAAAAAAAAAAATTCATATAAATCTGATGATGAGTTTTGGAGACAGATAACGGAACTCTTAAAAAAATAACAGCAAATCAACCGCGATTGCTGCTATTGCATAAATATGCATTGTTTTGATTTGATTGACTTTGAGAATACCCCAAGGATGACGAAATTTCGAATTGGTGTGGGGTAGGTACTATAACTAAACAGTGAAAAATAAAAACATTTTCCAAAAAAAACAAAACAACCGACTTCTGAAACAAACACTAACACAACGAATAACGAAAAATAACTTTAATTTCGGAAGGCGGTGACAAAAAATTAAAATACATATCCAAAGACACCGACTTCCAAAATTAAAGTTATTTTTCACTTTGTAGTGTTTTTTCGTAAGTCAGTTGTTTCTTTTTAGGAACAAGTTTTTTTTTTGTTTCCTTAGCGTTTTATTTAAAATGTGCCAATTGCCTGATATGTAGTTTTGAAATTGTCGAATGTCGCCCACAAATAAAATAACTTTGCCGGCCGAACTTAGTCACTTCAATAAATAGTATTTAAGTATGTTAAATATGTTTTATTGTTATCAACCTCAGATTACAAAACAAACCTTTATTCTATAATCTGAGTTGTGAACGCTCTTTTTTTTTTGTTGCAGGTATTTTATTATTGCTGGGAGACGATATGCGAATCAAAAGCCAAGAAAGTGGGTACTTAGGTACCTAGGTATGCCTGGTAACTACGAGGTAATGCACTATCAAACAATGCCAAATGCACGAAAGAACGCGTGTAGGAAGGAAATACAGGAACATTAAAGATGGTCCATCACGGCAAGGGTCTTGGCGGTCTGGTCGGTGTGTCATTCTTACTGGCCTGCTAAGTCCCAAGCTATGGTGGACCTTGCCAACTTTAGAAGACGTCATCATCAGGATTGCCAACAGCATGAAAAAGGAACCTAGTTAGTACTCGTGTAAAGTGTTACCAATAACTCATCATTCTTTGACAGTTGACAGTTGTATGAAATGGCTAAAACAACGTAACCTGTCAATTCGATAAGCAATTAATGTAGGTATCTGGCTGTGTTAAAATAGTATTAGTATTTTTTCTGTGTACTACTAATGAAATTGTTTTTTTTTTTGTTTGTCCTATAATATTAGTCCTACAGAAAAGAATCACAGGGCATCAAAAAATTCGTCCGCATCGCTGTCAATGCGAAAAGTGCCCAAAAGGGTGGCAGCATTGCCACTTTGTATGGCGATTCTGATTCTTTAGCCAAAGAATAGGCCAGCCCTCTGGTCACGTGAAGAGTCGATTAACCGCCTGGCGATGTCTCGAACAACCAAGTGGGCACTCGGACAGACCCTATGGCCCAAGTGTTTCAGGCCTAGTCCTATTAATTTTACTGGCACCCAAGATACACGGAGTGGAATCTGTTCCTGACACAATTACACGAATTCCCAAGCCAATCCATTAAGGATTACAAACCCACAACTATTAATTGACCAAATACCCACCACAATATTACAAACCAAGAACAAAACCTAACAATTGCGGCCACCACTAATTGTGCCATACAATGTCACTTGCTAATTAAGAGGCCTCAGCTGACGGGACTTTCATGTGGCCGGCGATCGCATTGTATTGTAGATCACAAGTTCACGACACTGTCAGTGGAGCTTGTTCATCAAATGAATGAGGAGCTAGATTCTGTTGTAATGTAGGGCTGGTTGGGCCTAAATTAACTTCCAACTCAGTGCCTAGTAGAACGTTTGAACTTATTTTGTCATGTATGAAAGCCTTGAAAGATGTATTTCGGAGTTTTACAATTTTTTTTTCTAACTGCCATGATTTGTCAAAATTTTAATGGGGCGTCGATGAAAGAACACAATGTTTTTAAAGTAAAAAAAAATCCACGAACTCCTCATACAACTACTCATCCTTAATTAATAGAAAACAAACAGTTCATTTATCAAATTAAATTTCACTCGAAACAATAAATCGTTTTTTTTACTAAACTTCAACTACATCCGACGATTCTGGTTCCTTATCTCTTTTGGTGACCGTTGAGGACTTTGTGGAAGTTTGTTTTTTCTTTTCCCACTAACGTTCGTTTTTTAATCCTAGTTAATGACCTGACATGACAAGTCTTTTGTAATTTGACAGGTGTCAATGTCAATGTCAACCTCCTATAGTAAAAAACTCACAATAGCTCCAATAACTGGATTGAACTTAGGCGATCCTTAGGTAAAGTGGTATAAAAAAATAAAAATGCATCTTTGGGATTTTCAATCCTGCAGTTGGGGTTGCCCTCATATTCCCACACCGAGAGGAAGCCTGTGTCCCAGCAGTGCGTAAATTGTAGGCCGATGATGATGACTGAACGTTGTGTAGGTACCTATTAACATTTATTTGTAATCTTGAAAATGAAGTATAAGTCGCCGTAGAGCTGGGGTTTCAAAGCGGCATGTGCCTCCCACTATGCAATGCCCTTGGAAATCCCAAACCTGCTGGTGACGACTACCAACAACAATCCGTCGAAGAAGACTGAAGATTTGTTATTCTATAAATTTGTTATATTATGTGTGATTTGTCATTGTGTTCTGTTTTTAATTTTTGTAATGTAGGTTTTATATGTATTTCTCTATTCTATCTTTTGATTAGTAATGTGGATGGAGTATCTATGTAAACTGTTATTTAAATCGATAAAATCTGTCATTAATGTTTGCAGGAACTTCCTACGGACAGTAAAATGAACAACACTGCCCATCCTGGGACCACACCAACGAGGAAGTTAGGCAAGAGAGCACTGTTGGCCAAGTCCTAACGGCCGCGAGTTACGAATTATACATAAAAGTCGTGCGTCCGAACAAAGAAAGCCGCTTTACTTTGTGTAAATGATTTAATCAGCACTGGTCTCATCTCAAAACGGCGAAGGAACACGTCGTGTAGAAACCAGTATGTCCTAGAACCAAAAATTCCGAGACATGTGACTACCAACCCGCACTGCGGCCGCGTGGTGAATTATGGCCCGTTCCTTCTCACTGCAATATTATAGGCTGATTCTGCAGTGAGTCATAGTCCAGTTTAGTTCTCACATAATTTACATTTATACATAGGTATATCCAAATTAAAGCAAAATGGAGAATGCTAGAATGTTTGTTTATTTAATACAATCTTGACCAAGTTAGGTGAGAACTGAGCATAACGTGGTATTGTTTAATTAGCAGAACAAGGGATATGTCCTGTCCTATGAGTTTATATTGGCATGTACCTATAATTTGTTAAGCTAGGTTGGTATATTGTTCTCTATCGCATTTTCACTAGTGTTTATTTAACTATACTTACTGTAGGTACTTAATTTTTATTTAAGAGATTTAAAATACTAATGTCTAAACGAATGAAGACGTTGCGCAGATTTTGTTGTTGTTGTTATGGTTGTTGTGGTCTTTGGTTTCGTAATTTCCAAGAGCACGAAATATATCTTAATAAAATTAATTGTTTTTTTTTCTGTACCTTGCGCAGTTTTCTTTTACACCTGTTAACGTGTGACGCGTTAGATCCCAAATATCTACCAAAAGTAAAGTATTACATACAAAAATATGTTTTTCTATTTTTTCTGAAGTTTACTACCAAGGGCAAAGAAGGACCAAGTTACTGTATACGTCTCTTTTACTTACACGGGACCTACAACCTTTTCTACGTTCCTTGAGCGAGAAAATCGTTGACAGCTAGTTGCTTCCTCGCCAGCGATGGGACAGCTGCCCAAAACCGAGTTGTCACGTCGGCGTCGTAGTCAGCATTACAGAGGCAAAATATTGATATCCTGTGCTCCCTAATATCGCCAGTGCGTCGTATGGTCGTATGTAAGTAAACCGTTTCAGAGCGGTAAACTTACGTGACGCCAACTGCAAATCTAGCCATTTTTGATTTAAAAAAATCACGGTCAAGGCCCATTAATCTGTACACAAACATCTTAGAGGATTTCATGCAATATAAACCCAACAATAATTAGACAAAGGTCACGGCAAGGTCAATAAAGGTAAACCATGAATTTGTAGACAAACATCACAGGATGTAATACAATGGGCGATAACATTTTCATTATTTTTGACCTAGTACCGACTTCTAGTTTTTGAGATATTTGCGAATAACTCAAGAAGGGGATTCCAAGTTCCAAACAGTTTTGGCTTTGTATTCACACCAGCGAACGATCTTTACACACACCACTGACAAGAAATACAGTGATCACAGAAATCGTTTGATGGAACTGACAGCCGGCGGATCAGCTCAAACATTGTAATATTCGTATTGAAAAAATGTAATACAAATATGTAATGAACGTAATTTAATTATGGCTTACAAAGACCTCAAGCTACAGGCGCGGTACAATTCTCTAGATCTTGAATTCATTTAGCTGATTTTTTTTTTCTCAAATATCTCGTAAAATAGACGTTGTAGGTCAAACAAATGAAAATTTCATCCCCCCGTTGTACAACACACCCTGGGATGTTCGTCTGCAGATTCATGGATGACCTTTAATTGACCTTGATATGACCTTTGTCTATTTATTGTTGGGTTTATACTGCGGGATGTTGTGTTAACATCATCACTGTAACAGTCAAAAAATCTGTTTCGAAATTAACATAAACAACAGTTGTTTATGTTAATTTCGAAACAGATTTTTTAATTTTCCGCAAATATCTCAAAAACTAGGCGTCAAAGGTCAAAAACAAAAAAATCATCCCGCCTTGTCTAACACCCCTCGGGATGATGGCCTGCATATTCATGGATGACCTTTAATTGACCTTTACATGACCTTTCTCCAAAAATGTTAGCTTTATTCTGCATAGTAAAAGTATGATCTGATTCTCTAACTGTTGGCGTCAGCGCTGCCGCTCTGTTTGGACTAACAAGGTTTGGTGATGAGGTTCGCTGAACACATAATGCGTAAGATGTTGGTGACCTTGTTGGATGACCTGTTGGTGTTTGTGGCAACGCAATTCTGGACTGACTTTATGTAGATCACCATCAACACGCTAAGAAGGACGTATCACAATTAATAAAACAGCAAAATACAGAATCAACTTATTTATTAAACACTTAGTCCCAAATTTCACTTTCCTTGAAAGCAGTCACACAGTTCGACTTAGCTTTGCTATCAAACTTTTGAATTACTCTTTCTTTATCAATTTTATCGTTTATCTTTTCTACTTTTTCTTTTTTCTTTTCTTGGACATATTTTTTCTTAGATGCTGTAGCTTCTTTTTTTCCAGATTCAGCGGTATCAGTCTTTTTGCGGCCGTAGGTTGTTTCAGCGCTCAGTCGTCGTTCTTCGCCGCTTGGTCGTTGTGGGGTTTCGGGTGGACTCGGGGAGACCTCCGACTTCTTAGCCAAAGGTTCCGACTCGTCGACCTGTACGAAGTAGAGGGGCGTTTGTTAAGATCGATGTCAATGCCTGGCCTCTTCCAAAACTATGTTAGAGTCGGCTTCCAGTCTAACCGGATGCAGCTGAATATTAGTATTTTATATGGAGTGACTAGCCTATCTGACCTTCACAACCCAGTTTTTGGGAACCACGATACGCCTTGTTAAAACTAGTTATCTGACTTTTGCGCTTCTGACTAGCCATAACGACTATAAAGATCCACGTATGACATTCGGGACCAACGGCTTAACGTGCTTCCCGAGGCACGGAGTCTTAGTATGTCCCATCTTGGACCAACCGCGACAAGCGTAGCTTAACCTGATCGACCGACCCGTGCGGCCGTTTTTACTTACCTATAGCTAGCTATATTATTGAAACCTATAACGTTTCTGAATATAACAAAATTCAACTTTGTATTACTTATTTCCGTCTGTACCTACTACCTAATAAAAGTTCAAAGCTTACATGGGTAAACAAAAACGCCACCATAACAACACATTATAAGTGACATTCAACTCATTTATCGCACATATAAGCACAATAATTGCGTAACTCACGATCAATCATAATCTGTTTCGTTTTGAAACAGAGTGCTAAACCATTGGTTCATATGTTCGAAAAATGTGTTTGCTCAACAACGTTAATAACGCAATGAATATTGTTGAACTGTCAAAATGAAACGGATTATGATTAATCGTATGTTACGCAATTCGGGTGCAGTTTGTTTAGTTGTCCGTCACTTGTTCGTGCATTAGAAAACTATCGTCAGGTGGCATCTATCTGGCATTTATGCTGAAATGGACCTTTTTAGCGCAGCCGTGAAGCACACATGGTTCCATGAATTGTTGCTAAATAAATGATAATTCTTTATTTCTTTCAAACATAACCTATAATACAAAATTTATAAACAAACTGAATTCAATAACTTACTTGGAACACACCCGACGAAGACCTTTTCCTTGACGAGGGCGGCGGCGAGGTCATCGAAGTGCTGTTTGAACGGACCCTGCTTACTTTCTGGGGTAGTTGAGGAGGCTGGGGCAGTTGGGGAGACGTCCATTGCATAGTAAGGCGGCTCCGACTCAACGCTGTGAAGAAAATTATTGTACATATACAAGGTGTAACAGAATGGACGCGATTTCAGTAACTTTTAATATAAGTTTTTTTTTTACGTACGGACGTCAGTTTGCTAAAAACAAATGCGCTGATATTTTATATGACAATTGTTTATAATTTAAAAAATGAGTTATTTTACTATTTAGCGTTGGTTTTCTGTTCCTGAATGCAAATTATTATTTAAATAAAAATTACTTTGGTTACGAAAATAATAAAAGTACAAGGTTGCTCAGTTGACATACCGTATGACGAAATAACATGGCGACTACTATTTCATAGTGTTCAACCACAGATTAAAAAAAACTGAAATCTTTAAATTGTATTTTAAAATTTATTTTGTTGTTTCATGAACTAAAACTAACATTTTGCGACTGCATTTTGCCTGAGCTATCTCAATAATATATTTTCAGATTTTTTCTCGTATAGAGTAAAATACCCTATTGATGCAGCCCACTGTACATACAGGAAAAATATTAATCATGCAACTTTGATACCAGTTCACAATTTGTTTGCCGATTAAATCGAAAAATAGTCCGTTAAATTGTAAATGGTTTTTGCTGAACACAATTCTTCGATAGTTCACAATCTCGCGAGATAGATTATAAACTAACGGTGTTCACAATCATACGGTGACATATATTACTGATCTTATTAGTCACAGCTCAGTTTTAAGGCGAGATCTGCAGACTGCACAATGTGAACATTAGTATCATAAGAATTAGGTTCATATTCGTATGAAAAGCTTGTTCATGTTCACCATCGCTTATACTAATATAGACATTATCGCAAAAAATGAGGTTCATAATTATTTATAAAAGTAGTTATTGAATCTCGCCCTTAGAACTATCAATGTGTAAGTAAACATCTGAATTTTGTACATTCTACAACAGGAAAACCATCTTATGAGTCTAATAAAAAACATCACTTTTGAGTAGATCCAGTATTGGCCGATGTGGTGATGCTTGGGGAAGCCTATGGACAAAATTGTAAACTTTTTTTACGTGAATACGGGGCTTTTGGCTACTTTTTATGGGTACATTTTATGTTTTTTTTTTTAATTTTATTTTTATAATGTGCGTTTTGTTTGTGCAGAATAAACATTTTTTCTTTCTTTCTTTTCTTTCTTTCCTATGTCCATAAACGAACATCTTTTGACTGAATGAGAGACTGATGATAAGAGATCTATCATTCAAGTTTAGCAAAACTTGCGTTTGTCTTTCACGCCCAGTGTGCCCGCCGGCTTCATCAAGTCATCAGTCTATCGATTAGTTTTTTTTATTTATATGACTTCTCGCAGGTCAACCTAGGAGGTTGTCCGCTGCTTAACCGGACTTGCCTGTGGCTGTCTCAATAAATGAAGGCCTCCAGCCAGGGCTTAAGAACTTAAAACTACACGCTAAGGGCACCCCCTGTGGGGTACGGACCTTGACTTAGGGCGTCGCTGGAAGAGGGCGATCGGAGTGATCATCGATCAGAGGGAGTTCCAAACTATTTCTGTGCCCTGCTGCTAAAAGGACCAAGGTATGTTATCATTGGCTTAAGTACACTGCAGCTCTTTTTTTTTACTGAACGTTATGAAAGCGTTGTGAGCGTTATGATACATGGTGCGGGTTGTTCGAAAGAGATACCGCGGCCCCTGGCACACAGGCAACTGAGGGAACACGGGTGGGTTTTAGTCAGTAAAAGTCTGACTCGCCCTCCTGCTCCACCCAGAACGGGAGAAGTTATTTGATGATTTCCCACCCAAAAAAAAAAAAAAGGCGTTATGATACATTGGCCTTTTTTTACATACTTACTTAGTGAGTTTTGAAATATTGTTGATAAACTAACACCCTTTTAGCACAAAAAAATATCATACTTTTTCAATTAACTGGCATTACAACCTCATTTCATACAAAAACGTACTTTGCCCCTTTTAGCACCAGGCCGCAGATTTATGCATGAGCTCGGCCACTCCTGAATCCAAATCCAAAGGAAGTATTTTGTTATGTACCTAGTTCAAAAAACAGTCATGTAAACTGTTCTTGATTTTGTAGAATTTAACGGTACCCAAGGTCAAACGCCAATTCTCGTCTTAGCGAAAATCAATGTCAATAGAGATGAAATTTTAGGATTTTCTTTGACAGATTGAGATCGTAATTAGAATGCGATCGATCTTAAAATTACGGGAATTGGGAATTAGATTGTGGCGTAAAAATAATTAAAAAAATAACAAACCTTGCCGCGGTTTCTGGTCAGTCTTCCTTCTAAAACAAAAAGAAATTGTTAGTAACACTTTTCAAACGGGTTTATTTTATATACAGGATAAGTTTTTAACCAGTGCGCAAACTGTAACCATGAATTCAGCATATCATTCGAAACCCCCCAGCGCAGAAATTTTTCGTCGTATTAACGACGAAAAATTTCCGACCGATCCGAGCTACCGACCGATGAAAAATTTTTGCGCTGGGGAGTCTAGAATGATATGCTGAATTCATGGGTACAGTCTGCGCACTGGTTAAAAACTTATCCTGTATACATAGTAGAGATACTGAGATCGCATTCTAAAAATTTACAACGTCGCATATAGCTGTCAGAAATTTCGATTAATTAATGTTTTAATTAATTAATTAAATTACTAATTTAAATTATGAAATATCACTGTCTGCTGTAGCATAATAAGCCTATAACGTTCCCACTGCTAGGACACAGAACTCTTCTCTGTGAGAGGAAGTAGGCCATATCCACTACGTGGGCCCAATATGTGGGTTGTTGGATGGCACATGTATTGGATTTTTTTTTGTTCTACCGATGTTTGCCTTGATTTGAAAGCAGTGGTGATGGTATAAATTACTTTGAGTAAAGTGCGGAGTGCCTGCTCGGGTTTTAACCGGTAAGTCGCGGCCATTAAAACCACTGCGCCCAAAAATGTACCATATCACATTTTATTTTTACAAAAACTGCACAAGCTCCCAGATTATTTTCTTAAAATTAACCATTTGAAAATAGAACACTGATTACGGTCGCCATTTTTTAATTTGAGCCAGGAATGCTAAGTCTCTGGCACTTCTTTTTTTTCTAACCAGAGCGAAGGCGCAGGACTTGTCGCCGTGTCCGTTTAATTGGTATCCGAACGCATCCGCTAATTGTGGGTGAAGTATCGGGCGACACTAGCGCCGCTGTCGCGCATTCACCTGTCCCCGGCGCGGGAACACGTCGCCGGCAAACCAAATTACTCGAACGCGGTCACGACTAACCAAAGTTCTTTTTACCTTTATTTCTTCAAGGAATTCTCGAAACTACTGTGTCCAGTTTTCTTAAAAGTAAATGATCAATTGAGGCTGTCTTGTAGATTTACTCACTCGTGTCAGAGACTCAAAATAAATCGTGGAATCATGGATCTGCTGTGAAAAGACACAGACTAGGTTTTTATGCAAGGAGTTATTAAGTTCCATAAAGGTCTCAGATAGCTTCTTTTCCACAACGTCAAATTATAAGGGGGACTTGACAAGCTTCAGAATCTATTGTTAACTTATAAAAATGTATTAGACGTTCACACTTGAAGCGGACGTATTTTATATAGATTTATGGAATAGCCTACTTAAATCTAAGACGATCCTTATACCTTACTAAGAGACCTCTTCAATCTCAAACTAACATACGGCCAGACATAAAACGTCGCAGTCCTCTTCATCCAACCCTCGCATTGGATATAAATTGACTTATTTTAAACCTAATACACGGTACTGGAGATCAATCAATTATATACGATGAGGCAAAACATGGTCCAATAAAAACTTCTACGTGATTAGATTGGAAGTATTAGAGAGGAAGCCTTTGATATTTTTATATAAAAATGTTATTTATATGTTATAGTTGCGGACGTTAGGGAGTCAAAGCTGACGACGGTTCATCTATCAAACGTTTGACCGTATAAGGCGAGCGGCGCGCCGCGCAGATGACACACCAGAGACAACGTTTGATTGACTTGTAACTTTTTTATTTTTTGTTGTAACGCTCGCTAATAAGCTATGTTCCCGCCGTTAAGGCAGCGTTCGGATACGCGGATGAACGGAACGTATCCTAGTGAATGTATCCGGGATTGCGCGGCTGATAACAGTTGGTGCTACAAAGCTCAGGTAGTCTTGAACACAACCATAGTTCCGATAAACAAGTAAACTATAAAGCACGATAGAAATATTTTTAGTAAAGTAGTTTCATTTGAGAGCAATAAGTATAATGAAAACGTGGAAGCACTAGCTAGCAACATGGGTGCAGGTGCAACATTACAATATGATCGCTCTAAATCCTCAAATAAAATTCGACACATTTTTTTATATTTAATAAAAAAAAGGCGAGTCTATCAAAATATAAAAACCCCATTTCGACCAAAAAATATAAATCGATTTTTACCTCCAGTTACCCATTTTATTGCGAGAACTAAACATTTCGTAGTTGAATGATTTTAGGAATCGCCAACCCGCTGTGCAAATCCGATCGCAACCGATAAAATTAAATTTTAAAACGTAAATAGGTACATTAAAATGGCGAAGCACGTAGTTAACGGATGCTTGGATGATTTCTAACGAGAAAACGTGTTCCGCTAGGCTTTTTATTTTTTGTAACGCGATAATGAAATAGGAAATTCCATTGAATTAGTCGTCACATTTTTCAAATAGAATAACAGAAAAAGTTTTTCTCATGAATTAGTGGAGACTTCTAAAGCAAGAAACTTTAAAGCAACTATCTGTGCTTCATAAACACGTTCAGTGGTCGCTTAAATTACTCAGACACTAGGAGTATTTTATGAAAACCTTTTAGAAAAAAGGAAGCTGGTCTCTTGAAGCATAAACAAATATATTCTATCCAAACGGGCTTGATGTCTTAACTTCTCGTATAGGTACCTAAGGATTTTGACAATTAAAGAAAGAAAAACGCGTTCATCATTACACCAAATTCACATTTATCTCTTTGAAAGCCAAATCAATTCAGGCAAATCTCAGACGCTCACTTTCTACATTTTAATGGACTCTGAAAAACACGTCGTTAATAGAAAAGACTGGGTACATCATTAATATCTTGACAAGACCTCAACTGGTTTGCGAGTACAATGATATCTTCTTCCATTAAACATGTCTTTAATACACCTTAGCAACTGATGCGGCCTACTATCACATCCCAGATTGGTCGAACAAACCCTCAATTTGGCTCACATGATTTAAAATGGTCACACAATCCGATTCTGTCCGGTCAGACGTGTTACAGCACAAATAACAACCTTATACAGAGAAATAGCCGAGTTAACAGACCATAGACAAGGCTAAGGACATATTGTTAGTGCGAGTATGATGGAAGCTCATCTGAAAACAAAGTGTACGTCCTCTAGACGTTGGACGTCGGGCCCACAGAGCACCCGCGTTGTAACGAGCGTCAAATACATGAGATTTATGTATCTTCACGCAGTTTGCCTTATTGGGATGTTTTGAGTTTCAAATGGGCGGTATTAATTAAGGCTTCAATGTGAGTTTGAAGAAATAATTGCTTGGGTCATTAAATCTGACACCAGGAGAAGTTGTGTTGTTAACTTTTTACCTCAACTTGATGATTTTATATTTTCTCTTTTACTTGAATTTTTACAAACTGTGTCTTAAATTTTTGTAGATTTTTTACCCGTTTTAACTAAAGAAAAGAAAAACATATTTAACAAGACGTTGGTATGTGTGGTATAGTAACTACTTAATGTAAGTTCAAAAAGATTACTCATTTTTTTTTCTTTTAAACGTTGCCCCACACTAGGAATTCCTCCTGTATTGTGGGTGCGTTTACAAACATTTAAAGTCACTCATACACAAACAGCCAGACCCGGAACAACTATATTATGCTTATGCTATTTAGCTATGGTCATACCAATATTTGTTCCGTGCGGGAATCGAACTCGCGACACGTAGCGCAGCAGTCTATCGCTTAACGGCTGCGCCAACCGTGTCATCTTATTTTTACTTTTGTAATCTTGTAGCTTGTTGCGGCAAGTGTAGCTTAGCCTGCAATCGACCCATGCGGCTGTTATTATTTAGCCTTGATCTCCTCCGTATGGTATTTTTGTCAGACAAAACTTAATGCATTTGGTTTATTTTTATTTTTATTAAGAAGTAAATTATTAACATTGAACCAGTGAACTACTTTTGAGATTGCGCTATTTACATCGTCATTAACTAGCTGCTGGCGTTTAAGTTTAAACAAAAGTGAAGTGTCATCCGCAAACAACACTTTATCATGATTATCCTTTATAAGGTAAGGCATTAATATAAATAAGAAACAAGCAAGGAACAAGAATTGAGCCCTGTGGAACTCCCATTGATAGTATGGATCCGGAAGATCTTTTTCCATTTACGTCAACACACTGAGCGGTGTTCCGGACCCAGTAGTCTCGGAGTTTTCTGATTAAAGTTTCATATAGATAGATGACGCGCACTTTAGTCCAAATTTATTATTTCTGTCAGTGCATATTATGACTATTAACTTTCACAGTAATTCTACACGGCAGTGTTACAGGTCAATCCGCATTTATTACACACGAAATGGTTTCGCGTTGAAATAGTTGTTCAATTTCGCAAGATTCTGTGAAAATCATGTTAGATTAAATCAGTGTTAATGATCTGGTAATCAAATGATTTCGGTTCGATACTGAGACAATAAGCGTAGAATTTCATTTCAATTTGTTGCGTGATTGCTTCTACTACCCTATTTCAAAATAGGTTGTTGGTTAGTTTTGTGGTGTATTTTGCAAACGGAACAGAAAATGGTATGGTTTTGGATGGATTTCTGTATTTACCTCCAACAGTATTTCAAGCAACTTTACCTGTCGTCCAATTAGAACTACAGCCACAACTTTAGAATATCGACTAACCTACCTACATTTTTACATTATACATATATATATACCTACATTTTTGTCATTTATTCATACATTTCCAATTACTCTAATTGACGCCTTAAAGGCAATGGATGCCGGAGTGTTGGCAGCATACCGTTTTAAATAGATAATAAGCTCTCATTATTTCATAAACAGCATATTCACACGAGGTGTCCACATTTTCATAGTATTATTCTATGAAATGATTACATTTTTATACCGGGTGGACCCGTCCCGGCGGCTCAGCGTTCCCTTAGCTTTATGTTAATAGAATGTAAGGAACAACGATGGGTGATTATCGCAAGGAGTAATCGTTCTTAGTGGGAACTATTCGGCGCGCGCAATCCACTCAGGGCTGAGACGTGTTTTTGGTTTAAACTGTTGTCTATGGTCGCTAGTCTATGGCGCTAGGGTTTCGCTCGTGTTTTGAATATTTAAGTTGATTATCTGTTGTGCAATGTCTTGTTCAATTAATATCTTAGTAGTGCTGGACAGTGTCAGGGAACTGGGTTTTAGTTTATAGTTACGCCACAAGCCACACAAAATAAGCGTAACTGTTTAGTTCTAATTGAACTTAACTTTTTCATAACAATATGAAAAAGTTGACAACAAAGCAAAAATTACCAGAGGGGCAATTCTCGTAATTTTAAGAACGTTCACAGTCTGATCTGTCTCAATCTGTCAAAAATACCTCGAGTTTCCAGACACATTTGACAAGTTTTTGACATTTGCTTGTCGCCGAGATGACACTGCGACTAGATTTTGAACGTTTTTAATTACGAGAATTGGCCTTCTGATCTCAGTCGCAATCTGCCAAATATACCTCTAGTTTCCCTAAATTTGTAACAAGTTTTTGACATATTGTAGCTGAGATGAGATTGAGACTAGATTTTGAACGTTTTTAATTATGAAAATTGGCCTTTACGTAGCATGTGCCCATTTTTCGTGAACCACGCTTTCAAAATTGAATTACCACGGAGGTCAAATATGCAGAAACCTTGCCTACAAATAGTTAAAAACTGAACTAACCAACGAGGGTATTAAAGTCAGTTAAATGGAAAGGAAAAATACTGAATGGCTACCAACAATCAGAAACCAAAAAGTTTCCGTATCGTGTGCCTAATTTCCGGCACACAACTGTCAACCCTACGCGTTATGCAGCGTGCGTGCGCGCACGCGCGTTACTGTGCCGTTTTGAGAGCCATTAACGCGATCACTGACTAATCGGCATTTACAGGAATTTCATGCGATTTGCCGCGCGTACTGTAACTGACACTTAACAGCGATACTTGAAGGTTCCGGAGATGTTATCGCGCAATTGATGTGGACACACGCGTTTGACGAGACTTGATTTACTGTTGATTGGCTTACAGTGAGTATTACTGTTTTACTAGCCACATCTGACCAGATGTGGCTAGTAAAACAGTTCTCCTTCAATTCTTCCTGTTGACCAACAAGAAGTATTCCAACATATTATGTAGTTTGGTAAGGCTACAGCGAAAACATTGGCCTAGGCAGGCAGCACGAGTTAGATCGTAGAGAATGATGGATTGATTAAGTTCACATATTTTTTTTTTTTTTTAACTCTTGTAAGTATATAAAACTACACTAAAAGAATGAACAGTAGGGTCAGTTTGCCAGTGACTGTAGGCGAGTGTAGTGAGCCTAAGGATATAGCTAACCTATTTAAAAATCATTTTAAAGTTGAGTCACCGCTTGCTGACAGTTCTGTTCTTGCAGATGTTGCGGCCGTCACTGTCTGTGAGAAACCAATTGGGTTTTCTTCTAAAGATGTTAAAAAAATTATTAATAACATGAAACGTGGTAAATCTCCAGGTATTGACGGCCTCAGCATTGAGCACCTACAGCAAGCGGGTGACCATTTATTTAGAGTATTGGCTATGTTGTTTACTTTCTGCATACGTCACTCGTACTTACCACCTAAGATGATGGAAACTATTGTTGTGCCTATAGCAAAGAATGTCACTGGTGATGTAACTGACAAAAATAACTATAGACCTATCTCCTTGGCTACTGTCTTGGCGAAGGTTTTCGATGGTCTTCTGGATGCTCAGCTCAGCAAGTTTATTAACCTACACGATGCCCAGTTTGGTTTTCGTGAAACTCTGTCAACTGAAAGTGCTATATTGACACTCAAGCATACAGTCACTTACTATGTTGATAGGAAAACACCTATATACGCTTGCTTCCTGGACCTATCGAGGGCCTTTGACCTGGTCGATTATAGTAAGCTTTGGACTAAGCTTGGGGAGGTCGGGGCCCCCGCCGAACTCACACAGATATTTTCTTTTTGGTATAACCACCAAAAAAACATTGTTAAGTGGGGAAATACATATTCTGATGAATATTCACTTAAGTGTGGAGTGAGGCAAGGGGGACTGTCCTCTCCAAGACTTTTTAATCTGTACGTCAATCAGCTGATAGGTGAGCTCAGCAACAGCCATGTCGGCTGTCATATAGACAACGTTTGCGTCAATAACATCAGTTATGCTGACGACATGGTTTTGCTGAGTCCATCTGTCGGAGGGCTAAGGAAGCTATTAGGGATCTGTGAGGCCTATGCTGAGGAGCACGGCTTAAGGTACAACGTTGGCAAAAGTGAGTATATGCTCATCAGGGGTAATATTAAACAACCAGAGAGTATACCACCAGTGTATCTCAACGGGGTATCTTTGAGTCGGGTCTCTCGGTTCAGGTATCTAGGGCATATTGTGACCGAAACCCTGCATGATGACGCAGACATTGAGAGAGAGCGGAGAGCATTGTCGGTGCGCGCTAACATGTTGGTACATAGGTTTGCAAAGTGCACAGCACAGGTAAAGATAACTTTGTTCAGAGCCTACTGCCAAAGTTTTTACACCAGTGCCCTGTGGACCAACTACACGCAGCGGGCCTACAATGCTCTCAGAGTACAGTATAACAACGTTTTTAGGATTCTGATGCGACTACCTCGATTTTGCAGTGCCTCGGGCATGTTTGCCGACGCGAGGATGGATGACTTTTACGCTATAATGCGCAAAAAGTCAGCCTCACTCATTCGCCGAATGCGAGGGAGTAGCAACAGAATCCTAAGGATGATTGCAGACAGGCCAATATCGGCAGCTGTGGGAAGGCTGATCAGGCTGCATGTTACCTGATTCTATGTTTTTTTTTTTTTTTTTTTTGTTTATATTTTAATTTAGTCATTTATTTAAATTTTTGTTTTACTTATGCACAACAAATTATTTCAATTTTATCTTAATTAATTTCAATTAAATTTTTCATTTTAATTAATTTCAATGTATTTTAATTCAATTCTAATTTATTTTAATTTAATGTCTACTAATTTATTTCAATTTAATTTTAATTAACTTCTTTCAATTTAATTTTAATACAACTGATTTCCTCGCGACTAACATAGTTTTTTAAGATGTTATACTAACAAAATATGGACAATTAATAGTCTGAAATAAACGAATTTTATTTTTTTTATTTATATGTTTAAAAGATTTAATTTTTTCATATATAAAGAAGTCACAAATCTTGTGTCTTACACCAACTACAAGAATGCAGAAGAAAATCAGAAAACAATAGGATAACTTAAAGTTTTTGTTTGTTAGAATGTCTGTCCCACAAAACTAAGTTTTTACATTTTTTTCTACATTGTCTGACAAAGGACATAAGTACTATTTATTCGACCAATCCAACCAGAAATCTAGTCTCCTAATGAAGTTTGTAACAACAACGAGTTTCCCAATCCTGACACCAAGCTCGATTGCGTCTTATCGATTCCCTGAATTACAATAATGCAACAAGAAATGATATTACATTTTACGCTGTTGACATTTACCCGAATAGGCAGGTGAAAACAAGAACTTATGATTCGCGTAACTATTTCAGTTTATCTATGTAAATCTGGGACTAGAATTTGTGTACAGGTGTCTTGTTCTAAATGTAACCTTATGCTGTTGCAGAATCGACTATATATGCAAGATTTCGACACCAACTTGATTACTAACTTTAATAAACCTTCCAAGTTGTATAAAACAACGCAGCGAAGAGTTTGGAAGACGTTCCAAGTAACTTTTTACGGCTGATACAAGCAAGAGTGAATAGGCATCTTCTGGGTACGCTCGTTCCAATGTAGACCTCATCAATCGCTTTCAATAAGGCGTGATCGAGGCGAAGAAGGGCCATTCGGCAATAAAAAAGTTAAGATGCTTTTAAGTCAAGCTCTATTAGCCTCCGATTCAGATGACTACTCACTTCATTATAAATATAATGTAACTTGTGATTACCAAAGAAATATCTTGCCAATCTGTTGAAGCAACCATGGCGTGCCTTTAACACACCACAAAAACGAGCAACTTTTATCTAGACCAAAATAATTTCCGCACTTCACTCTAACACTAAACTGCTACAAAAACGAGCTCCTAAACCTATCAAACGTAACCCTACACGTTCTTGTTCCGGAATAACGTTTAGGTCTCGTCTTTAAATCGCTACCCGTATTTATTAGTCGTGTCGCTTAGCGAGGGGACAAGGGCGCACCTCGGGTAAATCACCTGCGAGAGCCTGCTACGCTACATAGGGCACGTTTACATGGTACCAAGCCACTTTTGGTGTGACAACCCATAAATGGTTTAACAAAGAAAGGGGATTGTTTTGGTGTAAGGTGAATGTTTTTTGGTCCCGACTAAGATAGGGGTTAATGTTGCTAAACTTGCTGTGAGTATTTAATGAGTGTCGCGGTTAGGCGGAAAATGTTGGTATTAAAATAAGCGGGTGGATGAGCATTATTTGTTAAGACTTTTCCGAACAGATATTTTTCATCGTTATCGTAAAAGATATTTGGGTCGTGCGGCGTGGTATCCGCGCCCCGCGCGGGGTCCCGTATTGAGACGCAAGTTTGTTGCCCTCGCGCGTAGGGTGAAAAAAAAGCAGATTTTCTTTAAAAAAAACGTTGTTACTTTTCATTGATTTTACGTTCTATAAACGAAACCAAACCACCAGTTTCAAAGATAACGGTGTTTACCCTTACAGCCTGTATATCCTGAAGTAGTTGGAAGTATGCAACATGTATAGAAAAAACAAGCACAAAAAACGAACAAGCAAAACAGCCTCGACTTTCCAATCATCATGCGTCTATAGCAGGCACTAACGAGACGCGCTAATCGCACGTCAGGGCGACACATCGGTACGCCTCCGGAACGTATTCGATCACTGCCGCACCAATCCCACATAGTTAGCGACGTAGCGCGCATTTTACTGCCAATGAAACGGGTTTTAGTTGGTTTGGAGGCACTCCCGTACTTTAATGTTCTTCTTACTTGAATAAAAATTACACAAAATACTGCAACCTACATGATGGCTTGCCGCAGTCATCATGTAGGTTCACCTAGTGTGCACTAACGAGGCGCACTAATCGCACGTCAGAACGACGCATCGGCATCGGTACGTTGTAAGAACGCATTCGATCACTGCCGCACGAATCACACATATCTAGCGTGAATTTTACTGCCTATGAACTGGGATGTAGAGGGTTTTGATGCACTCTCTGGTACTTTAATGTAATCCTCAGTCTAGCATAATTAGCCTTTAAAGTTCCCACTGCTAGAAAACAGGCCTCCTCTGATCCAGAGGGAGTGGGCTTTAATCCACCACGTAGGCCCAGTGCGGGTTGACAGATGTCACATGTCTTCGAATTTTTGGGCCTAGGACCTGACAGTTTCCTCACCATTTTTCCTTCACCGTTTTGAGCTCCTCGGTATATTAAATGGAAATTATACAAAGTACTGCAGCCGTCATGTACGCCGGGCGTGCACTAACAAGGCGCGCTAATCGGGCGTCGGAGCGACACATCGGTACGTCGCGTGCGCTCGGTCGATCACTGCCGCACAAATCTTACATTGTTAGTGCGCATTTTTACATCGAAGCTACATAGATGCATCTTCGTTGTTGTGTAGAAGTGTTTTGTTTACGGTAAGCGCCGACGCACTGAGGATTTTGTTTGAAAACAATTAGCGGTGTTTTCACTTGAAAAAAATCAATCATAAACTTGAAATGACAATCCCAAAAGCTTGCCTTTAAGGATATTTGGGGTCCTAATCTCAAGAATTAGGATAACCACATTGAACACAATTCCAGCACCGTATTGGCCGCTCCTTTCGAATCATAGAATCACTCTTAACATTTTAAAACCCCAGACACGAACCACAAAATCACATTCAAACGACATTCACACTCGAAGAGCTAACATACGACCCCACGGCCGCCGCAAGCGCAGTAATTGACGACCATTTGACAAGCGTTGTCGCGCCCAAAGCGGGCCCAAATAGGTAAAACTCGAAATGTCAGTGACAAAACGGCCCGGACACGTCGCTCAACTTAATTGGCTATTAGCTAATGAGATTGTAAGATAGTTATCTGGTCGGCAACGCAAAGCGAATATCGAAAGCGCCCCGTTAGGTGCCTGACGATGACAGCGGGCAGGCGACAAGACGAAAAGGATTTACTGAGATACGATGTGCGAATGTACCTATCGAGAGACTGATAAGGGATCCTTGTAAGGGCTAGACTGAGGATGAGAGGTCACGTACCTATTTCTGTATGCTGGCAGTAAATTATAATAACGGTTCATTGGTTGAATTCCTTACTGATTAGAACGGGTCGTCTTCGATCCTAACAGAGTCAGTCGGTTCTATATGTCGTAGAGGTCTTCTGCGTCTTTGACAACGATTTTAATCTGTGAAAGATTTATTTTCAGCTCCCATTGCGTCAGGTCAATTGAATAACTATGCAAACATTGTGAACGCAGTGTTAATCTTAAAACTGAATTATGTAGGTAATTCAATCTACAAACTTTCGTAGAATCCAGTAAACTGAAAATATCTAAAATTGCTAAATAAAAGCATTGTTCGTTTTCCATTAGAGCTTACTTAATGAACTGTTAGCACAATCCCTGGTTAATCTTAAGCGTAGAATGGAACCGTGTAAAGAAGTCCGTACACGTTTAGACCGACCGACCTGTCGATTGAACTCGGGCCCTTTCGAACGAAGCGTTAATTTCGTAGAAACGCTCGGATACATGTCGCTATGACCTTTAGAGGTAGGCAGAAGATTTAGCGCTCTTTATTTTATGCTTTGTTTGTTCACTTTCGAATCACTATTTCCGTTGTGAGGAAAATCCTCTTTAATTAGTCCTCTGGCCTTTGTGTGGTTTGGGGTCGGCCGATATTAATATTGTCTTCTCGCTAATCAGAATTTAATTTTGGGAAAAAGCAGGTATTTGTAATTGGAAGACGTTAGCTAAATGTACCTACGTAAATAGACACGACTGTAGCCGTGAACACGTACCTTTTATTAAAAACAATTTACTTTTTCTTGCAAGCACCTAATTTGAGTAGGAAGCTCGGGGCATTACAAAGTCTCATGCAGATAAACCAAAAAACAATAGCAGCAACCGTATTTAACCATTCAAATACTTGCTTACATATACCTATCTACAAACACAACACGCATAGAAAGTGGTGACAAATGAATCTCTTTCAAGACCCAACGGCCATCCAAACAGGAGTCCTATAAAATCTAAAGCAAGTGGCTTCACGATATTAGTCAGGGAAGGAACTCCGGCGCACGTGCCAAAGAAACAAAAGGTGAATGATAGCGGCAATAGCGGTGCGCGAGCGCAAGGTATCAACTGCGAATGGTACACACGGGGTGATTTGTGCTTGTGAATACGGTGGCAGTAATAAACAAGACCTTTACTGTCTTTAGGGCTTTTCAGCACAGCGGGAGGACCTGGCGTGCATTCTACAGGAGCCAGTGTGCGATGCTATCAAGATATGTATTTATTGTTCTTTTTACAAACCGCTTCATAACATGTTTTGAGTGACAATAAAGCTTTTTATTCTGTAAATAGGATTTCGATCACTTATCATCATCATATTATTTTTAATTAATTTCCTATCTGACTACTTACCCCAGATAAAAATTGCGAAACAAATTCAAGGGTCTCTTTTAAAGTCCAGGCATAAACTTGGTCAGATCATGTGGTCAATGTAGATTAGTACCTGAAAAGGTCTGTTAAGGACAGAACCACACAGATTTGGGTGGACCCGTCCAGCCAGTGCAAGCATTTGTCAGCCACCGTGTAGCTCAATTCAGAACTTGAGGCAGGAACTACCAAACTAGGAGTTCTTCGATTAGTTCACGATTTATTTTTAAATTAAGCATTTCATTTGAACACATTTTTACGACATCAACACATTGCCATAGAAAGTAACAAGATGACAATACTTTAAAATTAAGCCAGTTTTCATAGCTCTCTGAAAACCGTGTCAAAAAATATTATGTGACGAAACTAGGAGAGATACATAGGTACCTCTCCTAGTTGCTGGTTGGTTGGTACTGCTGCTGCTGTATGTCCGCCACTTAGAGAAGTCTGCAGAAAATTAAATCATCCCGTGTATTCCTTCCTTTATTCGCTGACGTGATACTAATGGCACCACCCGACGATGCCCGCGATTTATTGTCGCGAACACCGCCGCGCGCCGTCGGCTCAACGACTCCGTATGTTTCAGTCCTTAGTTCCTTACAAAGTGTAGATTAAGCTTTAGAAATGGAAATGCGCGGGAGTGCGGTTGAGCCACTTAATTTATGACGTTGTTTCGTTTAAGTGGTGTAGGGGTGTTTCAATCCGTCTTCCTTGTACTCGTGCAAGTGCATAAAAGTGCGTTTTAACGAAACGCTTTGAAAGCCGGAAAAATTGCATAGGTTTGTGATCGACAATCGGGTGGTCAAGAGGGAAGATAAGAGGTTTTTTTTTAACCGAATTACCAAAAAAAAATACACAAAACAATTAATTATTAAACTGTTAATTTAAAGTACAGCCCTAATAAAAACACAAAATTTCACTAGTCCACTTCGTCTGAACTCTAAACTATGCAAGAACAAGCCTTCCCTTACGTTAAAACAAACAATAAATTCAATTCACACAATTATCGCGTGATCGACCGTTGTTCGTCGACATTAGCATGTGGCCACATCACGAACTATTAAATCAGGCACAATGTGCAACTGCCGTCATCGCTATCTGTGGCCGAGGCGCGAACGACCCAGTTCGGCGCGTGCGCACCATAGATCAACTGATTAATGACAGACCACCAGGGCGGCGAAAATTTTGTTGCTAGATTTATAATTGGAGACTTATCTCGTAGCATCAGTGGATGTTAACAGTGAGGACCCGGTTAATGCCTGGGCCTTTTATTGTTTAAGAAATGCAAGATGATTCGGCTATAAAACCGATTTTGGTGTCTCAGAACAGCTCGAGCTATGAGCTAACTTTGAGTGAGAGAGTGAGTTTGAGTGAGCTTATGTGAAAGAGATAAAAAACATGATGCGAGATATTTAAATAAATGTACTATCGCCATCACCTCTTATCTCATGGACCCTTAAATACGAAATTCCTGGCAGATTAACGACGCTTAGATACCTACATCTTTGACTTGCTCCTCGTGGAATGTACCGACATATCTATTGGTTTCGTGCCAGTTAGGATTATCAAATGCCTCCACCTCCACTTCCATTCCATTGGCATTACATTTATTAATAACAACCAAGAGCATTGTCTGTTCATCTTTCCTACTATCAAAACTCCTACCGAACTTAGATGATCGATACGTCGTTTCTGCGTGGTCCGCTGATCTTTGGCTCACGACGTAAGTCAGCGAGCCCGATATCATCGGCACGAGCGATGCATCGCGGCAGTTTACGAGCCTACCGGCTAGATTGCGGCCACGGGGCTTTTTATACAACCAGCATTTGAGGCTCTTTATCTATGCACTAGTCCGTTTCTATGGATTCCTGGTAGCGATTCTCTGGAGTATGCCCTTAATGGTTTGGCGTGGGTATGCATCAGATGTGGTGTAATGATTTCTGTTTTGATATTTATCCGGGTAGCGGGAGTAAAATTAAATATAACGCAAAAGCACTTTGCGAAGTTGAATCAACACGAATTGTGGATTCTTAATCATCAGAGTTTTGCAGATGTGTTCTCATTAGCAACAAGCACATAAGACTCAATAACTGTTTTTTGGAAAGTTTGCAGTTTTTGGGCCAGAAAACATACCATTGCATCGTGTAACCTCGGCAAAGAGGACCTTCACGGTCTTGAGTGAGGATACTTTTTATTTTGATTTGAATGAGAGGATTTTGCCCGGCAGTATATCATGACAAGCTGTTGCTAATTGCGAGACACTGCTATCGACCAATACAAGACTCTACAGCCCACGAATTAAACACGTATCAGTAATATACTAGATTGTTTTTAAACTTCACGATCCTACTATCACAGTTACGAAAGATAAAACCGCACATTACTACCCACATTTCGCACTACAAAATTCTGCATACCCACTCCATCCCACACTACAAGATCAAAGCCAATCATCAAAGTCGGCTTAATTTTGGTAGCAAACACGCATTCACCATTTGAGGAAGCTCAATTTCAGTACAAACACTTTATAAGGACACAAAAGATTTGCCAAATAGACAGAGAAGGCATAAACCAGCGAGGTGGGCGGAAATCTCCGAATCTCCGCTGTACAGGCGCATGCAAATAGCTGTACGACAATATTTATGAACTGTGTGGCTAAATGTTAATAGGAGTTGACATGCTTAGATATGGACTGTTGAAAGAATCAGCTATGCTGTATGGATATATACGGGCTGATTTTTTAGTCACCGTCCAAATTTTTCAGGGTCATAGTACCCGTGAAATTGAACAACTTTCTCCAAGGAACATGGGTCGAAATATGAAAAAAAAAAATCGACCTCCCATGCAAAATCAATAGTTAGCTGGTCGATTTTGTATGGGAGGTCCGATTTTTTTTTTCATATTTCGACCCATGTTCCTTGGAGAAAGTTGTTCAATTTAACAGGTACTATCACCCTGAAAAATTTGGACGGTGACTAAAAAATCAGCCCGTATGACACGGTGTTTTAAAAGCAAACCGTTTTTGATGTGAAACTTCTAGAAATAATTTTACTGTGCTTGAACGTTTGCTATTACAACATCAATAAACAGTTTTTCTTTAGGCCTTAGAGCTCCTAATACTTTTTTACATTAGCTTGGTATTTCGAAACATCCATTAGTAGTTTTTCTTGGTTAGCTACACATTTTGGCCAAGCCCGTTTGTTGACGGTCGCCTTAATCCTGGCCCAATTGATGCAGTTGAGTAATGACTGTGGGCATTTTTGGACTGAATAATAAGGAAACTCCATAGTGTATCTCAATTCCCGAAATGAAAAAGAGTGTAAAAGTTAGGTAGTTATCTTACTTCCTTAAATACCTCTAATAACAGTCACCCACACCAATCACATAATTTCCACAAACGTGCAACAATAAATAATAATTTAGAACAATTAAATCCAAACATACCACTAAGAACCAACAAAACAACATAGAAAGCTCCATTTAAATAAATAACTAAACTAAATGAGAATAAAATATCATCGCACACGTCTTAGGTATGCAAATGGGCTTGCGCGGGAGCATTAAAATGCAAGATGGCGGAAGCGCGCACGCGAGGTCGCGGGGTCGCCAGTATCGCCACGCGCCATTGTCCAGGCTACCGAGTAGGGCAGCATCAATTACTATGATACCAGGATATAGAGATACATTTTATACGATAGTAACATCCAATTTGTACGTGCCAGAGCGAAATGAAATGTTATCACTCAATGGAATTGTGGTTGTGTGCGGTCTTAGCTACAAATGAGACCGTTCCGTCACTTTTGAGAGTTGATCAGTGAGAGTTGGTCGTGAGCACCCATATTTTCCTGAGACTAAGACTTAATTTGGACGTTAAGGAGTCTGCGAGATCTTAGCTATCAACTTAATGGCACAAAAACTAGGTATCAGTAGTAGATGAATCAATGGCTTTTTTTTTTGGGTGGGAAATCATCAAATAACTTCTCCCACTCTGGATGGAGCAGGAGGGCGTGTCAGACTTTTACTGACTAAAACCCACACGCGTTCCTTCAGTTGCCTGTGTGCCAGGGGACTCGGTATCTCTTTCGAACAACCCGCATCCCTGGCAGGCATCGGCCCTTGTAGACCCCACCAGTTGATGCTGACATCTCTTTGAGGCGCGCGTGGAACACAACGCGTCGTGGACCCTGGCTTGGTCCTTACTGGACAGCGAGCTACCCATTACTCGCCATCCGCAAGCCCGCGCATACAGTGGCCGGGAATCAGCCTGGGATTCCCGACGCCCAGGGCGTCTCCTGCGGCGACTTGGGCCGTGAGGGCGCATATACTGCCTTCACCTCACGTGCGCCACCTCCCTCTACGCGAGCATTACTGCTTCGCAGAAGGAGGTGACGGCTACCCATGCACTCTCGCTCCGAACCATGGCCTGGACCAGGACCAGAGGCGAGAGATCTCCGCCGCCAATCGCCTCCAAAAGGATGCGGCGGTGCTCCGCCCAAGCCGGGCAGACCTCCACCGTGTCCTCCGGGCGATCTACGCATGGAAACACCCGGGCGTATCCTCCCGCCTTATGCGAAACAGGAACCTCCCGAAACAACCGTGTCCGGTGAGGACCTCCGTCAGGCGGAAGGTGAGGACGCCTAGGCGCCTCTCAATCCACTCCTCAAAGAGGGGACTTACCGCCGCAATTGTGGCGTGCCCATGGATGACGGGGTTAATCGGACCATCATAGTCATGACTTATTTGCAAAGAGTCTAAAGCTTCTATAGTAAATGCCGAAAATTTCCAGCGCACGGCCACGCTCAGAAGTCTGAAAAAAATCTACTAATTACGGACAGTCCCGGTCCACACAAACTCCTATCCCCACTACTGATATCTTCTCACGATCCGCTAACTCGCGTCGTACAATAGCGGTGGTTCAGTTCGCTTAAAACAAAGTAGATTCACAGCTTGCACAATGTGTGGCGAACAGTTAGAAGATTGTTTATGGACCATTTATATAGGTCGATAACTTGCTGTCCTGAGGGCCTGTTCTGGCTGGGGTTCTAGTAAATGTAAAGGAACACCTTCTTTAAGACAGCTTAAAGTTTACTGGAATGATTTAAAGATTTAACGGCAAGATTGGTTAAGCTTTGAGATTTTCTCAAGTTATATCTAAGTTGATTTGTGAATCGAACTAACACGACTTTTTTTTTTGGTCAGTCATTTGGATGATTTAAGTTTGTTATTTACTGCGAAAGTTTTACATTTTCAAGAAAATCTTTTTGTTTTACTTTTTTTTTTTTTTTTATTCTAGCTTTTGTTAGCTAGGTATTTAAGTTGATTCAAGTTCGATGATCCCTTTACAAATAAGACCATAAATGCGACTTTCAGGCACCGGACCTAGCAAATCTGTAATATTTCACATTTTAAAAGTGAAATTGCATGGCGAATTATTTAGTTAGATTATTTAGTTAGATTATTTAATTTGAATTATTACTCTATTGATTTATAATCATTTTACTAAGACTAATGTGCAGAGATCAGATATTCGAATGCATATTCACCTAAAGTTGAGATGTTGGCTATTAAGGAATGCGCTTTTGAATAGAAAAAACATAATTTATGTTTATTGTTTGTTATAACTACTTCACACCGCCCCTCCTCTTACACCCTACATACACATGTTTGCATCGAGGGTTAAACATTAATTTTAAATAAATATGAATCTGAATATTCATGCAATCTAAGACGCCCCGGGGTTATTTATTATTATTTTTTTTTAGAAGTCGCTTTCATACTATACACCCGACTAGTTGTTTTCCGGGTGTTGGGATTCTCACCCCGGGATTTTTTTACAAGAAATATATTTTATAAAGCCGCTTCCATCCTTTCACAGCCGAAAATTAACTTTAGGTCAATATGCATCCGAATATCTGATCTCTACTAATGAGCGTTGTTTGTACCCATTCATTTATTTATTTCAAATTTAAAATCTCTTTTAACTACTTTCAGATTTTCCCGAGAAACCGGACCTTGACAATCAGACATGGGACCACAGATCATGGTGCCGTCTTTGTAGCGAGGTACTTACGGAATTCAAAAATGGAATTACGGGATGAAAAAACAAGAACAAAGTGCACTTAGAATTTATTCAACTATCCTATGTACAGACAAATCCGAAAGTTACTGCTTAAAAAAACATAAATGTCACATGTACTGCTTACCATAATTATAACAGTATTGTCAATATCGATCACAACGCAACGGAAGAAAAATCAAGCGCATATAAAATGTAAATAAGCATGACACGTGCAATGTTAGTTAGGAATATGAACACAAATCCAGATAACAATAGAAGTGCCCTTTGCGTGCTGACAACGTCACATTTCAAGTAGTTCTTCGTGAGTATTTTATTAAGTTTCAATCAAAGTAGATTATTTTTTCAGCCCAGCACTAGATGTTTAGTATTTAAAATTATTTTTATCATTAACTAAAGATCTTAATAAAAGATATTTATTGGTAATAAAATAAGTACTGCAAATAGAAAATAATTGACAATAATGTCGATTTTTATGAGTACATACCAAAATAACTGCAAAAAATAGCATACAAACTTATAAATAACAACTATGTAGTCCTTGGCTGAAAAAAACTTTGATTTAAACTTAATAAAATAATCACGAAAAACCAGTTGAAATACGACGTTGCCAGCCCTCGCGGGATGAACGCTCTTATCTTTAAGAGCGTTCAAACAACGTAGATTATAAGTGTCTTCACGTTGTTTTTATTCTTACAGTATTGTATCGAAGATTGGAATAAAATTACATATTCTCATATGACCCATTATGATCCAAATCAGTCTTAAATTCCGTATTGATTTTAAAGAAGTATGATCATTTTGATCATATTGTAATTTTTACAGACACCTCTATCTTTGCCAACGCTTTGTGGATACGACACATATTTGAGACAAAAGACAAAACATTTCTATTACTAACCCATTCACGACCATATGAGTACAACATAAATAATTAAATAACAAACACATGCACTTTGTTTTCTAATCAGATATTTCGCGCTGTGATAGATAATTAGGTTCATAATCATCTCTTGATGTAGCCTCAAAATTCAACATAATTGCTACATAAATAAAAACAGCATTAGGATTTTTATATTGAATAAAATATTTTTACTTAAATACGATCTTAGTTAAAAATACTGAAACGAAATATTCGATAATTTAAATCATCATCTGCCTAGCCTTTTCCCAACTATGTTGGTGTCAGATTCCAGTCTAACCAGATGCAGACTACTACTATTTTATATGGGGCGACTGCCTGCCTGACCTCCACGACACCGTATAAAAATTATAACAAAAAATTGATCCCTTAAAACGCCGTATAAAATTTGAACCAATTAAGTATTGTGTTCCTGAATTAATTAAGTATTTCGAAGACATTATGGACATGAGGTACCTAACGTTTGCACTCTTCCCCGTATCCTATCATCATACAGTCCCGTCTTTTTTGTGCGTGGTACTTATTTTAATAACGAATGTTCATAAACCACTATGTGGACAAAAATTTAGCTTTAGCATAAATAATTAAAAATCCTTTTCACTAATAATCACTAAATGAAGTCATCGATAACGCCAGCGAAATCATTAATTGAGGTTTAATGCTGAAGTGTCCTAATACAAACGCAATATGGTTGCTCCATGTTACATGCGACTTAAACATAACTGGCGTAATGTGAGTGTACGATAAGTTACACTTCTGCCTAACCCGTTTGGTGCTATATCATGTTTTAAAGATACCATTTTGGAACATTCCCTTAGCCAGTATGCGGCCGATGATATTGATAGAAAACTTCACCCTACGCTGGTAATAACTTTCTACAGCATCAAATTAAAAGGGGCTTTAAAGTTTGGCGACTAAAGTTCTTTTTCCCCAGGGAATACAACGATTGCGTCTACAATATCCCTGACTACCTTCGATGCGAAGTAGCTACAGCAGTTGAACAGCACTAAGAGTGCAATAGAAGACATGAACACAAATACGAACATTAATTTATACGTATCCGTTTTGGGCCGCTCGCTCCGTATCGCCATCTGGGGACAAATTATTGCAACATTAAAATATTGAATTAAATTAAATTAATAATAACAACGTTCATTACACGTTGAAGGACAGATATGCAACAACATCAAACTATTTATTGCCCACTCATTCCAAAAAAAAATAGGAGTTGTAACGTACCTCCACAAAATAAAACTGAATAATACTAAGTAAATAGATTAAAACGAACAGTGCCCACACTCTGATTCGCGTTCAATGTCCACATGACCAGTGGCTTTATTTTACGCAATTATTTCTCGAAAATATTAATGTATCTAAAATCATTTACAAAATTAAGATGATTTTGGTACTAGCTAGCTCACTATCATTCTACAGTACAAAATGTATGAGATATTTTGCTAACTCTCAACTAGCTTATTCATAACCTCGTGAAATACCGCGTTATTCGTTTAACTGACTATTAAAACGTTTGCACACTGCATCTGATCCAAATCAGAGAAATAACAGACCGAACCCGAGCAGAACCTTTTTAATTTTTTATTCGGACATTTCCGTCCGTTATACAAATAGTTCTATGGTCACATCGGAACGACATTTTTCGAATTCGGAACATGTGCAAACACTCTTTGTAAAGCGTGCAATAGTATGTGCAGCGACGACCTTTCGACGTAATGTGTATTCATAACACATACGTGAATCGCAAAAAATTTGGTACATATTATTACAATTAATTCTATTTTATTTCATGCAAATAACTATTAAGATAAGATAAGACATTTCGGTCAAATTCAATTAGATGGCAATACTTCACCCACGTGTTGGGTATCGATATCGTTATCGAAAAGTTCATGAAACACTTTAACTGACACTGTGACATGTAATTCGCAAAAAATTGCCAAGTTCCACGAAAAATTACAAAAACAGCTGAGCGATCTATACGCGCCCGGCGTTCCGGCCCGGGTTGTTGCTAAGTCCAAAATGACGTCACAATGCGCGTGCCGTGTGAGCGGAAATGCATAAGCTGCGCTAGCGTCGCTTAGACGTGATTGTAACTAAACGATGTCGGCTTATGCGTTTTTTTTTGAGGGTGGGAAATCTTCAAATTACTTCTCCCGCTCTGGGTGGAGCAGGAGGGCGTGTCAGACTTTTACTGACTAAAACCCACCCGTGTTCCCTCAGTTGCCTGTGCGCCAGGGGCGACGGTATCCCTTTCGAACAACCCGCACCCCTAGCGTCTACATACGTTCGACGAATGCCTACGCTAGACCAACGTAGAATGCGAAGGCACTCTAACACCTATAGACAATTTTTTTCCAACATACAAACAATATTTGGCTTATTGAAACTTCTATAGGGTGTAAGGGACATCGACGCGCAAACTATTATCATGAATTCAGTACATGATTATTTTTGAAAGAGTAACAGTCGACTTTCTTGCCGGATGTTTCCATAGAAAACAGCCAATTGGAACCGTGCACCTAGCTTCTGACGTTTCATAATTGCCCATGTAGGTTTATGTGAAGTAAAATATTTTGATTTGATTCTAGACCCACCAGCGCTGTATATTTTTTTCTGCTGTTCCATTTATTTGGCCGTGTAGATATTGTACGAGTTTTTTAAACCTACTAACAATTTGGACACTGGTAGGTTTCACGGTAACAGTTTGCACGTCAATGCCACTTATACCGTTTATAAAAAAAACTTTAAGAACCATTTCGAGCTATTTATAGCATTCTCTACAAGTGAAACATACTACAAAACAACGTATAAAGTACCTCGCCATCCCTCCCTCTGCCGTAGGACTTGTATTTGTGGTAGGGCGTCAGCGTGACGCGTGAGTTCATGGCGAGCGCACGCATGACGTCACCGGCCTGGTCGCGACGGTCGAGGCCGATGTAGGCGGATGTGTCGTCGATGAACTGCACTGTTATGGCCCCTGTGGGAAGAAATACTATGTTTATCACAGAGTCCAGGATCGCCGATCTTGCAGCAACAACTACCTATCTGACCTCCACAACCCTGTTACTGAGTAACACGATACCCCTTGGTAAGACTGGTTGTCAGAATTTTGGGGTTCTGACGACCCGTAACGACTGTCAAAAATCTACGAATGACAGCCGGGGCCAACGGCTTAACGTGCTTTCCGAGGCACGGAGGCATCTTGGTATGTAAAGATGGTCACCCATCCACGGACCCAAGAGCAAGCCCCTCTTCTAGAGATGGCATCTATACCATAATATTTAGAAAGCGATAAAATTTGTTTGTTTGTAAGTTTGTATGCAGGGAGTAACCTCTGGAGGTACCAGTCGGATTTGAGAATAGGGTATTACACTCATTTTTGAAAAGTACCTTAATTAGATTCTAGAGTGCTATTAAACCACTAAAAAAAACAAAAAAAAATTAACCAAATAAGTGCGATAAAAATGCATTGAAATTTTACATTTTCAAATTTCGCGCGTAATTTGACGAAAACGCTGGACGCAGTAGACGCCATATTGCTCTGTGGGTATGACGTCAGTTTGCTAAAAACAAATGCGGTGATATTTTTTATGACAATTGTTTATCATTTAAAAAATGAGTTATTTTTCTACTTATCGTTGGTTTGCTGTTCCTGAATGCAAAATATTATTTAAATAAAAATTACTTTGGTTACGAAAATAATAAAAATACAAAGTTGCTCAGTTGACATGCCGTATGACGAAACAACATGGCGGCTACTATTTCATGGTGTTCAAATACAGATTAAAAAAAACTGAAATCTTTGAATGTTATTTTAAAATTTATTTTATTGTTTCATGAACTAAAACTAACATTTTCCGACTGCATTTTGCCTAAGCTATCTCAATAATATATTTTTAGATTTTTTCTCGTATAGAGTAAAATACCCTATTCTTTTTGAATTTCATAGCCCAATTCTTGAGGCAGCCTAGGCTTATTTTCACGCTAAAACCCTTAGGAGCCGACTACAAAGAAAACAGTAATAAAGATCGCTTATCGAAAACGAAGTATAAGCATGCGACGCGACTGGTTTACACGCCGACGCTTACAGTCGCGAGCAGAAGCTAGTTTCTAATATTAGTCACCATACCTATTTTATTGGGGTCGGCTTTTAGTTTGACTTGATGCCCATGGTAAGTTTACATGGTGCAGCTTCGTTCTCTCACACAGTTCTGCGTCACTTTTAGAGACGAGTGCAATGGCGTTATCAAACCTTTTTTGTAGCAAGCTGAGTTGATTAAAATATAAAAATAATAGTTTAAAAAACTAAAAAACACGCTTTAAAAACCAAACTAAAAAAGGAGAAAATAATTTAATTCAATTAAAAAGCGTGGGGTGCTTTTTGAGGTATTTTTATAATCAATTAATGTCAAGCACCCCACGCTTTTTAATTGAATTAAATTATTTTCTCCTTTTTTAGTTTAGTTTTTAAAGCGTGTTTTTTAGTTTTTTAAACTATTATTTATTTTCTATTTTTTAGTTCTGTTAACTACAAAAACGTGACTTTTTTTCTCAATTTTTTTTTTAAATGATTGAATTGTCATCGGTCCTCGAGAAGTTTACAAAGTTTCAATGAAATCTGACCGTTTAAAGTGGGTCAAAATCGCGCTCAAAGGAGTCGGTTACATACAAACATACAAGTGAAGCTAATATAAAGCGTGTAAAAATAAAAGCTTGTAAAAAGCATTAAGTCTCTCACCAAAAGGACTGAACAGTTGGTTAAGGTCGCTCCTCTGCCACTCCCTGGGGAACTCGAGGTGGAACACGTGGTCCCTGGACGGAGTAGCTGAAACAAATGCGTTATTGTATATGTACTATTATGTACATGTACTAACATTGATGAAGATGTGATGATTTGCTTTTCATGTGGTTTTTAACATAGTTTTTAGTTTTCGTTTTTTAGTAGAAATCTATATCAACTGCGGCTATGGATTTCTACGGATGGAGGGTTGGGTCAACCGTCATCGTCATCCGTAAAAATCCATTTAACTATACAATGTGTAACTGAATCGATGCACATTATTAAACAAAGATGTTCAGAATCGTTTACTGAATCGATTTCGGTAATTTTTAAATAAAGGATTTTTTTCCATAAAAAATTAACACTATTTAAATTACAGTTTACAGACATTACGTAGACTTGTAATATTAGTTGAATTTTCTCTCACAATCAGTATTTAACTAGTAAAAATTCAGTGTACATATTATGATAACATGATATTCGAATTGAGGTGTTTGGTGGTGTGCGCTAATGCCGATATGTTAAATAAACTGGGCCCGCGTGGTGGATTACGGCCCACTCCCTCTCACCGAGAGGAGGCCTGTGTCCCAGCAGTGGGCACATATTAGGCTGATTATGATATAAACAGAGCAGTGGTGGCGCAGTAACGGTAACGGCTGCGACTTAAGGAGTTGTAGGTCGTGGGTTCCAACCCAGACAGACCTTAATTTGTGACACAAGTAAGGCCTGTGTGTGATAATCAGAGATCGGATATTCGGATGCATATTTACCTAAAGATAATTTATAGCTATGAAAGTATGGAAGCGGCTATAAAAAATATTTGTAATATTTATTAAAAACCCCGGGATTCTTGGATTGCATAACTATTCAGATGTGTATTAATTTAAAATTAATGTTTAACCCGATACAAATATGTGTATGTACTGGAGGAGGGGTGGTTTGTATTAGTTAAAACAAAAAATAAACAAATTACTTACCTAAATTATGACTTTTTCGATACAAAAGCGGATTCCATGTTAGCCATCATCTCAACTTCAGGTGAATATGCATCCGAATATCCGATCTCTGGTGATAATGTATTAATTTACACTAAGTTTGTGTAAATTATTACATTATTACTGCTCTCAAAACGGGGAAGGAAAACATAGTGAGAAAAACGGCATGTCCTAGATCAAAAAATTTTAAGAGAGGAGAGTCTGTGTCAACATTATAAGCCTGATTAGGGCCATCCATAAATTACGTCACACGTTAAAGGTGGAGGGACTCAACGAAATGTGACATTGTGTGACAAGGGCCAGGGGAGAGTAAAAAGCTTTGTGACGTCACATGTTAAAACCTAGAATACTAAAACTCTTACTTCTAAATATAAAATTGAAAAATATGTGACGTCACACAAGGGGGAGGGGTTTTTACAAGTGTGACCACCTGTGACAAGGACGGGGGGGGATTCAAAAAACGATAAAATATGCGTGACGTGATTTGTGGATGGCCCCTTATGTAAAAAAACACTTACGTTCTTCGCCCACAAGATTGATATATGGGCTATCGTGCCTCGCCGTCTTCGCCAAAAACAGCTTGTTCAAGAAAGGCTTCAGCGTAGGCGACTCGGGAGTCAATCGCACCGAGCCTTCACCGCGCATGCGCAGCAGGTGCGCGTGCATCGCTAGGAAGCAGAGCCCTGTGATGTAGGCGTCATATCCTGCCTCGTGTTCCTTGCTATCGAGGTGAGAGTAGCCGCAGCCTTCTACAGATCCTGTGTGGGAATGAAAGTTACTTCAAATACTAGAAATGTCAGTTTCTGCACGTCAGGCCGAGACTCGAGGTGTATTTAGCCAGCAAAATAAGGCATAACCTTCCGCTAGGGTATATCAGCTAAAAAAATCTATCAAATGTCTGTCATTGCTGAAAATGTCAAGTTCCTAGGGGTCCTGGGTGTCTAAGTTCGGGCCTGGGCGTGATTTTATGTTTTCAATAAGAAAATGAGTACTCACCAACTTTAGGTATTGAGAAGGGTGGCTCAGAGAGCGTGGACAGTAGCTGTTGGAGCACACTGGACTCGAGCAAGTCTTTGAACGGCGGTAAACTCGACATGTACTTTGTGTCCAATAGTCTGTAAATAAGAGTGGTAAATAAACATTACGTATTAAGAACATCATAATGGAGTCGACCGAGACGTTATAAATTTCGACTCAAGCGCAACTAGGTCTATGCCCAGTCTATTTACAATGTTCATAGAACATGCAAAAGGAAAAGTTTTAACACTCTTGGCGATTATAATAAACATCAAATTTTCACTGCACTTTTGAAATAGCGAAAAATGTCTACGCTGGGGTCTAGAATCATGTGCTGAATTCAAGGTTAAATATAATGGAGTTAGCAGTGTGACGTTTTTAGCTCGTGTGTATTTACAGTAACATTTAGCATCCTATGTTCAAAAGTAAAATGCCACTCAGATGCAAAAATTAAATCAAATCTTCTTTATAAAAGTTCTATACTAACCCAAATTAAAAAAAAGAACATGTTATTAAGCAAATATCTTACTTACTTGGGGAACATACAATGTGTGAACTCTTTGAAGGCGGTGAAGTCAGTGGGTAGTTCTTGGAAGAAGTGGCCCAGTGTGTGAAGGATGTCCAGCAACATATTGTGCCCCACTACGAGTTTTTGCTGTGGAACAAATCGAATCAAATACAACGCTACCAGGTTCTTTTGGGGCATGCCCAAAATCGGGTACTGTGATTCACAGTGCGCTGCTTTGCGGCGAGTCCACCGCATGTATTTTGTATCGCATGCAGATATATAAAGTGCCGCCCACTGCAGTGAAAAAAACACACCGAGAAACCGAACAAGCAGTACTATCCGAATTTGTTTTTTAGAAACGCCCGTAAATATTTATATCTTACGAAAAAGCAGACCTTAATAGCGATTAGGGCCGTCTAGGGATGCTCCATAAACGGTTCGGTAAACTCTGATTTTTTATTTATTTATGCGTGCTTTCTTTCACCGCCAGTGCGCAGACCATACGGTAGAAATAACGCACCACATTCCACCGTACCGCAATGTGCGCTAGACTTAATCAAAACAAGTTCAGCCATAGTCCTATAACAACTTGACTTCTCGTTCAATAGTCACTGTCAGAAGATGTTATGAGTGAGAGGGGGTTTGCACACAATATGGTCACAATAGTAGAACTCTTCAGCTTCCGATTTAGTTGATCCATACATACATACTCAGCCTCTAACATTTAGACTGCTGGGACACAGGCTTCCTCTCTGTAAGATATGTGACATGTAACATTTATCAACGGGCAGGCCTAGTGCGGGTTGGTAGATGTCACATGTCTTCGAATTTTTGGTTCTAGGACATGCCGGTTTCCTCAAGATGTTTTCCTTCACCGTTTTGAAAGCAATGGTGATGAAATTATTTATACAAAGTAAAGCGCCTGGCTGTGTTCGAACGCACGACCTACAACTCGTGACGATTGGCACACAGTGGTGGGCCAATCGTCGCGAGTTGTAGGTGCAGGAGCAGTGGCACTCGATCCACTGATCCATACAATTGATTGAAACCGTAAATAATTAACTTACCGACTGACTGATCATCTGGGCCACTTTGGAGAAGCCTACAGCTTCTTCCAACTCATCCCATTCCCGTTTTTTCCTCATGGCGTCCTGATCGTTGCCATCTGTCTTACGTATCACTCTGAGCACTCTGAAAAATTTATTATTTTAAGTGACATGCAATTGCGGGCGAGCCTGTGAGAAGCTATTTGCTATCATCATCATCATTTCAGCCGAAAGACGTCCACTGCTGGACATAGGCCTCCCCCAAGCTCCGCCACAGGAATTTACTATAAAGTAGCTAACTTGCAACTACTTTTGAACACTGTTGTGAGTGTGTTGACACTGCTGATTAGTCAATTCTTTTGCATCTCTAAATCGACGTAAAAATGTCGCAACGGGATTTTATCGCATGTTGGATTTTCAATTCTCGGTGCTAAACCGAGCATTGAAAATCTAACATAATGCATGTCAGGGCGTCGAAAAAACGTATGCTTAAAAATTTGTACATAATTAAAATGAATATTAGCAGTGCAGAGGCGCATGACCAATATTTTTGCCCGTTTACCAAATAGCTGGTGTGCCAGCCAAAGTAACCCAGAGTCTGGAATTGTATAGTCAAATACAAATCTAACTGGCTCTGGGTTGCTTACTTTACCTGGGGATTTAACCTAGTAAAAAGTAGTTAAACCGGAGAGAGGTGGCAAAGTAACCTGGATGTGTTCCACAACTACAGAACCAAATAATTACCTGTTTTTATTTTCTAAGACCTTGGTATCAACTATAACATCGTCCTTGAACCTGAGTCTTAGCTCTTGGAAGAGTAGCATCCTTACGAAGGCGTTGCATCTATCAATTTCCATCTCATCCTCTGTTGTGTTGTCAATGAAATTCTTAACTTTTTGACTGCAAATCAAATCAAAGATTTTACTTCTTCGACACTTTAGAATAAGTCGGAAAACCTTGCATCCGTATTATAATAAGATGACCACACAAAAATCATGGTCAGAGAAACGGAAACACATGACAAGATACTTCATAATCCTCAAACGAATTGAAATCAAAATCAAAAGTCATTTATTCAAATTAGGCTGAGTCAAAATAAAATTACATAAGACAGTCCCCCCAAAAACGCCCGCCCTTCACCACTTCCTAGTGCTTTAGCTGGGAAGAAGAAGTAGCGCAACAAACTCCCCAGCAGCACAGCTGTCTGTTAAAAAATACTATCATCAAGATAATGTTCAATTGATTGCAATTTATGAATATGAACAAGGGAAAACAAATGAGCAAGACTCATTGCATTATGCAAGTGCATTCTACACTGAATCAGCATCATATCATCAGTTTACAGTAGTCCAATGCTGGACATAGGCCTCTCCAATTGTACGCCATTCAGCTCTATTCATCATTGATTATTGTACACTGTATAGTTTATGACCAAATATATTTATTTCCAATGGTAAACAAAGCTTACGTTTTTTTTTTTAATTTAAGCTTCAATATGAATAATTCCCTCTATTCTTTTTCTTCTTTTCTTTGTTTTTATTCATTCCCTTCGGGAAACAAGGTGTGATATTATGATATGTGGCGTAATAGTTATACTATGTTTTTTTTTTAAACCTATAAAAATTTAATTGATTATTTAAAATGTATATTTTAGTACCACGGCAGGGCAAACGCCTCTTCTCATGCAGAAAAGACACAAGCAATTGTCACCATGCTTGCTCAAGACAAATTGGCAATTTGAGACAACTACACGTAAATTTTTAAGCTGTGTGCAAACTGTAACCCTGAACTCAGCACATAATTCTAGAACCCTTGCGTATACATTTTTCGTCGGTTATACAAAAAAAAAACCAGCAATACCTACGCAGTCAAAATATATGGAACAGCTGATTTTTTTTTTTGTATAACCAATGAAAAATTTCTACGCTAGGGGGTCTAGAATGATATGCTGAATTCATGGTTACAGTTCGCGCACTGGTTGAAAATGTATCCTGTGTAGGTCTTCATGATGTTATCCTTCACCTATGTTAGTGATGTCCAAGATAAACTTAGCTTCTTGTTATTCTTTTTGAATCAAGAAAAGTAAATAAATGTATTGTGTTAAATGAGAAGATGAATTGCAGAAGGCAGCCACAGCCACCAACTTAGACAGTGCATGATCGTCATCATCATCATTTCAGCCGAAAGATGTCCACAGCTGGATATAGGCCTCCTTAAGCTCCGCCACTTCAACCAGTTCTGTTCGTCCCGCATACAGCAGATTCCTGCGGCCTTCAGAAGGTCATCGGTCTACCCTGTGGGAGGACTTCCAACTCTACGTACCTATGAAAAATTCAGATTGATACTTGCCCAGATTTGAACCTACAACCTTTTGCATGAGAGGTAAGGCCTTAACGCCCCAGGGCCATCACAATCTCAGTATTAATAAAAATATTACCAAATTTCCTCAATGAGCTGTTTGTTTTCATCAGGTATCCTTACAATGTCCTTCTCCTTGCCATAAGACTGTTGCCTCTCAGTCAGGGTTTCTCGTAGCTTCGACTCAGTTATGGCAGTCATGTATGAGATACCTGAAGGCATTACGAAAATGTAATATTATTAAAAATTGGATAACCTCACTCAGGTTTGCAACCTAATTAGCAAACACAATTTTATTCAGGTGTATTAAGTGATTAAAAAATTATTTGATTTATTATTATTTTTATTTATTATTTTTATTTATCCACATAATTTTTCTATTTAGTGCCAATCTTATCCAAGTCGCTCAACTTTTTAAATAATTGCTTTAAAATAAAATTTTATTAAGTCTATTGTTTTGAGTCTTATTTCCGACATAACTTTCTCCTCTCCGGTTTTGTATCCTAAGTTTTAAAAGCTGAATAGTTTCGACAATCATGAAAACTATTTTAGCTACTCACCTTCTTTTATAAGCTTGTTAAAGTTAAATCCATTTGAGGCCAGGAAATCTAAGCTGGAACTCTGGCAAAGGAACATTCTGTCCGGCCCAGGCCGGCCGCGCGGGTACAAGTAGAAATTGTACGAGTCATTCATGTAGTGCTTCTTTTCTTCATCCCAGTAAAAGGCACTCAAGCCAAACTGTATCAATAAAAACTCACACGAGCCATTCAAAGCAAGATTGTAATACTCCTTGGGCGAATCGTAAATAGACACGTCCCGCCCATTTATAAGCCCTGTAAACTCCGCATCTATTGATAGAAAGTCCGCTTTCTCTATAGAATTACTAATTATGGGCAATTTTTCCTCGAAATCTGAAAAATAATGGAAAATCAATGAGGGTTTTTCACAATTTACGGTATCCCAAACAACTTGTAATTTCTACTCACTGCTACGTACTACCTCCATTATTTACATATAATAAAAATGTCTGATTAATTAAATTATTATTAAGAAATAGATTTGTATGAATTGTATTTATTTATCGTATTTAATGGACAAACAGAATAAACAAAGATAACACGGTGCGGCTCACCACAGATTATTATTATGCAGCGGCTCGCCACACGCGTCAAAGAATTGTCAAACAAAACGTGAAAAGTCAAATCTCTAGTATCGATCACAGACATATAAACAGTTGTATGTCTGTGGTATCTATTTTATTTAGACTATGGTCTTTTAGCATTATCAAACTAATGAAGGTTGAGGAATAAAGTAACCATGGGCGTAGCACTGTGGGGCGTAGCTAGGGGGGAACAACTTCTTTGCCCACCCCACAAAATATATTTTTCCCACAGACAGTTTTATATGTCTGTGATTTTCCCGCGGATAAAGTACCTTCCCCAGAATACTTTAATATCTAATACTTTAACCGATATCTTCTTACCGAACTTTATCGAAATTGTTTATTTAACAAAATCGAATCAGAATGAATTAATTCGTATTAATTATACTTATAAATGTATTGTGATTTATGGACCTTAGTTGCCTGAAATAAAGGATAAATAAATAATTATGAATAACATGCCTCTCCGCTTAGCGTATGTGGACTAAGAAAAAGCCTTCGATTCGATCGAGTCATGGGCTGTACACGGTACCAGATCGACTATCGGTACATCGAGGTGCTGAAGTGTCTGTACGAAAACGCCAATATATTAGTCCGACTCCAGGAATGGACCTCGAAACCTATCGTTTTGGAGCAAGGTGTGAGACAGGGAGACGTTATCTCTTCGAAAATGTTTACCGCTGCACTGAAAGATGTCTTAACTTGTCTCAGCAAGAGGACAATCATCGAAACCGACTCTGCTGGCCAGTGAACAGGACGCTACGCATTAATTCCATTTTCTGTATCACCTACCACAGCGTATGTATGTTGTCTACGGTCGGTGCCTTTACGGAATCGTTATACTAAACGATATATAGGCCTTGCTTTCGCAGAAGTTCAGAAACAAGCCAGCTTTTGCTCTTTTGCTCCACGCGAGGTTTCTGTCCTAGCTGAGCTGGCCTAGGACACCTGCGTTGTTCTTTGACAGATGTGCCCCAGTGAGGTCAACATGAAAATTCGTGTTGGCGTAAATTTTCATAATTGGTGTCGTTTTAATAGCTTTTGAGGGTGCTGCAGCTAATAGTGACGTCAAATTGTAAATCCAAGATTGCAGCTGCGAAGATTTTAATTTTTTTCATCACGGGCGTCAGTTTCAAGTTTTTCTTTTGTGCTGAAATCAATGGGGGAAGTCTACTGTCAAAATGGCGCTGTCGTAGCTAGTTCACAGCAGAAGCTAATATTTCCAGCGCGCAATCACATGCTAATGCAATAATTTGCTTATGGCCTTTTATTGCTCCCAATCTAGTACGTCAGTAAGTTTTAAAATTAAACCAAAATAGTTATATTTTATTTTTATTGCACGTAAACTTAATATAACCAAGCATTTTCACATCCAGTGAACAGTCTTGCGTAAACAAATAAAAGTAAATCAAACTATTTATTAATAACTGGCTATATTTAAAACTAAAACTACTATTATTATAAAGACTCATTTCATTATGAAAATTACCTATAGTAAAGCTAGTAAAAAAAACAACTGGACTAGCTAACCATACTATTTTAAGGCCTAATCACGCTATTAAATGTTTTGTCAGCTAATGATGCACGTAACATTTAATAACACTTGAAAATAGCCATCAATGGCCAGTCTGCTTTTATTTTAACATATATAAATATCATCATATCATAATATCTAAATTAATTTGAAAATAAATATAATTGTAATCCTTTTCAGTTAACCCATTACAGCATGAAACGCAATTCGGTGTTACCACATAATTAAATTAAATCACTAAAACTTAGTATTAGATTTAAGATTGAATTTCTTTGTAACTTAACAATATTTTCTCAAGCTGACTGGACAATCTCTCATAAGCAGCCTTATTCCTGTAAAGATGTATATTTGCTTTGACTTTCTTCATAAGAGTCGGCGGGTCGATGTCGCTCAGCTTCATCAACGCCTCTGAAACAAACAAAGAAATAAAACGCAATTAGAAAATCAATCACGAAATCTGACAATGGCGGAATTATTGCCTTATATTGAGTAACTGCGCCCTGCGGTTTCACCCGTATAAGTCTCGATCGCGTGGAAATATCGAGATAAAATCCTATGTGCTAATCCAAGTCATAGTCTACCCATGTACCAAATTTCATGCAAATCTGATCAGTCATACTTAACATACAAACAATCAAATCTTTTCTCTTTAATCTATCAGTTGAAATAAAGTGTAGTCCTACTAATATATGTATTAGTAAAGGGCTGAACGGATTTTGATGAAATTTGGCACACATAGTTTATAACTTACATTAACGAACACTTATGATACTTTTTATCCCGGTAGTACGTTCCCGCGGGCGAAGCCGTTGACAAAACCTACTAAATAAATAAATAAAAATTCAAGAAGTCTGGCTCGAGATTCGGATTGATATAAATTACGAATATCGGGCTTTGATCCTGCGTGGGATAGCACACTCCCTCTCTCAGAAAGGATGAACATGAACTAATTACTTTATACGGTGATTACGTATTTCGCCACCCTATGTCATCAACATCAGCGTAGACATAGGCCTGTCTAATCGCAAGCCATTTAATTATATCTTCGACTACCAGCTGCTCCCAGCCAGCTAGCGTCTTCGCTAGCTGTTAGTTACCTAGTGTAGCTGTCTCAAAAACCTAGTCTAAACTCACCAAGCATTTGTTTCCTGAAGGCTTCGTCTGCATCATCCAGATGTACGAGCATGGCGCTATAAAGTGCATCGATGTGAGCGCCATACAATGTGGTGTCGTAAGGATCCGGACGGTTGGTGAACAAAGTCACTAGAGTTTGGACAGCGTAGGAACGGACTTTGTCGCTGCTGTCGTCAAGGCGTTTGAGTACCACTGGGGAAAGAAAGTAAATATTATTCATAGTTTATTGTTGTTAAGAAAGTATAGAAAAAGTAGGCGATGTATCTGAGTATCAGCCTTTTGAGATTCAGTTCGCGTGTCCAAAATTTAATATTTTACGACTACAGACCCACGTTCGTCGTCGTCATGAGCCTATTCATTAGTCTCGGAGACGGACATAAAGGAATATACTGCAAATAAACTAGACAAAAACCATCTAAGCAATAAGTATTATATAAGAAAGTCCAGAATATGGAATAGAGGAATGGACTGCTGCTGTAGTTATTGTGTTATTGACTTGTAGTGTATTAGCTAGCAGAGCGGAGACTTTTTCTGTTTTTAGAGGCGTAGTAATAAAAACCGTTGCTGTCGTTTCCAAGCGTATAATGAATGTGCAAAAAGTCAGCAGTGCAGTGTGCGTGCAGTGTGTGTGTTAGTGTGTGTGTGTGTGTGTGTGTGAGTGTGTGTAGCTGCTGCTGCTGCTAATTTTTTAAGAAAACATCTATGTACCAATTACCCATGTTTGCAAAAATAAATGATTTGATTTGATTTGACTGTAAAAAGATCTCGGTCCAATACAATTACATCAGGGTGACAAGCATAGCCGATACATTCACTCCACATCACAGTAATTTGCAAACCAGTTGTACTTACAACCTCCACTCCTGCGCATGTAGTGTCGACGAGTCAGCGAAAAGTAGTAACGTGGCTTTAAATCATTATCTAATAGTCGGCCTCGGCTCAAAGCAACATAATCATCTGCCTAGACTTTTCTCAAATATGTTGGGGTCGGCTTCCAGTCTAACTGGTTGCATGAATACCTCCACAACGCAGTTACTGAGTAACACGATACTCCTTGGTAAGACTGGTTGTTTGTCAGACTTTCGGGCTACTGAGGATACGTAACGACGGTCAAAGACCCAAGAATGACAGCCGGGATCAACGGCTTAACTTGCTTTCCGAAGCACGGGTGGGTCTTGGTATGTAAACATGGTCACCCATCCACGGGCCAACCGCGGCAAGCTTAGCTTAACCTGATTGATCAACCCGTGCGTCCGTTTTTACTTAGCCACAAGTTAAGCAGCATATCCAGTAATCCAGTCTGCATACTTACCAAAATACAGTTTGTGTAGTACATGCCCCCCGAAGCATCCGCGCTGCCTGGCCAGCACAGCTAGACAGCACACAGCTCGCAGCGAGTGCTGTCGCGTCAGAGTGGAGTTGTCATCAACTAAGCCAACCAAGAGCGGCACCATTTTGTCCAGGAACGGTTCCAAGGATTCTTTGGTTGGGAAGAGGTTTACTTCCTGAGGGATTAAATGTTTGATGTTAATTTGCATACATACTGTCTGCCTTTCTATAAAGAGACAGAAAAAACGCCACGTACAGAGGCCAACACATCACGCTACCTCAATCTATCAAATTTCTTTGATTGTTTTTCAACTTTATTACACAGGAATAAGATTCATGTTCAATTGGGAAAATTTTACTTTGAGATAGCTTGATGTGCTGGCGTCTATACTATAATACTTAAGTACTCATTTAGCTTTGTCCGCAATATTAATAGACCGACCATGCACGCAGACTAGTTGCGAGTACTAGACCGATCTGACCATTTAGAAAACGAACCATACGAAGGTAAAGAAAGAACTAAGAAACACCTTTTCGAAGGAGTATTTATTTAATACTTTACGCACAAAAATGTACAGAGGCGGACTTAATGCCAAAGGCATTTTCTACCAGTCGACCTTTGGGTGATGCAGAGACAAACAGTGGTAGGTGTAATTATGTAAGAATATAAAATAGAAGAATATAGAGTAGAATATAAAATCCCTACTAATCCCCACTTAATATTATTAAAGCGAAAGTAACTCTGTCTGTCTGTTACGCTTTCACGCCTGAACCGCGGAACTGATCATCATGAAATTTGGCAGAGATATAGCTTGGGATATGGACAAGGACATAGTGGAGCCGCGGGCAAAAGGTAGTATAATTTAGTAAATTTTGACGTTCAAAGTGCTTTTTAATGGCCTGACAAACAAATGATTGAATTTGACCTAGAATATCTAGATTTGAATCTGCTCTAAGCTAAATATCTTAAACCGTCAATTCAACGCCAGGAAAGCTATTGTGTGGATATTGTAGGGCAGCCGAGTCTGTATCTCGTGTCTCGACAGTCAGTTGAGTGATTTGCCCATGGAATATGGTGCACGGTTTAGCCCATGTAGCTCGAATACGGCATGTCCCTAACACCGTCAGCGAAGATACGGGCCCTTCCAATAGTAGTATGAAACTTGGAAGTAAATCCCACAGCCTATTAACTAATTTTTTCAGGCGGGCAAAAACACATCGGGAGTAGGGACGACTTTACTGTGAAATCGCGGTGTCATTCATTCTTAAGCCGGGCCCCGAACCAATCTTATGTACGTAATCGATGCGGAGAAAGAATTGCACATAACTTCGGCCTTCGGTAAAGTACGGACTTCGTGCTTAGGGATTAAGCCCCAAGTCTACGGCCTATTGTGAAGGTCCTCAAAGCCAGTTCAAGAGTTCCTTATCTTACCTTATCTCCCGTATCGCCATCCCCGCCTTTTACCTCCGTCGCGAGGTCTTCGTTGTGCGGATTCTCTTGCAAGGCAGAGCACAGGCAGGCAACGGCCGCAGTGCGGATGGCCTCGGCAGTGCGGCCCGCGCACCACACTAGGTTCGGCATTATCACTTCTGTGTGTCACGGTAAATGGAAAAAGCTTATGAATTCCATAATCAAACACGTGTATCTAATTGATGATATTTGTATTTGACTTGCGGACAGCGAGTAATGGGTAGCTCGCTGTCCGGTAAGGACCAAGCCCGGGTCGACGGCGCGTTGTGTTCCACGCGCGCCTCAAAGAGATGTCAGCACCAAAGGGTGGGGTCCGCAAGGGCCGATGCCTGCCAGGGGTGCGGGTTGTTCGAAAGAGATACCGTCGCCCCTGGCACACAGGCAACTGAGGGAACACGGGTGGGTTTAGGTCAGTAAAAGTCTGACACGCCCTCCTGCTCCACCCAGAGCGGGAGAAGTTATTTGATAATTTCCCATCCTCAAAAAAAAAAAAACCTCTCTCAAAGCGGTGAAGGAAAACATCGTGAGGAACCCGGCATGTCCCAGATCAAAAAATTCGAAGACATGTGACTGACCTCTACCCACCCGCACTGGGCCTGCGTGATAGATTACGGCCCACTCCCTCTCACCGAGAGGAAGCCTGTGTCCCAACAGTGGGAACATTATGAATTAATACAATATTTTTCCGAGAGTTATTAAAAATATCACTTTACAAGAAGCTCTACTTTTAAAAGACCCTTCACGAGGCATAGTTTACTTAAGATTCCATAATTCCTTGACAACTGCTACCAATACTCTGGTTTTGTGTTGGTAGCACATGAGCGTAGCAAATAACATCCGACTGTGCAATATTAAGCCTCAGAATTTCGTTCATGTACATGATAAAGAGTGTAGGTCCCAAAATACTTCCCTGAGCTATAAATAAGTATACCAGTTTTTAATACCTTCAATAACAATTTTAAGGAAAGCCTCAAGCTTATCAGTGTCGCACTTGCTGAAGTTGACGTCTCTCTTCAGCAGCACGGTCGATAATGTGGTGAAGACTTTCAGCTTCACCTCCGGGTCTACCTTGGGGGTCGCCAGGCACTCCTTCAGGAGTGGGGCTATGAGGTGCAGCTGGGAACCCATAGCCGAACCTGAAACAGTCACACAAAAATTATAATAGGGTACCCACACCCACTAGGCATTAGGGCACTCATTTTTGAAAAGTGTCTTAATTAGATTCTAGAGCGCTAATAAACCACTACAAAAAACACAACATTTTTATTTAATCGATTAGTGCCATAAAAATGCATTTAAATTTTACATTTTCAAATTTCGCGCGTAATTTGACAAAAACGCTGGACGCACTAGACGCCATATTGCTCTGTGGATATGACGTCAGTTTGCTAAAAACAAATGCGCTGATATTTTATATTATAATTGTTTACAATGAAAAAAAAATAGTTATTTTACTACTTATCGTTGGTTTGCTGTTCCTGAATGCAAAATATTATATAAATAAAAATTACTTTGGTTACGAAAATACTAAAAGTACAAAGTTGCTCAGTTGACATGCCGTATGACGAAATAACATGGCGACTACTATTTCATGGTGTTCAAACACAGATTAAAAAAACTGAAATCTTTAAATTGTATTTTAAAATTTATTTTGTTGTTTCATGAACTAAAACTAACATTTTCCAACTGCATTTTGCGTATGCTATCGCAATAATATATTTTTAGATTTTTTCTCGTATAGAGTAAAATACCCTATTAAATTAAATTATATAATAGCGCCACCAGCATCACCTCTCTACCTATTTTTTCTGTTCCTTTCTTCTTGTCAGTTTATTTAAGTGTGTACATATATGGTTAAATATAATTTATTGTCCCTGAATAAATAAATAAATAAATAAATAATTGAAAAGCAATACTTAGATAAAAAAAGAATCGTCAAAATCGGTAACACGGTACCTACACTGTAAAAAGATATGAGTGAAACATTAAAAAAAACAATTATAGGTATATGTCGACTAGAGAACCTCCTTTTTTAGTCGTTTAAAAAGTTAGTTTTAAGTGTAATGAGGCGATTTGGGATTGATTTGTATTCGCACGCCTAATCACCATTTTCAAGATATCCTATGAATTAGCAGTAAAAATAGGTACTCCCTTGCTTCTCCTAAACCTTGTTTGTCCGAAAATCATTATCCATAACACGTTTGCTGTAAACTTCACTAACCATAATGTTCAAAAATTTGAAATCCTGTTTTACATAATTATCTTTACTTCTAAAACTATTATGTCTATCATGTCCTAAGTATTGTGGGTTGCGAAATGTAGTAGACGTGTTTGGGACTGCCTTTTGTAACTTCTAACATTTAAACGCGTTGATTCTCGATCTAATTTCCATGTAAAAAAAAAAAAATATAATTGACATTAAGTATATGTGCCAGCACATCAAGCTACCCCAATCTGTCAAATTTCTTCGATAGATTTCCAACTTTATTACAATATAATAGGTTTCATGTTCAATTGGGAAAATTTGACATTTTGGGATAGCTTGACCTGCAGGCTGTCGTCTGTACAAAAAAAAAAAACCTACCAGAATGAAGCATAGCACACTCGAGCAGACACTTGTCAGGAGACAGCTGTGTCCAGGTCAGCGCGTCACTGGTGATATCAGCCAGCATCTTGCCGATGTGCTTCGCATATAGACTGGTCAGGGTCTTGCCGCACTTCTCCACGTAACGCAACTTATCCAGGTTGGCTAAAAAAATTATCACGTATACGTTTGGCAGGACAAAATCCACTTTTTTCATAACAATTGGTCACAAACAGCAGTGTATAGGGATATGTAGAATGAGAAAAAGGAGGCATTTGCTCTGAAGTGGGACACAACGGTTCATACGTTAAAAAACTTGCTGACTGCGCTCGTATTTCCATGATAACATGAGCTATTTTTGTTTGACGCGTGCCAACAAGCATGTTATTTAGCTCACCATGGAGGCATGGGTATCCTATGGTAGGTACTCACAAAGTGCCATGAACTCTATGGTATTATCCACCGGCATGGCGTACACGGTGAAGTTGATGGTGAACAGATCGTCAGCCACTCCCGCGCACGCTTCGCCGCACACGTTCAGCAGAGCCTCGCACATGTGTAGCAGATTCGTTTGGTATTTGGGCTGGAAATTTTTGTTTTGTTTGAGTTTTGACTTTGGACCGGTTAAAAATCGAAAAGGTATCCATTCTATACCTATCTATAAAAGGAATAAAATAAAGTCGATTTTCGTCTATCTGCGTGACCGCTTAACTCTTCTAGGCAACAACACAAAAGATTTTCGAGCAGTGGCAGCCAAGTGGCGGCCCCAACTTACGAATTGTAGGTCGCGAGTTTGAACCCAGGCATTCACTTTACTTTGTGTATTTAATATCGTCACCACTGCTCTCAATACGGCGAAGGAAAACATCGTGAGAAAACATGTCCAAGAACCAAAAATTCGAAGACGTGCCATCCACCAACCCGCACTGGGCCCGTGTAGTAGAATATGGCCCACTCCCTCTCACAGAGAGGAGTAAATAAAACATATACCTTTCTAGTCCTGCATCTATCAGGATCAGCAGCTTCCCTGCACAGTTCCTCTAGCACCTTCTCCTGGAGCAGTTCCGAGCGGGACCCCTTGATGATGTTGGCGAGGACCAAGAGAGCAGCCCACGAGTCTACTTCGGCTTCAAGCAGAGGCCACCAGGTCGTAGGTACTATGAAGTAGCCAAATAACTCGGCTGCGCGTTTTATCTAGGAAAGGTGTTTTTGAATATAAACGAAAATTTTGGAAATCCTCACGTAAGTAACGAAAAAGCGTTATGTCCTCCATGCCACTTTTTATTAAATATAGATAGAGAGGGAAAGAGATAGTTTTCATGGGTTTCGGAGGTCCAGAAGCGAATAGTTAGGTCAAAATGAAAATCCAAGATGGCGGCTGCGGAAATGTTCAAAATTTTCATCATGGGTTGTTTTCATGGTTTTTGATAGTGCTAAAGCCGATATCGAGGTTAAAATGAAAATCCAAGATGGCGACAACTTTATGAGAGCTTCTAAAAAGTTTTGTTAGATAGCTCTTTAAATTCACAGTTTCTCTCCCTCTCTCTCTTTCTTTATACTATATACTAGTTTGTGTGCGTGCGAGTATCGCGTAAGGAACCACATTTTTTTTTCTCCAGCTATTCAGTAAGTATCACAGCTGGGCAAAGGCCTCCCTACATCCTTGTGAAAAGCTTTTGACGCGCCTCCTGAACCAGACCTCACGGTACGCGTTCTAGTAATCTCGCCACTTTTTTTTTCTAATTATTTCTATAGACGACGCCACCTTCTTACGATACCAAAGAGGTCGAAATGCCCCAATTATATCCAAACAATAAATGATCTGAACAAGATTTTGTCTGAACTTTAAAAGAGACTGTGATCATGTTTATTTCGGTCTTTCTTCTCAGAGTAGTCAAAAAACATACTTAAATTATTGTTGACATTTTAAAATGTTTGTACAAAAGTACTTACAGAAATAAATCATTTATTAACAGCAAAGTCCCTCACCTCAAGTATAACCCTAGGATCTTCATCAGTGGCGCCACGAAGCATAGTTTTCACGATAGTGTTAGCATGTTGGGTGGCGCCGTCTTCCGCGCAAAGGATCAACCAGCATAGCAACTGAGACACACGGAGTCTTGCGTCTGCTTGCCAGCCATCCATTTCTGGGAGAGAAGGAAGACGATAGAATAGAATAAGTACTCCTTATTACAAGAAAAAATAGGAAAAAAAAAAGGGTAGGTTAGGGTAGGTCCATAAAAGATAGGTATAAACACAAAGTCAGACAGTAATTTTATTCGCCAAAGGCAATTATAACCAGCGTGCTCAAGTTCATAACATGCTATCAGAAGCTACCTAGAAATTATGTAATAATTAATTGTATCAGAAGAGATTATGATATAAAAAAACCGTAAAAAAAATTGTCAGAAAGATAGAGTAGTAAGTTCTAGGAAAAGAAGAGAATTTATATAACAATCTCAGTAAAACACTTATTGCAGCTTCATACCTCGAGAAATAGCTGGTACTATCTTTCCGATATTGCTTTGCACAAGCATTCTACAGCCCAAGTTGGGCCTCTTAACATCAGGGTAGTGTGTTGGGACATCTTTTAGGAAATCTGTCTTCTTCTTAAAGTCTTCCTCATTCTCCTCCATGTATTGAAGACCAATGTCGTTCCAGAAGGTTGAGGCTGTGTTTCTTATTTCTTCCATTAGGTCGCTTAAACTAGAAGAAGTATATGGGTTTAAGAAAAAATCAAGAGGAAAGAAAAGTTCCTATTAGAAAATGTAGGAATGAGAAGGTTAAATGCACCGGTCATGCATTCATTTAGACTTAGAGACTGAAGAAGTATAGGGCTGCCGCACCGTATTTCAAAAACCCAGTCTACATTACTTTCGTACTTTTTAAATAAACATTAGTTCATTTAAAGGTGGACCGATGACCTGGTGAAAGCCGCAGGAATCTGCTAGATGCGAGAAGCACAGAACCGGTCGATGTTGCGGTGCTTTGGGGAGGCCTATGAACAGCAGTGGACGTCTTTCCACAGAAATGATGATGATGATGATCCCGCACTACAGGCGGGCCGTATTGCACTATTTTGTGTATAAATGTGTGGGGTTGAGGCCCGATGAACCAGTAATGTGTCCTTAGCTTTACTATGAGCATGGGCACATTGGTTCTGTCAAATTCGGTAAGCACAGGACCAATTTATTGTAGTGATGTTTGGGGAAGCTATGTCCAGCACTGGGCGTCTTTCAGCTGAATGAAGATGATAACGTTCCAACCGTATTTCTCCTGCCACCAATCCAGGCAGGTCTCGTAGCTTATTACCTACCTTGTCAGCAGTAAGGGTAACATGCGATGCCAGAAGGAATATCGGTCTCTATAGCTGAGCATCCAATTGCCAACTTCCAGCGTGACCTGCATTCGGACGGGGGTGTTTTCATCAAAGAGTTTCTCTGCCATCGGGGTGATGGACAGCTCAAAGCATTTCACATTTCCTGCTAGTACTACTGCTCCTGTAATGAGGAACATGACACAGGACATTAGAACCTAGTTTCTCTTTTAATATTGTAGGAATTGGCCAGTTACAAGTTTGCTAAATCCTTCATGTTGGGAGTAAATATAATTATGTAAGTATTTTCGTTTAACTTTTGAGTATTGAAGGTGGAAGCAGCAGGGTAGCCTGTGTTTTTTTTTTAAGACAAAAAACATAAGTAGGTAAGTAGGTATTTTGTTATTAAGTTTTACAGTATTTATGTATTCATTGGCAAAAGCAATATTAGAGTGTAAAAGTATTACCAATAGCTTTGATGGAAGCAACTCGAACTCTAAAATGTTGATGTGCAAAATTAGACAGGATGGGCTTCACATAACTCTCAGATTGGAAATGGAAGTCCCTCTGTAGTGATCTGGTTACCATGATGATACACTCGCAAGCCTCAAGCTTCACACTTGGGTATGGATCGGCCACTGTTTTAGTTAAGATGTTAGTCAAGTCATTGATGAATGGACTCAGAAGGTAAGACACTTTGTACTTCTCCAGTATCTTGCGTACTAGCTGAACAAGCACCAGCCGGATTTCTTCAGATTCTTCCACGATTTCTGGGCAGCCAATACGACGAACTATTACCGGCAGTATATAAGTCAAATAGTAGTCGTTCAATGGGAGTTTTTCTATAAAATTGGAAATTATCAAGGCCGCGGTGTCTCGACATCCCTCAGAAGCATCAGAGAAGCTCTTCAAGACGTATGCGTACACTTCTGGGAAAATAACAGTCAGGTCGCAGTCCTTGTTTGCTGGGTTTTCAAAAATCTCTTCATTAATTTTCACCAGAGCCTGCTTCCGAGCCATTTTCGACTCGCTTTGTAAAGTAGTGATGTAGGCCTCCAACGCAGCGCGAGGATTATCCATTAGAGTAGATTTAGTTTCACACATTTTGGAGATGGTAGTAATTCGACGATCGCTAGTTCAAAAATATCGACAAAACAAAAATATTTGATAAACAAAATCTGTTTCCATGACGACTGCCGCAGCCGGCGCTGCTGACACTGCTGACAGTGGTGTGTGAATGACAGTAACAACCTGACAGCAGTTGACAGCTAGCTGACGCTACATCAAAGAGTTTTGGGCCGCTTTCCGAATATGATATAACACTGTGAGCGCTCACATAAATTTTTGGCGTTCAGTTAAATGATAATTATCACGATTATGACAGTAGCTGTCATTTTTATCAACAATACGGAAAGCTCGAGAACGCGCTAACAGCGCTCACTCAATGTTAGAACCTATTTACACAACATGAAACTTGTTTATACCACAAATTTCGTCTTCTTATTTGGTTAGGTGGCGACTCTAGCCAGAAGCACTAATTGTGATAAATCTAAGTTAGCTAAAGATTTATCTCTCTCTCTCTCTCTTCTTCAACCCTTGGCAAATAAATAGGATTTAGATCATAAGGAATAATATGTTTGTACCGATGAGGGTGGCATAATCAGTTCACGATTAAAACCTCTATAAAATATATAGAATAAAAAAATAAAAAACCCTTGGCCACCCAATGCTGAGTGTAGGTCACTTCCAAATCTCTCCACATTTGGCGGCTTTGTGTCATGCTAAAGTTATAAAACGACTCAAAAAAAAACAGTACAACTGTCATTTTTGGCAACGCTCACTTTGTATTAGTTTAGCGCAAAGTCAGCATTATCGCAAGATGGCGCATGTCATGACGTCATCAATGACGAATTACGGAACATCGTTATCTTCGGAACGGGTGTGAGCACGCCCAAATTTATATTATCGCAACTCGGAACGTAGCTTTGGACATAGTATGTTCTACCGTACATGAGGTAAAAAATAATCGACTATAAAAATAGTAAAACAGAAAACTATTCATAAAAAAATATTGACATTTTTGAACTTTGAGAAATACATATTTCAGACACCAGCAATGGCAACGATAAAACTGTGTTTTTAACTGATTAATTTATAGGTCCTATTAATTAAAAAAAGAATAGTTGGAATTGGAAGGAATGTGTAATGTAATGTTACGCCCACAGTGCCGCGATTAGAAGAACTACACTTCGCCCGGTCTGTTGTGCAGCAAAACGTCGAGCGGTGTGCGACAGAAACGCGAACTTTATTTCACGCGCTTGCGAAATAAAGTTCGCATTTTCCTTAGGATTTAGCAGTTGCATTAAAGGCGCTTTCACATTTTTTCTTGAATTTGAGCGTTTGACTCGAAATTTGATGAGTGATTATGGGTTAGATATAGGCAAAAATAAAAATAAAAATATGTCCGGGAACATTATTTGTCTAGGGAGCGCTCTAAACAAATTTTTCAATTTGTTTACATTTACATACAGTAAAAACCTTGTCTCGGCAAAGGATGTTTCGTAAAATGTTACTTTCGGGCATCTTCTGATGCTGAACATGTAATAGGTTTAGTATTTTATAAAAATGTCTGTGGTAGGACTGTAGCTTGTTATTTGGAATGCTCAAATCAATTTTTTATGTTTCATACAATAATAACCCAAAAATAATTCCGTAAAACAGAATTAATGATAATTTTTCGTCTGAAATCATATTTTTTATCTATGTATGTTCAATAGAAATTCAAACAAAAAGTATTTAATAACTAAGGTTACTAAGTCAACTTGCTTGAAAAAAAGAAACAGTTTATTTAAAAGTAGAATAATATTTTTAAACAATTTTTGAATGCAACGCTATGAATCAGTAATAAATCTCGGGACTCACGGGCTTTAGCTGTAAGTCCGCGCCGGTTTGTTCCTGGGCGTCCGAATCATAATGGTTAGCATATCTGAGTAGCATACTTCACTATACACGCACGCACGATCAGCTACCACGGGCCGTTAAATTTAACTAAAACTAAATACTTCAATTTGTAATAGCCCTCTTAAGCACAGCTCAGGACACAGAGTACTTTGTAATATACTGAAAGCTCAGGACGATAACTGGCCAATTGTACACACGGCTACACATCAAGCTATACATTTCCAGTTGACGCTGATCTCGCACTGTACGGAAATCCTATATAATGCGACATCAGCTTATACTGGAAATGTGTAGCTTGATACACATCAAGCTACACATCACGCTACATGGCTACACAGCCGTGTAGGGTACACACGGCTACACATCAAGCTACACATTAAACTTAATTTGAACTTGGAAAAGGATGCCTGAAGGGATATGGGGAGGCCTTTGCTCAGCAGTGGGAGACTGTAAGCTAGTAAAATAATAAAAAAAACTGAACAAGAACTTTAATGCGTATCGTATAAGTATTAAATTGTTAGTTATATGGATCAAAATTACTATGGACTACCTGTGCCTCCCACCCACCGTCACTATCTGAACAATGTTTTTTTTTTTTTTTTTGTTTTTTTTTTCTTTGTTGGGCATCTCGCAGTTGGCCTTGACAGGCCGTGACTGCTCAACCGGGCTTTCCTGGGGCTGCCATTAAGAAGTTAATCTTAACGCCTCCAGCCAGGGCTTACAAACTAAAATTTAAAAACTAAGCGACTGCACGCTGAGGAAACCCCCTGTGGGGTACGAACCTCGGCTCAGGGCGTCACTGATAGGGGGACAGCTATCTCTATTGGGGACAGGCTGGATCGAAAAATTGGCATTATTATTATTAGGTGGGGAATTTAAAGCTACTGGCTCAGCTGCGGCGCGGGCTGGCGCTTCAACGAGCAAGGGTCGGTCGGGTCTGAACAATGAAATATTAGTCGATTAAAAGATATAATTGATGACAAGCATCGTTCAAAAACACGTGTACATCTCCAGCATGCTACAACGTGCACCAATCACAGCTCGCCAAGTAAAGCTGTCAACGTTTTCATTTCTATGTATGGACGAGATTCTTCTATCACTTTTATTTCGTACTATTTCTATTTATTCTGTAACAAGTTACGGTGTACGTAGCAGCTGGAGTTAAATTTAGCCAATCTCGTTATCAATTAATAGTGCAGAATGTATAAATTAAGTGTGTTTCATTTATTATTCTTGGCGACAATCGTGCATGTATCGCTCGCACTGAGGGAAGGTGAATGCGAAGTTTGTATCAAAACCGTAGAGAAATTCGCAGCCACGTTATCAGAAGATGTAAAGAAGGTTCCCAAATCAATCGAGACTGAATTCAAGAAGTTCTGTAAAGGTTCCAAGAATAAAGAGAACAGATTCTGTTACTATTTAGGCGGTCTGGAGGAATCCGCTACTGGTATCTTGGGTGAACTTTCGAAGCCGCTCAGTTGGTCCATGCCAGCTGACAAAATCTGTGAGAAGTTGAAGAAGATGGACGCACAAATCTGCGACCTCAGATTCGACAAACAGATCGACCTAAATAACGTTGATTTGAAGAAACTTAAAGTGCGAGATCTGAAGAAGATCTTAAATGACTGGGATGAGGTCTGTGACGGTTGTATCGAGAAAACAGACTTCATCAAGAGGATAGAAGAGCTAAAGCCCAAATACATGGGCAAATCTGAATTGTAGAATAGCTCAATTCTAATTTATTAGGTAAGGTTATTTTCTGCATATGGTTGCTTTCATAATCCAAATATTTAAAGTCACAAAGCCATAACTAATTGGTAATGATAACATGGTAACAAACTGATACATTCTATGACTATGTGTCATACATACTACCTACTAAATTATAATGTTCATGATGCAATGTAATGAGAATATTGTCAATGAATAAAAAGGTCAGTAACCTTTATCAATTTTAGAACCTATGAGATTGAAACCAATGAGGAAATAAAACAGAAAATATACTGCTGTTGTAAAAATATTATATAAGGAACAGCCTTCGCTGTAGTCTTCATAGAATACAACTACAACCATTTCAAAAATTATATATTTTGATACTATCAATTTACTTTCTCAGTTGCAATGTCCATGACTAACTGTCATCTTTAAACTATGTTTTTTTTTATCATGCTGATTTGCCATGGTATTTTGTTTGGAGATTGGTAATTATTGTTGTATTAGTGAATGACTTCTGATTGGTGATTAAAATGCGTGGCCTAGACAGGATCAGGACCCAGCAATTAGGATTTTAATTTTACTGACTCGCTTACCAAATATTTTTATCCATTTTCCTGTTTGTTGTTGATTGTTGGAAACACACAACCCGGTTGACCTAAGTTTGCCGATAAGTACTGAAGAGGTAGAGAGAAAAAAAAACTAAGAAATATTGAGAAAACTGTAGAACATTAAGATGCCCACTACTTAGTGTGGTGTACTCATTACTAGTTATGTGTGTGATTATTACTTAATAATCACACACATTTGCGATGACGTAGGTTATGGTACATATTTCTCACTACCCCTTAAGTGACATCATATCATCAGAGGCAAACTTTGTGCGAACAGGTAGTATCTAATATCTGAAATGATGTCAGCCTATTCATGTTTACAAATGAACATGAGCCTCCCAATGAAAATGGTCTAACTATTAATCATGAGACAATAGAAGTTTTATTGTTATTACATCTTGCAGGCAGTGTCCCAGTGTCAACCAATTTGCAGTATTCTGATTCCCATCTTTCATAACATAGTATCTAGGTATGATTTTTAATTTAAATTTGAACACAACATTACACTGCTAACATTGTTTTTTATTATTGTTACAGATTAATTCATGGGACACTTATGTGATATCACATCTCAGCAACAAGCCCTGTGCCGTGGTAGCAGCGGTCCTAGTGATCAACAGACTATTGCATTTGACGAACTGTATGCAAGCGTGTGTGGAGTGTGGAGAATGCATGTGTTGATTAAATTATTATTGCTATTATAAGTAATTAAAATATTTTTTTGAAGTTGTCTTATTTATTTTTAATATTTGAAGTACTACATACACAACATATTATCATGCCTGTGTATCCCAAAGGGTTAGTCACAGAGGTACCTATAGTACATGGGTGTACTGTGATATCTGTGACATCTCATCAGTTATCTTCTCAATTATTTGAATAGTTTTCTAGTTAGTTATTTGAAAAGTTTTCTAGACCCCTTAACTTCATCTGTGCTTATTTCTTACTAACTACATCCCCCTGTATATCTTAGTTTGTGGCAACATAACAGAGGGCATGTACAGCAGGTTGTTTCTGTGTATATATTACAGTGATTAAATCAGTACTATGTCCAGTAACTTAGTAGGCAGCTCAGGGGAAAACTCTAGAGACATGAATAAAACAGAAACCACTAGTTCACACTAATAACTTTATTTCAGGTATGCTTGATCTAGAACGCAGATTCACATAATTGTTTGAATACATAAATAACATGCATATTAATGACACATTGAGGGTCCCGATTAGTGGTACTTGTAGTTCCTGTGGTGCTCTGAAAAATTGTAAAAAAAAAAGATTTAAATTGCTGTCATACCAAAAGAGAGTTTTTAACACAAGATATCATTAATTAGTACTTCTGCATGGTACAATTAATATTGGTTTACATTGTGAATATTTTGCGAGACAATTACTACAACATAGGATATCTCTTAGAAACATAGTATTTCTTCAATGAACTTCAGAAAGCTGATGCTGATCATATGAAGGTATGATCAATAGCATAAACCATAATCAGCCTATAATGTCCCCACTGCTGGGACACAGACTGTTCTGTGAGATGGAGTGGGCTGTAATCCACCATGCGGGTCCAGTGCAGGTTGGTAGATGTCCCATGTCTTCGAATTTTTGTTCTAGGACATAGGCCCGTTTCCTCACAATTTTTTGATCAAAAGAACTGTGATGAATTCTATCACAAATAATTTGCAGTAAATATCGCCTTGAAATATAAAACAACAAAATAAATGTTTACTCACTCATCTTTCCATAGTTGATGGCATAGAAGAATGTCATGCTGCCTGCCAACAGCTGGAAGAAGGGGGCAATACCCACCTTCTTAGGCTGCATGTACTTGTGCTGCCACCTCCACCAGGCTACAATAATAACATAATTTATGTTTAAAGCATATAGGCAGCTGCATACTGTATTTTTAAATAATAAATTGAGCTTTTTATATTAGTTCTTTACTCAAACCTTGTTACATTAAAAAAATAATTATAAATTGTTGTAAATGGTAGACCATTACAATAAGAGTTAGGTTGGTCTTTGAATTTGGATATGATTAATCTTAAATTCCTACCTAATGTAACGGTTAAGTATAATAGAGTCCGTTATGTTGTATGTCTAATAGATGTCTGATTGGCTGCTTGAAAGTTTGTTAGTACTTTATTACGAAAATCCAACAAAATTAAATACTGTCAATGATAATTTTTTAATGAATTTCTAACCTCAAATTTGCGCACTAAATACGTAATAAACTAGGTAATTACCTCGGCTGAAAGCACCAGCGATGGCCTGGGGCGACTTATTCCTGCGAGCGAACCATGAACCGAGCTCATTAATTTTTACCTGTCCGAAGGGAGTATCAGCTGAAAACGAAATTGAAAATTACATAATCGAAAATGGGAAACTGCAAGGGCGACATGATATTAACGGAATTCATACTTACGCTTGCCATAAAAGCGGGCTGGGTCATATGGCCCATGGATGGAGGGGTTGTATTCCTTCGGGTAATCACCGAAACCCATGATTACTGGGATTTCACTAAATTTTTATGGAATGAAATTGACCTCGGATTTCGGTGTTCAGTCAATCTGTCAAATCATATCATAAACCATAGCCGACTCATGTCATTTTTGTAATTTTGTCATTGTCCAATCAATATTCATAAACTAGGTACTGAATTAATTTTAGAAATAATTAACCCTTCTTCGTTAAACAATGCTATTTTTTCGATAGTCTCTTCATGTAAAACTAAAAGATTTTTTAAAATGAAGACGACTGTTGCCAAGTAAAAAAAATTAGCACATATCTAACATCTGTGCACTACTCTTTACATTTCCAAAATTTGTAGTCTATGATTATTATACAGCAGATTTCATTCTTTGTGAAGTGTTCGCAATTTGTTTATTTCCTAAATAGTCGCTGAATAAATAAGCAAAATGGTCTTGGAAAGTACTATGATTTGTGTGGATAACAGTGATTATATGAGAAATGGAGATTTCCTGCCAACAAGACTGCAGGCACAGCAAGATGCCGTAAACCTGGTATGTCACTCTAAAACACGGTCAAATCCTGAAAATAATGTGGGTTTATTGACGCTAGCTAATGTAGAGGTGCTGGCCACGTTAACCAGTGATGTTGGGCGCATAATGTCTAAGTTGCACCGTGTCCAGCCTAACGGTAATATCAATCTTCTGACTGGCATTAGAATCGCTCACTTGGCGTTGAAGCATCGTCAGGGCAAGAACCACAAGATGCGCATAGTTGTGTTCGTCGGCTCGCCCGTGGAACTCGATGAGAGAGAATTAGTCAAACTAGCTAAGAGGTTGAAGAAGGAAAAGGTAAATTGTGATGTGGTGTCGTTTGGCGAGGATGCAGACAATAATCCTCTTCTGACAACATTCGTCAACACTTTGAATGGTAAAGAGAGCAACACGGGAGGCAGCCATCTAGTATCTGTTCCAGCTGGTGGCTGTGTTGTGCTTTCCGAAGCTTTGATTTCCAGCCCATTAATTGGTGGTGATGGAGCAGGTCCATCTGGCTCCGGTTTGTCTCCATTCGAATTTGGAGTAGATCCAAATGAGGACCCTGAGCTTGCACTTGCCCTGCGTGTGTCTATGGAGGAGCAGAGACAGCGCCAGGAGGAGGAATCACGCCGCCAACAAACTACCACTGAAGGAGGAGAGGCAGGCAAGACTGGGGAACCTCAGAATACTGGTATGGAGCGGGCTCTGGCTATGTCTCTAGGTCAAGAAGCTATGGAGCTGTCTGAGGAAGAGCAGATTGCTCTTGCTATGCAGATGAGTATGCAGCAGGATGCTCCAGCCGGTGATGAGAACATGGATGTCTCAGAGGAGTATGCTGAAGTCATGAATGATCCAGCATTCCTCCAAAGTGTACTGGAAAATCTCCCAGGGGTGGATCCTCAGAGTGAAGCTATTCGCAATGCTATGTCCACCATCAAAAAGGACAAAGATGAAAAAGATGACAAGGAACAAAAAGATAAGGAAGGCAAAGGTTCCGGTGCCAGCTCTACATCTAAGTAAACACGCAGCATTTTTCAATTTTTTTTAATTGACTCATTTTGCTCGTAAACTTTAACATTAGACACCACACTGCAGTGTTACTACCAATATAAATTTATAAAATACAGATTGTTTATTATTTAACTCGTTTTTATTTCCATGTGATCCAATTCAAACCTTCAATTTTATCAAATCCTGAAAAAAAATTGTTGTTTTTATGTTATGTTAATAAATAAGTTATTGGTAGTGGAACTAAATAAACATTATGAATGCCTGAAACCTACTAGAATCTTCAAAAAATGTGGAACTCTGGAATTTTTTTTTACATTCTATCAACTTGTGTCTTCTCCTTTCTTCATTGAATTGGTTTACTACATGTGATACCTTGTATTCATTTTTACCTAAAAAAAAGAAAAGTGATTAGGTGTATAAAACACATAATTATAAAATTGTATAATTGTGTTCTCTACTACCTTGTGAAATTGGACTGGATTCCTTTAGTCATTAACATCCTTTATACAATAATCAGTCACTCTTGCAAACGAATAGGAATGCAGACCATTCACTAAAATAATAGATTATAAATATTACAAACGGAAATATTCAAGAAATCAGAATTAGGCAAATTGGGGAAAACAAAAGTGTACTAAACCACATTCAAATTAATAACTTTTACACTTATTAAAAATATGATTAGCATCCAAGTTACGAGAGATATTTTCTAAATTCATAAATGAAACTGACGGTCCTTCTTACCTAGAATGGATAAATCCAAGGTGTAATTTGGTCAAAAATGAAAATACACAAAAATGTGGGTTGGGCCACTTTTGTGCAGACAGCCCAATTTATTGATCAAACTATGTATTGAAATTAAATTAAATTGTATTGAATTGGTATACCGGCTTTAGCAACCGTTTTCGCGTTATCCTGGGAAATTTTGTTTAATAATAAATAAGAGCTCTTAATATCTTCTAACTGGGGTTTGAAACTTCTATTGCTGTGGACAGGCTCTGAAAAATCGTAAAACATTTCAATAAAGGCCTATTCAGATATAAGCGATACCAATACGGTACGCGATACCGCTTTCGCGCTTGATAGCGATCCTGGAGTCCTACTCCCTAATCACCAAATCAGTAGTTTCGGCCGATGTTACGGGCGTCTTCTACTCCGCATCACTTACGGACATAAGATTAGTTTGAGGCCCGAACTAAAAATGAATAACAACACGATTTGACAGTTGTCCTTACGTACGATGAATTTTTGCCCATCCAAAAAGTTCATTAATCGGGAGTAGGGTTCATTCCGAAGTAACAAACGACTTTCGGACGGGCCCGTATCATCGTTGATGGACTTAGAGAGTAGGCCCCAAATAGGGTAGGTCCAAAATTACTAATCAGAAGGATCAGTGGTCCTAGTGTGACTTACTTTCAACAATCTCGACATAGGTAACGAACGCATCGACCGCATTCGACGCTCCAGTTGGGTATTTTCCAGTTTAATAAAAACTATTTTAATTTGAAGATTGTGATGACATATTTAACTGAAAAATAAAAAATAAATTATTTAAATCCATTTCCTCAATTAAAAACAATTTAAATCAATTTTTTTTTCGTTGTTTTGAATTTACCGCCAAAGCGCTCCTTAGGCTGACTTTTTATCACGGGACATCGTGACGTCAGCGTTGTGTAAATGGCACGTATATGTAATTAGTTTGGCGCAGTTTTAGAAGTATTTGTGCACAGAGGCACCGCACACCAGTAATATCACTTTCTATCCATTAAAAATCTTATTAATTATAAACTCGACACAAAGTTGACGTCACGTGTGGTCACGTGATAAAAAGTCATCCTAGAGCGTTTTGGCGGTAAATTCAAAACAACGAAAAATAAGTTTGATTTAAATCGTTTTTAATTGGGAAAATGGATACAAATCAATTTATTTTTATTTTTCTGTTCCATATTTCGTCACAATCTTCAAATTAGAATAGTTTTTAATAAATTGGAAAATACCCTATTGGCCCTTCACCAATCCAGGGCCAATCGTAGCGCCCCGAACGCTATCGATGCGTTAAAATCGAGACGGTTAAAAGAAACACACTAGGGCCTCAGTATAGCTACTACCGAGCGCGACAGCGATATCGCTTATATCTGAATAGGTCTTCAAGTTGTATTTAATTGAATAAATTTTTGCTTTAATTTTCCAAAAAAGCCTTTCTATAAGAAAAGTAGATAGAGCAGTAATACTTGACTCTTCATTTATTAATCATCTCTGCCTATTTGTAAATACAGTCAGCAACAAAAGCAGTCTTACACTATCCGATGTTTCCGAGGCGATTTATGCATAAAAACTTACTAATCAACTAATTTTTATTACCTAATTGTTTGTTACAAAATTTCGGAAAGAGGAGAATATTAATTTCGAAGAGTAGGTAGTAGGTAGGTGAGACCGGCCTTTGCCCTGCAGTGAGACACTACAGGCTAGTTAGATTAGATTAGTAGGAAGGTAAGCACAGCGGCATATCAAGCTATACACGTCCAGTTTATGCTGACTTCTCATTGTCCAAAAAAAATAATTATATGCAATGTATGAAATAAATCATAACTATTCTGAGATGATACCGTCCTTGCCGCTGACTGACCACGGGAAGATTTTGTTTTAAACATTTAGTCCTAAATTCGAAGTATACCTAGGTATCTAAACATGAAAAGGCGAATTGGGCAGTGGCGTAGCTAGTAATAAATGGGGCCATGTATCAAAAAGAAATTGGGAGGACCCAACAAGATTTTACCCGACTGCGGTGAAGCCCCAAATGGTAGGTACTGTTTTTTACAAAATAAATAATAGCATACTGGCTTTTGTGATCTTTCTAAGAGAACGCGAGAGCGAGCTAGAAAATTAGAGGATACTGCCGTGGATTCGGTTTCATCGTAGAGTGAGCGTAGCGAGCTCGGAACTGGTGTATTCTGTGCCGGGATAGGGTTAGTTTTCATTGTGATTTTGCTAAAATTACGCAAGAGGCGTAGTGAGCAAGAAATTGGAGCACCCTAACTCGGATGCTAGGTTTAGCGGAAAATTGGGAGTCACAAGGATAAGCTGTCATAATGATTTAACTAAGTCAGATAATGCATGGAGCGAGCGAAGCGAACTCGAAAATTGGAGCAATTTGACTTGGTTAAGTAGATAATATTTTCTGTGTGATTTTAGGTACTAAATTAATGTAAAACTTTGAGAATTGGACCGCGCCTGTGTTGAATACTTTGCATGCCGTAAACAAATAACGTTAATTTTCATTAGGTTACTCATTACTCGTACCTAATCAATAAGAATTTTAGATAATATTTTACGAATTTTTGCATATAGGTACCTAGATGGTCGTGTCGGAGGGCTCCGTATCACTGATACGGCGGTAATTATGCCCATGATTGCCGATGCCATGCCTGCAAGCCAGTCCCTCCTGCGTAAAGACATCCACATGTCATGACACTAAAACGCTCTTACCGTTAGAACACTTACCGGAGAGGGCGGGAGGGCTTTAAATCTCTAAGTACTGCCGACAGTCGAAGAGACTAGCCTAGACTATAAGAGGTGAGGGCTTATTTGCGAATCCACCGCTAATTAAGGTGACCGTTCAATTTAACACGCACATATGTAAACCATATTCTGATTTCTGAATAACACCACTACTAGGTACACACGGCTACACATCAAGATATACATTTCGAGTTTACGCTGATCTCGCACTGTACGGAAATCCTATACAATGCGAGATCAGCTTATACTGGAAATGTATAGCTTGATGAAAGCCGTGTGTACTACTCTATGATCTAAAAATAATAAAAAAAGAATCGAATGTTTTTTTTTTAATTTGTGTTAAGAGCTCATCCTTGTGTTAAGTTTATACTTACGACTTGGTCTAGCGAGGGGGGGATGGGGCGATGGTTCTTTATTTGACGACTGTTTAGATTTTTCGCCAACTAGGTGTTCATCTCTGGTGGGTGATGGCGATTTTCTTTTCGCTTCTAAAGAGAAAACATACCTTTATTTAAACTTTTCTAATAGATAATTAGCAACTTGATCTTGATAAAGACCATAACCGCGATGGATCAATCCCTCTGGAAAAAGGAGTAGGTACAGACGACAGCAGGTAAAGCTATCCCAAACTAAAATTTTCCCAATTGAACATGAATCCTATGTTTACTGTAATAAAGTTGAAAATCTATCAAAGAAATTTGACAGATTGGGGTAGCTTGATGTGCTGGCGTCTGTACTTAGGTATGTAAGGATCGTAGCTTGTGGCGTTCCGTAGTTTCTGCCTGCCCCCATTGAAAAAGGCATGTATCTATGTATCAATTCCTATCAGCAGGCTTAGCACGAGCATCGATTTGTCGACGGAAGAATAGACATGACTATTAAATAAATGATGTACAGACGCCAGCACATCAAGCTACCCCAAACTGTTAAATTTTTCCAATTGAACATGAACCTTATGTTTAAGTTATAAAGTTGAAAATCTATCAAAGAAATTTGACAGATTGGGGTAGCTTGATGTGCTGGCGTCTGTACAATATGAGAAGATAGCCATGTTTTTCTTTTTTCTATTAATTATCACAGTTATGCGTTCTAAACGAATCATGATTTTGTAGATAATCGTATATACTTAGTGGCCGTCGAGTAGAAAGTTTGTAGTCAGTGAGATTTTGACAGTTTGGGAAGAAATATTCTTCTGAAATAGTTTACATTTTAGACAAAGATCGTTAGAAACTAAAGACAAATTGACAGATTGTAGAAGGATATCTACGGTGCGATGTAAAAAATGGAAACGAAATGTGACTTTGTATTGAAAAAGCACTGTCTATTCTTCGTAGAAATATAAAACGTCATGCTAAGCCTGCTGTCAAACATTTTCCTTAGAACACGATTGCTTGTCCCATAAAAGGCTTCGTTTTATTCTCTAATAAACAAAAGGGCCCGCTGCCTATCATGCGGTAAGCTCGTTGCTCAAGCAATAGGGTCGTTTCTTCAAGGTCTGCCTCGTCTACCTAACTACTTCTAATAAGTACAGTATCGAAAGGCAATAATTAAGTCCGTAATTTCAGAAAGTCTTCATGACTAACTATTAATAAGAGGTACTTAAGTAAGTACCTTGGAGTTTCCCTACGCGATCGAATAGAAATGAAGATATCTGCAGGAGAACCAAGGTAACCGACATAGCCCGAAGAATTGCCAAACTAAGTGGCAGTGGGCAGGACACATTGCTCGCAGAACAGATGGCCGATGGGGCCGGAAGGTTCTGGAGTAGCGACCGCGTACTGGATGACCTAGCGTTTGAAGGCCTCCCAAAAGATGGACCGATGACCTGGTGAAGGCTGCGGGAATCCGCTAGATGCGAGAAGCACAGAACCGGTCGAAATGGCGGTGCTTGGGGGAGGTCTATGTCCAGCAGTGGACGTCTTTCGGCTGAAATGATGCTGATGATGACTTCTACTTAAGTCGTCATCATCATCACCATTTCAGCCCGTAACAATAAATAAAACATGTGAAGTGAAATACAAAGTAGCTATGTCATCGGCCCCCCGTCGCAGACTGCTGTGGTACCACCAAGACAAGCTGGTGAGGGAAATGATGACAGGGCTACAAATGTAAGTACCCAGTGCAGTGAGGAATTGAGGAGTGCTTTGGAGGGTGCGATTCGGGAATATCGGTACATGTCGCCCGAACTTAGGCCATGCTTACCTCGTTTGCCCATGCATAATAAAAATAGGGCGCTGGTGGCGGCTCTGGATTCGCAGTAGTCAAACTATTTTGATGACTGCGAAACCTCACGGATACTCATTCAATTCTGTACTGCGCGGCTGTAGCGGCATGTCGTGTAGCTCACGTAAAATTCGCTAATGACTCTAGAGCTACACGACCGAAACCAGCCATACCAGCTTGGCAGTACAGGGTTGAACGTCGTATTGGTGCGGCCAGAGCCCTCATCGGCAAACTAATCTGCTTCAGGGAGGGCAACACTCGCCCTAGAGTGATGCGCTTTGTGAGTATATGTCCCGTATCACAGAGCGCATAGACCTCCTGAAGCAGAAAGTGTATGCACGGGCAAACCGTATTCGTAGGCAGAAGTGGCGAGTGGACCGATACACTCAGAACCGCACCTACCAGACTGATGAAAGGTGGGTTTATAGGGCTTGGGAGCGACCGGACCAAGGTGTGGCTGATACGCGCCTACTGGATGATGATGCCATGTGCTCTTTTTGGCGCAATATCTGGTCGGTGCCTGTCAGTCACACCGAAGGTGATTGGATTCGAGAAGTCAAGCGAGCCTGCGATCCAATACAAGAAATGGGGGCTATTACTATCTGCACCCAAGATGTAGCTCGTGCAGTCCGTCCGCTGCCCAACTGGAAGTCTCCAGGGCCGGACGGGCTGCACAACTTCTGGATCAAATAGTTCATTGGATCGCACGCTCGCTTGGCGGCTCAGTACCAGACTGCTTTGGAGTCTGGTTCGCTATCCCAGTTCCTAACGACAGGAGTTACCCACCTGCTCCATAAATCAGGTAGTATCGCGGAATCCAAAAATTATAGGCCGATTACGTGTTTACCGACGGTCTATAAGGTTCTTCTTCTTTTGAGAGCTAAAATTTACATTCATGTAGACACCAATTCCATCATGTCTGTCTCTCAAAATGGGTGTCGGAACGGATCCCGCGGTACTAAGGAGCTGCTCCTCATTGATATGGCCATAAGCCAACAGGTTCGTCGTTCCCGAAAGGATCTTTCGACATGTTGGATAGACTACAAGAAGGCCTATGACTCGGTGCCACATACATGGCTCATGAGGGTGCTGGAATTGTATAAAGTAGATACAACTCTGCGCACCTTCCTGATGTCATGTATGGGGCAATGGAGGACAGTCCTTCGATATCCAGGATGTCGAAATATCCAGAGGAATAGCGAGCCGATAAGGATTGAGCGAGGCATATTTCAGGGCGACAGTTTGAGTCCGCTTTGGTTCTGCCTAGCCCTGAATCCTCTAAGCACACTGCTAGAGGATTCAGGTATGGGCTATCGGCTGAGGAGAGGTGGTCAGGTTATATCTCACCTCCTCTACATGGATGACCTAAAACTCTTTGCCCCCAACAATTTGCAACTGATGGAGCTACTGAAAGTAACTGAAACCTTCAGTATCGCCATCAGGATGGATTTTGGTGTGGACAAATGTGCGGTCATGCATGTAAAGCGAGGGGAGATTATGGAATCCGTGGGAACCCAACTCTCGGATTCCATAAACCTTCGAGCCCTCTCCGCAGCCGAAACCTATAAGTATTTGGGATGTCGGAAGGTTTGGGCATCAATGTTACTGACATGAAGCAATCGTTGAAGGAACGCTTCTTTGGCCGCCTGAAAAAAGTATTAAATAGTCTTTTATCAGGCGGAAACAAGGTGCGTGCCTTCAACGGTTGGGTCATGCCCGTCTTGATGTACTCTTTCGGCGTACTCAATTGGACTCAGACTGAACTCGACACCCTGGATAGGAGGGTCCGTACGCTGCTGACTGCATATCGAATGCATCACCCACGGTCATCGGTAATGAGACTGTATATCCCGCGCAAGTGTGGAGGTCGAGGGTTCTTAAACGCTAAGACCCTCCACAATCGCGAGATATGCAGTCTCAGGGAATATTTCCTACAAGCTGACGTGGGGATGCATCGAGATGTGGTCGCGGTGGACAAAGGCCTCACTCCGCTCTCCTTGGGTAAAGAGAACTGGCGCAAGCCTGTAGTGCTTGACACTAAAGATCGCATGGAGGTATGGCAGAGTAAGGAGCTTCACGGACGCTTTTTCCGGGCCCTACATGGACCCGATGTACACCTAATTGCGTCTGTAGCCTGGCTGCGTTTCCGTGACCTATTTGGGGAAACCGAAGGTATTGTCTGTGCAATCATGGACGAAGTTATGATGACGAACAACTACCGGAGATTTATTGTGAAAGACGGCACGGTTGACATCTGTCGGGCATGCCACCGTCCAGGAGAATCAATCAGACACATAATCTCCGGGTGTTCTCGTCTAGCTAACGAAGAGTATTTGCATAGGCACAACCTTGTAGTCAGGATTATTCACCAGCAAGTTGCTCTGAAATACAGCCTTGTGGAATCGGAAGTGCCATACTACAGGTATGTGCCCGACCCAGTTCTCGAAAATGGACATATCACACTGTACTGGGATCGATCCATCATCACTGACAGGACTATTGTTGCCAATAAGCCTGATATAGTGGTGGTGGATCGACTAGAGCGGCGTGCAATGATCGTTGACATAACGGTCCCGCATGACGAGAACCTCGTGAAAGCCGAGAAAGATAAACAAATCAAGTATCTTGACTTGGCTCGCGAGGTTGTCGACATGTGGGATGTGGACTCAGCGATAATTTTACCGATAGTCATATCAGCCAATGGTTTGATACCAAAGAGCCTCGACCAACACCTAAGGAGGCTCTCGTTGGGCAGCTGGATCAAGGGCTTGATCCAGAAAGCGGTAGTCCTAAACACGGCTCGCATTGTTAGGAGGTTCCTCTCTCTGAAGCCCTGACCGCCGGTAGCTTGGACCCTGTTCCTGATACCGGTGGGCTACTATTTTTTATATTTTTAAATGTTTTTATGTATTTTATATTCTAATATTCAAAAATATAATTTGTATGTGTATATTGGAATAAAGGAAATAAAATAAATCAATATAATTGTTACCAGCAGCTGCAATTCTGTCCTGCATTGGCGATCTACCTCTATAAGGGGATCGCGAGGGCGTTCTTATCTTATCTGGAAATACATTTCATAATTTTCATGCTCAAGATTACCTATAGGTAGGTAGGTTTATTTACAGTACAGTATATGTAAAATATACAAGCCAACTCAAAAATGTTAAAATAATATTAGTAATATAAAAAGGGGGAAGATCTCAGTGTTAGGTATACCTGCTTTTATTTTAACCTTTTGACCGCCACGTTAATAAAGTAAAAACGTGTTTACGTATACCTAAGTCTGTAATGTAGTCGTGACCGTGGCTTGATGGGTACATTTTGGTTTGTCATCTATACATGACTGGCGGTCAAAAAGTTTATAAACTTATCTTATAGGCATCGAATTTACAATTTGTCTCAGTCATCCCAAAACGTACCAACCCACAATCTACGACATCAGTATTGGCGATTTTACTAGAGTAAGTAGGTACCTAAATACCTATTCTTCTTCTTTTCGAGTCGATGGTAAACATCAACATAATGTGCAAATAATTAGCCTATACTGTTCCCCCTGCTGGGACTCCAGCCTCTCTGTGGAGAGAGTGGGCAGTACCGAATCCACCACGCGGGCCCAGTGCGGGATGGTAGATGTCACACGCCTTCGAACTCGAGAAGAGCCTTACCAAGGCTTGTACGCGAGTAACAAATATTGGGTCATAGGTGTTGGCATTTGGTCAGGTTTTAAATTAATTAATTCTGTTTTGGTCTACCTGCAGTCCAATGTTTCATTTCGGGTGGATCGTGATGATTCAACTTCAATTTATACGTAGGAGGGCTCATGCAATCTGGAAGAGGGATTTATTCATTAAGTCGCTATAAGGATGATCTGCCGATTCGCGATCGGCAGATCGGCAAAGGGCATCGTAAGGTAGAACGGCCTCAGGCTAGATGGATTGCGGATCTTTGTAAGATGGCTGGTTGCAGCTGGACGTGAGTGGCCGAGGTTCGAGTTGAGTGGCGCAAATCACGTTCGGAGTCTGAACGCGCGATGAGACCAGTCTATTCAGCATTTAAGTACCTATACTACGATGTATCTACACAGATTTTTATACGACAATAGGCATGCCCTGACCAAACCCCACGGACATGACCCCTACAGCTACGAAATAATAGTCGCTGTTGAACACAGTTTACAGACTGATATTTATACCAATATGTACCTATAATGTTAATGAAAATCAATACCTCGAATTTTTTCCGTTGTTTTTTGTCTAGGAGGACTTCTGCTATTAGATCTTCTACCGTTTAAAGATGAGGCAGAAGGCCGTAATGCTGGAAAATCAAAACATGCTGAGAAAAACTAAACTAAAGAAAAACGTAGAAAAATCTACCTACTGTTATCCTGTAGACAAAGTGCGTGTTGCTGATGTTCTACATTCTGTTTCATTTCTATGTGCATGCTACAATTAAAGAGGCATACCTACGGAACAAGGTGTGAAGTTAAAAAGAAAAGAGATCCTCCATTTGAACAAAAATAAGAAAGGGAACGTTCGGACTCACGCACGAAGGATTCCGTACCATTATCTACAAAAACGGCAAAAAAATGACGTTTGTTGTATGGGAGCATCCTTAAATATTTATTTTATTCTGTTTTTTAGTAGCGGTTTTTTAATAGCGGCAAAAGAAATAAATCATCTGTGAAAATTTCAACTGTCTAACTATCACGGTTCATGAGATACAGCCTGGTGACAGACGGACAGCGGAGTCTTAGTAATAGGGTCCCGTTTTACCCTTTGGGTACGGAACCCTAAAAAGGACTGGGCAAATTTCAACAGCAACATCCACAGTTTATCCACTGGCCGGAACCGGATTCTTTTCTCTGTGAATATCTACTCAAAGTGAAGTGGAAAAATGCACTCACATTTAGCGCCGAGGTTGGCTCTCAGGATGGGAATTTTAGTATCCGGAAAGACATTGGGACTAGTATTCGACTCCCGTAACTTGTTCCCGGATACAGTGACCTTCGTAGCTGTCCAAAACAAAACGGCAAATACTATTATAGTGACAATCAAAATCCCTCCGCTCCCCCCGTTCGGATAGATGTAGGTAGTGATGCGAGCCACGCGCCAAAATATTAAGTGTCCGAGTACGCTCGTGACAACGTCAAATCTATGAAGCCTTACTGAAATAGAACCGCCGAAAGATCGGTTGTTAAACTATTTACTTTAATACTTAATCTTTAACTAAAAAAAATCTGCCGTGTGGTAACTGTCGCGTAGGTAATTAATGTAATTATACATCGTGAAATTTAAATGGTAGTTTTCCCGCGGCAGAACAACTTGCCTTAAGGAGTACTTTAAGCATAGATAAAAAGTAAAAAAATTAAGATGTTTTTTTTTTATTAAAAAATATTCTTAAACTCGAAAACGTGAGAATCAATAGTAACACTAGAGGTAACTTGTAGGTACTACTCGAATTACATGCGCCGCCGACAAAGGAAACAGCGATCCATAAATGTTCAAAGCAAAATAAACTCTCGCACGTGGTGATTTTTCACAATTGTTAATCTGCCATTTCTTGTTTTTAATATTTTATTTGTTTATAAAACGATTGTATTACCAAGATAAAACCATTTCGCTGCGGGAAAACAACCATTAAAATTTCACGGTGTAGAACAACATAAACGCAACAGCAGACAACCATTGTGTTGTCTGCTGTTGCGTTTATGTTGTTCTACACCGTGAAATTTTAAGTTTAGTTGGGCAAGTAAAGCGCAACAGTCCGACAACAAAGCACAACAGTTAGGCAACTAAAGCGCAACAGTCCGGAAAAATTATGGTGATGCGCAATAGTCAGGTAACTGGCGCGCAACAGTGACAATACAGCAGTAGGTACTATCTGCTAGGTATTCAAATTAATGTTGGCACTTCAATTGACATTTTGTTAAATTTTCACGTTGGGAATTATTTTTTGTTCGAAAGGGGTTTATTCCGAAATGGTCCCATATAAATTTCAAATAGATCTGATGATGAGTTTTGGAGACAGACAACGGAACTCTTCAAAAAATGATACTATAACTAAAACGTGAAAAAAAAGCTTTTTCAAAAATAAAAACAACCGGCTTCCGGAAAAACACTACATAGTAAAAAATAACTTTAATTCGGTGACTTTGGATATGTATTTTAATTTATTGTCACCGCCTTCCGAATTTTTTTTGGAAAAAGCTTTTTTTAACTTTGTAGTGTTTTTCCGGAAGTCGGTTGCTTTTTTTTGGATCCTACCCCACATCAATTCGAAATTTCATCATCCACCAAGGATGATGAAATTTCAAAACAATGCATATTTATGCGATAGCAGCAATCGCGGTTGATTTGCTGTAATTTTTTGAAGAGTTCCGTTGTATGTCTCCGAAACGCATCATCGGATCTATATGAAATTTAAATGGGACAATTTTAGAATAAACCCCTTTCGAACAAAAAAATAATTTTGCAAATCCGTCTTTATATGACGGAGTTATACCCAAACATACATTAAAAAATATATATATATATATATAAACATGTCGAATTGATAACCTCCTTCTTCTTGAAGTCGGTTAAAATATGCCCGTTACAACAGCAATAACAATATTTACAAAATTTTCTTATTGCGATAAAGTAAACTTTGTGATAAGAAAATAACGTGAATATTTGTGCAAATATACGCCAAGTGTAATGCCAGCATGAGCGAGTTTACGAAAGCTTTTACTCACGTATTTTGGTGCTGATCAACTTTGGTCGCTGATGGGAAGCATTTTGAGAGGGAGATTCTTTGTTTTCCGCTTGAAAAAACATTCCATTAATCAACAGAAATACGTGGTAGTGTCTAATGTCGTTTATACACTATTTCAACCGCAGTTAGAAATATGTCCAGTTAAGAGAACAAATGGATTTTAAGAATTCTTTCCGACGATTTCGTTGCGGTTTTCTCTGTATGGGAAATAACTTCATTTGTGATTTGAGATGCGCTAAACCTACCAATTAAGGTACTCAATCGTACGTACGCGCGTTTTATAGGCGAGAAGTCAGTTTTAACAGTCAGCGAAATGCTAGAACGGAACGAAAATCTAGCAATACGGAATTCTCCTAGCTGGATGACTGGTCACGTAATACATAGCATAAACAAATAATCACTATTATGTACCTTTATTCTTCTTGGGAGATTTCATGCCGCTACCGTTTGTCGGTGAGGACTTTTCAGCGCCTTCTATAAAATTAATTTCGTAAAATGTCTGGATCTTACACTAAATTTCTTACTCAGTATCGAACTTTACACAACTTAGAATAAAATAAAACTAGGTATAACTTTGTTATGTTTCGTTGAACCGGAACGCGTGTTCGCCTTCCGGTTTTCCAAACAAAACTGCGAGCGTCTGCGAGGTTCAGCTTTGATTAGGGACGTAGTGGCCTAACAGTATGAGAGTCCGAATAGCACTTGGCCGGTTTTTTTTTATATTATGCCGTCTGATAAGTTGGTGGTAAGTTCTTTAACTCGTGAGTACGAAGCTCGCGAAGTTCTCATGATAATTTTATCTAGTGACTCACTGCAGCAGTCACACGGCCACGGCTGGTCTTTTCTGATAGTCAACCTTCGGTTGAGTGGCGTCACCAGGGGCTTGCCGTATCCCTTGGATTCTGCGCTCTTACAGGCGCCAGAACCTGGAAACAACAGTCATGCAGATGGTGACGTACGGGAACTCAATGGCTACCTATAACTCGTACCATTAAAGAAACGAATTTAAAGTGGCTGGGCTATCATACCCTCTCACTCGCACGTTATAGTCTCCAACCTCAGCGGACACTTGTCATCTACGCGGCCACGCGGGAGACATTATAGTGCACAGTGCGTGTGAAAACACTGGTGCACTCTGTCTTCCCTCACTCTCATAGCCGTTATACTGTGCGAGTGAAAGGGCAAGTATGCTTATACGAATACCTTCCATTGCCATTTAAGTAACGAATTGAAAAAGGAGCTTTCCTTTTTCAATTCCTTACTTAGGTAAATGGCAAGGGCTACTTTGGTCAAAGGCACGTCCGTATATAAACAAGTAGGATAATCTTTGCTTTGCTGCGAAAGGATTTGCTGCTGCCAAATGGTCCTCCTAGCTGAATGTTATATGTATGTATGTATGTATTAGTATATAATATATTATTTTTCGAGTAACCTATCCCCTATGTTGCACCTGCCTTGTTTTCTCTCTGCATCACCCCAAGGTTGACTGGTAGAAAATGCCTCAGACATTAAGTCCGCCTTTGTACAGTATTTTTTACTTGTGCATTAAGTTTTAATAAATAAATAAATAAATATAAAATAAATACTCACGACCGCCACCCTTTTCTCGAGGTCTAGCGTGGTTCAAGACATCCATTACTTCTTCGGCAGTGGGCGGATGCCCTGGACCCACACTGTTCACTGTCTTCGAACGGGCTATAAATGAAAATTGTGGTTTACCCAGTGCTCAGTAACTAAGTATGTCATAATCGGTCCTCAGTCATAGTTCTAGTTGTTAAAACTGCACAATGCTATACTATTGTACGAGTATGTATTCTGTGGCAATGCTGGGATTTACTGCGGGCGTCTTTGATAATTATGTTTAAATAAACGAATACTAATAAAGATGACTAGGACATAATACATCTAGGACTTTGATAATGCTATGAATGAGAGCGACCACAATTGCACGACTTGATTACTTTATTATAAAATATAATCGGCTAATTGTTGCGCAACAGCTACTCAGCTGTTGCGCAACAATTGGCCGATTTTTTTTTACCACAACTCGTCTAACGTAAACTTTTACTTTATTGATAAAAATTTGAACTGAAAATTTAGTTTCTGTAGTTATGACTACAGAAACTAAATTTTCAGTTCAAATTTTTATCAATAAAGTAAAAGTTTACGTTAGACGAGTACGACGACGACGATTTTGTATGCAAAATTAATAAGTTCTAATCAAAGTTGAAACATAAACTTAGGTGTCACCTTGACCAAATCTTCAGGAAATGTATATATTTAGGAATATCTAGTGCAAATTGATTTGAAGCAGCTAAGCCTAGGCAATATCACGATTTGAGGTCATTCTTGTCAAATATAAAAAAAAAAAATAATATAAAAAGATGTAGGTATGACATAATCCATGTTTGCTTTAGTAGCTATATATTGTAAAACTTTTACATTAAGCGGGATTCAACGTTCATTCATTTTAGTTTCTTTTTAAACCGTCTGGTTTTGTTTGTACCAATTATATTATAGGTAGGTAGTATTGGATATATTGGTCGTGTACTCACTATCTACACACACAAGTCCCGAGGGGCAGTTACTGGGCGTTCTGGCAAAGGCGGAGATTTCACTTGACGAGCGAGCTGCAACAACACCTATTATTAGCGTCAGATACCCCCGAGGTGTTACACTTGAAGATTGAAAGTGCAGTTTCAACCACAACGAGTTAGGGCTGGTATACATCTAAAGGGTGGCGGAAGGAGATGTTTCATAACAACTGGGAATTTACTTCTAAGCACGAAGTCCTTATTAATTTCGGCCGAAGTTACTGGCGTTTCTTACCGCGTATCACTTAAGGACATATGATTAGTTTGGGGCCCGAACTTATAATGAATGACTACACAATTTGACAGTTGTCCCTACCCCTCCCCTGATTTTCCTCGTTCAAAAAAAATAACAGTTAATCGGCTCTAAGATTCACTTCGGTGAATATACGAAACTGAGTTTTATACTTTTCTGATTCCTTGGCATTTGACCTGCAAATCGAACACCAAGTATATTATGCCTCAGTTTTGAAACCAGTTAAATTAAAACACAGTTGCAGATGCGAAATTGTCACGATGTTGTAGTGGATACTAGTGCATCAGTCTAGTGTTTGACGAAGTTCGATCCCCATTCTCCAAGTTGGATAAATTGATATAGAGTTTTTTCATTAGGAAATTCTCAGGACCTACCTGGGCCTGCTGCCAGCCTATTAATGGCAATTAACTCGCACCTTATTATTATATGGGACTGCCAAAACATTAATGGTGAAAATTGGGTTTAGGTACTTTTGATTCGGGTAAAAGGTACAGCCGTGATGCTATACGTGGAGTCCAGTTAAAAAGTCGTTTAGAAAGAGCCTGCCTCGTTGGTCTAGTCGTCGCAAGTGCTACATTCGAGCAAGAGGTCCGGGGTACGATACCCAGGTCGGGCAAATGATTATTGGGTTTTTCTATCTGGAATTGCTCAGTAGCCGCCCGGTGTTTGAACTTGTAGCCAGTTAATGGCAATAGGCGCGCCCCCTATTACATGGGACTTAAAACATAACTGGTGAAATGTGTATTATAAGTATACCCCTGCCCAACCCTACGGGGATACAAGACGTGATGTTTATGTTATGTTATATTTTGTTTAGAAAGAGATATTTACGCATTGCAGCGCAGATTTCCGAAGGTTTGTCCTTCTCCAAGGCTGGTTCCTGTTTCCCTTTCATCGGATGCTCCATACACCGCTCTTTACTTCTGTCCATACTTCGCTCATTGCTTGGCTGCCCTACGCATGCATTCCAAATAAATTATATATTATAAAACCGAAACCAAAATGAGTTGCAACTGTCGTCTACTTTCCAACTGATCGACTTTTTGACAATTCAAAAGTGCCTGTAAATGGTTTAGTTGAAATAAAAGCTTTGAGCTTGAGTTTGAGTTTGTTGCTATGCGTTGCGTATCAGTGAATAATTGAATGAATTTAAGATTTTTATTTCGTAAAGGACCATGGGGGATTTTGTATGAACCCCGTCCCCACCCTACAACAGTCATGGGATACGTGTCAATTTGTTCATTGGGACCCAAAAAAGCCTAAAGTACCTGTATAAGTTGCAAAAACTATTGGGTTTATTTATAATAAAAAAAATACTTTTCCGCAAAAATGTATTAATTTTTAAACAAGTAATTTTTTTCCACAAACAAAAAAGCATATTTAGATAGATAGATAGACGACATAAGGAAAATTGGAGGCGCTGCCTGGTCCAGAAAAGCTGGAGACAAGAATGAGTGGAAACAGCTGGAAGAGGCCTATACAGGACACGCTGATCACTAAACCGGAAAACCCGATGTGTTAGATTTACGTTTTTTAATATTATTAGATTATACTTGTGTTTAGGTCTTCAGCAATACATGCTTGATAAAAAAATGGAAAAATACAATCGGTTGCTTTAAAAACCGTTACCTTATATGAAAACATTATTAAGACCGCCATATTCTAATTCTTTATATTGCACACTAAGTAAATGTGTTAGTAGAACAGAAAAAATATATTTAAAACAATATATTATAAAACCTAAACCCCACGTTTTTGAAGGATATCACCATAGTAAAAAAATATCTATCCTGCTAGACGCTTCAAATGACACTTATTTCAAATCTGTTGGATGGTGGGGACGTTTCTTCTCATCATCCTTTACTTACGAGATGTGTTTCGTGGAGTTGTGGACTTTGGGGTAGCGTTTCGGGGGGTAGTCTTTCTTGAGACCGGCGAGCCAGACCCAGATGCGGAGTTACTCCTACTGCTAATGCTTCGTGGATTTCTTACCGCGCCCGTAATCGTCATACCCTTGATCTCTTGTCGGAGCCCTGAAGAAACAAACACGTTTTGCAGATATTGTAGGCGTCAGAAAATCTCTTTCAGGCCTACATTGAGGTGTTATCGTATATCTTATGCTCAAGTGGTAGCAGGGACATCGACTCGCACACTGTAAACTAGGGTTGATGAGGAAGTGGTTATGAGGAAGAGGATGCGGATGAGGAACTATTAAAAATAAGTTTTGAGGAAGAGGAAGAGGATGAGGATATGAGGAGGAGGATGAGGATGAGGAAGAGGATGCGGAAGAGGAATATAGAACCTGTGATTTGGAATTGAAATTTTAAATAAAAGAAAGATTGCGAATGGGCCCTTTAATATTTAGAAAGAAAAAAGACAATTTAATAGTCAAAATTCACAATAGGGAGGTTGAATTTAACGAAAATTAACTTTGAAGCTGTTTCTCCAGATAGACGGTTTCGTAATTCGTCGTAAACTAATCCAGCGCCACTGAAAAGGCGCTCACTGGGGACACTTGATGGAGGGGCTGAAAGATACTGGCGCACAGCTCTGTAAAGTTCAAAATATTTGGGGTTCATTTTCCACCACAAAAGACTGTCTTCTTGAAGACCTATTCTCTTCTCTTTTATATAATTAATTATTAGTGATTTCAGGATAAGAAATCTGTCGATGGGTGCGATTGGACTTTCTTCATCGTCACTATTAGGAGCTGAGGCAAGCATCTCAGATAACATTGATTGTAAAAATCTGCCTGTAGAAAAGTTAGCTCCAGAACTCGTTGATGGTAGGCTCTCGGTATCGGTATGATGAAAGTGTTGATTGTGTTGAATAACATCATGTTCGAATGACTGTATTTGTGGTTGTGCTTGTGCGCCATGGCCTTCTTGACATAAAGAAATCAATTCGGATTCAATACTTTCTTTAGTGATTTCATTAAAAAACTTAGTTTTATATTTTGGGTCTAAATAAGTAGCAATTGTGTAGATCTTATTATTATGAAGTTCACCAAAGCGATTGGTAATTTCTTCTATCAATTTTTGAATAATATTCCCGCAAGTTTGGTCAGTATTATTTATATTCTGTCTCAATAGATTCTGCAATGTGCAGGTCAAGACATGTATTAGAGGGATCACGGATGAAATACAGGCCTCGGAACTACTTATGGTCTTGGTGGCCTCTTCAAATGGCTTAAGGATTGTTGCACAGCTCTCAAGTTGTAGCCAATCGTTTGGAGTAAACTGCGGCAAATTTGTATGTTGTGAGGTATACAGTACTATGGCATCCTTTATTTCAATTAGACGTTGAATCATATTAAACATACTATTCCATCTTGTAGGACACTCTTGAATAACTGAAAGCAGAGGCAGACCCAGACGTTCTTGAAAACCTTTTAATTCGCTTTGGGCAATTATTGAGTGGTTAAAATGTGTCGCGATTTGCTTACATTTTGCCAACAAGGACGAAATATATTCATCAATCGCCAAGGCCGCACGTATGCACAATTGCAATTGATGTATATTGCAATCAATGTCGTTAATAAGTGACACGCGGGCCGCTCTCTTCATGTTAGAACCACCATCGCGAACCATGATATGTAGTTTTTGACGAGGAATCTCCCATTCCTCTCGTATTTCGTCCAACTTTTGTGCTATCACATCACCCGTATGTCGTTCCTCGAGTGGGACACATTTAAGAAATAAAGATACTCTTTGAAAGTCATTGTTGATACCATGAATTGTAAAACTTAGCAACGAAACTCCTGCTCCTGGTTCAGTCCATATATCAGTGGTGAAAGATAAGTATTGCAAATCTTTAATTAAGTTTTTTACCTTGTTCCTTAATTTAGGATAAATATAATTACACAAATGAGATGTGTAACTTTGACGTCCTCTTAAATTATATTTTGGCTGAACAGCATGAATCAACCGTCTAAAGCCAATTCCTTCAACAAAATTAAATGGTAAATCTTGAAGAGCTAACATTTCGCAAATTAAATTATCCAGCTCGCAGCTTTTTTCGTGAGATGTATCCCAATACTGATGTCTTTGTAATGCCTCCTGTAAAGTTACTTGTCTCTTAGCCTGTTGAAGAGGAGTCTCCTCTGACAATTTGCGTTTATCAACCGCGGCTTTTTTTAATGCTGTATCCTTTTGTTCATACTCGGCATATTCTACTTCATGGCGTGACTTGAGATGACTTCTTAACCCCGAAGTCCCGCGCCCTTTCCTTGAATATGTTTGGTCACATATTTTACATCTAACAGTATCAGCGTCCACTTCACTAAAATACGTCCATATAGCACTACATTTTGGCTTCATCTCATAAACTTTTTAACTTAACAGTAAACCTAATTACGACTTACGTAGTTCTAGTTACGTACGACCACTCAAAAACAAAACAAATTTAAGACTGGCTAAGTGGCTACAGTGGGATGGGTACGTACACTACAGTACTACACACACACACAATAGCGTGCTGTATTATATTTCTAAAACACGTTCAAGCCTGATCGTGAAAGTACCTTACCTAATGCAGCGAGCAAAAGACGGAGATTACTTTTATTTACATTGAATACGTCAACAACACTTCCTCATAAATTCCTCTTAATTAATGAGGATGTGGAAGAGGAAGAGGAATATTTTATGCCTGATTTTGAGGATGTGGAAGAGGATGAGGAATCGCTAAAAAATGAGGAACTTCCGCATTATGAGGATGAGGAAGAGGAATCCTCATCAACCCTACTGTAAACATGAATTCAATTTATCACATGATTCTAGACACCCGAGCGTTTATTGTTTTTTGTTTCATAGATATCTGCAATACCTATGAGGTTTTCTTTAACCGATGAAAAATTTCAACTCTGGATTTTAGAATCATTTACTGAATCCATGGCAGCAGTTTGTGCGTCGAAATCCCTGTCATCCCGTATCCTTTAAACGATAACACCTATATGTAACCCCCCCCCCTGTATGTATTTTGGAACAAAGCGCTAAGTAGGTACATTGATTTATTGATAAATAAACGTTAAGCATTTGACTCTGAGCATTTGTCTCCCTCTCTGTTTTTGATTTTACTCTGGTGAGAAACTATTCGTTGTACAAAGTGGGCCAACTGTCGCGCAACTGTTGTTACGTTGTATGTGAGTTTCTTGCCGGCTCTTTTCCATAGGAAACGACCTATTGGAACCATGCGCCTAGCCTTTAAACGCTGCGACACTTATTTTTAAATGTCGCGGCATCATGGCCTTTTAGCCCTGTAGGTACATTGTTTTTATTTTTATTTTACTTTTCTAAAATGTTTAGTTTAGTTATTGATATTCCTGTGCGAGGCCTTATAAATACTTCTTTTTTTTTTGTAAATTTATGTGAAATAAGAATATTGAATTTGAATATGGCGCAACTTACTTGAAGCGTTGCTTTCTCTGTAGCGCGGGCGGTTCAGCGGTGTGGTTATATTGGAGCCAACGCAGCGACACGGGGCTAATCGCCGATAGGGGTTGAGCGAGTGTTTGGAATCTAAAATTATTGTCTTTTTCAATTTTAGGAGAATCGTCTACGGCTTTTGAAATCGTAGACGATTTATCTGTCATTGCTTTAGCTTTTATTCTTTGTAGGTACAAAGAATAAAAACTGAAGCAATGACAGATAGCATATAATATAGAATAAATAAGATCTTATGATAGTCCCATAAGATACTCCCTATTGTTGATCGAAGTATACTCCGTTTGAAATAAGATTTGACATTTAAATAAACCTTTTTTACAGTCCCTTCAACTAATTTTGACTTCTATTGCGTTTGTTAATACCGTCATACAACGTGTCAATTGAATAACTTTGTACCTACTTTTATTATTTTCGGAACTAAAGTAATTTTTATTGAATAATAACTTTTAAAATTATAAACAATGAACATACAAAATATCAGCGCATTTGTTTACTTAGCAAACTGACGTCATGCCCACAGACCAATATGGTGTACACTGCGTCTAGAGTTTTCGTCAAATTACGCGCGAAATATGAAAAAGTAAAATTTTAATGCATTTTTAGGGCACTAATAGATTAAATTTAAAAAAAATGTTTTTTTGTGGTTTTAGCATTTTAGAATCTAATTAAGACAATTTTCAAACATGGGTGTACCCTATTGGCTAGCTGACCGTACAGACGTCCTGTCTCCTTGAAGTCGATCGTAACGCCACCTACCAGTTTCAATTGTTAATCTAAACCATATAGGGAACCAACCAAACACACAAAAAATTTCATCAAAATCGGTCATGCCGTTTAGGAGTTCACTGACATACAGACATACAGAATACACGCATGAAGATGTAGGTATACAAAATACTGTTAAGCATTTTAAAAGAAGAACTAAGTAAGGAGTTACTTCCCATTCTTCTCCATACGAAACTAACTTTTGGAAGGGGCGACTAGAATAATCCTTGTAAATTTTGACGTTCAAAAGTACCTAAAAATGTATGTGTTATTTTAATTGTAAATATGGGTGTTCAAAATACATATAGAATAAAAATCTGAAAGTGTAAGCTGTGCAGGCTGGCAATTTTAGCATTACTGTGCGTGTATCGTACAAAGTTCTGGTTTCCTTTTGCGTAGCTTAATTAGCAATTAACTTAGGGTCAGTTCAGAATTTCAGATAGATCGGAAAATCCTCGCGCACGTTCTAGCTTTCTCTCTCTGGCCACAAATCCAACCGAGCCGCGAGCCCAGTGTCTATATTCATACAATTTTCTACTTTAGGCTATGGTAATACGGTGCTATTTTTAGTGGAGACAGTAAGCTGTTCGAGAATTTTTCCTTTCTAATAGAGCAGGCCCTGTGGAATCGTCTTCACTCATGTAGCTGTAGGATGAAGTTTATATGTAAACCTTAGTACAGTTAAAACACACTCTCGCATACACCCATTGATTAGAAACAACACACACTAGCCTTGTTTTACCGCACATAGATGGTGGGATGGATGTTAAATTCGCGGTGTTAAGACGAACATTGTGAATCCAACATAGTGTTTCCCAATGCGTCGAAAAATACAGTTAAATTCTCAACTCTCGGTGCTAAACATTGCGTTGAAAATCCAGCGCGTAATAAACTTAAAAAAAAAACAACCGACTTCCGGAAAAAAACTACTAAGTGAAAAATAACTTTAATTTCGGAAGTCGGTGACTTTGGATCTGTATTTTTCACTTTGTAGTGTTTTTCCGGAAGTCGGTTGTTTTTTTTTTTGTTGAAAAAGTTGTTATTTTTCACTTTTTAGGGTATAGAAATTTCATCATCCTTGGGGTAAAAACAATGCATATTTATGCGATAGCAGCAATCGCGGTTGATTTGCAGTTCCGTTGTCTGTCTCCGAAACGCATCATCAGATCTATATGAAATTTTAATGGAACCATTTCGCAATAAACCACTTTCAAACAAAAAAAAGTATTTTGTAAAACCGTCTATAAATGACGGAGTTATGCCCGAACATACATAAACAAAAAATATATACATGTCGAATTGTTAACCTCCTTTTTTTGAAGTCGGCTACGGATACGAGAGCTTATGTATATCTCACCTATTTTTGCCATAGGGGTGGGGCAGTAACTAAAATTTAAAATTTACAATAATTGTAAATACTATCAGGGACATCTATATCTATACACCTTAAGGAGTATTTTCGCTTGCAGCGCTCGGTAGGGGTCGGTTAACAGATGTGGTCATCGTGTTCACGGGATTTTGTTTTCAAACTGTATAGATATGGATTTCTTCAATAGTACATAAAAGGCTGAAAACTACTAAATTCTTACAGGATATGGGAGCAAAGGGTGACATTAATGAAACCAAGATTACATGACATAATTTATTAATAACTGTAACAACATAACTATACGTACAAACTAAATGTACTTTATATAAATCTAATGCATTCTATGCGAACATATTACAGTCTATCGTTTGCAATAACTTAGTTAAGGGCCAAGGCACACTGCGAAAAAATGTCTTGTGTATTGCGCTGTTGGATTTTCAATGCTCGGCTTAGCGCGGAAAGTTCAAAATCCAACAGTGCGCTTTTATTTAGGCTTTGCTTAGTGTTCATGAAAACAGGCATTGGATTAACATATTCTATGTCCATGGGTAAGATTGCATCAGGAAAATCAAAGAACCGGCCAAAAAGGTGAGTCGAAGCCTGTAGTCGTTGCATTTCTTAATCACGCGAGAAAAATTATCGAATTTGACCCTTATATCAGAGATGGGAAGGTCACAAATATGTCATTTTATAATAGTAAAATCCAACAACTTTTCCTAGAAATTTGAACGTGTTCAGTTTTCTTCAATTCTGTCTATCGTATACAAAATATTCTACTACATACATTATTGAAGAATCTGTAAAATCTAGCAAAATAAGCTAAAATAGAACAATTTTACCTAAAAATAAAATTGATATTAAGCATACTTACCTTTCTCTAAGCCATAAATTGAGATAGGCGTATCCGGTTCCGGTACGGTGAAGCGTTTAAGCCCCGCAGCGTCATATCCGCCCCAATCCGGCAGGTAGTGGGGATGCGTTTGCGCAACGCATGACAGTATCTATGAACCTCATTGCGGCTCAATTTACAGTGATTGATATGAGTATCAATCACAAAGTACATTTATAATTAAGAATCCGCAGACAGAAATATAAATTGGCTTAGAGAAAGGTAAGTATGCTTAATATCAATTTTATTTTTAGGTAAAATTGTTCTATTAAGCTTGACTGTACCTTTCTCTAAGCCATAAATTGAGAAGTGTTTGTTATCGACTGCTGGATTGGGACTAAATTAGAACGCCAATGTGATCAAAAAAGTTATTTATGAATTTTAAACTTTTGATAGTTCAACTTAAAGTAAATCAACAGAATTATTTCCTATGACTTTAATTATAACACTATATCCATAATACAATCAAGTTATTCATCTCATTGTTTGAAACAGATTACTGATCTGATTTGATTCATTAGTGGACCTGTAATCCTTGATTTCTTTTTTGTAATATTTGTGAAATGTCGAAGCAGAGCGCCAATTTCCTCTCTCCAGAATAAGATCAATGGGAATATTATCTGACCAACTAGCCGAGGCTACTGCTGATCGCACACTACCTGGACTAGTGTTTATTCCAGCTTGCTTTAACAATGATTTAATCCAGCCCCCTATGATGGTGCGGGTAGCTGGTTTGGGTTCACCACGTGTGCTAATGAATAAGCTCTCAATATTACCTCTTCGACCTTTAGAGTACTCTAGCAATTTGTCAATCCAATAAATTGGGTTAATGTTATTGTTTGACTCGCATTTAAGTAAACGCCAACCGGATTGCTTATAAGATATATTGTCAGTTTTGGACCCATATATCGGCCAAAACACTATAGAATCATCACTCCTTACAAAGTTTTCTTTATTTATACTCAATAATGTAAGGTCATGGACTCTGCGCCCGGAACACAATAAGAGGAGAATTGCAGTTCTTTTAGAAATTTCGAACAATGACATTTTGGAGGGAGTTTTTTCCACTAAGAATCTAATTAAAACATTAATATCCCAAATAGGACTTTTAGCTTTGTGTGGCTGTATTAATGCTATACCCTTTAGTATTTGCCTTATAATAATGTGAGAACTTAAGGAGAAGCCACTAGGTGGACGACAAAAGGTACAAACTACAGATTTATGTACTGCAATGGTATTATAGGCAAATTTAAATTTGAGATGCAAATCAGTTAGAAATCGAGCTACATCTTCAGGGGATGGATCTATAGTTCTCACGTTATTGTCACGTGACCATTTACACCATCGTAACCATGCCGGCTTATACGTATTTAAGGTCGATTTCCTCCAGCTACCTTCTAAAATGTCTATCTGATCTTTTTCCCAAGAATCTAATAGCGATGACCACCCTGTATTAACCACGCCTTTAAATTCAATTGATGAACTTGTGGAGGCGGTCGATTGGTTATTGTGTCTATTAAGACTTGGTCCAAATCCCTCACCTGGCAGGGAGTGCGCATGGAGCGAGCTACCAGATCTGCTCTCCAAAAGACCTTCTCCCAATCGGGCGTTATCACCAGGTACATGCCGGATGCTTGGTTCAGGTGCGCTAATACTCTGGGTATTAGACACGGTGGTGGGAATACCCATGCTAACCTGTAGTGCCAAGGGCGACTGAAAGCATTGTGGAAAACAGCCGCCTGATCTAAATCCAGACTCACATACCTGGGTACTACATGAGCAGTTCGTGATGCAAAAAGATCTATCTCGGGAACTCCGAAATGCTGAAAAATTTTCCCGGTAGCGCGGGGGAGCAAATGCCATTCTGTCGGGGCAGATTTCCTTGAAAGCCGATCTGCTACGTAGTTGTATCGACCGGGGAGGTGATATACCGACATATGTATCCGATAACGATCTATTTCGTCTAAGACTTCGTATGTTAGGTTTAGGAGGGGTTGTGACTGTGTGCCGCCTTCGTTGCGCAGGTAAGAAACTACAGTTTGGTTGTCGCTCTGAATTAATAAGCTTGTATCGGTCATTAGGTGACCTTTTACCTGAATTACTCGCAAAATTGCCAACATCTCTAAGATATTGCTGTGAGAGTCTCTTTCCTGTACTGACCAATTGCCGCTTAAGGTCTCGTTGTTGAGTTGCGCACCCCAACCTGCCTTGGCAGAGTCTGTCGTAAGAAAATGGGTTGGAGGTGAACCGTGCAGTTGAGAAGCCATGTTGTGACTCCGTATCCACCATTGCAAGTTTGCAATTACCTTGACGGGCATCTGTGTTCGACCTTTTGAATTTTTTCGCAATAGGGAATTGCTGAAGGTCAGCATTGCACGAGAATTCAAGCGTCCTCGCGGGGCTACGAAGCTGGCAAAATTCCAAAGTCCTAGTATACTCTGGACTTCTTTTAAACTTACCTTGGTGGCTTTTGTCATTTTCAATGTTCTCGAGTGCAGTATGCGAATCTTTGCTGGTGGTAGTAATTTGACATTTTGCCAAGGATCCCATAATATCCCCAGATACTCGATTGATTGCTGAGGTGTCAGTACAGACTTCTGAAAGTTTATTACAAAGCCAAGGGACTGCAATACTCTTACCGCTAAGTTCACGTGACATTGCAGAGTTTCTCGATTCTGATTCGCCAGAAGAAAATCGTCGAGATATACCAGCAAACGCACCCCTTGGTCTCTTAGGATCTGCGCGATCCAATTCGTCAGGCTGGCAAAAACCTTCGGAGCAGTTGCCAAACCAAAGGGGAGGCAGGTCATTTGCCAAAGTCGGTCCGATACTATTAATCTGAGGAAACGTCTGTGTCCTGGCGCGATTGGCAGATGAAAATACGCATTTTTCAGGTCTATTTTCACTAACCAATCCTGTGGTTGGAGGAAGTCGGGGACTTTGTACATGTTCACCAATCGAAATTTGTCTATTTTGACATAGTTGTTTAGTAATTTTAAATTGAAGACCGGGCGAAACGAAGATGTCGCCTCCTTTTTTGTTACCAGAAAAATTGTTGATACAAAGCTCGGAGTCAATGAAGCTTTTTCTAACACACCTTGATCTACTAGTTTCTTTAATTGGATTAAAATTTCTTTTGAATTTACTGTGTGAAATCTTCTGGGAATCCTCAAGGGATGAATAAGCGGTGGCTTGCTTAAAAACGGGATCCGATAGCCTGATATTATTTTTAGTATATATAAAGGTGCCCCCAACTTCCTCCAGACACTTACCCGATGTTTGATTCCACCGGCTTGAAAACGTTGATGATAGTCAATCGACTCGTTTATCACGCCGTCCCAGGGTACTACGTTTCTTACCGTATCGTGTATCTTCGGTTTGACGAAAAAACTCTTCTGCCCTTCTCTTTCGTCCTTGCGCAGGATTAAAGCCACTATTAGTGGAGGGGCGATAGTTTGCACTGTTGCGCACAGGCACTATATATTTCTTACCTCCATGTGGGTCCCTTCTTTGGCCAGAAGGTATAAACGATCTACCCTGCGAGGATAATTTTGTGGATGCGGTTTGAAAAACTTTTAAGACGCCCCCTTGTTTTCCTACAAAATCTGTAAGCTTTGCATCGTCAAATAAATTATGTGCGGACGGGGGTATTTTTCTTAACGTTTCCTTTAAACAACTTTCCTTTACTGAATTTAAAATTCCATCGCGACGTTGTTGCACTATATCAGCCCGTTTGCCACATATCATTTGTAATAAATCCGATTGTATTTTTTGGTATTCCCCGTCGGCAAAAATTTCATTTATTTTGGAAGTAATCTCTTCAGTGGTCGTTGGGTTTTTTAATTCGGATACCCACGAAATGAATTGGCATAAGCCTTTTTGAAATGCTTCGTTTTGCAAAATAACAGCATGTGACATAGCAGCTAAAGAATTTTCAACAACCGCTAATGAACGATTACGTTCAAAATTTTTCAAAACATCATTACTTTCGAGCTCTACAAAACCTGGGGTAGAATTATAAACTTTTTGTACTTCAGAATAACGTACTTGAGACCAGTCAGGCGAGTTAAAATGTTGCAATTTGTTAAGCAATTCGAGATGCTTATTATCTGTCTGTAATGTCTGCGACTTGAGGGTAGTTTGAATTTTAAAATCAATCCCTTTTTCTTGATTTAATTCATTTTCCAGTTCAGTAGGGCTCGGAATATATAGAATAGACTCACTATCAGACATGCACGACTGAGTGTTATTTTTAACTATAAGATCTTGCAAAGAGGTTACTTTTTCTGTGAGTTTTACAAAAGCGTCCTCCAATTTACTTAGCTTTGTATGGCGGCGCCGCTCCTTTCGCCTACGACGTCTCCTTTTACGCGCCGTTGAAGAAGAATCGCTGCTACTACTCGAACCACAAGATTGCGACCGAGCACGTGGGGCATTGTCCATACTAACATTATTAATATTTTCGTCCAAAGAGTTCATTTTTAACACAAATTAATTTTATATTAATACTCAAAAGTAGGACAGGACACCCTTTTTAAAAGTAACGAGTTACTTTTAACACGACTACACCGTTCGAAATTCCGAACGCCAATGAGGTTCATAGATACTGTCATGCGTTGCGCAAACGCATCCCCACTACCTGCCGGATTGGGGCGGATATGACGCTGCGGGGCTTAAACGCTTCACCGTACCGGAACCGGATACGCCTATCTCAATTTATGGCTTAGAGAAAGGTACAGTCAAGCTTAATATCATAGTGAGATTTAAACAAAAAACCTAACTACAACTAACTCAGTATACTTGATATACAGGATGGCAGGGTAATCGACGCGCATCCTGTTACCTAGGTAGCAGTCAGTACATGATTCTGGACACACATGCGTTCAAAATTTTAGTCGGTTATGAAAAATAATAATTAATGAAAAAGTTTTTCTTTACATTTTAACCGAGTAAGCATTGCCTCATACCGCAGTGTCTCAAGACGAAAGTCTTCGACAAGTGTGTGTTGCCAGTGATGACATATGGAACCGATACGTGGTCGCTCAGAATGGGCCTCATAAGAAGGCTTAAAGTCACCCAAAGGGCAATGGAGAGGGCTATGCTTGGAGTTTCCCTGCGTGATCGAATCAGGAATTAAGAGATCCGCAGGCGAACCAAGGTAACCGACATAGCCCGAAGAATTGTCAAACTTAAGTAGCAGTGGGCAGGGCACATTGCACGCAGAACAGATGGCCGATGGGGTCGAAAAGTTCTGGAGTGGCAACCGCGCATCGGAAGACGTAAATGTGTGGAAGGCCTCCCACAAGGTGGATCGATGACCTTGTGAGGGCCGCAGGAGTCCGCTGGATGCGGGAAGCATAGAACTGGTCTAAGTGGCGGAGCTTGGGGGAGGCCTATGTCCAGCAGTGGACGTCTTTCGGCTGAAATGATGATGATGATGAAGCATTGCCTCTTGTATACACCGTGGCATTTTAATTAATCGTCTTACAACGGCAGCCCAATTCATGTAACCAATTACTACTAATCATTTAAGAAAAAAATATATATTTATGAACATATGAATAATTGATAAAATTACAATATCGTTCACTATGACGTAGTTTGAAGCACTCTGTTATGGAGATGAAATGAATGATGGCATGTATTGGAGATGGAATGATCTACTCGACTCGTGTGCTGGGTAGGTATCTTCTACCATTTAATTTTGCTAGGTTAACATCATTCACAGGGTTTCATAATAGGGTATTTTCCAATTTATTAAAAACTATTTTAATTTGAAGATTGGGACGATATATATAACAGAAAAATAAAAAAAAAATGATTTATATCCATTTTCTCAATTAAAAACGTTTTAAACCTAATTTACTTTTTTTGGTGGTTTTGATTTACCACTAAAACGCTCCTTACGATGACTTTTTATTATGTGACCACACGAGACGTCAACTTTGTGTAAACTAAAGTAGTTGTTATCAAGTGAATGTCGAGTTTATAATTAACAAGATTTTTAATGAATAGAAAATGGTGTTACTAGTGTGCGGTGCCTCTGTGCACAAATACTTCTAAAACTACGCCACACAGAGTATTTGTACCGGTGCCGTTTACACAAAGCTGACGTCACGTCATCTTCAAATTAAAATAGTTTTTAATAAATTGGAAAATACCCTATTCTAAAGCATTATTAATTTTTCTTCGCACATATTTTCTAAATTAATGTTAACAATTTTTTTATTGCACCTACAGGTATTTATGTCTGATACATTGAGCGAAGCACTTTTGTTAGATGACTAAAATGTTATTTTTTTCAAAGATTTTTTTGATAACCGACGAAAAAATTTTTACGCTATCTAGAATCATGTGCCAAATTCATGATTACAATTTGCGAGTCGATGTCCTGCCACCCTGTATATCTTTGGGGCATTATAGCCTGAAATAAATGTTTTATTATTTATTACTATTATAAACTGGACACGCTCCAGACACGTCGGCAAAAAAAAAATGAAAAAAAAAAAAACAAATAAGAGTACATAATTATGTCTAACTCCATGAGCACAGTTTCTAGCTAGAATTAACTTCATTTGTACGTGTATTCGAATTAGCGTTCTCCATACCATCATTACTTCTACTCTCATCCGTTATCACACATTCGGTGCTAAACTTACGCGCATGTACAGGCGAAACCCTCTCACTACTTTTCGAGGACTGTTTAGTATTACTTAAACCGGGCAAGTTACTCTCATTTGTTTGGATATTTTCGTTGCTATGGTTACGGGAGCGTTTAGGTGCTTCGTCAGAGCCGCTAGACGCGCTACTATCGTTACGGGAGCGTTTACCAGGCGTTATGCTAGGTGTAGAAGCTCGACGTTCTCGGATGCGTTGCCTGTGAGCTGCTTTCAGCTCCATCTCGACGCAATGGTCTGCGAACATCAGTTGCAGGGGTGCGTACATGTGGGGCAGGAGTTCTAGGTCGCTCATTGTGATCTGTGGACAAGAGTTACATGATTAAATATAGAGTACTAGCTTTCGACAGCAGCTTCTTCGCCCGCGTGGAGGTCGGAAATTATCCCTCGGGAACGTACTACCGGGATAAAAAGTGTCCAATGTGTTTATCCAGGTTATAAACTATCTGTGTGCAACAAACATCTAAATAAACATAGACACTTTTAATTAAATTATAAAATAAAGCTTCCGCCCGTGGCTTCGCCCGCGTGACAAAAAGTAGCCTACATCCTATCCCAAGGTTCAAAGTATCTCCATACCAAATTTTATCAAAATCGGTCCAGCCGTTCCGGAGATTACCCCTACATACAAACAAATGTTACTTCTTTAAAATATTAGTATTTATAGATTTATTTATTTACGAAACTGGATGCTGAAAATATTTTCTTGGTATACGAGTATTACATACTCGCTTGTATGGATTACGGTGGTATAAACTAGATTTGCATCAAACTTTTAACTACATACAGCCAAGATTACGAATCAAACAATCTTTTTGAAAGGACAGTTGGAGATTACTTTTAAGACTTACTGGTTACTAGGTTTACCTCCACATATTCGCCGAAGGACGTCCACTGCTGGACATAGCCCTCCCCCAAAAAAATGTGGGGTTTGCCATAATCGCCGAGCTTGGCAGGCGGTTTGGCGATCGCAGTTTTGTGGTAAAATGCATAGAGAACGCTGCTGCCCATTCTCTAGTAAGTCCCTTAGTCGCCATTTACGAAACCCACGTGATGAAATGGGAAATGGCATATGTATGTGTAGGTAAATAAATGGCCTAATTACTAATACATAAAAAATGATTGAGTGTTGACATACCTGCATGTTATCGAACGCAATGCCGATGGTATTGTTGTCGTGCAGTATGTGCGAGTTGAGTCGCGGCAGGCGCGCGTATCTCTGGCTGAAGTGCGTCAGCACCGTGTAGCGCGCGTTCATCTGCCGCCCGATGCCGATCGCCTGAGTTGTTGTCGAGTGCATCTTAGTTCGAGCTTCGTCTGCTAGCTCGTCCTCCATCGTCGCTTCGTGAATTAGGAGGGTTGAGTTTTTGCCTGAAATATAAGTTTTTTTCTTCGTGAAATAAGAATAAGAGCATTTGTAAAACAGTTGTAGTTAGGCTGCATTTTTTACGTCGAAATAGCCAATAGCGTATTACACCCATTTTTGAAAAGTGGCTAAATTAGATTCTAAAATGCTAATAACCACTAAAAAACCTCTTTTTAACTCACCAATCGTAACGAGCTCCTCACAAGGCAGCGTGTCCCCGGAGTAGGTCAGTTTGTATCTATTATCCACCGCGATGGCCACTCCGAAAGCGTTTGGACAGTGCGATACGAGGCAGGTATTTATTTCTTGGACACCAATGGCGGCCAGGACAGCTGACGTCACGTCCGAGTGCTGTGGATGGTCGTGTAGCTGTAATAAATAAAATATTATTGGTTAAAAATATATTGGACGAGCACGTACATAAACTCACACACCACGGAGGTAGGCGAAACTACAGACCGCCACCTGACATACTCTTTTTGCCTCTTTTGAATTCATACATCTGAAGCCCTCCCTGTGGCCACGCACGCCAGTTTTGCGAGTAGTACGCACTTTTCTGAAAACATTTGTATATGGGAGTGGAAAATTACAGGTTTTTTAGTAAGGACCTGCATGTTGAAAAACTTCAAATAGTACGAAAAAACATCAAAGCAGACTGAAGCATGAAGTTATTTTAATTTTCGACTTTATTTTATAATTAGCTCCGCCTCGCGGTTTTACCCGCATAAGTCTTGATTCTGTGAAAACATCATATTATTATAAAAAGTAATCCTTACCAACCAAACTAAATGCCTATGTGCCAAATTTCATCCAAATCCGTTCAGCTGTTTTAGAGTGAGAGCAAAACAAACACACATACAAAAATCACATCTTTTCTCTTCAGTCGTCATCTCGTTATGTGACTACCCTTTCTAACCATATCATCATTCACACAGTCCATCCCTCTATAATAATAATCTATAAATACATTTACAGTACTTTTATCTAAAATCTTTGATCCTCTTTGATCCCTCGTTTCTACATCAGTGTACGGTTACCAAAAGATATAAGTAACGAGTAAGAAACCGATGGATGTTTTCGAATGAAATTTAATTTGATAAATTAACTGCTTGTTTTCTATGAATCAAAATTACATTACTTACCAAATTCTGATTAGGTATGAGCGTGTAGTCAGCCCGCAGCCTCTCGAACTGCGCGTGGTACAGCGTGAGCCACGTGACGATCTGCCCGGGCGCCAGCAGGTACAGCGGCGGTGCGATGCCCTCGCCCGAACTTATCTCCTTCATGGCGTCCCGGCGAGCTTGGATCACGCCGATTAAACCTAAAGATTTTTTTTACATTTTAATAGGGAATACTTATGCATGTGATGGGGTGAAAAAGGGTGATTTTTTATTTTTATTAAACTGAACTACTTTAGAATAATGCCTCCATTTTTTGAGCAAGAATTTTACATTTTTTACTTTTTTTGCGTTGAATATTTTTACTTGGCGTCGGGGCAATATTTTTTTCTCCTATTCTCCCCTGTTGCTCTATCATTCACTCCATTTTCTTTCAAATCATCCGTCATACAAATCATCTATCATACTCTAACTCACTGGTAATTTCGATTGTAATGACTTGTTGTAAATAATGGTTAATGATTTAATCAACTTTCCATTTTTTTTCTTTCAACTTTCACATTTTGAGGTTACATTCAGTCAGAAAAGATCAGGTCAAGGTCAGGTTCGGTCAGGAAAGTTACAAGACTAAAGTAAAAAAAAGGTATTTGTCATTTAGGACAGCAAAATTAGCGTAAAGGAAAATAAGTTTTCTTACCGATATGATGATCGGCGTGTAAATGTGAGATATATATCGCATTCAGTGTCCTGAGGAAGGCGTTCACTTTCTTGGGTCCATAGAAACGCACAAGCTGACCAAAAGTGCCTTCTCCACAGTCCATTAATATGGAATGATTTTCACTGAAAATTTAACAAATATTCGAATTTAGAAAAGTCGGAAATTGATAAGTCCTTAAATATTTAAAACCGTGATATTATAAATTGACGTATCACAACGTGTGATTACATACAGCTACAATTCATATTTTCAAAGCATCTATGAGAATCTATGTTATCCATTTATCATTTGTTAGCTTTAGCTCACGCTAAATACAAAATTATTAGCTAAATACATGCAAGGCACCTCGAGACTATCCAAAGTTACTAAAAACATGTATTATTGTAGACTTTGGTTTATGTTCAAAATAGTAAAAACTCACTCGATCTGCAAAACAATAGCACTAGTATTCCTAGTCTTGCTGGGTATACAGGAGCCCGTACCCAAGAATACAATCTTTGGGAACTCCTTAGAGTCACATCTGGCATATCTCATACTATCCACAAGACGACGGAACTGCTCCAAGCTGCCGACAAAGCCGTCCACGTCCATCGTCTCCTGGATGTAGTCTTGGATGTGCAGCTTCGGTTCTGCTGTCCTGGGGTGAGTAATAGAGGGTAAAGTTTGTGATTAAAAGAGTTGAAAGGCTTTGGAGAAATCTTCTTGCGATTTTTGTAGTATTATTGAGTCTAATCTGTAAGCTTTATGACTAACTCCACTCGAGTGTTGAAGGACTCGTTGTGACATTTTTTGTTCTAAAATGGAAAATGCACTTTAGACTGAAGCTGTTTGTATAATAAAGTAAGCAGTATTACGTCTCCATACAAATCTACCCAAACAACGTGTTTCGAATTCTCGGTGTATACAACAGTTGCACGTGCGCCGCAGTTACGTAAGGACGCGGATGGTGCGAGACGCTCTCGCACACATTATATTTTTGATATGAATGGAGTCTTTGCTAAGTTAAACACCAATAAAATCATCAAAATTTGTTTTATTTTACAAAATAATGTATTAGACAAATAACAATAAAACTTAGAACTAACCTGTCCAGCTGTTTCTTTGGCCTCAGATGGTACATAGTGAGCGTGCGCCCCGCTAACATTTCCAGTTTGGAGACAGAGTCACATTCGTCCACTTCGGGGGCATGCCCGTCGCCCTTAGCCGACCCCTCCAAGTTTATAATGTTCTGGAACTGCGCGAGCGCTATCTACAAATGATTGTATATGATCGCACCTTCACCGCATGCATTTAACTACGTATAAAAGTGTTTTGTAGGACAAGCGTTGGATACTATGGATTTAAGTACCGAATATTAGGGACCTGAGACTCTTTAGAGACGTGAAATTGCTTTATATGGATTATGCACATAGTTTATCTATATCAGGCACAAGTCTCTTACAATGGTGGCATACAGGTGTGACATTTTTTGCACACATTTACTTTTTGCATACATTTACTTTTTGCACACATTTACTTTTTAAGTCAGCTTTGTGAAGAGAGAATAAATTATAAATTATTATTATTAGTTTATTATGTTACTGAGACTTTTCTCGAACCATGCAAGGGTCAAGTTAATTTACTTTACTATAAGCAGGTTAATTGAGAAATAAAATAAGAAGGACAATAGGTAAGTTTTTTTGCATTTCTGCTTTAGTTGCAAGATTTTTTTATAAGTAAAGAAGTTAGTGTGACTTTCATAAAACAGATACAAAGCGCAAGGACCAATAACCAAATTTCTTTAAACGATAAGGGGAATAACGTAATATAAATTTGGGCCGCTATTACATTGTTTAAAATATGAATATGATCATAGACCTCCACTTCACGGCATCATGACAAAACTATAACCCCGTGTCCTAACCGAAAATGATAGTCGCGCGAGTACGCGATTGAAGCCATCGTTTGTATGAATTATAACGTACAAGCGCGATTTGATGGATTGCGCTACTATGTCATATTCATATGAAAGACCGCGAAGATCACGTATTCGCGAGATGATCGCTTTTGGTTAGGACGCGGCCTGACAGTGTTTGCATTTAACTCATATCAATGTGTTTCGAGTTGGTTGGGACCAAGCTATAAGGAGGGAGGAGAGAAGGGAGTAGCTATTATTATTATTATTATTAAAAGCCTGTGATGTCCCACTGCAGGGCAAAGGCCTCTCTACCCTCCTTCCACTTCTCTCGGTTTAATCCTGCTAGTGACCAGTTCTTGTTGAAGGAGTCCAGCTCATCATCAAGGAGTAGCTATAAGAAGTTTAAATTCATGGGGTACTTTTACTCTTTAAAGAAAGTGATCCGGGAGAAAGATGGACAGATGATAACAAAAATACGACGTAAAAGCTTCCTCACTCATTCACGACACCAAATGGTTTCCTTCCCAACCCTACATACCTTATTCTTCAGTTCTTCCAACCCCTTCAGTCTCACAGGGCTGTTGGTCTTAGGTACAGGCGGGTGTGAGTTCCACACCGCCGGCACGCTGACGTCACGCAGCAAGGGGAATATGTCAGGGTCTAACAGGTGAAGTTTGTGTTGGGTCCTGTGGACCGCTTCTGAGCCGAGGCACGAGTTCTGGGAGTTGAGGACTAGATGGCGGGGTAAGGGACCGAAGAGAGACAGGAATGAGCGATACCTGGAAAAAACATGTGTTGATGGATTTTTAATAAGTAATTTTAATTTCTATGTTTCATATCGTTTGTCACTTCTATGTGATATTCAGGTTTTAACTAATTAATTTTAAGGAGTTTTTACCCAACTGCGCAAGAAGGAGGGTTATGTTTTTCGAGTGTATGTATGTATATTTCTTTGGCACGCTCTGTAGCCTAAAAAGCTTGATCGATTTCATGTTGACAGGTGCCGTTAGATTCGTCTTAATTGTGAGAGTGACACAGGGTACATAATTTTTTTTTAAACCAGATTTTTGGCGCGATATTGTGTCTTCGATTTTTTTTTTTTCTCTAAACCTAGTGAGTGGGTTATCAAGAGTTTTATAAATAGGTCTCATTAACGTCAAAAATAATGATATTAATTAAAAACTGTGAAATAACAAAAACAAAAACCCGACTGCCTAAAAAAGATGGAAACAATAAACTTGTTTTAAAATAAAAGGATGACTATAAGACTGAATACTGTAAACTGTGTATCTCATACACTCGGAGGCAATAAAGGTCTTTATTGTTAAATTTAAGAAGATCCCTCCGACTGCATGGTCTAATTGTCATCCTTTTAAAACAAGCTTTTAATTTCTCCCTTTTTAGTACGTACGTGTACTTACTTACTATGTAAACAACAGCTTAGTGACAGGAAGTTTTATAACATCATCAAGACAGACAAAGTGGATTAAAAACTTACTATCGAAGCTAACTCAAAAACTTTCAAAGCAAAGTTTAAAAAATTATATTGGACCACCGCGCAAGCTTCCTTCTTCGTGCATGCTCTACCAAATGAAATATCAATTTTCAAAACTGGTCTATATTGACGAGTATATCGAAAATCTGCTGCATCCGGTTAGACTGGAAGCCGACCCCAACGTAGTTAGGAAAAGGCTAGCCAGCTGATGATACATAAAAAAAAAAAATACATACAGACGAACATTATTTATTTATTATTTATTTATTTATTTTTAGTTTAAATAGAACGGCCGAAGCCAATTACACTATTTAAACATATTAATGTACACATTACAAGCTGTTTAACACAGTCATGCATTCTTCTCACAAAAATTCAAAAATTCTGACAGCGTCATCTTCCATTCATCCGCAAACATATCAAGATTTGTATTCGAGTTCAGGAGAGCGTTAATGGCGGTTAATGTTCGAGGAATAGGTGACTTGGAGTGTGCAACAGTACGGCAAGTTGGAACAGCCAGTAAGCCAGCCAGCCAGCCAGTCAGCCAGTCTATATAATTATTATAGCTTCCTTCTTTTTTGAAGTCGGTCAAAAATAGACTTACGTGGGATGATGAAACACGTCGGGAGGTGTGAAGTGTACGATGATTGCGGGAATGTTCTCCGGCGGATTTAAGCCGTCGTCGAAATGTGCTGCGAATTCCGACTCCTTCAGGTAGCTTAGCTCCGGCACATCTAGGACTGGAGGATGAGACGAGCATTTAAATATGAAGAGAAAATGTTATCTTCACGAAACCATAAACTAATGGGACAATTCCGGAGGCGACTGCAATCACAAACGGCAGTGGCTAAGCCGCAAAATCGCTATGACAAACCGGAGCACTTCCACTAGTTTCTATGTAAGTCTATAAATCTGAATAGGCGGCAATGTCGCCATGTATTTTTATTTTTTTTGGTTGGGAAAATCTGCAAATAACTTCTCCCGCTCTGGGTGGAGCAGGAGGGCGTGTCAGACTTTTACTGACTAAAACCCACCCGTGTTCCCTCAGCTGCCTGTGTGCCAGGGGGCACAGTATCTCTTTCGAACATCCCGCACCCCTGGCAGGCATCGGCCCATGCGGACCCCACCAGTTGGTGCTGACATCTCTTTGAGGCGCGCGTAGAACACAACGCGCCGTCGACCTGGGCTTGGTCCTTACCGGACAGCGAGCTACCATAAATATCGCCATGTATGGAAGCGCTTTGAAACAATTAAAGAAACTAATAGCCTCTACAGTGTTTAAATAAATAAATAAAAGTTACATCAGTCCTGGATGCATATGATGTTAGTAAGTAATACACACTACCTATAAGATATATTTCCATCAATGGTTTGTAAAATGCATTTTGCTTGGTACAGACGCCAGCACACCAAGCTACCCCAATCTGTCAAATTTCTTTGATAGATTTTCAACTTTATAACATAAGCCTAAGGTTGATGTTTAGTTGGAAAAATTTTAAAGTTTGGGGTGGCTTGATTTGCTGAAGTCTGTACATCAGAAGAATAAAACAAGTATGTTTGTTGTAATGGTACAAGTAGCAAATAAAGGATTAACAACAGCATTTCTCTTTTTGAGATAATAACACAATGTTGTGAAGCTATTAATCTTTTGCCAAATGTGGAGACTAATGTTAATTGAAACCTTAAAAAAAACCCCATACTGTCACAATAACAATGTTCAACCTTCTTAACTATTTTAAGTTCTCACCAATAAACACAGGTCCAGGGTCATCAGGCGTCTTCACGTCTTTGGACAGCACCAGGGTACCGTCAGGCAGCAACACGTCCAGGCCACTCTTCAACTGGCCCAGTAGTGGACCAGGTTTCACTCCTTTCTCCACACACTTGGCTAGGTCAAGGGTGCCCAGCCGTTTCTGTGGGGAAATGGGGCAAATTAAAATAAAAAAGGTATTTTATTCTATGCCTAAAGCCTATAAAATAGACCATAATATATGCTTACCTTCAATGTACAGATGTAGGCAACAGAACAATTGGTTTTCTTCTGCAGCTCATGTAATACCTTCTCAGTCTTTTTCTTCATAAGATCTGTATCAAAAAATGCAAGTATTTAAAAAAAAAACAGTATCTCAAATATTCAAGTACGGGATGTACTTGAATATTTGAGATACTGTTTTTTTTTAGATTCCCTAGGCATGGACGAAAATGGTGGATGGAATAGGAACCAGGACTGCCAGCAATGTTCACGGCCGCTTGGTCCAAGTGTATCATGGACATTAAGGTGAATCTAGTCAATATTTTTTTTATACAAACTTGGGGAGTGCAGAAAGTAGTAGTACTAGTACTGCACCTACTGCAGTGTTCGACAAAGTACATCAAAAATTAAACATGGTATGGTTTTGTCTGTGCGGAAACAGAATACTAAAACAAAAAGCCTTTAAAAGTTAGGAGCCAACAAACATTAGTTCTTGCTAATTTAACCTAACATTGGGCATGTTTAAGTAATAAAAAGTTCTGTAAAAAGTAATAAAATAATATAAATTATTGGCCTTTTAAGTTGTAGGTAATATTTTGATCAAGGCGTTGTCAAGTCGGGGGACAGCTAATGAAAATGCTATGGCGTTTTCATTGACCGTTCCCCTTTCCTTAAATATTACCTACAACTTAAAAGGCCAATAATTTATATTATTTTTTTACTTTTTACAGATTTTGCATGGGTCGGGGGTTTTTTAAATTTTACATTTAACTTTTATTTCCTGCTTTTTAAACTTAATGTCTCGCTTAAATTTGCGTTGTATGGGTCGGGAGATTTTTAAATTTAACTTTTATTTCCTGCTTTTTAAACTTAATATCAAGCTTAAATCTGCGCAGCGTTGGTTATGTTTCCCACAGTGAAATTTGTTAATAATGTATCCTTATTCCTCGTCCTGATCACCATTTATCCATAACCCATTCATTGAGACCTTTTCAATGAGCCCAAACACGATACTTCTGCTATTGGTGAGTGACTTGGGTATCTTGCGACATTTCAGGTGTTGCTCCAGCATCAGTTCAAGGTTACTTTGTTCGTCTAATATCATTGAACTAATAGAATACCAAATTTCAACTTGATCAGACCCGTGGAAGATGCTCAAATCCCTTCATCAACCAGAAAAGAGCTGATAATTTTCAAACGGCTGAACTGATTTTTATAAAACAAAATCATTGTCTAAGAACACTCCTGACTAATTCACTTTTCAAACACAAAAAACAAAATCAAAAACGGGTCATCCGTTCGGGAGCTACGATGCCACAGACAGACACACACACCTCCCCCCACGCACACACGCACACACACACACACACACACTCACACGCACGCACACACAGATACGTCAAACTTATAACAAATCAAACTTATTATTATAATGTAAAAATTTTGTGCAGGGGGCCTGGTGACCTAACATACAGGTTTTGTAAAAAACTTAGTTTAGGCACCAGTCTTCCACAAATTAATTATTAAATTGTGTCTGTAGACTATTTATGTACTTTCTCTGTAATTTGTGGTAAGAAATAAATCATATTGTATATTGTAACTTATAACACCCCGTCGTTTTTGCGTCGGGGGTTAAAAAGAAGTATAAAAACCAAGTCGGTACCGACAAAGCTCAAATATCGAAAAGTTCAATACCTAAACTTTATTGGTCATTGACTTATGCAGTGGTTTTTTCATAAAACCCGATCTTCCGAAGGACTTTTCTTAATTAATTATTTACGCGCCTGTTTTACTATAAATGATCCTGGTTCTCACTCAATAACGTTGTGCGTTTAGACTAGCGTCTAACTGCTCATCACTGATACTACCTCTGTCGGACTCAATGGCTGGTGATACAGTGTGGTTTTTAGCCAGACCGACCAGTGAGTTCGAACCCGCGACTAGATTCCCCTTAAATGTCAGTCACCAAATAGTGGACGATCTACAGAAGATCGTGGGGAAGACATGGTTGAGACTTGCATGGACCAGGGAAGCATGGCACAAAAGGAAGAATACTCAGCAGTGGGTGGGACAAGGCTGTGGATGATAATGATGATAAAAGAAATAGTACCAAAAGAATATTGCAGCTATGTGGGCGTAGGTACTTTAGTGCAGTTGACAACAAAAGGGTTTGTTTTAATTTCTCCTCTCTCCACTAGCTTCAATGCAATACAACAACCTATTGATGGTTTAGAAGACATTATTTTCTTTATGAAGAACATGATGCATAAAGTTCAGCGCTAAACTACATGAATGAAAATGTTAACTTACTATCCACCAAAGGACTCTTCGTTTTGGCCTTCTCTCTATTTGGCATTTCTTTACCATTCTTGAATTTGGTTGCAGTGGTTGTGTCCATATTACGTTGATCAGGCCTATAATAGTCAGTCTCGTCATGACCAAACTCTTCATACTCTTTATCCAATTGTGTGTCTAATCTTGGTTTCTTTGCCCCTGCTTTGTCCTTACCTGTTAATAAATTGTCATGTGGGCCTCTGAAATAATGAAAGACTTTTAGTTCTTGTATAGGGGATTGATTTAGCATATTAAATATTTAATGAAATTTTCGTAAATAAAAAAAGTAAGTAATGTCTACATTGACACGGCTTTAATCAGTATAGTATTCTTCTGTATAATTTTGTGATCAAATTGCAGTTTTCTACAGCATTTTTATTCAATGGTTTGAACAGTGGGATGTTGAATAGTTGATGGGTGATCCTGACATGTTACTATGAAATATTGTACAGTGCAGCGATGCTTGCACGGCAATACAATTGTGCATGTTAGCACAGCTTAAAATTGCAATTATTTGTTATTTACTGAGAGCAAATAGTTCGTCAAACTCACAATAGCACATATTTGACTGTCATAACATTGTCCTCAAAGTCTTCACAGGGGCTGCACTTTGCCATTGTTACTTGCATGTCCTTCATTATAACAAACCGCTTTGTGGCAGCATATAATTCATCCTAGAACATTAACATATATATGAAAATTAGAGTACCATCATCAACAGCAGTGGTCAAAGAGTAAACTTAGCACTTATATACATCATTAATACAGAGGATAATAGGTTTGTTTCACTTTTGTTTTTTTTTCATGCATGCCATATTATAACAGGATATCAAATTAAAAGGATGGTACAAGTTATTTACAATATCTTAATAAATATTACACAATATTTGCATAGAGCTTCAGGGATAACGTACCAAGCCATCAGGTCCATGCAATGTAATGTTTGGTACTCCAACATCCTGCAAGGTGAGTGACAGTCCTGGCAGACCTCCAATATTCCTCCATGTTTTACTAGTGACGAATATGTGATCAAGTCGTGATAATTTTACTTTGTGCTCGTGGGCCAGCCTCTGTGTGCACTCACCACAGTTGAATAGATATCTGAAATATGGTTTAGGCCATGGTTTTGAAATTTGTTTGCACAAACTATTCATTTTTAATACAAAACATTGTTAATATTTCTATTATCAAAATCATAGAGAATTGAATTTATACCAAAAATTTTAACTATTGTAGCCTTTTCCAAAAATGTCCTGGTTTAGTTCTGCTTTTTGTATATTTTATGACCCAATAAAAAAAAAAAAAATTTTTTTTAGAGGAGTATGTTTGATGTAAAAAAATATCAAGTTGTGAAACAAGTTATTTTCAAGTTGCATCAGATTTTTGCACAATTGCATTTATCTCTAACTTATCAAATAGGAATCTTTACAACTTGTCAGTTATCAAAAGGATGAACTGAAATGTAACATTCTCAGACTAAGGTAGTACTCCTCACAGATGCTCATTATAAACTATTTCCAACTAAAATTAAACAGCATTAAATAAGTTGATACAGAAGACAGAAAAAAGGTAAACAAAGTGTCTCAAGCTCCTCAGTTTTCCAAGCTTTGACAGGCGGCTTACCGTTTTTGGTCCGTGAAGAGGTACAATGTGTTAGGTGCCCCCCTTGCGCCAGAACCAAGCACCTGGAGATACACAGTGCTGGGAGCATACTTCTCACACTTCTTTGATATGTGTTGCCTTTGACGTTGCGCTTCAGCGATTCTAGTCGAAGTCGCTTTCGGCATATCGGCTAGAAATTCCAATAGCTTCTTAGTACTACCAGACGAATAAGAACGTATGCTACGTTTGCTAACTACACTGCAACTAAACAATACACTTAAACCGTACATGTGTTTTGAGGTTATTGAAATTCCGAGACAGAGTTTACGAGCATTCGTCCGATATTTTACTTGTAATTATTATTTTTGGCATAATTCATTTCATAATTATTTACTTATTGGTTTTCATGACAGAATTTCAGATTTGGAACAGAGTTTTCATCTGAAACATTCAACATCTTCTGACTTTTCTGAATTTTCCGATTTCTTTATTTTGACAGTTGACGTTTTTCTTCACGGGCATTTGATTCGCGATAGCATGTATGATAAAATTTTCTGTTCACATCACATTCATGATTTCCTATAAAAAAAGATTTTCTTTAAAAGTATCTTGATCAGTAGAATTTTGATTTCATTTTATGTCATAGATCATTTTAATTTTGGGGTAAAATACTGTTGAAAAATTCCCAAAAAAAATGTTGCCCACGTTGCATGGCAAGTGACAATAGTAGAAAATTTATTAAATATAAAGCAACACTGATTTAGAAAAATGGCGTTCTATACAGCTGCGGGTTGCGCAATTTTTATGTAAATGTGCACGAAATTGATTAGAAAAATTAAGTTTTAAGTGCAACAAATACTTCTGACTGTGGGCATGATCCTTTTATATAATTATAGAGTAAAAAACGTATAGTGTAACAATATTTTTAGTTCAGTGCAAACCTGTCATGGACCGTGTATTTTTTGTGTTGTGATGTATGAAAACGATAAATAATGAAACGGAAAATAATGCGGCTGTGCAAATAATGTGACAATGATGAGTATGATATGGGTGGTGTTATTAGTGGCCTTGACCGGCTCACACTTGGGACACTGTTCGCCTCTCCGATCAACGCCGCAAACCTACCCTCATGGTGAGTCATTTTGTCGAAAAATGCATGTTTTACATTAATTAAATAAGTATTTATCTCTCTGTGCGTCGCCTTCGGGTGCAAGTGAAAGGAACATGTACAACTTTTTTATTTTTTGTCACTTACATTGTCTACAAATGCTAACATCTGTTCAGATTAGAAAACTATCAGTTCATGTTAAAAAGGAAGTGATACAGATTTCCGTTACAAATGAGAGCTAATCATTGTGAATGTACCCACATTCAAGCATTCTCAGTTCATAACTGCTAGCACTTTGTAGTCAAAGCCTGTCCTTGTCCATACATACATAACTGTATGTTTACATAAGTATACAAACGAAATGCTAGTGTTACATGAAATCTGTTCTTTCCCTATCAATATTCACTGAAACAGGGCTTAAAGTAATTCTCCAACCATACAATAATATTATGTAAAATAATATAAATATCTATAGTAAAATATTACACTATGACTTAAAAGTGTCTGAACAAATCATCATGTATTGTTTACCTCAAGCCAAGGTACAAATATGTATAAAAGTAAATAAACATTGCTATCTCAGGCTTTGTTATCTAAACACTGTTATCACCACTTTTATTATTGTTTGGGTATTTTATTAATAGTATTAGTACATTATGTTAAGAAAACACCTGTAGGTCTCCATTAAAACAGGATTGATATCTTACCTATTTCCTGTGTTTAATTTATCCTCATGAATTATTATTTCTCAGGTGTTAGTACCTAATTATTTTTATTTGGTAAGGAAGTGTAATTTCTTTTTTTTTAAATCTTCCATGGATTGCTGACTATCTCCTGTGCAATATTACATAATTGTGTTATTCATTCTTAAATACAATCTATAACAAAGTTTGTCTCCATAGATGATTTTGTTTCGTAGGTAATAGTTTACAAATGGTAGGTGTTACAAATCATTAAAGTTTAGCCTTGACAAAATGAATTGCAATTCTGAAATGCAATCAAAAATATTGTAACTAGACTGCAGTATTACGTTAAATGATATTTATTTATGTAAATTGATTTAAAAACACTTTTACACTAGATGAGTCTGGTGTTTCTTAACTGAGTACTCTAAGAAGACTGACAAACAAACTCACGAGGTTATAATCTCTTTTAAAGTCCATACATGATATTGGTCAGGCCATATGGAGGGGTAGGGTAATAGGTAAAACAGGCTGTTGTCGGCAACTCCATGTCAAAGCGCGTATTTTGCGTACGGGTGGCAGAATCGGTTATTCGATCCACCCCAGCTCCTCGAGAAAGGCCAGCAATGCCTTGGTGTTGCTGAAAATCTCACGTAGGGTACCTGGGTGCCCTGTAATTAGCGACCACTGGACAGTTTAACAGCACATGAACAGCTGTCTCGTCGTTCTCCATGCAGGTCCTGCACAGCGGACTGTCTGTTACCCCTATGACAAAGAGATGTTTGTTAAATGACACATGACCAGTTACAGCTGCTGTAAGTGATAGTATTATTCAATTTAGATTAGGTTGTTCCAATTAAACTCTTTACGCCTATTAAGGACCAGAACCTTCAATATTCAAGGACCAAGCTTCCTTACCCTTCATTAATAAATCTCCATTGTTAAAGTAGTGGTATTTTCTGACAAAGAATGAATTGTGTACATTGATAATAAAAAAATATTATTGACAAAACAATAAGATATAGTAAGCAACTACAAACTTGACCTTCTCACAAACGGGTCTATTTCATTGCATTGGTCATTCTACAATAAATAAATTCTAGTTTATTTTTATCCTGGAACTACTTAAATTAACAAAATTAAAATTGTCATTCAAACAATGACATAAAAACCCATATTCAGAGTGTTAGAATTAAATCCTGCTAATATTATAAACGCGAAAGTTTGTAAGTATGGAAGGATGGATGGATGTTTGTTTGTTACTCTTTCACGCAAAAACACCTGAATGGAATTGGATGAAATTTGGCACACAGATAGATTATAACCTAGATTAACACATAGGATACTTTTTATCCTGGTAGTACGTTCCTACGGGATCATTTCCGACTTTCATGCGGGCGTAGCCGCGGGCGGAAGCTAGTAGCTTATAAAGACCCTATGCAATAATCTATCCTGCGGTAGTGTAACAATAAATAACTGTAATTCTGTATTATTTGTTGAGATTTAGCCCACCGCATGGTGGATTACATCCCACTGCCCCTCACAGAGAAGAGACTTTGTCTTAGTAGTGGGAACAAAGACTAATTACAATTCAAGACTTCAGGTTAACACACCTTTCACCTACAGATGCAAGTTCTCAGTCCCGGTTGGAAGGCTGGGGCTCCCAGGGCAGCTTGTACGCGGCGGTGCCTGCGCTGGCGCTCCTCATCACCGCTGTCGGCCTGCTTCTCGGGTGCACCTGGTGCTACCGGCATAAGGACTGCAAGGTATGTGGCTAATGATGCTCAGTTAGGTGTGCATGATAAGTTGTACCTGGTTTTGAAAGGAATGGTACAAACTGTAGTCTATTCTTGCTGCCTTGTCACTAAAGTGTAATGTAATAATGTCCTTACTCCATAAGAGCATCTCTTTAAGCTCTTCTTCTCCTTAATTTTGATCTTTATGATTGTGGATCTGTATAAAGGTCACTACTCCAAATCAAAAATCTCGAGCATAAAAGATCTTCTTAAAAGCAGCTCTTTACAACTATTTATTAAGGAGTGCCCAAACAGTAGTCTGTTCTTGCTGTGTTGCTGTCACTAAAGTGTAATCTAATAACTTCCTTTCTGCATAAAAACAGCTCTTTTAGCTCTTCTTCTAAATGATCTTTGTGATTGTGGATCTTTACAAAGGTCAATACTCACAATCAAAAATTTCGACCATAAAAGATGTCTACAAAGTCAACTTGTTACAAATATTTATTATATTAATTACTAGTTTTGGTAGGAAAACCACAAAAAAAAATCTACTCTTTTTAATTTAATAACTCCCTTTCAACATAAGAGTAGCTCTTTTAGCTCTTCTTCTCCTTAATTTTGATCCTTATCAAAAATCTCAACCATGAAAGATCCCCACAAAAGCAGCTATTCGCAATGATTTAATAATAACTGGTTTTGGGAGTTGGCTTGCTGTCATTAAAGTGTAATCTAATAGCTCATTTAAAAGCAGCTTTTTTTCTCCTTAATTTTGGATCTTTATCAAAAATCTCAACCATGAAAGTTCCCCACAATAGCAGCTCTTCACAAGTATTTATTAAAACAACACTGACTGCTATATACCAATGTAATTTACAACAATATTTGTTTGTCACAAATACAGTGTTTAACAATAATGTTTGTGGCCTACTTGATTCTCAGCCCATTATGCACACATAGTTGATAACTACTATTGAAGTATTTGGTATCCTGTTGTGCTGCTTATAAATGTATTATGATGCGAGAGTTTGTTAGTCGTAGCGCAAAGTATGGTTTCACGAAGTTCTGAGAAAAGGTGGAATATCTAACGATAATAAAGATAGGAAAACTCATACATTCATCCATGTTTAAGAAGGTGGTAAGTTTTACAAAACCTTGCTTCTACTGGGCACATTGACGCGCAAACCGTAACCATGAATTCAGCACATGATTCCACAACTAGAACCCGCAAGCGTGGAAAAATCACAAGTAAAGTGCAATACCTACGCGCTCAAAATGTATGGCACAGCATTTTGTTTAATACATTGAAAGTTTTCGTCCCTTCAGAATAATGTACAGACGCCAGCACATCAAGCTACCCCAATCTCCAAATTTCTCTGATAGATGTTCAACTTTATGACGTAAGCATAAGGTTCATGTTCAATTGGGAAAATTTGACAGTTTGGTGTAGCTTAATGGCGTTTGTACCTATTGAATTCATGGTAACAGGTTGTGCATCGAGGTCCCACCCTGAATAATGTTATCTATTGAACATTTTGTATTATTATTGTATGGAAATCATAAGGAAATCATGGAAAACAGCTTAGATAAATTGTAGGCTTTGCTCAGTATACCTACAGTATATTATTAAAGTTATGAACCATACGGCCACTGCAGTATAAAATAATAGTAATTATTTCCCACATTAATCTCAGTCCCTCTAACTTGTAATAATGATGAACTTTCTCTTGTGTTTTACTATGTATTTTAATTAAAAAACCCATTTCGCACTGAATGTACTCAGGTTGAATAAACTTGATTCTAGATCAGATTACAATAGGTACTATAGAATATAATACAATAGAAAATTAATTGTGTCTCATTAGCCGGGATTGACAGATTAAAACTTTAATAAAAATGGTAATTCATTGTACCTGTTACATAGTTTTTCATCTTAGAGCAGTGTCTTCAAGGTTCGCTTTACATAAAGGAACTCGCCGTGCGCTTATACTCGACCTTCCGTTACTTAGGGCACAATTCATAAAGCGCCCTTTGACTTTGTTTAGAAAATTCTTTTATACAAATTTAAATCTTATTCTTATGCGTTTAATGACCATATTCTAATAAGAGAATGTGAGCAAGCATTTAGTAAAAATATCAAAATTAGTTTTACATCAATAAAGTTCACATTAGCAGCAGTGGTGGTGACCCAGTGGTAACGGCCGCGACTTAGAGTTATGGGTCGAAGGTTCGAACCCAGATTGGCGCTTTACTTTGTGTACATTATTACATCAACGCTGCTCTTAAAACGGTGAAGGAAAACATCGTGAGGAAGCCGGTATGTCCTAGAAGAAAAATTCGAAGACATGTGACATCTATCAATCCGTTCTGGGCTCTCGTGGTGGGTACAACCCACATTGGGTTGTATCCACCTCTACTCTCCAAGAGAGGAGGCCTGTGGCCCAGCATTGGGAACATTGTAGGTTGATTATCTAAAGTTTACGTAATGGACGTAAACGTGGCAAAAGGAGTATGTAAAGATTTAGCAGGAGGCGTTTTGTAGTTTCTGCACTTTCTGCCTCCATGGGAAGAAAGCCTGGGTTTATGTAAGTTCACATTCATATGAGACTCTTATTTTACTTAGCTAAGTAAAGTCATAACGCGATTTGTGAATGTTGCCCTCAGACAAACACACTACTTCATTCATTATACTTCTGGTTCCTCAGAATTCTTTAACTTCCTCAACCAGTAGGAACACTTATCGTACTATTTCATCTGTGCGTGCGTATAAACCTACTTATTGCTATGACACTGATGGCGTGACACCCACGGGAAGAAACAATGTTCTATTCTTAGCCAATGATGAGTGTTGACACGGAAAAAATTGTGATACATACCACCTACAGAGTTCAAGGTAGATACATGAATATATCGTATGCCTACTTACACAAGGAACGACTTTTCGTTATCGATTCGAGTCTAAATGGGGACGGAATGCATCAGCTGTCACTTCCCATGCAGGAGTCACCAAAGGGTCACCATTGTTTGGAGGTGAGGGGTTAATAACTTGTCACAGTTTACACGCCGTTGCAGTATTTTAATCTTCTACCAGTCTACCAGTAATCTTTGTCATGTCATTGTGTTATGTGAATATTTGTGAGGAATATTCGTAGTATTTTTTTATTTATTTAGCCTATACTATCCTACTGCTAGACAAAGGTCAAGTTTAACTAGCTTCAACTTTCCAACTGATCGACTATTTGACAATTCAAAAGTGCCTGTAAATGGTTAAATTGAAATAAATGCTTTGAGTTTGAGATTTCAGTTTCCAGGAACTCTTTTCTCGCACCACTTCAAACCAGGCAGTAATTTTTATAAAAAAACAAACCATTTTCCGTAAAAAAAAATTGAGCAAACTGTAAGAGCATTCGGGCCTGCTGAATTCTCTGATTTCTTGCGTGCAATGTGCTAGTCCTCAGGCATCTAAACACTCCTAAATACTCCTTATCAAAGCGAGCAGAATCAAATTGTAGTAGAATAGTAATTAAATCACCCGCACTGGGCCCGACTGGATTGCGGCCCCCTCCCGCTCACAGTGAGGAGGCCCCTGACCCAGCAGTACGAACATTATAGGCTAATTAATCTGGTTATGAATCATTCTCCTGTCTTCATCCGAATTTATGTGGTGGGTGTCGGCGTAGTACGTTTTCTTCTGCCATATTCATCTCTCAGCTGCCATCTCAATATTCTCAGTCTTGTTAGTCATATAATCGTTTACATAGTAGAATCGTGAGTATCAACATGTAAACAGGTGTTTTACAGCTCACTTTACATTAAACAACCATTTATTTTGCCTCATAAAATTCGCAATAAGCAAGTTAAACTACCCGAATTCGTACTCTTTTGTATATTCCGTTTATGACCCAAATGTTAGGCCGTACCAAATGTAGGTCAATGAACTTTTATCAGTTTGTATACAAAACCGATTAGATTTTTAGCTCAACAGACTGTTTGTGTATCAATATGGAAATGAAATTAACATAATTATGTTTATAATCTTGAAGGATTGCTACTCTCTATTTACGAAGAGTGAAATTGAATGCTTTGCTCATTCAATTTATAACGAAATCTAATGAAAACTTTTATCCATATCAAAGTATTAAAATAAAACAATTAATTTTAAGGTCAACCCAACTACAAGATAAGTCTTGGTTTCAATGAATAAAATAATATAAGCGACCTGATAGCCTAATTTGTCACTCCTAAATAATTCTAGGCTAAGGAAAAACACTAAACAGATATTTTAAATTCCCACTTAAACTGAGGAGTTAATCTAAATAATGTATGAAATAACCGAGTCTCTTCATCACGTTATTATATTGAATAACACGTACATAATTGATTCTTGTGTCGAGGCGTCATAATCTCACTCCCTTATGTAGTGTCTAATAAAAGTTGCAGTTGTGTATCTAATCAGTGGCCGACGGGCGGGGTCAACGCTCCCGGCACGCCCTCGAACACAATACGTGCGCAAGACAATAGTGCAGATCCCGTGCGCCCTCAGAATCCACATCTGTTCCAATAAACACATAACATACGCGAACCGTGAATTAAGAACCGCCGAGACGAGAAAATGCCATATAATTAAAATAAAATCAAAAGTCATTTATTCAAATTAGGCTGAGAATCAGCACTTTTCAGACAGGCCCCCAAAACGCCCACCCTTCACCACTTCCTAGTGCTTTAGTTGGGAAAAAGCAGTAGCGCAACAAACTCCCCAGCAGTACAGCTGTCTGTTTAGTCGGATAAACTTGATTCTATATAATTATACATAAGCAAAGTAATAAACATTACGAGACACAGAACTTTAATTAAATAATGAGTTATATGTCAGCTAGCCATGCCAATATACCAACAAATAAAATTAAAGCCATACAATTCAATAGTCGTCGGCTAAATAGTTATGCGAGGCTGGTCTCAGCCGAAAATCAAGGCTGTAAATCTAGCACAAAGAAAGCAAGGAAACCAGTACCCTAATTGCGTAACTCACAATTGATCATAATCTGTTTCGTTTTGAAACAGATGGCTAAACCATTGCTTCATATGTTCGAAAAATTTGTCTGCTCAACAACGTAAATAACGCAATGAATGTCGTTGAACTGTCAAAATGAAACCGATTATGATTGATCGTGAGTTACGCAATTAGGGTGCTGGTCTTCTACAGTATTGTGTGCTTGAATTCCACCGCATGTGAATTACTTACTTTTGTACCGTATTTCCTAAATTAAACTTCTGCTCTGCCCCTCGTTACTCTTTTGTGGCCGGAATAAGGGTATTGTGTCGCGAGAGATTTGATAAAATATCAGCAAACATTCTGAGAAAAGTGTGCTTTAGTGTGACGGACAAAGATTTTGTTGAGAGCCCCTTCAGAGTAATGGGAGACGATAACTGTTTATTTTTCGCGTGGGCCGTCAATGACGTCATTGTTACGCTATTCTCGGCCTTCTAAGTCTTCTAACTGTCCCTTTCATGACGTAATTTTCTTGTATCACTGTATAACTGTACGCCGTTTAGGCAAAATTATGCGCACTTTGCTATAAGTTCATACCTATCACATTTTATTGTCTGAATGAGGTAAGCTGCGAACATTTTAGTATTTATATTTCTTATTGAGAGAATGAGGTAATCCTTATAAAAAAGAAACCGCAAAACGAATTCGGACAAGTAGTGCAGTAGAACAGCGAAATACTTGTATAACAACAAACCACACGCACAAGCTTTTAAAGTTACAACAATATTAAACGATTAGAGAGCATTTCGTTAAAGTAACATTTCAGAAATGCAGTTGGCGGTATCACTGCACGACGTCTTTTTTTTAAAATCTGGATTTTAAATAATGGAACCAGATTTGTGGTCCCTCTAAGACCTACCTTTTGTGTTTGTTTACTATTGTGGTCTCCAATTGTAAAGAAGAAAGACCGTGTAGGTTTAATTTAACACTACAAGCGTCCATCTATCTGGCATTGTACTCCCACAATCACATTTCTACTGCTAATTGAGCTTCTGCTGCCACTAAAAACTTTATTGGTGAGCTCTCCATTACTTAGATGCATCATTGATCAAAAGGCAAGACGTAGTATGGTCAGGATTTGATTGACTACTTATAGACTCAGCCGCTTGTTGCGTAGGACTTCATGTAAAGCCGGACGAAAACTGGGGTTTGGACAGGTATTTTGTAAGAAGCAGAAACCACAGCGCATGTTTGGCGTTTACACAAAGAATTGTCAGTCATAGTATACAGACTCCTGGCACGGCGACAGCATAGTATGGCAGCATAATACCATAAAGATGTGTGGCCAGAGCATACCAAAAGGTCTGCACTAGATTTGGATCGATAAGCCTCAGACGCAGCAGCAGGGAATCAATCAATCAATCATTTTATTATCAGGCAGCTGAGGCCCATAGATAAAATACACAAAATAATCTTAAAAATATTAATAAACTAATACATATTATGAAACTATAACTATACACGTAAAGTGGTCGGCGTCGTGTATCGCTGTGAGGTGTCGCGTAACCGTCCTCGGAAACGCCGATATACGACACCTTTCGGCCAAAAGTCCTCTTTCAAGCAGGTCTGTAGATGCTGGGTTGGAACTCGGACCACGAACGACTTAATGCCTGCCCCTAGTCACCTAATGAGATGTCAGCCAAACGGTAACAGTAGACGCATACGGGTCTACCCGACACTTACTCAGTCGTTGGCACCGGTATTGTTCTATTCCACGCGATGATGCGTCTACACACATCAAGCAGGCATGTGTACAGTTATTAGTCACAGTGTTTATTTCTGGTATTTATTACCGCCGATATTGATCTGCATCTGATATCTTGAATTGTTGTTGCATGAGACTTGTCTGTAATGGGCAAGAGATAGCTATTTGTGAGATGTTCCGGTCTGCATGGATGCAGCGGATCACTGCTTGCGTCTGTGAGATACTGTTTGGACTTAGTCCATGCAGATATTACGACCGCACTTAAAACACGCACGCTAAGTGACTTCACTAAATTGTATTGCGTACAATGAATTAACAGATGTATCATGAGTCCATTGTTAATTAATTTATTTAATATGATTAGCAGCACAACTCATTTTACAAAGTTTGTAGACCTATACCTGACTGGTTTGTTTTCCTTCAAATCTTCTCAAAGTACATCTCTGAGACATGAATCCTGAATCTTTTAAAGTTTCCAATTCTAGCCCACTTTGGTTGCAGAATACTTTTGCTCAAGAACAAAGTCGCATCTGTCAGCAACTTTGACCTAGTATGAATACTCCAAAACACAATCTGGCAAAAGCTTTGTAGTGTTAACTGTGCCAAAATTCACCCAGGTTTTGTTAGCCCAAACAAATATTTAAATACTTATATGTGATAGTAGCGTTTGAACTATCTCGATTGGGAGATCTTTTAATTTAAAACTGCACCTTGCTCCACTAATATTATCATAAACATACAAACATTTAAAATTTGTATGGAACTAACGTGCAAGACCCCTCCGTGCCTATGAAAACTCGTTAAGCTGTCCCGGCTGTCATTCGTGTATCTTTGACAGTCGTTATTGGTCGTTAGTAGCCCGAAACTCTGATAACCAGTCTTACCAATGCGTAACGTATTACCCAGTAAATGGGTTGTGGAGGTCAGATGGCAGTCGTTCATGTAAAATACTGGTATTCAGCTGCATCCGATTAGACTGGAAGCCGACCCTAACTTAGGTAGTTGCGAAAAGGCTAGCCAAATGTTGACGATACAACACGCGTCCAATTTTAAAATATTACACGTGTATTAACTTCTTTCATGACTAATCCACTTTTTCGCAGGCAGGAAATCTGAGTTCAGTTTTCATAACTAGCCAAACTGTTTATTTTACACATACCAGCTATGCCAATGACTTGCCGATATACCTGGCTTTAACAATAGACAGATATGTATCTGCTAACTATGCTGCTCACTAAACATGGCTGGAATAAATAATTTATTGTAGGTTCCCCGTTTTACTTTTAACTGGATTTACAAATGGCCACTTCAAAGGCTAGCAGTTTACACGTGGTCTTCGTGTCCCTAGGGGCTCCTAACCTCTAGGATTATCAATTGAGGGTACCTCCCAAAGGAAGCTTTAAAAACGCAGCACTCCGGAAAGCGACCTTTTTATAAGGGAAATAGTTTCTCTTCTATAATTCACTCAAGGGAAAAATATGGAAATGCGGTAGCCCAAAACAAAATTGAATATTAATAATCCATTTCAGGAGTTGCCTTGAGGATTCATCACGAATTCATGATGTTGAGCTAATAGAGTTGTTTCCGTCGTGTTGGGTAGCAGTGCAGCAACTAATTTGATTTATTTGTCTGACTGTGCTCTAACTAATGCATGAAGCCTTCTTTATCTTCAGCACATAATTTGATATCTATGTAATATAAATTCTGGTCTGGCTGCCGCTGACGCATCAAGGAGATCTTCCTTATCTTTATGAACCCTTATTAATAGTCCTTATTAATATCAACAAAGCGATCCTGTTTTATTTATAGTCCAGTAATTAAACCTCAATCGCCCCTTAGTCCTCGAAAACGAATCTATCAATCTGGATCAATGTATCCAAGCTGAAAGTGCCCATAGAATTTTATCACAGCACTTATTGTAATTAAGTGATTAAACTAAGTGTTACAAAGTGGAGCTTGTGTTGTGGCGCCGTTCTTGAACTGAGCTCGATTGATTTTGAGAACTTTGGACTTACCTGGCAGGCGGTTTACTTTGTATAAATAATTTCATCACCACTGCTCTCAAAAAGGGTGGAGGAAAACATCGTGAGGACCCCACATTTCTTTGAGGCGCGCGTGTAAGACATCGCGCCGACGACCCGGGCTTGGTCCTTACCGGACAGCGAGGTACCCATTACTCGCCGTCCGCAAGCCCGCGCCTACGGTGGCCGGCAATCAGCCTGGGATTCCCAACGCCCAGGGCGTCTCCCGCGGCGACTACGGCCGTGAGGACGCATATACTGCCTCTCCCTCACGTGCGCCGCGTCCCTCTTCGCGAGCATTACTGCTTCGCAGAAGGAGATGACGGCTAAGCATGCACTCTGGCTCCGTACCATGGCCTGGACCAGGGCCGGACGTGAGAGATCGCCGCCGCTGACCGCCTCCACGAGGAGATGGCGGTGCTCCGCCCAAGCCGGGCAGACCTCCACCGTATGATCTACCGTGTCCTCAGGGCTATCTTCGCAGTGGAAACACCCGGGCGTTTCCTCCCGCCTTATGCGAAACAGGAACCTCCCGAAACAACCGTGTCCGGTGAGGACCTGCGTCAGGCTGAAGGTGAGGACGCCGTGCCGCCTCTCAAGCCACTCCTCAAAGAGGGTACTTACCGCCGCTATCGTGGCGTGCCCAATGTTACCTTATGCTTAAGATGTGTTTCCGGATATTTGGACATTCTAGGACGACAATGATCCAAAGCATACTGCACGCTCACCACGCAATCATTTTCAATCTTAGATTGGCCAGATAGCAGCCCATATTTAAATCCAATATCCAAATCGTCAGTGTGGCAATTTTAGAGAGCTGTACGACGTTTTCTTAGAAGAATGGAACTCTATTTATTTTTGACATTGATAGAGTCAATGCCTCGCCGATGTAAAGCAGTAATTAGAAGCCGTGGACATGCTACTAACTATTAATTTTTTACGTAACATTTTACGCACTTTACATAAATTTGATTGATCTAATCTAAGTTTCATATAAAACAGCTCTCGAGCAGTTTAACAAATCGTTCTTAATTATTAGTCCAGCTTCATTACTATTTGAATTTGTTACTTTAGAGAATAAATAAAATTTGTAAAAAAAATTGTTAGCGATTTTATTCTATATTCCTAATTCCCGTTTGCTCTATTCATGTGGCTATTTCATAACATAACTAGTTACTTCTAAGAAGGAACACATAACTACACATGATATGATTTAGATAAAAAAATCATAAACTTCAAATCGTTCTTAATTATATGACCACAACTGTATATTTTATTGGCAGTATGACATCCTCTATTGATGTAAATATTGTTTTGGGCGTAGACATGACGTAAACTTGTCATATCTAGGGAAGGGACGGGTCGTAAACAACTTTATGAAGACAAAGGTCAACCATGGTCGAAAAATTGCCAATAGATTGAAGTACTATAAAAATATACATATAAGAAAGTACAGGAATAGGTAGGTACTTACTATATTTTTCACGTGAATTACCCTAAGTTCATGTCAGAAACTAACTGTTTTATTAGCTTGGGACATTATATTTTGATATCCCTTGTTCCAATATTTCGTGGAAGTAAATATTTTTTACTAAAAAATTACAAGCCAGACGGCGACCATTATGGCCCAATTAGTGAAATGGAATTGGAATCGCCAAAGAAAATATACTGTGTCTCGTACTACCTGCGACTATTGACTTGTAATAAACTATGCTTTTAGTAGTCTGTAATTCTTAGTTTTCGATTTTACATTCGCTCGCCATTTTTGTAAAGCCATTCGGTTGAAATTCAGCGTATGAATGGAGCAATTAGCTTTGAAGTTAATTATCTTTTCAGATTTCCATATACTTGAGTTGAATTTTTCTAGTATCCTATTAGAATTTAGAGATATTTTCAAAAATAAATGTAGCAACCAAATATCCGAAGACTTAAGTCCTAAACAGAGATCGAGATAAAGGCTAAATCGTGCCAAATTCCTACCCAGTTTCCTTTGGCTGCTCGAATTTCCTGCGGTTCTATTTCCTGATAAGGAGCACTATAACAAAGGACGTTTCGTTCACACAATTGATATCTTTAGACGAGACAATGAAACATTGATGATACAATTTTCTGTAAGTATGAATTGAGTACTCATATTTTCCTCCATTACAAATTTTCTTTCATCTCGAACGAGCAATCAACTATTGAGAACGAATCTATTTGTTCGCACAACGCATTACGATACGTTCCGCGTCTCGGTAGTCTTATTGGGGGCACTAAGTACACTCATCGTTGACCTTGTAGGAAGCCTCAATTGCAGCGCCCCAGATTACATACTGGCGCTTGTAAACAGTGTTATTCACACTTATAATTGTCTAAAAACAATGTGATAATCGTTATCTGTGAGTCAGCATACTCGCCCATCTGTCCTGACAACGCACTAACGTAAACATGTGTGACATTCATTTGTGCAGTTTGTTCTAAATCGCATTGATATAATACACAAGTCTTCGTTTTTTCTTGTCACGATATTGGCTAAGATCAAATTCATTTATTTGAACCATGTAAACAGAGCGTGGGTTTACATGGCCTTAGGCGAGACTGATATTAAGCATGCTCATTCTGGTGTAGTTGGTTTTATCCTCAGTTTCAAGACCAACATTGAAACAGTTTTTTTTTATATATGATTTGACTGAAATGATTAACTTTGTGTATTTCGTGGCACCATAAAAGTCTCTTAATGCTATCAAGCTCAAGGAAAAAAGACAAAAGCGCCAAAAATACACAGCAACATTTCTCACAATACGCTAAAACAATCCGTCGCGAATTCTTTGCACGGCGGACTTTGAGATACTTCACATAAAAACCCTAGACTACGCGCGAGACATTCATACGACGAAACAACAATCTGATATTTTTCATCCATCAACGTTTAAAATGAACCGTATGTGTGAAAGATTAAGATTGGAAGTAGATGTAGTGAGTGCAATATAATGCCAGTCATCTGCCGATGCAGTGGCGCTTCTACTTGGCATAGAGCCCGAAGCGGGCACACCCCACAGTCGTGCCCCTCCCACGCTGTCATCGCTTCACACCTCCCCCATCGCTACTCTGATTCATGTACTAAAATATGAAGCGGTTATAAAACCGGCAATGTACTGTCATGATAGTAGAACGCGATTTGGATAATCTGCAGAGTACGTCCGTCACGTGCCAGCATCGGTATTGTTGTAGCTCTCCTCACCAGATCTGTCCGAACTGTATTTATGGCAACGCTAAACAAGAGCTGTCTTAATTCCGTTATAACATCTTCTAGTCGAAACACTTAAAAAGAGTAATGTATTTGTTAGTTGTTATAATGAAAACTGACGGAGTTTTCACCAGAATATGTTAAATCAACCCCGTATTTCTTCTGGTGAACTGCTAATGCCCGGAAGTTTATCCGTTTCCCCAACATAGCTGTTGCCTCAGGCAGAAGCACCTTGTTCATCCACAAATTCTTTCAAATAATCTCCTTGGAAATACAAACAGATAAAGAATTTCAACAATCTTCACCAATTTTAAATCCCTTACAATAAAATCCCAGAACTTGTTACTTTGAAAGTATATTTGTCTAAATGTCACGTCGCAGTTTTAACTTTGAAAAACAAACATCCTCCGTTAAAAGGACGTCTATTATAAAACAAAATTCACACACTGACCTCAGCCATTATATTGACAAAGCAAATACCTTGGCGGGTTAATCAAAGTCGAACTAAGCTTCACGAGTCTTCGCATCAGCGCGTTGAGGCAGGTCTCACTAAATTTGCTTTTCATGTTCCGTAAGCTGGAGTTTTTGTATGCAATGTAAATATTTATTTTTAAAAAGATTAACGTAAACATAAAAACGCAGAACGAACGAGGTGTCGTAATATTTTTTTGTGTTTGACTGTTTATGTATAAGTTGAACTCATTACTCAGAACGTACTGTTTCTGTTTAATGGGATTACTTTTGTAAGAGCTCATTACAAGAAGTGTTATATATATTATTGGGACTTGAAGTTAGGAATCGAGCACTACACCTACACCTTCGCCTGAATTTATAGTTCCTGTGGCATTCCGGTTCTAAAATGTCTGTTGTACAAAAACACAAGCAAACAAAGCCTCCCACATACATATTATAGAGTCGTACAATTGTCGTATGCTTTTAGCAAAGATGTCAACAGCTCTTTAGCAAGCTTGGGGCCGTAAATACGCCGTACAGCAGCATGCACCATTGTGTAACCCTTTTGAATTATAATCCTGCTCCGATGAATATTTTATATCAGCTGCATACGATTTACAAGTTAGATATGTTTACCCTTGTGTACATTTGCAGTACACGTCATCTTCCCAACATAGATCTGTTCCGTAATAAGATTAGTCCATGCAGCACTTCGTCTTTGGCCTTTTGTTTGTCCTAGTTTTAACTGTAAAGCGCATTAGTCCCACATTTTTCTAAGTGTCCTTCCCAATGGCTTCGAAAATTTTAAACAATAACATTTTCATATGTTGTAGTGTCTTTTCTCTCTTTTCGATCTTGTGGCTTTCTATATTTTAAGTTATTAGTGATCACCTAAATTCTGCACACGGATTTAATCACTGCAAAAACCTAAAATTGAGGCTCTTTTGGAGTTATGTTCACCGGTTTTCCCCATCAAGAAGAAACTACATTTTAAAACTTTCCACATAAAAAGATTACGAGAATTTCTAGGAAGACCATGTAATTTCTGCGTATCGAAGGTCCCATAAATTTCCTGTTAGGCGACCACAGGCCGCTACCGTGTTGTGGTAGCTGGTCGCAAGCCGGATGCGCGGCTCTAACGACATAAAAGCCGAACCTCTGAAAGCCCATCGCTGTAATGCAGTGTAATGGCCAATTAATTGTGTCAATGTAATACGATCGCTCCGCTCCTTGGTTATCATTGTTTCCGGAATGGCGTAGATTTTTGGCTCTTTATGCTAATGGAACAGTAGTTTCTTTTCAAGTGTCAAGTGGGGTCTATTATTTTGGAAAAACGGTGTATTGAAATGTTCTTGTAAAGAGTTTATTATTAAATGCGTTTGTCTGAGGGGGATACCGTAGAGTCATAATATAGCCAGATAATTAAAAAAAGTGTAAACCAAATTTGTACCACGTGCGGTGTAACTATTTACTTTCACCTTGCATGGTCCTGCACTTAAACTGCACTTCAAATGATTCTGGTATGGGCCCAGCTCCTCTCATTCAGATCTTTCAGATTTCATTATTTCTACGTCGTTTTATAACGGTTACTTGCCACTGAAATTAAAATGCAAACCGCTTGGATATGTGTATGTGCATTCTGATGTAATGACGTTAGTGGTTTATCAGTGCAGTGATTCAGCTGACGGAAATAAATCATTAGGAGATCTACGCATAAAAATATTGAGACTCACTCGCAGGACACTGCGTGTTACATAAGTTAAGATTCTACTAGGCACTACTTTAGTACCCATTAACATTTAATCCGTCTATTAGTCATTTACCCAGATTTACGTCTTCGTTGTTTTATTTATTTCATTCATTGTTAAAGTTATGTCTATCCCCTCACAATACTTGTCCAAACAACTCTATCCGTCTACTAAGTGGCGACGACACGCGCAAGATAAAAGCGAATGTATTTTATTATGCGCAGGCGCATCACCGCGGTGACTCACGCGCACGCTAATTACAATGTACAGAGCACGTGTTCGCCTTGAAACGGCCCGTTTATTGATAACTCTTAGTTAATGAATGTTCTTCTGTTTTAATGAACTGATCCTTGTCTGCTTGATAAAGTTCTTTGGAAAAGTTAGTTATATGATTAGGTTGTGTAGAAGAAACAAGATCTTTCAAGAGAAGACAATAATGTTGTTTGTCACTCGTATCGTGTTTCACTTTCTATTCCTTTCAGACTTTTGGCCAGTATTAAAGCTTTGAGAAGTGTTGTGTCATAGGTTTGTTAGCCAAAAAACTTGGCGAAAGTTTACCCACGCTAAAGGCTATGAAAAAAGATTTCACAGTGTATTTCTTATACACTTTTATGACAGAATAGATTTAGTTTACCGGCCATTAAATATCCGTCATCTGATCACTATATAATCTGTGTTTTCATAAAAATACTTTTTTCTGAAATTTTATTTCGAAGAATGTCAATGCCCACACCGCTATTCCAATTATTTTGGCACCAACGCGGTGTCATTCATTTTAAATCTATTTTTGTTTGGAATTCACAATGTGTACATCAAATGAGAAATGCATGTGGTCTTGTAAAAGTTAATTTTCCAGTCATTTTGTGTGAAATCATTGCTGCAATTAGGCGGGAGATTTGGTGCAAATTTACAAAAATAAAAAAGATTTCCTGCTGGAAACCCATTAGTAGATTTTTCGCATTATTTTTCCTTTCAAGTAAAAAAATAATTGATTAGTAAAAAAAGAACGCATTTATTATCTGTTTCAAAAAAATGGACGACATTAATCAAGACGGTTGATTAAATTCATGTGTTTGATTTCCTCTACTTTTAATTTAATTTACTATTCGAAGGAAGTCATTGAGCGCGCGGTAAAGAAAAAAAAAACATTTATTTTCGAGCCATTAACTTTCTTTGCTGAGGCGCGGCGTCTTGCATGCCCAGGAAGTGAGCAATTAATGTACCAACAAGGATACTTACACGCACGACTGGCCGATAATTAATATACTTAACTGAGGAGTGAGTACTGTCGGTCACATAGAGGCTATAGAAAATACAGCCAGACATATTCAAGTCTTACTGACTGTCAGACAAACAAAATCTTGTGTAATTTAGTTTTTAACCGACTTCAAAAATAAGGAGGTTGTCAATTCGAAATGTTAATATATATATATATATTTTAATGTATGTTCGGGCATAACTCCGTCATATATAGACGTATTTGCAAAATTCTTATCCGAAAAGGTACCATTTAAATTTCATATAGATGTGATGATGCAAGATTGCGAAAATAAACTACATTCGGTCCATTCGGAATTGAAGACCAGAACACTGAAGGACCGGAAAATGCCTTGCTAAGTATGGATTAAATACGCCTATGTCATCCTCTTTTACGGAAATGCCTAAGTTAAGCGAAAAAAACAATCAATAAACCAATTATTTTTATCAGCCACCATCCGATACAGAATTCCATTAAGATTAGTATGCGTATTGCTACGCAGTTTTACTCAGAAGAACCTTGTTTACGTACTATTCTTATAATAATATGTCAGTTTCCTCGTCTCGTCTCGGCTACACTCATGTTGACTTTGATTCGTAATATTTCACTTTAAGACAGTTTCGCTCGAAAGGATTAACGTTTCTATTAAATGTCCTTATTGAAACACGTGAAATATCTTATCCTGCTTTGATAGATTGCTTCTAAATCGGGATGCTCCCGATTTTGAAAGAGATCCTGCTGGGTGTTCGACGTCCGTCTTCACGGGTGTCCAGCTTCCGTCTTCATCGTTTTCTGGGAATTTTGAAGTTTTAACTGACTTCAACTGATAAGCAAACCTCGTTTTTCGCCTAGAAGTAGCAGCTTCAGTAGTTCATTGCTTTGGGCTCGATTTTATTAAGAGAGCTCCCGAGTAGATAGTATAAAATCTTTTTCTGATGAAATTGGTCATGGTAAATCAGTGTTACATATGGAACATCAAACTTATAAAAAGGCTAACTAACAAGACTGTAGAATATAACTCATACACCCACTCCTCAGATTGTACGTCCATACTTTTAATCCGCCATAAAATCGTACATTTCGATTTTACAACATTCGGACACGCGACATCGGTTACGATGCCGATCGGGTGTTACGTTTAATCTAGTTTCGTAAAATTTATCTCGTGAAGAAATATTTTGCTCAATAATGTTATTATATGTTGTTTGCAAGATAGAAGCACGTGCAATTGTTGTAACATTTCGCGTCATCAATTCACACAATTATCACGGTTCAGTGCAATTTTATCGTTGTGTAGTATACGTATGGCCATTCAGAGAATAATGTATTGTAAATCAGTAAATTCTGCGTATTGAAGGCGATTACGAAGCGATATTGACACATTACTTCCCACCAAAACGTAAAAGACCAGCCCTTATTCGCTAAATTGGATATTTCGAAATAATTTGCAATGTCTTGCGAAAATAAGGTAAAAGTTTAGTAATGACAAGCTTGCATTTTGGTAATTGAATTGGCTCTTCTAGGAATATGACCTTCGTGGAGGGTCGTCTGTCCCACCAGCGTTATAATGACGTCAAGCTGGTCCTTTGTCCTATTTACTGAAACCTCAATTTGCTTAGTTGGTCGGGCTAAGTAATTAGAGAGGGTGGGATATTAATTAAGTTTTCCACTTCGCGTTACGCACTGCTAATTTCTTTAAATTTTCGGGTTCATCGCTGTTAAAAAGTTGTCATTGTTTTAAAAGCTTTTAGCCAATTTTGTGGTTTACAAATAGGCGTAGGATTAAAATGTATCTAATCATCTGCACGGTTTGAAACCTAACCTAATAATTCGTGAGGTGATCCGATTTTCACGCATTTAAAAATTTATCGCTTTATTATCTGGTTAGACCATGATAGGTTTATCGCCGTTCATCTAATAGCTCTAAGAAATAGTCCAACAGTGACTTCCATAAATACTTAAATAGGCGTGGGATGCAAATTACGAGTGACATGGGCTGATTGCAGAATTCATCAGGTTTCAAGCATAGAGATGTGACTCAACATTGGAGAGTTAATTAGTGGACTCTCACTGACAGAGTTTATATGCAACCTTCTTTCTTTGTAATCCCAAGAACGAACATTTGATAAAGAGGAACTTAAGATACCCGCAGTCTTTGGCCGGATAAACGCTACTTCGCTGAAGGCAACAAAAAACGACACTCAATTAGCAGAAGTCGTTTTTTACCAACAAAACAAGGAAGTAACGGATTGATTCGACCATCCACCGACAAGTTGTCACAGTCAAGTAGTCGTCCTACATTTCAACACCGTTATCATTCACTTTCCCTAACAAGGCTCGGATCAAACAATGTGTGGAGCTGCGGACTCCACTATAAACTTTATAACTTCATTGTGTGGGACTCGTGTTCTTATGAATTGTCGCCTATTGTTGCCGCAGCGACAGGGAACGCTTTTTGTATGCATATTATGTTCTGTTATTGCGCAATTGTGTTTCCTTGAATGTGGTCGTTCTTTTTTTGATAGGTGATCTTTGGCTGTGAAGAATTTTAAATTGAGTTTTTGTTTAAGTTGGTTGCTTAAGAAAGTGTATAATTTTATATTGCTATTGAAAGAATTGGAAGGCCTTCGTCATTGCTGCTTTTACTGCATTTCTTTTTAATTTTAAAATCTTACTATCGCACATTCAAATAAATCCTAAGCCTGCCCACTTGCTATTCCGTACACTTATGGCCAAAGTTAAAAATAAACCAGTCACTATAATAATGACAACAATGTCCGGAAATAGGCCGATGTACAGTGAGTGCGAATTAAAAATAAACGGCCATTGCAAACCTTGACGTAACCTGCGATGAACTGCATAACATGAATCGTAATACTATCCGATGTCGAATACATTCGTCACGCACACATACACGGGCAATTATCTTGTTAACAGCTCGCGTAAGTCTTAATGTGTTACGTCATTCATCATAATTAAACGCAGGTGTCGCTATGGACTTAGGACAATTTGATGTGGTCATGCGGTCAAAAACCGATGTGGATCGCACTGCGTTCGGAGAATTTGCGATTTTTCGGGCAGATTAAGCTTTCCTAACCGAAGCCAATGATAGCCAGTATATCCATACCAAAGTATAGATATACTGGGGACATCAGATGAGTCCCGAAAGCAGAGAAGAGAACCTGTCTTTAACACCCAAAAGCCGGACGTAGCTGATGCAAATGGTAAAACATTTGTCTGTCACTTCACATAATTGTATTGCACTTGGGCAGATATTAAGAATTTAAAACATCACCTAATGAAATAAAGCTTATCAGCAGTTTCACCGCTCATTAACAGAAGTATTCATATTAATTTGATTATAAACACACCATAAAGAACCAAATCCTACCTAATGACATTACAAGTAACTCTCAACATTCGTGCCAGTTCACACGATTCGTTGCGTGTGACACCTCGAGAGATGCAACACGATTGCCATAATGAAAACTTTGCCTTCCAAGTATTGACGTTGTGCCGTGTAATGGACAAGTAATTTTGTCCCCGAATGTACATATACATAGGCAGGCTATGTATACATAGAACACGCTTGTGTAGAAGACCAAGTTTATTCAATTATACTGTCAATGTTAGAACGTTCTTGTGCGGAAAAATATATTGCTCGCTTTGAGTTTAAATCAATATCAGAAAGCGACTCTCAGTTTTTTGGGGACTGCCACCAATAATAGCTGAATATTGGTAATGTATTAACAGCAAATCTACTAACCATTTACTGCACATTTAAATTAACCTACAGGTTCTAAGTATCAGACAGTAATGTTGACCCAAATAGCTAGGTAAATAGATCAGCGACCTATAAAATGCAGGAGACCGATGCACGAGCGGCTTTAAATCAATCCTATCAAACTGCGAGGGAGACCCGTGTTCTACAATGAGCGTCTTCCGGCTTCAATGATTTGTAATGATAAATCTTTATGCCATGATAGCTTTGTCCTAGTTTTAAGAGCTAAATTCGGGTTTTATACAAGCTGTTAGAACACTAGTGCTATGTGACTTGTTCACTAAAAGTCAGATCAAGTTTCTGATCAAAGCTCATATCAACTTTTTGGTTGAACAAACTAAACCAACCAAGTAATACGTTGACATGGGAATTTACAACATTCTTGCAAAGTATTTCTCGTACACGATGCTCGCAACGTAATGGTCGTTTTGTCCACCTGGCACCTGCTGTAAATTCGTTTGTCACGACATCCACCGGAAGAGATAAAATCTTTCGCAGTTCGGTGCCATCTGCGGCAGCTTCCTGAAATGCACATAATAATAGTTTCGTTCCAGTTTGTACCTTTATTTTGTAATTTGGCAAATTATCTCTAAAAACTCAATCCGTTAAACATCCCAATTTAGCCTCATTCAGGCCAGTTATTGTCAAAAAGCCTTCGGAATGGCTGCACTAGCTAAATACCCCTTTGTGAACAACGATCCCACAGTCAATGGGCACGGCTGTACATGAATAGAGCGCCAATCAAGGCCACTCAATTATTGTTAGAGGTTTTTTACTTTTGGTACATAAATAAAATTTATATTCTTTCTAGGCGTATAATTTGCTTGGCTAATGCTGACCTAGTAATCAGTAGATATAGCTTTTTACGCTTCAAAAATTAAACGGTAACCTAGTTACCCTGGAGGAGGTGTGGTGAGACAAGATCGATTTGCATAGCTATAATAGAGTGTAATAGTCTGTAAAATGGCTGAAAGATTACATGTAGATAATATACAGAACTAGTTTCATCACAGAAAACTTAGAGCATACGATAATAATGCACCTAAAATTCTTAGAACACGTAGTTCCTAAGCCATACACGCCTAATACTACTAATGACCTAGTCAACTAAAGTGGTACATCTTATTATACGCTGGTAGTTATCCTTTGTGAAAGCGAACAAGCGCTGTTTTCCTGCAACTCTCTTATTCACCGACAGTAATTGACCAATTATGTTTGTATGTAAAAGCGAGGATTACTACTGCAGCTCGACTTTTCTAGCGAAATATTTTAAATACTGTGTGTGTAGCAGCAAATATACCATGTGGTACCTTAATGATAAGTACTTCAATCAATGCTAAACCTAAATTGTAGCCATGTTTTTATCAAGTATCTAAATGAAATTACAGATAAATAATGTTAAATACAGTTCAGTCATACAGTTGACCCTGACTAATAGAAACGCCGATCGTACACAAGTTCTAGTAATTCGCTTGGATGAGCTAATCCGGGGGGCGACGGCTGCAGCCAGATCGCATTAACCAATTAGACTTGACAGAAGTATGCCACTGTATACTCATAGTTGCATACTAGTCTAATGCTTTATATGTTTTAGACCTCGACAATTTGACCTTATGACTCCTGAATGCTGAAACTAGAATTAAAACTTGACAGTTAGGTCTTAAGCCTTACTGTCGTTTCGTCATCATTTTCCTGCCCTCAATCTCTTCTTTCAATTTATTTGAGAACGCGGAACATGTCTTCTACCATAATATGATCTTCATCCATCTCTATGTCAGTTACTGTCAGTCTGTCAGTAGTCTTCCCTTTTCAATCTTAACAATATTTTACACAATCCATCTATCGTGTCTTCGGTATACCTTTACTCATAAAGCCATCCACTTTCAGAGTCGATACTTTCCTTACGTTATGAATTATGATGAACAGTGATAGCGTGAGACTAAGGCTATGCATCAAATTGAGCTGCGTTTGATAATTCGGTCCTTCTTCACTATCGTGTCAAAATAAACAAAACTCGGGTTTGGGGGGCGTCCATTAATTACGTGAGTAAATTTTGGCGATTTTTCGACCCCCACCCCCGCTCTTGGGAGATGTCGTGAGATTTGGCTCGACCCTCCCCCCCTCCCCATAATCTCACGTGAGATATTTCAAATACGTGGGTTTAGTGTAAAAACGTTAATCTGTGCTTATTTGCGTTGGATTTATGCGTTGCATTTGGCTGGCTTGGCTGGCCGGTGGCAGTTTAACCATCGAGAAGCTACTGTGCTAGTTTGTGGCGTTCGCATAATCGCAGTAAATATTATTTTGTAGGATTTAGTTCGACATCATTTAGCCCGGTTTTCTCGTAATGTTACATTGTTTCGTTGCGGGCAAAATATAAATTACGTGATATTTACCAAGACCCCCCCTCTCCCCCACGTGAGATTGGGTGAGATTCGACTCGACCCCCTCCCGCCCCTAAACGCCTCACGTAATTAATGGACGCCCCCTTGCTAAAATCTAAAGCGCAACTGTCCAGTGTCATCCCTTTTCTCCGTAATATCACGTAACCTCACTTAGTGCTTAGGTCCTTGTAAGAACAATACAATATATAACTCTGTATGAACAAGATCAAATGTCTGATGCATTGTTTTCTCTTGTCGCCAGCCGAACGAAGGAGCAGACAATCAGGTACTTAGTAGATGACGTAGTTGTGTTTGTCCCACTGTGAACTTTAGTTTTCGCTTTTAATTGTGTGTTTATAGATTTCTGGTGAAGGTTACACTTACAATATGACGATCAAGAATGTTTTATTTCTGTTTCATTTTTAAAGAAATCTGAATTTTTATTTAAACTCGCAATTTCTGTTTTATGCGACATCATGTGTTTTTGGGTCTTTGCATGACATGTTATAGTGTTGGAACATCAAGCACAATTTAAATCCTGTTATGTTTAGCATTAACATATCACTAACTCCAAAATTAGTATTCACTCCCATCCAACACCATAATAGACACAAGCACAATCATCCTCTGTTCTTCAAACCTTCAATTACTAACTCTTCCAAATCTCCCACAGTTGTTTACTGCAAGCGCGACGCACCTTCACGATGGTCGTCGGGCCCATCCGCCCGACTCGGGCTTCGCCGAGCCCGTCAACAACAACATCAGTGAAGACAATAATAACGGGCCGATATCTCTGCGAGAAATGCAGAACATCGCCAACAATAATGCGGCAGCTTACATCGTGAGTGAGAATGAGGAGAGGAACAGAGTCAGCAGGGAGTCGGTTGTGGAGTTTGAGCCGCTGCCGTCGGGGATAAGAGTTGCTGATCCTTTGGAGCATTGCGCCGATTGGTTCGGTGAGTATTCATAGTTAATACTTGCTTTTTCCCGTGGCTTAGACCGCGTAGCGCTCCGAAAACGACATCATTTCGAAAGATTCTTTCAAATGAATGTACTATCGAGATAAAAATGCAAACTGTGTATTACTCCAGCACCCTAATTGCGAAACACACTATCAGTCAGAATATGAATCATTTTGAAGGATATTTCTAATCCATTGCTTCATATATTATGTTCGAAAAAGTTGTCAGGTCAACAACGTAAATAACGCAAATAATGTTGTTGAACTGTAAAGTTGTGTGTTATGCAATTAGCCCGCAAGTCATTGTCTATCGTGTTTGATCCAAGTTTAAACCAAAACTTTCATTATTTAAATATGTATTGGTAAAAAAACATGTGTTCATGACGCCCTAACTAACGGGGCCTTCAAATCGCAACCTCGACAGCGACCTTCACTTCTAATATCTACCCTTCGAAATCAAATAAATCATAGTTATGCGATCAATTTATGAAATATCGACGATGCTAGGCCACCCGTCCTTTTGTATACCTGTGCATCTTTATTCACCCAGTTCTCGACGTCACTTCCTTCCTGTGACGGTTTTCCGGTCGTTAAGTAGTAGTTAGATTATAAAGGTTTTATGTCGCTTTAGGGACGATGAGCACGTTTTGTTGGGAGGCACATAATTCACGATAACTTCTTTCTTGCATTGGGCAAGTAAGAGTAGTATTTTTATTCACAATTCCAAAAGTATTCGTGTCTTTGCCCCGATATTGTGTTACTTATGGATTAGACCTTTACAGCTTCCAAAATGCAAAGCGGTAGAACGGGATAGCTTTAGGCGACCCAGGCCGTAAAATAAATCATTGTAACTAAATGGAACGCCACAAATGTCGTGGGTAAAGACCTCGTAAAAGATAAAGACTACGGTTTATCCACCCTTCGTTTGGATTTAATCTTTAAAAGAAAGAACTTGTGATCAATTACGTTTAATTCACTTTAAGTGTCCACAAAGCGTCAAAAATTGTCATCCATCCTCGTCTCAAGGGAAATGAATTGGCAACTTAATAAACCTTTAATATTGGGGGCCAAGTCCCGTAATCCGTAAATCAGTGCCTAAGCCTTACTTAAAATATTCACCCCGTTATATCCAATTGTCAACCTTATTCCATTAATATTAGATCAGTTTTCAATTGATGCGTTATTCGGGACCTAAGACCTTTCAGACTTTATAGCGGCACCATTGTTATCGTTCGACCATTACAAAGTTCCCATGACCGATGACTATCACTGCTTAGCTTAGTATAGAAACATACGAACAATACGCTTTGGGTGCAGGCACGCTAATTTTGGTATTTAGTGTCCTTGTCCTAGTAATAGTCGATTTGTTTGCTGAGACCAATGTGATTAAATTAATGATTTCTTCGTCCAGGCGGAGAAAATTGTCAATAGATAGAAATACCATTTTTGTTAAGTTATTGCTTGGTTAATTCGAACTTAATGTTAGTTTATTACCCAGAACATGAGCAAATTTTTATAGTGTTTTGTACGTGTCTTTAGCGTCGGAGCCGCATCCACTTCAAACCAATATGTTTCCATACAAACTTGCATATACAAAGAAACATGCAGCAAATTGATTTTAAATGTACCTAATTTACCATATTTGGTTACAGGCGATGAAGATTTCCCGCGTAATCGATTGCAGTACCTTCGAGAAATCGGTAGAGGATGGTTTGGAAGAGTAAGTAATACGCATAGACATGATACACAGTTCTTCAAAGTGGATTGACGATTCGAAGTTCTTGGGAACGTGCTGAACAGGACACAGGAGCTGTCATTGTGGCGATCTCTGAGAGAGGCCTATATCTTGTAGTGGATGTCTTTCGGCTATGATTATGATGAAGAGGTCGTTTTCACATGATCTGACCAAGATAAAGTGTGGGCTTTAAAAGAGACTGACCTCGGAGTTCTTTCGGTGCTTCTTCTCAAAATAGTCGGTTAGAAAACACCGACCACATCTAGTTTTAAAATATTATTATTTCTTTTAATGTGTAAAAGAGTTTTTTACAACCAATTTCGAGAAATAAAATAGCATTTACCATTTCACTAACACTAACCGACACCTAAATGAGCGCATAAAGTGAACAAATCCAACAGCACACTACTTAGTGAAAACGGGCATTAGTGTTTTTCTCTTGCCTACAAGAATATAGTTAATGATCAAACTTACATCGCTATAACCTGACTCTATTTAAAATCAATGAATAATAAAACGTCGTCAGTGAAGGTACATTGTCTGATTGATATTTCCCAACCATTAAATATGATTTATGACATGTTACAAGAAATGTAGTAAAACTAAGAAGTGTACGTTCAATTAAATCTTGTATTGATGCCATAAGCAATGGTGATGTGATTGCAAACGTGATCATTATTAAACATCACGTTTCGCGATATTATTGATTTGATGATTGCAAGCTGCAATAATATTCTTTACAAGTGAATGCGACTTACAGATTAATACTAATACAGAGACAGGGACATTGACGCGAAGCCTGATACCATGGATTCAGTACTGGCGTTTAAATTTTTCGTCGGTTATTAAAAACAAAAATGCTCTTCCATACATTTTGACTGCGTAGATATAGTACTTTTCTATGAAACAGCCGTTTTTTTGTTTTTTGAAAACCGATGTAAAATGTCTGTGCTAGAATCATGTGCTGGATTCATGGGTACACTTTGCACGTCGATGTCCGTGTCACCCTGAATAATGTTTTGCCAGCACCATTTTCTTTATGGTGTTGTGCTCTAAAAAAATTGACAGCAACTCTCAAGGCTTCCCTTGGTCCCTGTAAAAGGAAAAAATGCACTGTGATAAGTAACAGAGAATTTAGTAAAATGGCGTACGATTGGAAAGGGTCATTCATATGCAGCAGTGGACTGCTGTAGACTCATGAAGATTATGAATCCAACAGGAAGTCTTTACAAGCATCATCTTCATTTATCGTATATTTTTCCCAACTATGTTGGGGTTGGCTTCCAGTCTTACCCGATGCAGCTTAATACCAGTATTTTACGTGGAGCGACTGCCTGTCTGACCTCCACAACATAGTAACTAGGTAATACGATACCCCGTGATAAGACTGAATGTGAGACATTCGGACTTCTGATGACCCGTAACGACTGTCAAAGTTCCACGAATGACAGCTTAACTTGCTTTTCGAGGCACGGAGGGGTCTTGCTATGTAAAGATGGTCACCCATCCACGGGCCCACAGCATAGCATTCTTATTCAATATCGAAATATTTTCTTCTACAGGTGGTGGAAGGAGAGGTAGAAGACAATGGCAGCACAAGCACTGTGGCAGTCAAGATACTCAACCAGAACGCGAGCCTGGAAGACAAGGCGCGGTTCCTGGACGAAGCCAGGATGTACCGCGACGTACGCCATGAAAACGTTCTGGCGTTCGTCACCAAATGTCTGCAGGAGGATCCTTGGATACTGATATTTGAACTTTGTTTGATGGTAAGCATTTGCATTAATCATAATCATCAGTACAATGTTCCTACAGCTGAGAAACAGGCCTGCACTCTGTGAGAGGAAGTGGGCCATAATCCACCACGCGGGCTCAGTGCGGGCTGGTCGCATGTTGAGCGTTGGTGGATGTCACATGGCTTCGAATTTTTGGTTCTCGGACATGCCGGTTTCCTGATGATGTTTTGAGAGCAGTGGTGATGAAATAATATATAGGTACAGTAAAAGTCATAAGTGGATTACCAATTTCAAAAAGCAATAGACTGACACTTCGGCTTAACTTATGACCTTCTTATAATAAGTAATTTCAATACTATAGACACACACACTCTCATACATCTACAAATGATTGTATTTCATAAATTCAACCATTAAAGTAGATGGCATGATAGCTTAGCGGTTACCATACTTACGTTAGATCGTTTGTGCGTAGCGAGTCGCGGGTTCGAATCCCACGCGCGGTGATAGTCTTTTTATTGTTTTAAAAATCGCTTTTGACTATAGTTTCTTGTTCTGTTCGTCTTGTCCACTAAACTTGTAAAACTTTATGATTATACCCACAGAAACCTAAATAAATTTAAATGATATTAAGGTGCAGTTAACTTACGACTCATTCACCGCGACTAAATAGAACGGTGTTGTTTGTTATTGTGTGCTAGTGACGTGTGTTTAATCTATCAGCGGTGTTCTAGTTCATTTTAAAATGTTAGCATTTTTAAATATAGAAATGAAAGCGAATATTATTGCGCTGCATAAAACCGGACTTAATATATCACAATTATCTGATAAAACTGGACTGAGTGTGAGTATTATGATTTAATTATTTTAATAAACATTCATCTAATTAAAGTATAACTGCTGGTCCTTGTAGTTATTTTTTTAAAGGTTTTATAAATATCATAAGGTCTAAATAGAAGAAAAATATCAAATTTCCTAGATTTTTGAACGATGAAAATAACATTATACTTAATTAATATTTGTATGAAGTTTCTATTTCAAACAATTTTGTTTCTAAATAGTAATACATATTAGCATGCATTTTGCTTAGTAGCCTAACAGTACCCCATTTTTGTTTTAGTGAAATATTGTGAATCTGTGGGTGAAAGGATATGAGGAAGGGAGTAGCCTTGCCTGTCGAAAGCAAAGTGGAAGATACCAGCTCATAAAAAGGCGCAGCAACAGCACATGTTCAGCGAATATGAAACAAGTGGTTTCAAAACGACAAGACATTTTGCTAAATTATTCGACACGTCTTTACGAACCGTGCGCCATGCACTCCACACAGAAGGTTTGCATCATCGAAAACCAGCTCAAAAACCATATTTAACGGAAAAAAACATTAACATTAGAATATAAATTACAAATATTTATTGATTTTAGTAATATTCAAATAATATTGTGTCGTATCCGTAATATGGATTATTTTGAGGTTTAGTTTCAATCTTCTTTTCGTAATGAAAATGAATACTTAAGCTATAACCTTAATAAGTCCTATTAAATACCATTTGTTAATTTTGAGGTTTGTGATACAACAAACTCACTCGCAGTAGAATAAAAGTAGTATTACTGAGTCATTTAACTGTATTGTGATAACGCGTCTGCATTTGTTATATTTACGTGGGTAGATTTGCGTAGATTATTGTGGTTTCCTTCGAGTACCCACACACAGTAGAAATTACAGCACAATATTATTATATTACTAAGATACAATATTTTAAGCTTGATTATCATAGTTCACCAATTAGCTATACTTTACTTCAATAAATTGTTATTTATGAGAAACTAAACTGTTTTAACAAAAAGTTAATTAGTTGTGTTTATACTTCATAAAATTATAACGAATAAACATTTTGTAATCACTTATTAAACATTTTTATTCTTAATCCTTTATTTAAATAACAATATAAGAAATAAAAATAAAAAATCTCGTTTATTCATTTATCGCATAATAAATAATAAAATAAAAATATTTTATTACTATTATAATAAAAGAACAGAAGAAGATTATTGTTGAAAAGAAAAATAAAATCTCATCGCGAGATTTGAACCCAGATCTATGAGTTTCTTAATCCCAGGCGATATGTTACGAGCTATCAGAACTTGATATAACAGTGTGAATTTTAGCAATGGTATGAACGGACCAAGGTCATACGTAATTACGTACTATGTGCGATGGTATGTTTTTTGTTTCATTCGACGCCAGTGTGTGAGTTCTGAGGTGTGCGTTCTGTGTTGAGACATCACTTATACACACAGCTGTAGGTACGGCCTGGACTGCGAGTTTATAGCAATATAACCCTTAGTATGCTATTGGACTTATGACTCCTTACTGTACAAAGAAAAGTATTTGGTTTAGTATTTACATTGCCTTGTGACATTTTTTAGAAAGCGGTTTCAGGAATGTTTCTCTCAACATAAACATGGAAAGTATTTATCCTTGATAGATTTCCCGAGCATTACATTCTAACCCCGAAAATACTTATCACGAGGGAGTTGAAAATGTACATTGAAGGGACAACATATTTTTCCATAAAAGAAGGACTACAGATTTTAAAATATAAAGAGCACGACGAGAGTAGTGTTTTGCCCACGGGTGGGTAAAAGAATAATAATAGGCAGACAGAAAAGTCTGTTTTTTTTGGAAAAATTAATTGCTTATGTCCTTATTATAATTATGTATAGCCTGCTCCTGTTGCTGAATATGGCTACCAGATACCTTATTTTAAAGTTTATTTATTTATTTATTTCCATAATAATATTGTAAAGTATCTTGAGTTTTCACACAATACCTGTTTTCAACTTGCAGGACCTCCAACAATACCTGGTAGTGAACCGTCCTAAGATGGCCATCCTGAACGAGGGCGGAGTGCCGTTGCGGCTCATGTGTGACGTCAGCTCTGCGCTCGCGCATCTTCACTCGCGAGGCTATTTGTATGGGTGTGTATCTACAATTGTTTAGTGACTTTATGTCCAGTTATTACATCAGAAGAGAACTCCAGGTATCTACAAGAGAACCACCTCATAAAACGAATGAAAAGAAACTAAAACTTTTGCATTTCATTGTGGTGTTTTTATATCACCATAATTCTCAGACCATTTACTAATCGCACACTTATCACCTGTTTTTAACTAAAAACTAATTCGTTACTGCTTTCCAAATAGTTTTTAATCTATGTCTATATTTTTTCAGCAATGTCTGGTGCGGTTCTGTGTTAGTACGCGGTACGGCGGACAACGCACGCGCCGTCCTAGGACGATATGCGTCCGCAGAGCCGCCGTACGACTTGTCTGCGCCAGAAACGCGCTCGCATCCGCCTGTATATACGGTATGTACTTAGTACCTATACATAAACATATGAATATTCATAAAACACAATTAATGCTTACCCTGCCTTTTCAATTTAATTTTCGAATAAAGCAAAACTTTTTTCTTTACGTTCTGAAATCAACTTAATTCACACTTGCATAAAGTAGATATTTTTTTAATCGAAAGAATTATCAATTGTTAAAAAGAATTTGAATATGAAATGAGGTTGAAACAAGCATTCTGTTACCACAAACCGACAAAATGTATGAGTTATGCGCTAAAGACAATATTATTATTGAAGCAAGTGCCTTTGACAATACCATTTTTGCCTTTTAACCGCTCAGCAGGCGGTAGTGTTGTGTAATAAGAGTGTTCCAGTCACTAACAAAACACTCCGACTTAAATTTCGCACATATTTCTAGATCCAAATAAATCAAACCACCAAATAAACGTACTGGCTCACATGTAATCGCACCGCTGTGTCAGACTTTATAGCTGTCTTATTGTTAAATAGTATTATTTCAATGTAGTATAGGTACATATCTTATTGTTTAACTATCAGGCAAGTCTAGCGTTGACATAATTTTCCCATGGAACCCGCCTTATGGATATGCCCCAGTTTAGGCACCTAATCATAATATCCATTTAAAAGAATTGTAGAGCAAAGCAGATGAATCCTTTATAAATAACAATGTTAATCAGGTTTTTCTTAAAATCAATTGAATTATCGATTTTATGAAAAAGATTGCCGCCTGTTTGGTCCCTACACAGGTGTCCGCTACTAATGTAAGTTGCATTGTCAAAGAAATAACACTCCTTTATACGCAGTGATGTGAAAACTAACCTAATCTATAAGCTCAGATTATAGAAGAAAGGCAGATATACCGCGCGGAACATTGTTGTGATGCACGTTTGTTGACATGTGTGCGTGACAGCACTGTAAAAACACGTTCCCCTCTGTGCGTGTAAGGTTGCCAGGATAATTAAAAAATACCCATAATATATTATTATTTATTTAAAAACATGGAGGACTTACTGTTAATAAAAACAGACAAAAAAAAGGAAACTATAGTCACCAGAAAACCAATTACAAATCCTCAACGTATAGACGCATTATAATAATACACTCGCGAGCAATAAACTGGAATCACTTCATCGTCCGGTGCTTGAAACAAATTTTTACAACTTCTATGCAATGAACTATGGATTTTGGCATATCATTTGTAAGGCAATTTTGTTAGCTTTCAACCTCTTTCAATACCATAACCAAAGATTATTCACCTTATGTCATGGAACGTAAGACAAAAAACATCAATTTTTAAAACAAAACACCATATTGTTTGGTAGTCCTGAAACCCTATAAAAAGGGGGCGTTTATGAAAATTTATCATCAGTCCAATATTTCACGTCACTGGGAATACTGAAGCTAAAAGAAAATGGAAACTACACCTATAGAAGCCGCTCAAGTCGTCATCCTAATCCAGCAAGGATTCTCTCAGCTTCATTTGAGCCAGTCTTGTGTCTCGAAGGTATACAAGAGGTTCAGGGAGACTGGAAACTTAGTCCGGAGACCAGGATCTGGACGACAGCGATGCACTTCGGTGATGACCGATTAATGTCACCTCTTCTTTCCGAAGTTGATAACTGACCGGAGTGGACGTCCAGCAGCAGCTCAGAGAAGTTCGAGGGAGGGCTGTCAGCGAGTGGACAGTGAGGCGAAGACTCAAAGAAGCGAACTTGACCCCGAAAAGGCCAGCCACGGGACCTACATTGTCTCCAGCCCACCGACAAGCCAGGCTTCAGTTTGCTCGCGATCACTTAGATTGGGATATCGAGCAATGGAGGCGAGTCCTGTTCTCGAACGAATCCAGGATGTGCCTGCATGGTAGCGACCGTCGTCAGAGAGTTTATTGGAGACCGGGGGAGCGATTCGCACAATGCTGTTTTGCGGAAACAGTGGCATACGGGGGTGGGTCCTGTATGATGTGGGCAGGGATATATATTGAAGCAAAAACGGAGATGATATTCGTACCTGGTGGAGGTTGGGGAGGGGAGGCTAACCGCAAAAAGATACATCAACGACATTCTGCTAGGCCATGTGGTCCCCCCTACGTGGGTTTATTGGTGAAGATTTCCTGCTAATGCACGATAATGCCCGCTGCCACACCGCTGCAGTGACTAGACAGTACCTTGTAGAAGTCGGGATTCCCGCACTAGGCTGGCCAGCCCTCAGCCCTGACTTAAATCCGATCGAACATATTTGGGACGAGCTGAAAAGGCGGGTATGAGCAAAATATTTAGCTCCGGCGTCAATAGAAGACTTAAAAACTGTTTTTGTCGAAGAGTTGCAGGAAATCCCACAGGATTCCATCAGCAAACTCATTCGGTCAATGAAAAACCAGGGGGGGGGGGTAACACAAAATAATAAGGGGTAAATAACATAAATTGTAAATATATTTTTTATCTTTTCATATTACTTCCTATTCAATTAGACGTCCACAACTTCGACCTATTGCAATAATTCTCAAATTTAGGTAGAAAATTTAATTAATTTTAAATCTTATTGATATCATTTGAAAGCTAACAAAATTACCTTTCAGGTGATATACCACAATCCACAGCTTATTGCATAGAAATTGTAAAAAATTGTCTTGACCAACGCGCGATGAAGTGATTCCAGTTTATTGCTCGCGAGTGTAGTTTATGGTGTGAGCACAAAAACTAAGAAGAAAAAAACACACACATAGCCTAAATAAATAGAGAAGTAATTTAGATACTAAGTTTGCAATTATATGACTAAAACAATAGACAAAATAATAAAAAACAAGTAACCTACCGCTACTTGAATAATTTAAGGCTTAAGCACCTTCTGGCCGAACTCACACTGATTGTGACTGGATCAAAATTGCATATGAAATTCCTGCTTGCGCGCACAATATAACTGTTCTGCCTATAATTCGAATATGTATAAGGTACACGTATGGGTGGATTAAAACGAAGCGTCTCACTTGGCACATAAAAAAAAATTGACAATAACTCAGAGTTATCAATGTTATTATTTAGGATTTTCAACAGGAATAAACAGTCTGCAATACTGATAATAGACCAAAAATATATCGGAAACGATCAAACTACTTTGATTTTTTCATGAAACTGACTTTTTTCAGGGATATACAAGAAAAGTTTTTATCCAGTGCGCAAACTGTAACCATGAATTCAGTATATCATTCTAGACCTAGTCTAAAATGATATGCTGATTTCATGGTTACAGTTTGCGCACTGGACAAAAACTTTTCCTGTAGATTATATGAATCTGCAGTGTTGTATTTATTGGAAAAGATTGAACATACCTTAGAATTTCCTGATAATAGGTGAAAATTTATTAAAGTTTTTATAAGTAGGTGGCCCATAAAATAAAAAATTGCTGGTAATGTAACGTAAAATTGGTAAAAATTACCATACAACGCACATTCACTATATAACCAAACAAACAATCTTCAACTAGTTAAGGGGTAACGGGAATCTAGTCGCGGGCCCGAACTCACTGGTGGGCCTGACTAAAAAGCACGCTGTCTCATCAGGCACGTGTCCGATAAAGGTAGTATCAGTGATGAGCAGTTAGACGCCAGTCTACACGCTCAATGTTGTTGAGTGAGATCCAGGATCATTTATAGTAAAACAGGCGCGTACACAAAATAAAAAAAGTCCTTCGGAAGATCGAGTTTTATGAAAAACCCACTGCATAAATCAATTACCAATAAAGTTTATTGAACTTTTCGATATTTGAGCTTTGTCAGTACTGACTTGGTTTTGAAGCTTTTAACACTTCTTTTATTACTTAAACACGCCCAACGTAGATTAAATTAGCAAGAAAAACGAATCTTTGGTGGCTCATAACTTTTTAATGACTTTTTATTTTAGTATTCTGTTTCCGCACATACAATATTAATAATGAGACAAAACAATACCATGTTTAATTTTTGATTTTGTTTGTCAAACAGTGGAGTAATGCACTCCCGATGTTTGCATGGAAAAAATGTCGACTAGATTAACCTTAATACCACTCTTTGCAAATGCAAACAATCAAACAAATCTCACGTCACGAGGTCACAAAAGAAAAATAGTATCAAATACAAATAAGACCCTGTGGTCTTATTTGTATTTAATACTTTTTTCTTTCGACGAAACGTCGCGTGTTATCTGTATAACACGCGACGTTTCGTAATTGTATACATAAAGTAAATAAGTAAGAAAACATGAATTTCATTCAAAATATGAATGAAATATTTATCTGTATCCATATAAGTGTATACTTTAGAAAAATTTATAAAAAGCTATATTGTTACAAAGTATCGATAAGTTCATAGACGAATCAGTCACTATTATCGAGAACAAATCGTCACATAGATATGTGTCCCCTAGTTAGGTGGTAAAAATGATGGTGAAACGAAATTTAATTTAGGGGCTAGTTTAGGGAAGCTTTTAAGCTAAAGATCCCATACGTAGGTGGTAGTATAGGGGATGTCGGTGAAAACGGGCATTAGTTTTTAGCATCGGTAGAGAGACGCAGAGAGACGTATTATAAACCCAAATTTTGACAATTACGTCAGTCTGTTAGTTTAGAAGCTTTTTGATAATTGCGTCAATGTGTGTGTCAAAAACGAACTTACTGTCTTGGTGGACGCCAAAGTCACGAATAGTATTGCACCTTGGCAAGACCTGGCCCGCCAAAGTATAAGTTGTGGCTAGGACTGCACTTTTTATAGTGTACGTGATCACCAAACACTTGAATGGATTGAGATCAAGTCTATTAGCACGACAATGCTCTTCAAGCCGATAGAAGTCAGCCTGAAGCGTGGAAGCGTGGCGGTTTTTTAAAAGTAGTCGGTCTTTTTCTGTGAAGTAATATTTCATTATAATAAATAAATAATTTACTGTAGTAGAAAAATGCGGTTTTTATAGTCGGTCTTTTTCGGAGAAGTTAGTAAACACCTTTGAAATGCGATGAACAGATAATACAAAATTGTGATGAAAGCCAATAGGGTATTGTACCCATTTTTTTAGAGTGTCCCAATTAGATTCTAAAGTGCTAAAACCACTAATAATACAACATTTTTATTTATTCGATTAGTGCCGTAAAAATGCATTTCGATTTTTAATTATTGCTCTGTGGGTATGACGTCAGTTTGCTGTATAGACTAATGCGCTGATATTTTATATGATAATTGCTTATAATTTAAAAAATGAGTTATTATTCTACATATCGTTGGTTTGCTGTTCCTGATTGCAAAATATTATTTAAATAAAAATTACTTTGGTTACAAAAATAATAAAAGTACAAAGTTGTTCAATTGACACGCCGTATGACGTAGTAATATGGCGGCTACTATTTCATGGTGTTCAATAACAGATTTTTTTTTATATCTTTGAATACAAATTTAAAGTTTATTTTGTTATTTCATGAACTAACATTTTCCAACTGCATTTTGCCTAAGCTATCATAATAATATTTTTAGCTTTTTTCTCATATAGAGTAAAATACCCTATTATCTTGTCTGCTTTCACGTATGATAGACACCCAATCATTTTGTAGAACAGGATCAGTTGGGAATCTGCATAAATAGGAATATTTTGTGGATTGGACCTTCACGACTTTTCTAAATGGTCGTAATTATGTTTTTGGTAGCTACATTTACTTTATGGTGAGTCATATAACCCATGTTACTCATGATAATTATGGGGAATCGACTGATGTACATCATTATTATTAGAGTCAATCCAGTAAGTAGTTTTAGTTACGAAGACATAAAAACGGACACACATATTCACAAACATACTTATTTTTAACCGACTTCAAAAAGGAGGAGGTTATCAATTCGTCGGAACCTTTTTTTTTTTTTTATGTATGTTCCCCGATTACTCGAAGATGGCTGGACCGATTTGGATTTTGTTTTTTTTGTTTGAAAGGGTATACTTCCCAGGTGGTCCCATGATCATCAAGTCAGGATCTGATGATGGGATCCTGGAGAAATAGAGAGAACTCTTCAAATTTTATAGGCACACAAAGCGATTTAGGTATTTTTTGGAAGAGTACTTTCTCGTAGTGGTCTCATTTCAATTTTGTGAAGATTTGATGAAGAACTTTGGAGATAGGCAACGGAACTCCTCAATAAATGATAGCAAATGGACTGGGATTGCTGAAATCTCATCTCTGTCTATTGCTCACACCAGTTCATAACATAACATCACGCCGGTATGCTGTGAAGGGGTAAGCACATGTGAACCACTAAAAAGTGAAACTAAAAACTTTTTCCAAAAAAAAACAACCGACTTCCAAAAAAACACTACAAAGTGAAAAATAATTTTAATTTCGGAAGGCGGTGACAAAAAATTCAAATACAGCTCCAAAGACACCGACTTCCGAAATTAAAATTATTTTTCACTTTGTAGTGTTTTTTTGGAAGTCGGTTGTTTTTTTTTGGAAAAGTTTTTTCATAGTACCTATATACAAACATACCAACCAAAAACCGCCATAAATAACACTATCTATCGTCGAAATTAATATTTTTGTAAATCGATATGCCTGCATCCTATACTTATTTCCCTAACTTAGAGGTAAATGTTTTAATATAAACTGGCAACACCGAATGTTTTTTGTCAAAGTTTATGTTTCAAGATGTCACGAACATTATTCACGTAAAATAATATCCAAATAGACAAATAATCAATATTTACCTATGAAAACATACTCCATTACTTTCTTTTATTTTTGGGAACTGTTTTTGCAATGTTTAAAAACACAAGACGGCATTATTCTCAAAATAAATATTGAAGCTATCAGTGACGTGCGTACGATACGACGCTTTGTGACGTACTAACTCAAGATTGTACTCAGTTTTGAATCAGTATTTGGTTTGATGGCCGCACTTTCGATGTTCCTCGTGTTCTATTTGCCTTTGTTTTATATTCTTAGCCTGTAGGCGTGTCGAATAAAATTTATTATAAACAAAATATACATATTATGTCTTGTCATTAAAATTCACTTGATTGAAAATAACTCGTTCTTAAAATAATGTTCCCATACTATGTGTAGTTTATTATAGTTACCGGTAAATTAGGTATGGATACAATGGAACGTCAAAATCAGGAAGTGCATTTAATTATGAGAAAAGCATACATCTGAACTGGGTCTTTAGTCGGAATAATATAACCGTGTTAAATAAGTTAAAAAAAAAATCTTAGTGTAATCTGTAATCCTGCACAATGTTCCCTAATACGAAGGCAGGAAGTGATCATGCCCTTTAAGTAGCGCTATTGTAAATAATAGCTAAAGGTACTGAATAAGATAAATCTCATTAAACACGATTGTTTTATAATATTTGTTTTATAAATATCTAAGAATGATTCGTTCGTAAGTCGCAGCCTGCTATTCATAACTGCTCAAGCAGTTGTCTGTTCGCTTTTGAATAGGCTACACGGCATAGAAACTTGAGAGAAAAAATGGTATATCTCTATTGACTTGCGTATAAAGAATTTTGTGCACCATTCCTGTTAATTGCTGGATCATTGAAGTTAGTTTTAGTGACGTGACACGCGCCCCAACCAAACATGGTAACAGAAAATGTTAATGCCAATCAAAGTATTAACGCATTGAGTTCTGTGACCCTAGTGTGAGTTTCATTTAACCATCTCGATCTAACGCATCGAGCGCGTTCGCCGCTCCAAATAGCCCTAGATTGGCGAAGGACCAATTGGAGCGCCGAACGCGGTCGATGCGTTAGGTCGAGAAGGTTAAAATAAACTTTCACTGGGCCACAGTAGCCTTCGTGCGGGTTTTCAAACGTATTCGATCGCGTTACCGTAAGCTTCAATTTGTACTGAAACTGAATAAGTGCTGTCTGGTGACAATAATGTTACGTTCCGCGTTTACACGACACCGACAAAATTAAAGAAACTAGCTTCTGCCCGCGGCTTAGACCACGTGAAATTTGTCCCCCCCCCCGACCCACCTCGTCGCATCGCATCCTTTGCCCGCGCTATTATTTCGATTTCGTGTCCTCATTTTGCTCCACTCCTAAGAGTCGTAGCGTTATGTTAAATAGTATATCTTCCTCAAGAATTGGGTTATCAAATGCAAAAAGAATTATTCAAATACGACTGGAAGTTCCAATGATTAGCGCGTCCAAACAAAAAAAAAAACAAACAAAGTCTTCAGCTTTGTTATTACTAAAGATGAACGGTTCATCCGCTCTTGTCGTTTTATTTTCGCTTTTTTGTAGGCGAGTGAAAGACGCCGAGTGCGGAAATCTAATACCGTTAGATTGGTTCTCTAATGTATTGATTTTTCACTTTTGATTCACTTTGTGTTCCAATGTTTTACATGGAGTGAAAGATGCCGAATGTAAGGCAAAAATGAATAAAAAGTGAAGCGAATGTGCGTGAGTGATATTGTCGTAGCGGAAAACGGAATTTATTCCACACAAATTGACGTACGAGAACGTTGGTTGTTAAACGCTGATACGTGAACTTGAGTGAAACCCGTAGTCTCATGTTGCAGGCCCGCAGCGAGTCGTGGTCGCTGGGCACGCTGGTGTGGGAGGTGTGCGCGTGGGGCGCCGCCCCGCCCGCGCTGCCGCCGCCGCTGCCCGACCTGCCGTGCCCCTACAGGAACCATCTGTGAGTAGCTACACAATACTAGCGCACCGTTGCAGACCCGCAGTCGTGGGAGGTGTGCGCGTGGGGCGCCGCCCCGCCCGCGCTGCCGCCGCCGCTGCCCGACCTGCCGTGCCCCTACAGGAACCATCTGTGAGTAGCTACACAATACTAGCGCACCGTTGCAGACCCGCAGTCGTGGGAGGTGTGCGCGTGGGGCGCCGCCCCGCCCGCGCTGTCGCCGCCGCTGCCCGACCTGCCGTGCCCCTACAGGAACCATCTGTGAGTAGCTACACAATACTAGCGCACCGTTGCAGACCCGCAGTCGTGGGAGGTGTGCGCGTGGGGCGCCGCCCCGCCCGCGCTGTCGCCGCCGCTGCCCGACCTGCCGTGCCCCTACAGGAACCATCTGTGAGTAGCTACACAATACTAGCGCACCGTTGCAGACCCGCAGTCGTGGGAGGTGTGCGCGTGGGGCGCCGCCCCGCCCGCGCTGCCGCCGCCGCTGCCCGACCTGCCGTGCCCCTACAGGAACCATCTGTGAGTAGCTACACAATACTAGCGCACCGTTGCAGACCCGCAGTCGTGGGAGGTGTGCGCGTGGGGCGCCGCCCCGCCCGCGCTGCCGCCGCCGCTGCCCGACCTGCCGTGCCCCTACAGGAACCATCTGTGAGTAGCTACACAATACTAGCGCACCGTTGCAGACCCGCAGTCGTGGGAGGTGTGCGCGTGGGGCGCCGCCCCGCCCGCGCTGCCGCCGCCGCTGCCCGACCTGCCGTGCCCCTACAGGAACCATCTGTGAGTAGCTACACAATACTAGCGCACCGTTGCAGACCCGCAGTCGTGGGAGGTGTGCGCGTGGGGCGCCGCCCCGCCCGCGCTGTCGCCGCCGCTGCCCGACCTGCCGTGCCCCTACAGGAACCATCTGTGAGTAGCTACACAATACTAGCGCACCGTTGCAGACCCGCAGTCGTGGGAGGTGTGCGCGTGGGGCGCCGCCCCGCCCGCGCTGTCGCCGCCGCTGCCCGACCTGCCGTGCCCCTACAGGAACCATCTGTGAGTAGCTACACAATACTAGCGCACCGTTGCAGACCCGCAGTCGTGGGAGGTGTGCGCGTGGGGCGCCGCCCCGCCCGCGCTGCCGCCGCCGCTGCCCGACCTGCCGTGCCCCTACAGGAACCATCTGTGAGTAGCTACACAATACTAGCGCACCGTTGCAGACCCGCAGTCGTGGGAGGTGTGCGCATGGGGCAGCTCCCCTACACACGCCCCTGAGACCGACAGTAGTCAGTTTGTTTCTTCAAATGGTCTGATGGTCTATTGAGAAAAGAATTACAGGTTGAGTGGACCTGTTCAGTCAGTGCACGCATTTGTCAGTAATAGTGCAGCTCAACTTAGAACTTAAGGAGTTCAACTTTATAATTAGAAATTGTATGGGTCTTAAAATGGACTTTGAAATAAAAGCAGTGGACTGTATAAATTGTTAAGATATATCCAAAAGAATTGTACAATATAAGAGATATGGCGCGCGTGTATCGTCGGTTGCTCTCGCTATTGAAGTGTGCTGGGCCCTCGGCCCCACTCCTTGACCATCGTAGCCGTCCGCGCCGTCGGTCACGCAGCCACCCGATGCCTGACGAGGAAAGCCGACGGCGCCCGAACAGCTATGACAATGTTATTTTTTTTTTCAGAAACTGGGCGTAAGCCTTTCGTCTCATGTTTCATCTGCATTCACATAGACACATTTTTTCTAGCATAAAAATTACTGTATGTTACTCAGAAAAATCACTGAAAGTATGTGTGTAATCTGATCAGTGTTTCCAGAGATAACCTTTTACTAACACACAAATTATTATGACTTCCTTTAGTAAGGGTTCGTAATTGTTACTTCACGCCATTGTTTAAAACTCTCATTAGCAAATTGGAATGCGGTTACGACTACAATAGAATCTATAGATAACACATGTGTCTTGTTGCAGATACCAAGTGATGCAGCTATGTTGGAGCCCTAGCCCGGAGGCCCGACCCACCTCGTCCCAAGTACACGGACTTATCAACCACTTGTTCACCTCCCACCGCGACGCCAGCCAACACAGCACGCACGACGACGGCTACGGCAGCGCAGACTTCGAAGAACGCTGGCAACGCCTCAAACCTAACACCATCCCCAAGCTGGACGAACATCGCGCCATCGTCCACGCGCCGTCCACCTCCATGGCTTCAAACTTCACAGCCTCAGAACAAGAACTCAACACACATATACAAGACTCCCTCAGCGTCGACATGGACACCGCCGTCTCACGCTCCAGTAGCATTATGTCCGACAAAGATATGTCCATACAAATCAAGTCCGAAAGCTTAACCAACCTCCATGGTTCCTTAGAAGACGTTAGGAACATCTACCTCACACACAACGAGACGGCCACGCTTGAATGCCATCAAGGAAATATTAGTCTCGAAGACGCTAGAGAGAAGGAACAAGACAGGTCTGACGCCTCCATGGACCCCTGGCTCAAAGACATCATAGCTGGCAGCACTGATGACGTCAGCTACTACAAAGATGTCAGCGATGTTATCAAGAATCTCGATAATATACTGAATTCCGAAAAGACTTCCAGTTCAGAGTCCAGCCACCAGGCCAGTCCTTCTAGAGACAATCTGAGCTTAGACTGCAAGAAGGATTACCCGATGCAATCTAGTATGGTCAAGTCCCCTGGTATTACGAATTTCCAGAACATTATAGACACTGGTTTCAATTCAAAATCAGAGGACACTGAGACTGGCGAGGACGATGACCTCGATCGTGATACTATCGGCACACTGAGCCACTCGTTCGAACGACACAGCGAGGTCGACACCACCAGTCAACACACACTCGAAAACCTCACGCCCGATACACCAATAAAAGACGTAGATGTCGTCACAAGAATTGAAATACAAGTCCAAGTAGAAAGAGACTACACACCCGATATTATTGTTGATAACGAAACAGTTGAATCTGTACGTCAACACACTGAATTGCCAAATGAAAACAAAATAGTGAGTAGTGATAGTGAAATACCCATGCTGAAGGAATTATGTGTAGCGTCAATACCTAGTGCTAGTGATAACGAACAATTGAACGTTAGAAAAGACTGTCAAACATCATGTGATAGTAACTTACAAGAAATAAGTACTGATATTAAGAATGAAACTAAGTCAATAGAAGATGTAGGGAAGATGCAGGGAGGTACGCCTCATGAAGTAGAGAATAAGGATTCTTTAGATAAGAGCGAATTGGATCAAATGGTAGATGATATATTCTTGCCTATAATGGTGCATGGAATGTCAAATAGTGAAATAGAACAATCACGCGATGAATTGTCTGCAGGGAAGAAAGAGAAAAGTGTTGAAGATGTTTTATCAGATACAAACATCGATAGTGATATCGAAGAAGTCCTAGTTAGTGATCTCATAAAAGTAACAAGTTCGAAATCCCTTGAAGACTCGAAAGAGGACAGTTTAGGAGAACTGAGTGACTTAGAGCCCTCAGATCCCTTCTCACCCGAACCGACACCTGAGCCAGTACAAAGTATGAATATTAATGAAAGTTCTAACTTGAATGCAACAAAAGAGACTGAAATACCAACAATTGTAATAGAGGAAGTGAAATCTCCATCGCCAGAATTGCCACCTGAAATAGTACAAAATATTTTTAAGGAAAAAAATGAAAACGAAAGTGCCGCTGTAGAAGAGCAAATTGAAAATGCAATGAAAGAAGAAGATAAAGAATCTGTTATCATCAGAATAGAAGAAGATAAAGAACAAACTGCCACAGTTACAGAAAAAGATTGTACCCCTACAGAACAAGCAATGAATGAAGCAGGTGATTCTGTAATAAAACAAAGTATTTGTGAAGAAAATATTACTGAAGCTGTTCAAGAAACAAACAGTGTTTCCAATTATGTTATAAAACCTGAAACAAACATTTCTAAGGATGTTTCTGATTTCATTATGGAAGAAAGGAAGATTGCAACATTACATGAAGTAAAGAACGTTACGAATGCAGTCTTAACTTTGGCAAAAGAAGATATTATACTAGAAAAAGATTTTGATGTCATAACTGAAAAAGATCTAGAATCACATACTACGGAAAATATCGTGCCACAAATTGAAGGTATTATTGCAGTAGAAGACACTTTTGGTAAAGTGGAAAATAGTATTGTTTTAGAAAATGAACTCAAGGATGCCAATATAATTGAAGATTCAACCTCCATTGTTGAGGTAGTCCCTTTAGTTCAACTTGAAACAATCACTAAACCAACTGTAGAAGCTGAAGAAAATATTCTCGAAAAAGTTGAGACCTTGGAAAAAGAAAGTAATGCTGATGAAGAACCTATCGGCGACTCAGCTGTAGTTGAAGTTTCTAACAAAACATTTACTGTTACTGAAGAAAGCATTCATAAAGATGTCCCTTTAGTTATTGAAGCAGAGACAAGCAACGCTGATTCATTTGCCATAAACAAAATGGAGAAAGGCGAAGCCGAAGTAACTACAGACCTTACAAAAAATCCGTCTGAAGAATCTTTGTCCAAAATAGAACAAACAGTACATGAAAATTTTCCCGTCCCTAAACCAGACCTTAATGAAGAGTCTATAATATCTGTCATAGCTAATGTAAGCGTAGAACCGATAAATTTTGAAGAGGATATTGATGAAGAGGTTCCTATGAAAACAGCTGAACCTATTCAAGAGTCCATCACTTTTACCAAAGCTGAAAATGTTAATGCAACACCTAATAGGGAAGATAATATCCCTACTCCTAGTTCTGAAGGGAAAGATAAACAAACAGCTGATGATAATACTCATAGATCTGATAGTAACGTATTGGCTGACGTTAGCGCAGAGCCAGCCCACAGCACTGTATACATGGATCTCATAAACGATACAAATAACGAAATACTAAACGATAATTCCCTAGATAGTAATGTGCGAAACGTCATCAAATCTTGTCTCGAAGGCACCAGCACAGAGAACACATGCTCTATGATCAGGAACGAATCTACTGAGTACCTGGATCTACCAAGTTTTGGAGTGAAAGAAGTTGATAACTTCTTACACATGGAAAGAGTATTCAACAGTAAAAATACTGATGTTGTATCAAGTACGCCTTTAGCAAGCGACAGTTCTGTCGAAGTGAACAGTACCATTGAGAACTCCGTCAAAGAAGAAACTCGAATTTTTGAAACTAAAGTACCTGCAGATTATGGAATGGGAATGTCATTTACTAAATTAGAGCAGAAATATGTTCCCGATAGCTTGAGCCCTTTTGAATCTCCGACAAAAAGTCATCACACAGATACTTATGATGAAAACAGCTCAGTAGTTCTAGGCCCTTTTGAGAACTGCACTTTAGAGCTCTTCAAAGGAGTGAAGTCAACTGAACTAGTTGACTTGCCAAAGGAGGAATTGCTAGCATTCTCATCAAACTTCAGTGAGATGAATCTCGAAACTCCATCCCCGCTTCGCGACGGCAACTTTCTAAACGAAGTTCCTGACATATTGCATGATGATATACAGTTTGATGACATTCAAAGTCTGAGCGAGAAACAGTCAGATCCTCAAACTGAGACCGACAGCGGAAACTCGGGAACAGAGAAGCGCATATCGCCCTTAACGCCTCCAAATTCCCCTGGAATATTCTTAGCATCGACATCACAGCAGAAATACGTCGTTGATATCGATCTAACTCCTAAGCCAGCACCAGCTTTAGAACCAGACCTATCTTTACAAAAAGAGATAGAACTAAACCAGATAGAATTACAAATAACTTCGAAACTAGCAATCGCGGAGAACGAAAACAACATGAATATAGAATACTCGGGTCCGTTGACAGTGGAAGGACTGGTTTCTGATGAAGAGATGATGTTGAGAGAAAGTGATTCCTTGCCTGAGTCTTATTTGGCGGGTAACGGCGGGTCTGTTGAAGATTTGAGAGAAAATTTGACGTTAGATGAAGAGTGCGTCAAGGCTTTAAGGAATGAACTGGAATTGAAATTGCCTTTAGCTCAGGTGAGTTGTAAAACCTTACACACTAACTCCCATTTTTTTATAAGGCTCATCAACTCAAAACTTAGATTACTGACATTCAAACAAATGTTAACTGTTGCGAAATAACAACAGAAAATGGAGCCAATCAAATCACTTGCCACGACTTTGAGGCTATTAGCAAAATTTTGTGTTGATAAGTCTTATATAAACGTGATTGATAGAATAAAAGGTACACGTTTATTAATGTAGTTCAAATTAATTTTAAAAAAAATCAAATTTCCTATATCCTAACCCGAACCCTAAAACAAAGTGCCGATAAACTCATCCGCATCGCTGTCGACTGGTAATATACCCAAGAGACTGGCGGCATTACCACGTTGTATAGCAATGCTCAGCCTCTGGCCAAGGTAAAAACCAGCCCTTGGGTCACGGGAAGTGTCAACAAGCCGTTTCGACATTTAGAAACTGGGTGTAAAGTTATAATTTCGTCCTATCATTTTATCATTTCATTAATTTTTTTCTGTTATCTGCTAATTTACCCTAATTGACGCATTTTTAAGATGAGTGGTCGCCCAGTGGTCGAAATTCGACCATAATGAAAAAATACAAAATTCGACATAATTAAAAAATATTATTACCTTTCTGAATTTCTTCTCCATATTAACTTTACTGTGCCAAATTTCGTACTCCTCCGTCCACGTAATTTTCGTAAAAAGGTACAAAGGGGTAGAAATAGTAAAATATTTACTGTTCAGGTAATACAGTAAGCATAGATAGTTTAACAACAAGCTGAGACGACATTATGAGTAGCTTAAATATTACCTACAGCTAGTTACATACAGGAAAAGTTTTTACTCAGTGCGCAAACTGTAACCATAAATTCAGCATATCTTTCTAGACCTCCCCTAGCGTAGCAATTTTTCTTCGGTTATACAAAAAAAAAAAATGCGCTGGGGTGTCTAGAATGATATGCTGAATTCATGGTTACAGTTTGTGCACTGAATAAAAAGTTTTGCTGTATATTATTTGCCAGTGAACCCCAAATTAGACAATTAGTCTGTGTCTTGGGGTTCAGATACTGCAGTGATTCACAATATGTAGTATTAGGTCTTTACCTATGAAATTGCCGTTTTGCAGTACTGGCCATTTCAAATCAAAATAATTTTTGTTTGGGTAAGAATTCTAATTTCAAATTAATTTTATTTTAAAAACATGGATTTTTTTTTCCAAAAGTAGTCATTTGTTTATTGATTAGTGTTACATTTTCATCGCATTTCAATCTTTTTCGTCTTCATGGATACGTTAAAAATTCGAGTAATTATGGAATATGAGTACCGTCGTGGCAGCAACGCGGCACAAGCGGCACGCAACATCAACGACGTTTACGGAGCTAACACTACAAACCAACGCACCACCTGTTATTGGTTTGCTCGCTTCCGTTCTGGAAATTTCGACCTGAAAAATGAACCTCGCGGTCGTCCGAAGACTTTGGTCGACAATGACGAATTAAAGGCGATTGTGGAAGCTGATGATACACAATCTACGGCTGAATTAGCAGCAGCTTTCGACGTTAGCGTCAAAACAATATTGGTCCATTTGCGTCAAATTGGCAAGGTAAAAAAGCTTGACAAATGGGTGCCCCACGAACTCAATGATCGTCAGCGCGAAGTACGCGTCGAGACGTGCCTTGCACTGCTCAACAGACACACAAATGAAGGAATTTTGAACCGCATTGTTACCTGCGATGAAAAATGGATTCTGTTTGATAACCGCAAGCGCTCAGCAAGTTGGTTGGATCCTGGTTCAGCACCTAAACAATGCCCTAAACGAAAACTTACCCCTAGAAAAGTGATGGTCACTGTTTGGTGGTCTAGCGCCGGTGTGATTCATCACAGCTTCTTACCAAACGGGGTGAGCATTACTGCAGATGTGTACTTTGAAGAACTGAACACAATGATGGAGAAGCTGGCACATTTCCAACCAGCATTGGTCAATCGCTCGTCTCCGCTGCTCCTGCACGACAACGCGCGACCTCATACTGCACAGCAGACGGTCTCCAAGTTGCAAGAACTGGGGTTGGAAGCTCTCCGTCATCCGCCCTACTCACCAGACCTTGCGCCTACAGACTACTACTTTTTCCAGAATTTGGATAACTTCTTGGCGGGAAAAAAATTCAATACCCGAGAGGCAGTACAAAATGCCTTTGAAGAATTTGTTGCCTCCCGTCCAGCTGATTTCTTTAAGAAGGGCATCAATAAACTGCCACTGCGATGGCAAAGATGCATTGATTGCATGGGTGATTACTTCGATTAATACAAATAAAAAATACATGAAAAAAATTCGTTTAAATTTTTTCATACAAAACGGCAATTTCATAGGTAAAGACCTATTATTTTACTGGACTGTTAGTAAATATAAGTTTACATTAGGACTTACCCTCACACGACTTTGTAACTTGCGGAAAAAATCACACAAAGTAACAAAAATTGTCTAGAAAAAAAATACCAAGAATAAATAATCCTTATCTAGGATTAAAACTTATCGATCAGTAAATGACAGCGTATCGTACGGTAGCAATCAATAGCGGGAAATGGTTAACGCACCTTATCCTTGTGATAAATCCGGCTTGTTGTTTCTTGTTTGTGAACAATAACACTACTGACATTTAGTTGGTAAAAATAACCTTGCCATAATTTGATAAATAAGGGGAATTTTTAGTATGTTTATAACTTTATAGTTGTAATGTGAGTCAGTGACAAATTTTCGCATTTATGAAAAAATGCGTTTGGATATTGCGTTCGAAGAAATGAATCAGGTATTTAATTATTTATTTTAGTAACCGTCATGATTTGATGTTTAATTTAGAATTTTTCTTTTCATATCATCCATTATTGTTTAATAATTGTAGACTAAAAGAACGTAAACGCGACAGAAGGATTATGTAAGGATCGTAGTAGGTGACGTTCTGTCCAGTTTCTGTCTACCCCCAGGAAGAAGGCGTTAATTTATGTGTGTTTGGTGCTTAAAAGACGCAAGTGCAGGCAAAAATGCAAGAACTTGTGAACTCGTTTGTAAAAGCCTAAGATTTTTATTTATTCTCGCGTCAGATTAAACACCAAAAAGATGACAAACATTTGTTTTATTCTGTTTATTTTTTTTGAACGATACTAGGTTATACAAAAAATGCATATTTATTGTACGTTCTCCTTTTTTAATCGACTTCAAAAAGGAGGAGGTTCTCAATTCAATTGGTTTTTTTTTTACAACATCACTTCACGCCTGTTTTTCCGTGGTAGGCCGTATTACCGTTTATTTGTATTCAACTTCTTCATAAATACACCACACAGGTAGCCGCAATAGAACCCCCTTGTGAACAAGAACAAGAATGGTCGGCGGAGTTGCCCCCGCCGCCCGAGCTCATCGTGAGCTACCCCGGGGCACTGAGCCCTATCGCGGAGGAGACCGGCCAGCAACTGTCGGCCTACGAGAACGACTTGAATTGTAAGTGGGATTTGTTATTATTATTATCATAATACTTGCGACCAGCACCTGCTTTGCACGGTTTTTCGACTTGACAAGACATTGAGATTTCTGTGTATAAAACATAATATATAATATTAATAATAAATATCTGGATAACCGAGCTTTGCTCGGTATTTATTTGTTTTCTTAGTTTTCTAGAAATGAAACCTAGCTAGATCGATTTATCACCCCCGAAATCCCCTGCATACTAAATTTCATGAAAATCGTTGTAGCCGTTTCCGAGATTCAGATTATATATATATATACAGGGTGAAATTGAAAACATGCGACAAACCGAAATGGGAGATTGTACTCATCATTATGAACAACTTTTACTGAGGGACCAAAGATGCAATCGCAAAAAAAAAAACAGCTGTTCCCTACATTTTGACGAGTTATGCGAACATAAATGTAGGGAACAGATGTTTTTTTTTTCGGGATTGCATCATTGGTTCCTTAGTAAAAGTTGTTCATAATGATGAGTACAATCTCCCATTTCGGTTTGTCGCATGTTTTCAATTTCACCCTGTATATACATGCATATATACAAGAATTGCTCCTTTAAAGGTATTAGATAACTTAATATCACTTACTACTCGTGAACATAATATTTGTAAATTTGTTGTCAAATAGTATGTGTTGGCAATAGGCTCGCCCTTACATGGGGCTTAAACTTAAGGCGAAATGTGGTTTTACTATAGGTACACCTAATACTTCGAGTACTTCAAGAGTTTGTACATGTTTATTTCAAGGGTTTTTACAGACGCCAGTAGGTCAAGATATCCCGTACTGTCAAATTTTCCCAATTGAACATTAACCTTATTATATTGTAATGAAGTTGAAAATCCATCAAAGAAATTTTACAGATTGGGGATAACTTGATGTGCTGGCATCTGTACATGTTTAATTCATATCATATTCTATTTACTCACATTTTCAGGCATAAAAAGCAATGAAGACTTATGGTGAGATTAAAAACAAACCGGCCATATTTGACTAGTATTTAATTACTTTACTTAACTATGGCGTACATTTCCGCACTAGTAAAAGAACCTAAAAGCGTGTTGATGCAAGCAAGTGTGTTGAACATATTTCTTTCGTTTCTTTCTACAACTTAACCTTACCTTCTCTTCCAGGGAATTTATCAACCCGCACAGAATCGTCTGAAAGCTACCCCGAGCCGTGCAACAACAGTACCGATGACGTCACGGAGCTGCCGACTGGCGCCCAGAGCGGCACTCCTCATGACCACTCCACATACACGATACAGTCGCGGGACCCGTCGCGAGACCCATCGCGGGACCCGTCACGAGATCGAGACAACACGTATACGCTGCACAGGGATCTCGACCTTGTTAGTAGTAGAGAGTGAGTATATTTTTGTAGAAAATGATAAAGGTATATTATAATTACAGGAGGTATGTACATATGGATGAAGATGCCTTGAATATTGTTTGTTGAAAAGTGAATTGTATTGACACAGTCATTTGTAGAAGCGCATTTGAACGCCGCAGTCCCGAAACCTGGGAAATTAATTATAAAATATAAAAATGTTCAACTTAAAATATATAATTATAATACCGGGTTTTTTGATAGCTGACGAAGAATTTCTACCCTAGGGTTTCTAGAATCATATGCTGACTTCATGGTTATTGTTTGCGTGTCGATGTCCCTGACACACGGTATGTTTACTGAACTGTCCGAGCTTTCTATGATACATTAAATGAACACTATAGTATTAATTTTCATGACAATAAATCTGAATTTTATTGATGTACCCAAACATCGAATACCCTGACTACGGAATGTATAATTAAAACATATCGAAAGCGCACGACGTAGTTATCTAATAGGTTATTTAAATCGACTCATATTGAAGACCGACACGCAAGCTATTCGATTGCGAAATTATGCGGCGTTAATTAAAACGTTTAATACTTGTAACGTTGCAGCAATTATGCACGTCATTCGAAACTACAGAGCTTCTACAACAGGTGCGTCAAATTCTAATCTATAAATTATCAATTTACAGAATTACAATGAGCGCAGACAGCTTGAACGCCAGCCCTTTTAAGAAACTTATTCCCGACGCCGACATCGAATCACCGATCGACGACAAAACGTACACGAAGGAAGAAGAGAAAGAATCCTTAGAACGGATATCGCAAGTGTCGCCCTTTCTCCTGAGCCCTACCACCGACGCGTCCGCGCCAGACACCGACCTCGACAATGCCACGGGAGTGTCGACCTTATCGAAAACCACCCTCCCCACAGACGCGAAGCTGTCTAAACCGTCCGAAACACAGTGCCTGTCCAAAGCCACCAGCATAGACTCGTGGTGCTCTAACGATACTTTATATAACGTCGAGGAAAATTTTGATGACCTCGCCTTGGACCCGGACGTTCCAGAGTTCGAACCTGAAAAAGAGGAAGGGAACAGCGAAAGTACGGACACGTTAACCCACAACGAGGATGAGAAGGAAGCCAGCCACTGTTCCACTTACATCATACACGACAGCAAGTCTGACGCCTGCGAAACCTTCTCCCCGGACTCCATAACTGCCAACGATAACTATACGTATACGAAAGTGAAGACTGAGAACGCTGGTACGACGCCGTCCGTTTTAACAAAGTCTGATTTGAACGATTCCACGAAGAATACCACTAAAGACTTGGCATATGGTACACTTATGTCAGGTATGCCGTCCTACTCAAATTGTACCACAGAGGTCGCGTCAGGATTCGAAGATTGGAAGGTGGCACAGCCAGAGTTGGTGAGGAAGTCTCCCATGCCAGGAGATGCTGATATGACATCGCCAAACCCAGCTGAAGACAAGGTGACCGATATCACGAGCCCGCAGCTCGCAACTGAACCTTGTCTGAATAAAATGGAAAGTGTCGACATATCCTGCTTACAAGACAATTTGATCGACAGCCACAATAGATCAGAAAACCCTGAAAGTCAAGGATTATTAGTTCATGTCGACAGTCCGAACTACAACTATAGGAACATGGAGCCGTCTGTCACGAGCACGCCTCTCACTGACGTCATCGATGACGCCGACAACGTTGAAGTTATACCTATGAGACTACCCCAAGGTTACACGGAATCTCCTGAAGACAGCGTCAATGTACCCAACTTCCAGAACTTCGTACAGTCCGCTGAAGTCAGACCGCAAGATCTATCCACCAACGCGAGCGATGAATGTACGAACCAAGACACAGGGGTGCTGCTAGAGGGAGACAGCAAGACTTTAAGCAGGAACAGCAACAGAGACAGTCTAGCCGTTTCCGAACGCACGCCGACGTATTCCGACTTCCAAAACGCGGCGGTATCGAAACCTCAAGACGTGAACTCGAAAGATAAGTCTAGTCAGAGCATGGAGAGCGGGATCAGTTCGGAGGATTTTCAGAGGTTTGAGACCTCTGTGAGGAGCCGTCCACAAGACCTGTCGTCGTTGATCGATGCCAGCTCCCTGCTGCTCAAGAGTGAGAGGATGTCGAGTGAACTCGCCATGGGTTCCATGACCGCAGACTTTGATCAGACTAGTCAGTCAGAAAGCCGAGAAATCTCGAACGAGCCGCAATCTCAAACGAGTCCGCCTATCGTTACGAATTTAAATGAATCTCACAGCTTAGTTAATTTTAGAGAACCCAATTTTTTAATAAATTTCGATGCTGATGATGAGAACGAACAACCGCATTCGATTATAATAACCGAAACTACGATGGATGCGTTCAAGGAGAGTCCTAACAGGAGTTACGACTCTTCGGACGTGAAAATCCTGGATGTGAATCATTCCTACGATCCCCACACTTGTAGATTTCAAGCACACGATGATTTCGAGAAACTACTAGAAAACAAAATTAATGGGGAACAACTAGATTTAAACGAAGAAGAGAATCTAATGAACTCTGAGCATTTATCGCCGAAAGTCGAAACCGTATCAGAGAAAACGGATACAACAGTGAACAGTATATTTCTAACTGAAATACACAGAGCAAGTCCAAACACTTCGAAATCGAACGACAAAAAATCGAGTCGTAAAGTGAACGAAATAAACTGCAATGGCGGTAGTGAGAAATTCGCTACAGTCAACTTTCTCAACGAGACATTTGAAGAGTTGATCGAGAGTAATGTAGATGATGATACTAAAGACCCGAAAACTGAAGAGACACCTAGTGAAGAAGTAGCTCCAGAAAGCCTTAAAACCCCCGAAAGTCCTGTCTTAGAAAAAATTGAGGTACTGGAAAGTCCTCAGGAGTCCAAGAGCATTAAGGATGAGCTCCAAGAGATTGGTGAGCTAACGAACGGAGTCGCGGAAGAGAATGATAGAATGACAGTAGTGACAGACGATTTTCTGCAGAATGAGAAGAAATTCTGTACGCTGGATTCGTATTTTCCGATGCTGAGTGATATCAGATTCACTGGTGAGTTTATTTCTTATTTATTCATTTCTACACTACGTTACCTAGAGACCGACTGAAGCTTCGTTTTAGTTTCGGTTTTCGCCTAAAAATCATGATCGTTTGTTCGTTTTCGCCCATAAACCAACCGAAGCTTCGGCCAAGCCGAATGGTTTAGATCAGTTAGAAAATCAGCAGTTCGTGAATTGTCGCGTGTTATTCGGCCAACTTCGTAAAGCGTTCAGCTGATCGGGGTGGATCGAGTCCGCTCGTGGTTTCACTCAGCTTACTTGCAATTTTGTTTTGAAGTTGTTAAGCGAAATTATGTCATATAGTAAGGAAGCTTCACACGCCCACAGCGAAAATATTACTATTTTAATGTCCAAATCGTTTCGGCTTCGTTTTCAGCCAAAAATAAGACTAAAGCCGAAGCTTCATTTTCATTTTCGACTAAATACCATTTTCGGTCGCACACTAACCCTCGCAAGCTGCTACATTGCTATGCTATGTCCATGGAAGATGATAATATGCTTCGCTAATAGAAATTCCCCAAATCTAACAATTCTAGAATTTTCTTTATCATTATAACCTAAATAGCGGAAAGTATCAGAAACTTTCCGCTATTAAGGTGTCGGCTGCAATAACCCCTTTATATAAATAAGTCGTGCTTCTCAAACATCACTTATTGAACCATACATTTCGAGCCTTTCTCTTGACATTACTACTACTACAAGCCTGTACTTCCCTACCATTTGGGCATCCTTTCACTTCGTTATCTAGGGTCTCTAGCTCATCCTGCAAAAACAAATTACTGAACTTAAAAATAATTTGACATTATTGTGGCTAAAATATAAACTACAACTAGCATCATATTTTCGCCCAGTATTTTATATTACAAAAACCTTTCTCCAGGCCCAGCAACAGAAATAATGAGCACATCATTTACTCAAGACTCGCCAACTGAGCCGACCTCACCAGAGAGCGGTGACAAACGGGACACCGCTGCGGAACTACTGAAGGAATGGGACAGCGACTCTGACTCTCATACTAGCAACTCGTCGAGTGGGGAGTTTATATGGAAGGTGAGTTGTGGGTGAGGGAGTGTGTGTGGGCAGTTTGGTTGGGTGCAACTTGGATATTGATGTTTAATAAATTGGAGTTAACTCTTAACCTGTATGTGAATCATGTGTATTGTGCAGTGGCATGCACAGAGTTTTTAGACAAGGTAGGCAGAAATAAAAAAATAAAGGCACAAAAAAAAAACAGAATAACCGGTTGCTGTACCTACCTCCACAGCATGCAACCTGTGAGGTAAATAAACGAATCATATTGTTTTGTATTGAATTTACGATTGACTTTACGTTTAGTTTGTACCTATTAATTTAAAATCCGGTGTACAACTACTTTTCACGATCACTTGTTATTTTTTTACCGATAGATAGTTTTCAAAATGCATCATTTTTCTTTTCTCTATACACACACCACCTGAACAACTTTCACGGTGAATATTATCTATTTTTCAAACTATTGATCTACGTTAAAATCCTAAATACATGCTATCATAGCTCACAACCAAAACAAATAAATAAAAAAAAACAATAGCGTCGGAATTACGCGGAATATGAAAATAATACGACAATACGACGACCATTAGGTAGTTTATGTAGAGTCAATTCAATGACAAACAATGCTACTTTTAAAAATAGTCGCATAACCAACTTTGTTCGGAAAACTTCGGTAAGTTTAGTAATTCGTCTCGTAAAAAATCGTAAAAAGCCAGCGACTACCCTGTACGGTTGTGTGCGTTATTTGTTACAGTGTGTGCCAAGTGTGTATAGGAACGCACACCCAATAAATTTGCATAACCACGAGAGCACACATATAAACATTAAGACGCGAATAGTTCGTATCTCTCCCGAGGCACTCAGCGGCGCGAGTGCATCGCAATGAGAAGTTGCGTCAAATTGTACGAATGAACGGGTATTGCATCGATGATATTAATGATTCGACCGACACTCGACAGGTGGCGCTGTTTTATGAATAAAGATTTTGTTTATTGATAAAATAATATTAGTTTTACATATTTAACTGATTTAGGTAGGGTAGGAAGTGTCTTTCTGTCTATTTGGACTGCACGCCACTGGTATTGTATGCCTATTAGGACCGGTTGTGTAGAAGTTTTTATTCAATAGTATACCCTTTTTAGGGTTCCATCCAAACGGTGCCAATGGGGCCCTCTTATAAAGCCTCCACTGTCCGTCAGACCGTCTGTCTGTCAGCGGGCTGTAGGTATCTCTTGATCCGTAATAGGTAGACAGTTGAAATATTTACAGAGTGTAAATCTATTGTTTCTATAATAAAAATAAAATATTAATGGGGCTCTCCAAACAACTAAAGTGGGTTTTTCGGCGTTTTTCGCCTTGTGGTTCGGAATACTCTCAGTTGGACGGTTTTTCGGTTCTAATTATCTGTAAAAAAATTACTGGTTTACCTAACCAGGTAGCCTAGAATGCTTTCTTTATTAGATAGACAAAAAAAAATGCAATAAATGGTGTTTAGTTCCAAGTTACAAGGGCAATTCCAATATCTATTAGGTAAGATATCAAAATAAGACTGCGCTTTAATAGTTTTCTCAAATTCCAATAAAATTTGTATTGTTTCCTCCACTCTTAAGCTTTTCTACGAACAACAATCATAAGCATAGTGACCAAGTCTCGCTCAACCAGACATTGTGTTTTAAAACTTAAGCCGGTGTGAGATTTCGCGGGCTACTGTGACTAAAGCAATGCTATACAAAATGTGATTAATGTAATGGTGTGGATACTCTGTAGTTTCTCTCCTTGCTTTGTGTTGGTCAATTACCATATATCTAGATATGTGATGACGTTTAACTTGACAGCTGTGTGCAAATAAAAAGTACAGACACCAGCACGTCAAGCTATACCAAACTGTTAAATTTTCCCAATTGAACATGAACCTTATACTTTTGCAATAAAGTTGAAACTCTATCAAAGAAATTTGACAGATTGGGGTAGCTTGATGTGCTGGCCTCTGTACTATTGGCTATGGTTTCCATAGACCTTTTATATTTTTGTTACAAACTTGTACATATTGAACTAAAATATTTCGAAAATAGAAGGCACACATTCGTGTCAACGATGATAGCAATAATAATCGACAGAGCTATCAAGTTATACCAATAAAGAACTTATTATAATGCATTTCCAAATATAATAAATTCGTCCTACGCTTCTATGAACTATAAAGTTTAGTTCCCCGTATTTTGTATTTATACAGGTGTACAAGAAACCATTGCTATGCCCCGATATGGTCGCTTGTGTTGGCTGTGGGAGAATAACGTCAAATTATCATATTCTGAAGAAATTAGAATTAGGTCTACGGGTCGTAAGCGCTACTGCTGGTGTGCGTTACCCCAGCCAGATGTTGTCGAAAATGGTAATTTGAATCTCATAGATAATTAGTTTTGCGGCTTCTGTAATTGTTGCGCTTATAGTTTTTTAATTATTTCACAAAAACATTTCCTGCTGGGGTAACGTTATCCCAGCCAGACCTTTTTCTTTCTAATGGGAATATTTAAATAAATACTAGCTATAAAATTAGTTGTCTAGATAAAGTAAATGTTGTGCCTTATTTTGTATTTGTTCTTTCATCGGTTGCGAAGTTATTCGAGATTTTGCTGGGGTAACGTTTTTGGTTTTGCTAGATCTTTGAAACGGTTAAGCGGATTCTTATCATATTTTGTACATGACTTCTTAGGAATTAGTTTAAATTTGTTCTGCAATAAAAAAAACCAAAATAATGCGAAGTTTAAAGGATATTTCATTAAATAGAAAAACACTTCAATTGGTTCCAGCACTCTCAATAAGAGGTCTAAAGACTTACTTTAAACGTTATTTTAAAGCTTGTAAATGCCTTCAAATGTATGTGAAGTTTCATTAGTATCCTGTAAGTATTTAACAAGTTATGATGATATTCAGTTCTTCACGAGCACGGTCTTGATGCGCGCGGTGTTATTTGGCCACTGGATTGGATATATGAACTGAATGTTATGTCAATTATTAGTTGTTCAGTTCAGTTGTATATCAGTAAAATTTCAGCGTAGTACATTGGATAATTAATGAGATAATACGATTAAAGTCATTAGGAAGTGAAAGACCGAGGTAACCCGACCAAGTTTAGGTGGTTACGAAAAAGCGAAATCGCAAAACATTATGGTACCTTCTAAAATATGTAGGATAGTGTTACAAATTTAGTACAGACATGTACACAAGTTTAAAAAAAACTACATGTTTATTAAAGAATTTTTATTAACAGGTAAAATAATCATTTCAACTGAACTTTTAAAGTATTAATAAACTTATACTTAAAAACAATCACAGATTCAAATTACAGATAGTAATTTTGCTATTTTGAAATTTTCTATTACTTTTTATTAAAATTATAGATTTCAGTATACACAGTACACAGTTACAGTTTTTATTTAAATATACACATATTGGAATGTGTAATGATCACAGACAATAAATTATATATAATGACTTTTTTCAGTTAACTCTAAACTTACGTATGTCTACTAATACCTACTTATATCAATTAAAATCACAGATCAAAGGTAATATTAAATGATATCACAATGTAGTTAAATGCTCACAGTTAGTCCTACTGATTTGTTGTCTCATTTCAGATATCACATTTTCCCGCGTCCCACCGAACGACATGTTATATCGGTGATTGTTGATAAGTATGTGCAACTGGAAGATAATAATAATGTTTTCATAGTACAGATATTATTATATTATTATGTATTTAACAGTGTACGCGTCTGTACCGAAATTGTAAGGTGTATTATACTAAACATTTCAAAAGATAGCATAATGTTCTGCGATTTCGCTTTTTCGTAACCACCTAAACTTGGTCGGGTTACCTCGGTCATTCACTTCTTAATTACTTTAATCGTATTATCTCATTAATTATCCAATGTACTACGCTAAAATTTTACTGATATACAACTGAACTGAACAACTAATAATTGACATAACATTCAGTTCATATATCCAATCCAGTGGCCAAATAACACCGCGCGCATCAAGACCGTGCTCGTGAAGAACTGAATATCATCATAACTTGTTAAATACTTACAGGATACTAATGAAACTTCACATACATTTGAAGGCATTTACAAGCTTTAAAATAACGTTTAAAGTAAGTCTTTAGACCTCTTATTGAGAGTGCTGGAACCAATTGAAGTGTTTTTCTATTTAATGAAATATCCTTTAAACTTCGCATTATTTTGGTTTTTTTATTGCAGAACAAATTTAAACTAATTCCTAAGAACTCATGTACAAAATATGATAAGAATCCGCTTAACCGTTTCAAAGATCTAGCAAAACCAAAAACGTTACCCCAGCAAAATCTCGAATAACTTCGCAACCGATGAAAGAACAAATACAAAATAAGGCACAACATTTACTTCATCTAGACAACTAATTTTATAGCTAGTATTTATTTAAATATTCCCATTAGAAAGAAAAAGGTCTGGCTGGGATAACGTTACCCCAGCAGGAAATGTTTTTGTGAAATAATTAAAAAACTATAAGCGCAACAAATTTAAAAATGTGCGCAACAATTACAGAAGCCGCAAAACTAATTATCTATGAGATTCAAATTACCATTTTCGACAACATCTGGCTGGGGTAACGCACACCTACTGCTGAGCTTGATGTCCTGGTTTCGATTCCCAGGTCCTATAAAGTCTTATTGGGGTATTCCATGGCATTTTTCAGTAGCAGCCCTTAGTCTGGATTTGAGCCCGGTTGATGGTAATAGGCTGCCCCCCTATTACATGAGACTTAACGCAACTGGCGAAATGTGAGTGTACTATAAGTACATCTCTGCCCAACCCTTCGGGGAAATAAGGCGTGAAGTGTCAAGTTAGAAAACAAGCGATAAACGGCTTCAATTCCTTTTTAACAAGCTTTTATTTAACTTGCAATGTGTGTTTGTATGTTAGTTTATTTAGGTCGAATCTTGCAACTGAATTTTAAATAGTTATCCTTAAGCGATTGAGGTGAAATTTTGCATACACGTTTAGTTTTGATGACAATGCAGGGTTAGCTAAGTGACGTCATTCTAAGTGCAATATGGCGTACTCCCAAAGAAATTCCTATACGCTGGGAATATTTAAAAATAAATAGTAAAAAAAATATTTATTATTTTTATGCAAAACAACACGCATTATTCTTCGAAGAGGTATACAAGGGTAGGTATACCTATAGGAATCTACCACACCTCATTAGTAAGTCCCAAGTAAAATGATGAAACAAAAGAAAAAAGCTATTCCTTTAGAGAATCTTTGTAATTATTTCCTTTTAGCATTAAAATCGACAATCATGTAATAACCGCGAGCCATATTCCATTTTTCATGTAAATGATTGACATATTTGGTAAAGTCAACAACAAACGACGTCACTCTCTCACAGCACATAAGTTGTACATGTATATAAATATGGGTGTCGGTGTGGTGTGCATGTGACGTGACTTGTGTGTGTGCTAGGACGGGGACGGCCACGAGACCGCGGTCGTACCATCCACGCACTTCGACCACGTAAGTCTTTATCTCCTATGTGTTTATGCGTGCCTGGTATTTTTTTTGCTTGCTTGCTTTTGAAAAGCTGGTTGAATTGAATGTTTTTGGCTTGATAATCTAATATGTTTATGTTTATTTGACAGATTTCTTCCTATTAGATATTGTTTTATGACTTTTTCCTCAAAAATACATACCTACTTTGTGTAAATGTATTTTATTTTTTGCTTATCCGACAATTTAATCAGCATTTCAAATCAATTTTGTGTTAAGATTTCATTTTGGGTTTGCATCTATTATGTAATGCGACGTGCATTTATTAATTAAACTTTTTTGTGTAGTGTAAAGTTGAGATGTTCCTTTAGTAGTTAACGTATCCATTTCAACACATTATCAACTCATGAACTATTGTTTGTCTTGCAAGACGTATCGTATAACGCAGAAATCATTGTAATATTCAGTTTGAATCATAATAATTTCTTACTGTGAAAATCATGATAGTCTTGTTCTATGCATATTGGGGCCGTCGTTTAGTCTCATCGTGACTGAAAATGTACTTTCATTCAGGATGTCCCCATACTTATCAACACAGAATCGGCAGTTCGGTCGTAAATCTTTGAGTCTATGGCAAAAGTATGACTGATGGCTGGGCTCAAAGCAACGCGGGGCGTCATTGGTACACAGTAAAAACGAATATAAATCTTATTTCTTAATAATAAAGTTCATATTCGGATGGTCTCATTGCTTATACGAATGTGAACAATTGAACATTGCTTAAAAATAAGATTCATATTCGTTTGAAACGCTAACTGGACAAAGTCTAAGTGCGATGTATGAATCTTGCCTTTTGTTTTTTTATTGCGAGGGCATAAATGTGTTTCTGACTAGCTCAAGATTCTGACGATTTCGTGTGGATAAGCATGGTAGGACCCTTATGTACCATAACTTGATGATATAACTTTGAAAGCCACATTCTTACAGCAGCGAACAGGCGAGTCTCGCAACAACAGCGGTGGTGATCGTCACGGGTCTCCTCCTGGAGGCTCCGCCGGCTCGGGGGCTTCGGACGCATCCGCAGACTCGGGCTCGGGCTCCGAAGGCGACGAGGTCGAGTTCGTGCCCTCTTCCTGGGACTGTCGTGCAGCACCCGCCAAGTCTTCGTTAAGGAGCTTGGAGCAGACTACACCCGTATGTATTGATTTTCTTAGTGTAATAAGAATAACAGTGTCATCGTGAGGAAAGTTTGAGTATCAATGTGCTTTAAGAGTAGAAATATGTATAATCAATGAGATAATATGAACGTAGAGAGTTGTATCGCTGATTCTAATGATTACAATAATCTGTAAAGGCATATTTGTTTTGGTCGCAAATCATATTTTAATCAACATACAACCTCGAACTGACCTGAAGATAGCAAAAAAATGTAAGGAATTTCGAATTCGAAAAAAATTACACTAAACCGTAATTTTTTTGACGTTAAAACGTCTCTTAACTTTTATAGTCAGTAAATCATTTTTATAAACGTCGTGAATTAGGTTATAAACTCTCATGACTAATGTGATTTGGTTACAAACAAAAGCACAGTCAAAAATAAGGAAGGAAACTATTATGTTTATATTTATAACACTGTATGTTATTATATTTATTTGCATAGTATGATGTAAGCTTGCATTGGCGACAGTGAATTGAACGTGTTATAATAACTGTTGCATTTAGGCTATCATAGTAAATTTCAGAGATTGTATTCATAGGGACTAGTAGTGTAATTATAGTGATTAATAAAGGTATGTAGCTCTTGTATTATAATTTCTTCAATTTGTTAACTCTGTGACTGCCTTTGACAGTAACCGTCTAATGGATACTATTATTTAAAAAAATACAGGGTGCGGTGTTCTCATATTTCAGTTTTGATCGGAAATTAATCAAGCATATATAGTATACTGTTGTCTGGCTGCTGGAAAGCTTCTATTATTCTTGTAATAACAACTTTCGTGGTCACATTGAATCTGTGACCGTATTATTATGAACATCGTTAGCTTATACTGTAGAATGAATCTGTATATGGAAAATTGTGAACTGTAACAATCCAATTACAATTTAACGCATTATTTCTCGATATTTAAACCACAAACCAACCAACCAACCGCCATCACCACCAAACCAAACCAAATTTGACATGGATGGATTTATAAACTATCGAAAATTAATAAATGTTATATTGAAAGCAGTATGGTACATCTCACAATTTATCGACAGTTTTCAACCTTGCCAGATAAATGATAAACTAACGCCGTCTTATTACAAAACGCGATCTAACTGTAGTTCTTGCATTTTCAACTTTATTTCGTTTTGGGTACATTTTTGAATACATTAATGAAAACTTTTGTTTTGTAATAAGGCCGACGGTGTTCATAATCATATGGTGACAGATCCAGTCTACAGTTGTGACGTCATTTCCCAGGACAACAAGAAACGCGTAGTGTTCAAGCGCCAGAAGTACCACTGTGTGTACGAGTACCCGCGCGAGGTGGCCGACATCGAGGCGCATTCTCCGGCCGCTTATCTGCCGGACCTGTCTACGTATTCAGGTATTATGAATTTTCGACCTTAACTTCTATTCATTAAGGAGCAATTTTTTTTTTAAAGAAAAGCCTGCTGAATAGCGCTGGTAAAAATATTGTCCAATGAGAAATAGCTAGGCTTTTTTATCAGGTTAATATTCACGTGTTTCAACTTATAAGAAGGAAAATGAAATGTAAAGGCCACACATGTTCGACTCGGCATGATTCACCACAATAGCTGGGCGGCAGTAACGAATATATGTTTCGGAAAACCGCTCGAATTGCGCTGAACCGAACCGAATATGGTAAACTGAGGGTAGACACCGAAGTTTGCGGATTGGCACAAGCCGAATATGTTACGCTGAAAACGGTTCGGGTCGTATGTTCAACAAATACTGCTGAATTGAATATACCGACCCGAACGTGTGTGTAGCAGCCCCTCATTTTTTTTTTTGGATTGGGAAATCATCAAATAACTTCTCCCGCTATGTGTGGAGCAGGAGGGCGTGTCAGACTTTTACTGACTAAAACCCACCCGTGTTCCCTCAGTTGCCTGTGTGCCAGGTGCGACGGTATCTCTTTCGTACAACCCGCACCTCTGGCAGGCATCGGCCCTTGCGGACCCCACCAGTTGGTGCTGACATATCTTTGAGGCGCGCGTGGAACACAACGCGCCGTCGACCCATAGATATTACGAGATACAGAACATGAAATTAAATTATTTGCCACATGTCAGCTAGCCACGCCAATATACCAACAAATACAAAGAAAGTTTTCTTAACTATTACTATTTTTTTTTTTAACAAAACTTAATATCTAAATAGAAGCCTGAATTAAGCTGACAATCAGCACTTTTCGAACGTCAAAATGACATAAGACCCCCAAAACGAAGGGCGTGCCTTCACCACTTCCTAGTGCTTTAACTGGGAAGAAGAAGTGGCGCAACAAACTCCCCAGCAGCACAGATGTCTGTAAAGTTAGAAGAACTTCATTGTAGGCAAACTAATAAACTTTACGAGATACAAATGAAAGCGGCAAGTTAATTGGATTGGATTGGATTACAGAATGGGACCCAACGAGTGTGGAGGAAGCTGAGCTAGGCTACGGACAACTGTTCGGCGCGCCCAGCCCGCTCGACCTGTACCCGCTCAGAGCTGGCATCGCATTTGGAGCTGGTGCGTATACATACGTGTTTAATACAAATTACATATTAGAGACTCGCCCCTGCCTCGCGGATCTTACGACTAAACTGTAACCATGAATTCAGCATATCATTCTAGAGCCCCCAGCGAAGAAATTTTTCGTCGGTTATACACAAAAAAAACAGCTGTTCCATACATTTTGACCGCGTAGGTATTGCAGTTTTCTATGGAACAGCTGATTTTTTTTGTAAAACCGAAGAAAAATTTCTTCGCTGTGGGGTCTCTAGTATGGTATGCTGAGTTCGTGGTTAAAGCTTGCGCACTGAATAAAAACTTTTCCTGGATATACATATTGACACAAGAATTGCTCGTTTGAAGGTATTCGAGATGGAGAAGGAGTACCGAAAGCTAATATTTTATATAATAATGTATTACTATTTAAATGTATTATAGTCTAATTTCGACCACTGGGCGACCACTAGGCGATTAATATTAATACACATACACCTTCCGTAATTAATTCTCTTAATGATGGTTAAAAGTGCATCAAAATGTGTTGCGTAGGTTAGACGTCAACGCGGGTCACACAGTCAACCTTGAAAGGCGATATTCATTTATAATTTGCATAGAATATCCGATTATTTGACGAAAGACTGCACCAAAATGAGACTAGGATATTCGAAATTCAAAAGCAGGGTAATCAGCTGCCATAAATGTAATAGCACCCATTCTCCACAGACTACGACGAAGACTTCTTTATATCGTCATCAGCGCGTCCCTTCGAGAGCTTGGGCATCATGTCGACCACGAGCCAGTTCTTCCCGGGCAAACACGTGAAGCCATCCCTGTTGGAGCGAGACCTCTCAGATGACCTCACAGAGGAATTCCCACCCCCTCCTTCACCATTACCCACCACAACCATGATGCCGACCCGCACACCTTCGTTAGACTTCACTACGCCGGATTCAGGAGTCGAAGACATAACACCAGGATCCACAACAGATGAAGACTTCAAAAAGAAACTTCTAGAAACAGAACTCACCTGGCGGCCGGTCGATAGTGCCAGCTCCAGCGAGTCTGTGAGCCCGAGCTCCCCGGGGGGCGAAGCGCTCGGCGGGCTGCGCCATACGAGGGACAAACTAAAGCTGGATCTACCGCCCAGCCCCCACATACCTTCACCACGACACAACAGAGTCTTTAACTTCGTGCTGGACAAGCCAAAGCGACGGGAAGACCGACCTGCTGAGATTGGGTCTACACCTCTCATCATGACCGATGACACGCCAATAGTCACCACAACTCTCCCACTACCGAAGGATTGTGAGGAGCTACCAGTACCAGAACCGACGTTTTCAACCTTCGGTAAGAGCCCGCCCAAGGTTGAGCCCGAACAAAAACTGATACTAACCGACGAGGTCGAAGAAAACAACTCAGAGGTCAAAGACGAAAGTCCCAAGGTCGTAGAAGCCGTGAAAGGCGAAGGGACAGTCCTCGATAGCGGCGATGAAGATTCTGGCATCGAGAGCAGCTCCAAAGCCACCCTCGAGCGAAACAAGACAAACGTCTCGTAATTAGAACAAAGTAGCAGTAGTTTTGTATAAATAGGTACTGAACGATAGATCTGAATAACTGAAACTTTGTTAGCGGAATAAAGTTGTAGGTTATGTTTAAAAGAAAGAAATGGTAGTTTGAATTAAACTAGGTATCAGTCTCTGTTAACGTTAATCTATCTATTAAGGTTAAATGTTTTAGTAGTTCTCATTTTCTGAATGTACCTTTTTTTAATAATAAGTTATTGGTTCTAATTCAAACTATCTATTTCAATTCTCGTGGAAGTCTTCACAGCCCCCACAACAACGCGTCGAACTCAAGTCGACGAACTATTGCCATTATTATAAAATAGTATTACAATCAGCAAAAAGTATTAAATGCTGGACATAAACTTGATATACATATCGGAATTATGGAAATCGATGTTTTATAGCCAATCATTGCAGAATCGTCGAGTCAGGAAAAATATACGTGTTTCTAACATCATTCATTTTCATCATCTTTTTCAATGTTGCCAATGATAAAACTTAAAAAATCATTTTTACAAACATTTCGCTTCGCAGTCTTGACTCTAAAAATATTAAAAAGCCATGTAAATAACAACCGCGTTTAAGTTTCCTAACTCGATTCCATACACAATGTTCACTTAACTGTATGCATTGTCCAGGCGGTCTAGATCTATACTCAATGCAAGAACGGACGCAGTTCGTTCGCTGATCACCAGTGATAGGAATAGGTAGTGCCTATTTGCCTAAACTTCGAAGAACAGAGACAAGAAACGGAGACTTTCTTAGGACTAAATTTTTTCCGAGACATCTGTCCCGAAATTTCGAGACAACACATAAATACATTTAAAAAAAATGTTATTTGGAATAAGTAATTCGTCTATATTTACCTAAAGTTTGCGACTAGATATATCATAATAAAATAATAACATACACAGTCGTTACAACCATAAAATTTTCTGATTTTTTTTTCTATTGTTTTTGTATCCCATGGGAACTATACTTTTTTTTAATAGGAAGTAGCATATGTGCTATTCCACACCTTAATCTATATCACTACCAAAATCAGCATTTTCAGTGGAATTGAGTGATGGACATCCATACAAACTATCACATTTATAGACAAACTTTAGATAAATATAGACGAATTACTTATTCCAAATAACACATCTTTTTAAATGTATTTAAGTGTTATCTCGAAATTTCGAGACAGATGTGCCGGAAATAATTTAGTCCTAAGGAAGTCTCCGTTTCTTGTCTCTGTTCTTCGAAGTTTAGGCTAATAGGCACTACCTATTCCTATCACTGCTGATCACACAAAGGTACAAATCGCCAAGAATTATATCTATAGTGTATCGCTTTTAAAAATTAAGGCTTTGATACTTTTTACACAACAAACAGCCTAATTTTATGAGATCAGTCGCGTCCGGAAAGTTTTTAAGACACGTTTTCGTTAGATCTTAAGTCGCGTGCGAGATGATTTTGTTTGATGCACGTAGAATTGTTGAATTGCAGTCGAAATTATACATTTAACTGTAAGAAATAAAATATTTTTACTTCGCCAACGTGTATTCGGACTTACGCACGCCGCTGTACTTCTGCACGCGGCTAATCCTATTTCAAACTCGTTGACAAGTCCAGCCTACCATAGAATAACTCTCTCTGTGAATTACATCCATACTAATTAGTTAATTCTCAATCATTTTATATTTGTAATGAATACATTGTAGAAGGACTTGCCTATGCCATTGCTCTACAATGAAGGCAGCCGATCGTCGTACTTGTTAGAAATTTTCATACGTAACGATTTTTACTCTTATTTCGTATGTCGTAGTGTTAGAATACGCTCGCGTTGCGTTCGAGGTACACGTCTATTAAAATTATATGTTTTATGTATAGTATTGTATGATTCCCACCAAAATTACCTTTTATTATTTTGATATTATGTGAACAAATATGTTGTGACGTTGTGTGGCGTCCCCGGCGTGTGCCCGAGCGCTACGGATATCTCAATGTCTAAATTAAAAGTTATTTGTGACGACCTATTACTTTACGCACAAGTGAGTACGCATCTTCCATCTTTTAAACCTCAAAAAATATCTAAATTAAAGCGTTTCGGTCTACAATTGAGGTTAAAAAGCCAATTCTTAGTTAAGTAAAAGTTTATATTAGATAAGTGTAGTGTTAGATGTAACAGTTGTGGTGATAGATCGACATTGCGTATTACGTACACTCAGCAACAGAATGTCTAGTTTTAGTCGTTAAATTCCCAGTTATTATTTATTATTATTGAAGTATAACGTAGTGGTGTCGATAGGTAACGCTGTTGCTGACTGTACCGCGAAGTGTGTGCCACTATTTACCGTCATCACTATAGTATGCAATACGTCCAAGTGTGAACCTAATGTGCAATTCTTCTCATTTCCATATCATCGCGTTTTAGTTATTTAGTTACTGCTGTAAATATAATTTAATGTTATTATGTATTGAAGAAAATAATCTTTTTGGATATGAAAATTTATTGATTGTATTAATTGTACTACACGTTTATTGTTCTGAACATTATTTTTTACAGTTTTAGAATGTTTCGTTAATGTACAGGTGTAAATAAGTGGTAGATGTTCATTTTGTTACGATGCGTAGGGAAGGTAGGATGCGCTGTTGATTGTGAGCCGAACAAGACGTTACATTAGCTCCGTGTAGTGTAACAAACATTTCTATTCGTTTGTAGAAAATCTTACTCAGCAGATTTGTTTACTTCAAGCTTATGGTATAAAAATAAGGAATTTATTTGAATGAATTGTCCAGTTTAATTATGGTATTTATTGATCGTAAGTTGTTATTGATTTGTATGAGTTGTCGGCAGTATTTTGTGAATGTGAACGCATTGGAAGTCTTTTCATATTGTGACTTTGTCGAGTCTTTTAAAAGTATTTCTATGAAAAAAAATAAAAATTAAATAAAACTTGTGACTCAATATAAGCTTTTTATTTACATGAACATATCACATGGAATGTTTACATCATAATATTATAATAAAATACTTTGACATCAGATCTGACTCCTGAGTTGGAGTGTGGGAGGTCAACTCCTCCTCCATATGATGACGAGACCGGTGACGTCACTGGTCGCTAGCAGGCTCTCGTCGTAACTGAAGCTCACGCCGATCACCGGGGATGCGTGACCTAAGAACGATTGAAAAGTTAAAATGTTACAATAGTGCGAACCACCTATTACACTATTTTTATCTTCTATTTCTAATGGACTATAGACACCTACATTTGAACCAATTATTTTTCATCAACTAACGCAAGGTTGAATTTGATTGGCAGTAAAATCCGCGCTGCGCTTCGCCAGATGTGCGTTAATCTTTAAATAAAGATCAGCGCAGTACCAAGTGATGACGCCATCACTTGGTACTAAGTTACGTTACGTTAACATTATGTCCGGTCACACTTATTTTACCTATGAGTTTGCGTCACTGTCAAAATCAAAGTAATCTTTTTCCCGTCACAATAATGTTGCTTTTGGGTTGCTGCCACAAGTTGTCAGTATCATAGTGATGTTTATTCTCGTTACAAGGTTGTTGCTATCACTGCTGTCAGAGGTAAAATAACTGTGTACGGAAACGGACTGTAGTAGATTTGTATAAAAAGAAAAGATGGCGCCAGTAGTACCGATTTTTAACACGCGCCAAAAGATTCTTGTACTTTCGTGTACCTTGAAGTTTATTAACAACGGGATGTTCCGCATGTCCCTCTATGTCTAAGAAGTAGACACAGGAGTCCTCGCTCCCGCTGACGACGCACACGCCGCGTCTGAACGACATGATGGGGCAGAACGTCGACTTGACGCTGTGTTGTGTGTGCAACACGTCGAAACGCTTCTTTAGTTGCAGGTTGCCTTCGCGGTCGGCTATTCTGTAACGATAGGAAGATTTAAGTAAGTACATACAAACGGGGTGTATAAGGAACGTGCACAAACTATAGATGGCACCACAAATCGACACGAGAGCCACGGTGTGGTTAAAAAAGAAAGTTTTCAGATCTGTCATCGTGTTGCCGTCAATGTTTACATTATATTTAAATCGTTTTTAATAATTAAAATTATAAAATATGGGTTCCGGCCGATTAATAATAGTCGTCAGCGTGCTCAGAATATGTCAAAAGGCCAAAAACTCTTTTGAGTCCGAGCATGTCTTAGATGTAGAAGAAACAGTTAGGAATCATGAAATTGCAGTGATAACTGGCAAAATTGTTGCTCAAACGACGATTTCTAAAGTTTATGATGTCAAAATAACTGTAAAGTATTTTCTGCACCCTAATTGCGTAATTTGTTTTGGTTTTGAAACAGATGTCTAAACCATTGCTTCATATGTTCGAAAAACGTATCTGCTCAGCAACGTAAATAACGCAATGAATATTGTTGAATTGTCAAAATGAAACCGATTATGATTAATCGCGTGTTACGCAATTAGGGTGCAGATCTCATTTTTCACGTAAATATTTTGTCTATATGTCCATGTCGCCTTCTTTTCAGCGTGATTGCAAAAGAAATATTAGAAGAGCAAATTGCAAATGTAAGGCAAGCCTATCTGAAAAATGTAAGCATATCTGTGCTTTAATTTACTTTATAAATTCTCCAGATATCTTAAATCGAAAACTAACTAAAATTATTTGAGTTTATGTTACTCACACATTTTTTTGTATTGAATAGTATCTAGTACTACATTCAAAACTAAGCTGCTTTTACAAATGACATTATTAAGTAATTTCTAAATGTTTTCAACTCATCATTAGTCATTACATGTTTTTTACTGTATTTAGCTACTTATGTCGTTTATCACGTAACCAAGGAAAGTGAGTAGGTACTAGAATTTGATTTCTTTTTCTTGTAAGTGTTCGAGCATCCAGAAACACAACAATACATTTTCACTTAGTAATTATGTTTTCACACTTGCACTTCTATAATGAGATTATTTTATAACGTGAAGTGTCAATTTCAAGTAATGATTGCGTAAAAACATCGGATTTCGCCACCAGATGGCAGACCCTTCGTCGTGCACGTTCCCTATGGGGATGCAGGGTTTTTTTTTTGGGTGGGAAATCACCAAATATCTTCTCCCGCTCTGGGTGGCATACTTTTACTGACTAAAACCCACCCGTGTTCCCTCAGTTGCCTGTGCGCCAGGGGCCGCGGTATCTCTTTCGAACAACCCGCACCCCTGGGGGGATGCAGGGGTGAAACTTTTAAATGAATTTTAACGTTGACATAATATAGTATTTGACTAGTGTTGCCCAAATTCAGTCTTGGTCTTGCAGTCTTGGTCTTGTTCTTGCGTTTTTGCAGGACCAAGACCAAGAACAAGACCGCGTATTTTTAGCAAGACCAAGACCAAGACTGACCGTGCAAGACTTGAGCAAGAACAAGACATAGCCTGCAAGACTCTTGCGTCTTGCAGCTAGGACTTAGCGCTATTTCACTGAGTAGTTAGGTGTAACAGTTCGGTGTATAGGTAGGTACGCTTAGGAATTCTATGAGACGCAAAAAACTGTATCAAAGAATATGAAAAACTGGACCTATGCGCATTACGACTAATACCATAAACATAGCGAATAAAAAAATATATATTAAAATCAAACTGAGTGCATGCATAGTTATGTTTTAACCATCGGCACTTTGATAATGCGGCATCAAAGGTTTTGTACTTACTTCTCAAAGAAATTTGCCGCTTTTCGGAAGTACATGGTTATGATACACGCTTCTTTTGAAATCTAAAACAATCGTTGCCGCCACGCCGAAATCATAACATTTGTGACACTATTTGATTGCCGCCATAGGGCGTAGGTATACTCATGCAAGATAATTTCGAATTTCTTATCAAATCTTCAGTTATTTATTAATCTGCTTGATCTTTACTATGGCTATGTTAATTCAAGCTCACAATGTTCCAATTCTAATACGTTTTTCTAAGATTTAAAGTAAACTTTAATAAATAGTAATAGACTAATAGGTAATTGCAAGACTTGCAAGACTCTTGCTGCAAGACCAAGACCAAGACCAAGACTGGGAGCGCAAGACCAAGACCAAGACCAAGACCAGGTGTATTGGCGCAAGACCAAGACCAAGACTGGCTAAGTCTCGTCTTGTTCTTGCATTTGGGCAACACTATATTTGACAGCAAGGGCAGGTTTTTGTTAATTTATAATACATTAAACACACGAGTCTTTTTTGGCAATAAACTATATTATTTGAAATGTATTGGTATCGTAATGTCGCAGCCATCTGCACCCTAATTGCGTAACTCACGAGTCATCATATAATTGGTTTCGTATTGAAACAGATGGCTAAACCATTGCTTCAAATGTTAGAAAAATGTGACTGCTCAACAACGTAAATAACGCAATGAATGTTGTTGAACTGTCAAAATTAAACCGATTATGATTAATCGCGTGTTACGCAATTAGGGTGCTGGTTAAATTAGCCAGCTACTTGGACGCATAGGCCGTTTATTAATCCAATTTAATAGCTGAAGGACAACTAACCAAGTCATTGAGCGCAACGTTTAACCAGATAGCTGAATGTCGTGTAGTCATTTGGTTAAATTGGATATTAATCAATTTGTGATTTCGAAGCTACAACCCAGAGTCGTCCAAACTAGGGGAAGTGTTCATCTAGGTAGTTGTATAATAGACCTCATAAAGGGCTCAAATAGCGGGTTAATGCGTTATTGATTTAAGCATTTATGGTACATTTCGACTATTTTATGTTACATATAATCGGGTCTCTATTAATAAATTACCTGAACAAATACAGCGAGTTATCCGCCGCACTGACAAGCAAGGCAGGGTGTCGCGCCAGCCAGGGGCTCCAACTGAGGCACGTGACGGCCCCGCCCACGATACAGCGCCGCAGTTTGCTCAACCCGCCGCCCATGCTGTCCATGCGGTAACTCACTATAACACCCTGTATTATACAACTTGGTTTATATAAGTACAGTTAGCAGTGAGGTAGGTATATACAACGAGTAACATAATTAACGCAAAACCTCATACACCCAATTAGAGTATTGAGTTAAAAGCATAATACGATGACCAAAACTATTTTTTTTTAAAGCTAACTGATATTATTAGGAAAAACGTGTCGGCCCAAGCATTACTTTATGCATTTAAAATTGAGTCTTATTTCTTCTAATAAATAAGTTAATAAGATTTAACTTTCTTTGGCTCAATCAGTGGTAGGTATGGTAAAATACATAACTATTAAAAAAAAAATCGATTCAGTAGTCATTTAGGAACAAACTACTTTCAAGTCTTGCGTCTATTCTGTTACACCTTTTATAGGTAAAATAATTCGTATTTCCACAATATTCATGTTTATTGTGTGCGTAGGTAACGCATATACCTACCTGTCAAATATCTACCTACTTTGATTAATTTGTCGAACTATTGATAACAAGTAATAATAGCATTTGGAAACATTGCAAATGCACTTTTTACATCTGAAACAGTTACAACACCTATAATTATTGCAATTCATCATAAATATTTTTGTGCGATATTCCATAATCTAAACAGTAATTAAAAAAATGTGTGCAGTCGGGGACCCCCGTCAGGAACAGAGTTCCTTACTTGACACTCGCACACACACACATTCGTAAATAATAGGAGAGAAAGTAGCACTGAACATAACACTTTTTCTATATAGGACGATTTCTACCAGTCCACTCCTACCGCGGTACAATAGCATATTATAAGATAAAAGACTACGTTGAAGACAGGGAAGTTTGGCATTAATTCCTTCTGCACATGTGGCTTCCCTGGTACCTCATTAACACCAAAACTGTGTGAAAGTCTATTAACTGCTCCCAAATTGCAATGTTAATTTTTATTCTTTTTATTTTTTTACAATGTCTGACATATTCTCGTCATTATTTGACATTATACATCAATTTTACTAATATTTATTATTAGTGATTGTCATCGAAATCATGTCACTTGGTTCAAATAGATTCATTTTATATAGGTAGATTCTTTTACACATTGTGAATGAGAGAACGTTGTAGGCTTTAGAGACTAGATTTGTAGACGTTTTTCTATTCTGTATTTTAATTCCTCTAAGTACCTGGTACTTATTGACTGGCCTGCACTGTCCTCCCATACCTATTATCATTGTAATTTGAAAACATTGTAAAAGCCAATTATTTTAAAAAGAGTAACCATGGAGTTTCTTGCCGGCTCTTCTCCATAGGAAACGACAAATTGGAACCGTGCACCTAGCTTCTGACGTTTCATAAGTGCCCATGCAGGCTTATGTGAAATAAAATATTTTGATTTTGATTTTTGAATAGGTAAATATTTGACAGCTATTTCTCACGTAGCTAACTTTTAGAATGCACGCTTTCAAACTTTTGCACTCTAGGCATTTAGGTATTTTAAGTTTAATTTCAAATACTTGGGAATATTTGCAATAAACACTAGATTCCACTGATAAATACCACAAACAAATTCTTCAAACTATTAACTATTCTTGGTAAAATATGCAGCAACTTACGACTTCTCGGTATTTATAATCACGTCTAAAATTAGTGGCTAGCTGAAAACACTCGTACTTTGTCATTGGCCGCCCAGAACATTCTGCCGCTGGACTCGCATGCGATGGAGAGCACTCGGCCTCCCAGGATACTGCTGCCACCTGGACAAAGAAGTATACCGTAACATAACATAATGCTTGCAATCCCTGAACAGTTAGGCAGACGTGTACCTTTAGAACTCCATTTCGCCAGTTACATTTAAGTCGTATATAATAGGGGGCAAGCTTATTGCCATTAACGGGGCATAAATGCAGAGTCTGTGCTGTTTCTAAGAAATTCCTTATGAGAAAACCCAATTACACGTTGCCCAATCTGGGAATCGAACCAGGACCTCACGCTCGCGACCACTAGATCAACGAGGCAGACCGTCTGTTTTTAGTGATTTCAGAGGCAGATTAGGTGTTTGCACATACAAAAACCATGTCAAACCCTTTAAACAACCTTATTAAGTGTGTGTGAAAACAAAAGGGTTTAACTACCACTACACACCATCTCCCGCCACGTCAGGTGCGCCTTGAAACGTCGGTGTCGGTCCGAATTCCTAATTTCATTATAGGTATTACACCCATTTTTGAAAAGGGTCTTAATTAGATTCTAAAATGCTAATAAACCACTAAATATCAGAACATTTTTATTCGATTAGTGCCATAAAATTTAACGTTAACGCTAATTTAACGTTAAATGAAACTCTCACTAAGGCCTCAGCACCCATAATGTGTAACACTCTCTCTCTCTCTTCTTCTTCAACCCTTGGCCACCCATGTGTAACACACTATCACTCAATTTCTAATCCATTGCTTTAGATTTTCAAAAAATGTCAGTAACGTAAATAACCCAAATTAATGTTGTTAAACTGTCAACATGAAAGCTATTGCTACTGTTAGTGTGTTAAGCAATTACCCGGCAGTACAGACCTACTTATATTATTCATTATTCTACAACCACAAACACCACGTATTTTTTTTTTCACCGTAGCGCTCTCTATTTTCCTATTCCGACATTGCACATTATTTGCACCATCAATGACGAATGTCGCGCGTCATTCATTCATGATTCATATATTTTGTTTACTTATATTATCGATAAATTAAATAGACAACAGAGATATACTTAGTGGTGTCACTTACCTCTTGGATAAATTCCAGTAGATATGTTGAGTACTTCCACCATACCTCTTGCGTTTCCAGCCTGGGGTTTATTTTTAAGGATAATATTGATATTTTAACTTCTCTTGCTTCTGGCTCTGATATTAATTGAACGAAAATATAAAGACACTGACAGGGAACACACACCCTAAACATAGAAGCTTGAAATCTTCCACATGGGATCTTTATATAACGAAGGTGAGCATTAAGGTGGACCAAGGTGAGTGCAGGCAGGCTAAGGAAGCAATTGATGGCCGCCTAACGAAATAGTTTCGACAAACTAAACAAAAGCTGCGTACAGTTATACAGCAGCTTTAACTATCCATGGGTAATTGAATAAACCCTTTTTTGTCATAGGAGTCACAGTCAGTCCGCTGTGCAGGGCTTGCAAGAGACTGCAGGTCATGTGCTTCTCAACTGCCAGGTGGTCGCCACGTACAGGGCAAAGAACTTCGGTAACCCAGGTGAACCCTACGTGAGATCGTCGGTTATACCAAAGCGTTGCTGGGGTTCCTTGAACAACTGGGGCAGCTCGAATAATAAATTTTCCCACCCGTACGCAAAACACGCGCATTGACGAGGAGTTGCAGACACCTGCAGCCCGTATTACTTAAGGGGCTAAGTAGCGAATGATACTATAAATAGAAATATGTAACTTACCGTTGGAAAAACCCACCCAGCGCACGGCTTATTGCAAATCTATGTATGGAGGCTTTTTCCTGGTATTTGAAACTACAAGTAAAACCTAGATACTATTTAAAGAACTGCGATAACAAATATGCAAATGAATGTACCAGTACGTAGCTACTTATAGTCCAATATCCTACCACCCCGTTATCTAGCTAGGCTCATGTCAAGTTTATTTGCAGGGTGTAAAAGAGGCACCGCGAGAGAACCTCGGCAGCCAGCTTTTTCAGCCGAAAGACGTCCACTGGTGGACATGAGCTTACCCAAGCTCCGCACTTGGACCGGTTCTGTACGTAAAGAATACCATGTACCAACCTAATACGAAAGTAAAAGTCTATTTCGTTTTGTTTTGTTGAGCTCCTTAACTTCTGAGTTGAGCTATACTATGAAGGCATGCTTGCACTGACTGACAAGTCCACTCTAAATCTGTGTGGCTATTTCCTCAAAAGAGCATTTCAGACATAAATCTACATTGTCCGCACATGATCTGACCAAGATTATGTCTGGAGTTTAAGACAGACTTTGAACCCCGAGTTTGTTACGCCATTTCTTATCAGGGGTAATTAGATAGGACATGTCGACTCCATGTAGCTTTTTTATGTGCCTTGTGTAATTTACTCCGATATTATTTTCATTTCATTTCATCAAAAGGATACAATAACCATATTATTATTAGCTGGCTGGAACACACAGCATAATAAGGGAGCTCCCAGCTGGTCGGGTACGGCCCTCAGGCGTCGCTTAGCCGACACCTCCCACAGGCTGAGTGCGCCATCTAGCGCGCATGTCACAAGCAACTCGTTTGAGGCTGACCAGTCGCAACCTAGCCGAAGGGGGAAATAAGTTATATGGTTATTACATAATTAGACGAGACATAGGAACAAAAATGGTCAGGGTAAAGCCGTGGTCGCATGCTTGTACTAGGAACACCTACAAAATTATAATGGCCTGCGACCACAGCTAAACCCTGACCATTTTTGTACCTATGTCGTGATTTCTGTCTGAAATATTTTATTAATTCGTACTTTTTAGAGCGTGATTTTTCAGCAGTCGGGTTTTAGGTTTTGAACTTACTTTTTATTTATATTAGGTCTTTACCTATGAAATTGCCGTTTTGCAGTACTGGCCATTTCAAATCAAAATAATTTTTGTTTGGGTAAGAATTCTAATTTCAAATTAATTTTATTTTAAAAACATGGATTTTTTTTTCCAAAAGTAGTCATTTGTTTATTGATTAGTGTTACATTTTCATCGCATTTCAATCTTTTTCGTCATCATGGATACGTTAAAAATTCGAGTAATTATGGAATATGAGTACCGTCGTGGCAGCAACGCGGCACAAGCGGCACGCAACATCAACGACGTTTACGGAGCTAACACTACAAATCAACGCACCACCTGTTATTGGTTTGCTCGCTTCCGTTCTGGAAATTTCGACCTGAAAAATGAACCTCGCGGTCGTCCGAAGACTTTGGTCGACAATGACGAATTAAAGGCGATTGTGGAAGCTGATGATACACAATCTACGGCTGAATTAGCAGCAGCTTTCGACGTTAGCGTCAAAACAATATTGGTCCATTTGCGTCAAATTGGCAAGGTAAAAAAGCTTGACAAATGGGTGCCCCACGAACTCAATGATCGTCAGCGCGAAGTACGCGTCGAGACGTGCCTTGCACTGCTCAACAGACACACAAATGAAGGAATTTTGAACCGCATTGTTACCTGCGACGAAAAATGGATTCTGTTTGATAACCGCAAGCGCTCAGCAAGTTAGTTGGATCCTGGTTCAGCACCTAAACAATGCCCTAAACGAAAACTTACCCCTAGAAAAGTGATGGTCACTGTTTGGTGGTCTAGCGCCGGTGTGATTCATCACAGCTTCTTACCAAACGGGGTGAGCATTACTGCAGATGTGTACTGTGAAGAACTGAACACAATGATGGAGAAGCTGGCACATCTCCAACCAGCATTGGTCAATCGCTCGTCTCCGCTGCTCCTGCACGACAACGCGCGACCTCATACTGCACAGCAGACGGTCTCCAAGTTGCAAGAACTGGGGTTGGAAGCTCTCCGTCATCCGCCCTACTCACCATACCTTGCGCCTACAGACTACTACTTTTTCCAGAATTTGGATAACTTCTTGGCGGGAAAAAAATTCAATACCCGAGAGGCAGTACAAAATGCCTTTGAAGAATTTGTTGCCTCCCGTCCAGCTGATTTCTTTAAGAAGGGCATCAATAAACTGCCACTGCGATGGCAAAGATGCATTGATTGCATGGGTGATTACTTCGATTAATACAAATAAAAAATACATGAAAAAAATTCGTTTAAATTTTTTCATACAAAACGGCAATTTCATAGGTAAAGACCTATTATTATTTTGGGGTTAGCTCGCAATGTAGGTATACACGCTGCTTTTTTTTTAAAGCAGCGTGTATATTTTTGAAATGTGCTAATCGTTCCGTTTCATTTGATACCCAACACGGCATCTTTGTAACAAAAGCCTGGTTCGTCACTTTATCTCTAGTCTAGAGAGCGACATCTTCATTTTAATGTGACGTCACATAGCAGCGGAAAATCAAGACGCTTCCAACGATACCTCATTTGAGGATTTGGTTTGTTTTTTTTTTTCAAATGATGTGCAGTTCAGAAGTTACGAAAGAACATATACATTGGTACATAGCGTTCAAAACATAACCCTCGTCGTAGTCAGGTGAAAATTACTCCTGTATCTGGTAGAGGCTGTATCAAATGTAATCATTGTACAGCTCCTTTTTTTTTCGCGAGGCGAAAATCTGAACTAACTTCGCAATTTTGATTTTTCAATACAATTTCACGAATTTTTCCCAACAACACCAATGTCAATGTCATTCAAGAGCCAAACGATCCTTGTATCACTTGCACTTGTGTGCTACACACGCACATTTTGCCAGTTATGTCATAATATTTTTTTATATAATAAACTAGCTGACCCGACAGACGTTGACGACAGACGTCTTAACTATGAATATTCAAATCGCGACTTTTTTATTCTTTCATAAGAACCTTCTCCTGACAAACACAAATATAACAAAAAAAGAATTAGCAAAATTGGTCCAGCCGTTCACGTGTGATGCCGTGACCAAGGGAAATAGGGATTCATTTTTATATATAATATAGATCTATCTATGGGGGAGTAGGGAAGGACCAAAGAAACGATCGGGGGTTTCCGAGATGACGATTACATAATACAGAAGTATGGGAGAAAGAAACATGTCGCGCCAACACGAATAATTTGGGATAACGGGGTATGGATGAGATAGGGTGGCGTGTCGTTCTTAAAGATCGAGCATAAATCTAGATACCAGGCTGAGGCTCACACTACACTTTGCCCGGGTATACAGGTTGAAATTGAAAACATGCGACAAACCGAAATGGGAGATTGTACTCATCATTATGAACAACTTTTACTAAGGGACCAATGATGCAATCGCGAAAAAAAAAACATCTGTTCCCTACATTTATGTTCGCATATAACTCGTCAAAATGTAGGGAACAGCTGTTTTTTTTTGCGATTGCATCTTTGGTCCCTCAGTAAAAGTTGTTCATAATGATGAGTACAATCTCCCATTACGGTTTGTCGCATGTTTTCAATTTCAACCTGTAGAACCGACGTTCGCTTAGCAGTCGTACTTGCAACAGTTGCGATTAAACCAACAATGCAGTTGTGTAGTAAAACGTATAAAAGTCGAGCCTCTTCTGACTCCCACGAGCAGAGTAGCGTGGGGCCTATCTGTCAAGGTGATTTCTTTTTTGTTCATGTATTATTTTGTAAAGAAGGAAATTGATAGCGCACACCATCATATGCATCTAGCAGTCATTCAAAAATTATTATCAATTTCCTAGAACCACAGGATGCTCTTCAACTGACGCATATTATAATAGATTATTTATATTAAAAGTGTTGCATAATAGTGACACTAGCAAGGTTGGCATGTATTCAGATTTTTTTAGCCATACAGCGGTGTCAATTGGGCATTTCGTTCATTTTTACCGAAAACGATAGAAATTTTCGTGACTGCATAAATAGTTATGAAAATATCCTGACCATTTGGCGATTGGAGGACTCCAGCTCAAAAGACGATTTCAGACACCAATCTACATGGTCTTCATATAATCTGACCAAAATTATGTCTGGACTTTAAAAGAAACTGTGACCTCTGAGTTTGTTTCGGCCTTTCTCCTCAGAGTAGTCAGATAGGAAACGAAGACCTCAATTACTTTTTAAAATATGATTGACGTGTAAAAGCATCTGCACGGTACCGACTCGTCTTTACCGGGAACTTCTTTATACAAGCAACCACGATCGCACGGACGTAAAATTTCGCGGCGGGATTTTTTAGCGCACTCGATCTTCAACGCACTGCTTAACGCCTAGAGTTGAAAATCGAACAGTGTGTTTTTCGACATGCTGGGATGCACTCTATTGGATTCTCAATGTTCGGTTCAACGCCGACAGTTTAAAATCCAGTGCGCGATAAAATCCCGCCACGTTCCTCCAGTCAGGAGGATATATTTTTTTCCATATACCAGTGACAGGCTTGGTGTGTCCATCCAGGATGAAAGACACGCGTGGTGGTGTGGCCGTGACGTCACAGATGGACACGGTGCCGTCGTCTGAGCCACAGCAAAGCTTTGAACGATCATTGTTCGCGAACTTGACAACGCTGACTTGTTCCGTGTGCTGGGGACATAAAAATTTACATGTGTATATAATATCACGTACTTATGTAATCCCTGAGCAGAGATGCAGTAGAGCAGTGATGGCCCAGTGGTAAAGACCGTGACTTACGAGTTGTAGGTCGTAAGTTCGAACCCAGACAGGCGTTTTACTTTGTGTAAATTATTTCATCACCACTGCTCTCAAAACGGTGAAGGAAAACATCGTGAGGAAACCGGCATGTCCTAGAACCAAAACTTCGAAGATATGTGACATCTACCAATCCGCACTGGGCCCGCGTGGTTGATTACGGCCCACTCCCTCTCACAATGAAGAGGCCTGTGTCTGTGTCCCAGCAGTGGGAACGTTATAGGCTGATTATGAATATTGTGATGTAATCCCTGAAGGGTTAGGCAGACGCATAACTATAATAGTATAACCACATTTCGTCAGTTTTTCCCATACAAATCCAGACTCCGAGCTGCTACTGAATTATTCGTAATGGAAAATTCCTACAACCGAACTCAGGACCTCATGCTTAGCAGTAAGTAACGCTTGCGATCATTAAGCTAACGAAGTAATCTGTCAATCCCGGCTAATGAGACACAAATAATTTTCTATTGTATAACCGATAGGTTCCGCACCGGACATAACCGGCATTGTCACTGTATTACTTTTTCATAACGAACTTAGTTGTATGGATGATTTTATTGATTATAAACATGTTAAGCCATTTATATATGTTACGGTCGCGAATCATATTATTTTAATCAACATACAATCTTGCACTGACCTGCAAATTGCAATAAGCGTAAGATAATTTGAATTGCGTGGGCTACCCCGGAGCTTCCACGTTAAATCTAACTGTAAATCATTGTTGCTTGCGTATTGCGCTTTGATACAAAATACACATCTATTAAAATATAACTGGACAGAGTTTAATTTAAGAAAACAGGGCCATCCTGCACCTAAATATTGAATCCACTAACTAGTCTGTATGGTCCCACTGTAGAACAAAGGCCTCCCACTCCCTTTTCCAAACAACAATCGAAGTCTAATCCCGAATCGAATTCGATTCTAAAGTGCTAATAAAAAACAACATTTTTATTTAGTCGATTAGTGCCGTAAAAATGCATTTAAATATTACATTTTCAAACGCGCGTAATTTGTCGAAAACGCTGGACGCAGTGGATGTCATATTGCTCTGTGGGTATGACGTCAGTTTGCTGTGTAGACAAATGCGCTGATATTTTATATGTTAATTGTTTATAATTAAAAAAATGAGTTATTGTTCTACTTATCGTTGGTTTGCTGTTCATGAATGCAAAATATTATTTTAAAAAATTACTTTAGTTACGAAAATAATATAAATACAAAGTTGTTCAATTAACACGCCGTATGACGTAATAACATGGCGGCTACTATTTAAAACTGAAATCTTTGAATTGAATTTTAAAATTTGTTTTGTTATTTCATGAACTAAAACTAACATTTTCCGACTGCATTTTGCCCAAGCTATCTCAATAATATATTATTAGATTTTTTTCTGATATCGAGTAAAATACCCTATTCTATCCTTTGCCAGTCCTTTCGTCTCACCATCTTCATTCTCATCACCTAAATAAATATTTGTAAAATAAAATGCATATACATAATTCTATTTTAAAAGTTTACCTGATCAAAGATGTGATGTACTCCTGAGAATGCGTAGTTCTCTGATATTGTCATATCATTCTTCTTCTTTGCACCTGACGGTGTCTCATCCACCAGGATACTTGCCTAAAACATATTAATTTAATAGCCTTATTATGCTACTAAGTTTTGCCAGTGGCTTTGCCCACATGGAGTTCGGAAATTATCCCACGGGAACGTACTACCGGGATAAAACGCATAAATCCTACAATATGTTAATCAAGGTTATAAACTACATATTATGTGTGCCATATTTCATCCCAATCCGTTCAGCTGTTTCTGTGTGATTCAAAATCAAAATCAAAATCAAAATCAAAATATTTTATTTCACATAAGCCTGCATGGGCACTTATGAAACGTCAGAAGCTAGGTGCACGGTTCCAATTTGTCGTTTCCTATGGAGAAGAGCCGGCAAGAAACTCCACGGTTACTCTTTTAAAAATAATTGGCTTTTACAATGTTTTCAAATTACAGTGATAATAGGTATGGGAGGACAGTGCAGGCCAGTCAATAAGTACCAGGTACTTAGAGGAATGAAAATACAGAATAGAAAAACGTCTACAAATCTAGTCTCTAAGGCCTACAACGTTCTCTCATTCACAATATGTAAAAGAATCTACCTATATAAAATGAATCTATTTGAACCAAGTGACATGATTTCGATGACAATCACTGAAAATAAATAGTAGGTAGTAAAATTGATGTATAATGTCAAATAATGACGAGAATATGTCAGACATTGTAAAAAAAAAAATATTAACATTGCAATTTGGGAGCAGTTAATAGACTTTCACACAGTTTTGGTGTTAATGAGGTACCAGGGAAGCCACATGTGCAGAAGGAATTAATGCCAAACTTCCCTGTCTTCAACGTAGTCTTTTATCTTATAATATGCTTTTTTGATAAGGACACGTTTGATGTGAGTTTTAAACTTTCCATCGCTAAGTTCTGTAACCGACTTTGGCAACTTGTTATAGAAGCGGATACTGTTTATTAGAAATGACTTGCTAGTTTTAGTTAATCTAAATTTTGGAATCACAATTTCATCTTTACTACGTGTATTTAGATTATGGAAATCGCATCTTTTTTTGAAAAGACCTAAGTTTTTGCGAACATACAAGATATTTTCTAGAATATAAAGAGAAGGCAGAGTAAGTATATCAATTTCGTTGAATTTGTTTCTAAGAGACTCGCGAGGCCCCATTTTATAGATTGCGCGGATTGCCCTTTGAGTAACGAACATCCAAAAATCTAAACTTTCACATTAAAAAATGAAAATAGAATATTATTCTGGATATTTTCTCATAGAGGTCCTCTTTTGTGGCTCTTTTTTGTCTATTGGGAAGCCTATTTTTTCTCTTGGATGGACCAGAGTGTCTTGGTGTTATCTTAATGTACTGCTTTTTGAAATTATCAAAGTAAAAGCAGTTGTTCCATTATTTCAATAAGATCATTATTGAAATAAGTACAGGCAGTCCTCGACTTACATCGTTTCGATTTACGTCGTTTCAAGTTACGTCGAACAATGTTTTGACACTATTCCTCAAGCATACGTCATTTGTTTCGATTTCCGGCATAGGAGAATTCACTTGTCGCGATGCCAATGACCGTGGGGCCGGCGGGGCGCGGTGTCAAAGTACGGGGATTACCCCGCACATGCTGCTGATTTTGTTTAGTGACTTCAGGAACAACGGACAATCAAGACGTAGTACTTACATTAGTTTTTTTGCATCTTTCATAGTTTTTGTTTTTACATACATATTTAAGTGAATTTTAAAATATGCCACCTAAACAAGACAGTAATAGTGAAGTGAAGAAGAGAGTAAGAAAGACAATTACAATGGAGGTTAAATCTAAGATTTTAAAACTCAAAGATCGCGGTTGTTCGACTTCATCTATTGGACGAGAACTTAATTTATCACGCACGACGGTACAAACAATATTGAAAGATAAAGAAAAACTCTTAACAGCTCTACCTTCCGTCTCTTCAAACAGCACTATTATACGAAAAAGGAATGCTTTAATTTATGATATGGAAAAACTCTTGTACACTTGGATTCAAGATCAAACTCAGCGACGGGTTCCTCTAAGTTTGGCTATTATACAAAATAAGGCGCTGAGTATCATCAACACACTGCAAAATAAACGTGGCGAGAATAATAGTGAAGAAACAAAATGTTTTTCTGCCAGTCGCGGATGGTTCATGCGCTTTAAAACGAGATATTCGTTGCATAACATTCGAGTGCAAAGAGAAGCTGCTAGTGCCGATCATGTGGCTGCTCAGAGTTATCCTGGAATATTAAAGGAAATTATCGAAAGTGGACACTATTCGCCTAAACAAATTTTTAACGTGGACGAAACTGGTTTATTTTGGAAAAAATGCCTTCTCGTACTTTTATATCGCAGGAAGAAAAGTCTATGTCTGGGTTTAAAGCGGCCAAAGATCGTTTGACGTTGTTATTGGGTTCGAATGTTGAAGGTGATCTTAAATTGAAACCCCTTTTGGTTTATAGGTCTGAAAATCCTCGAGCTCTTAAAAATTACGTCAAGAGTACTCTTCCAGTTATATGGAAGGCTAATCCAAAGGCATGGGTTACATCAATACTTTTTGAAGAATGGTTTACTGAGCATTTTATACCTGAAGTGAAACAGTACTGTTTAAACAATAATTTGGCTTATAAAGCTTTACTTATTTTGGACAATGCTCCCGGCCATCCTGTGCGTATTGCCGATATCGATCCTCAAATCAAAGTTTTGTTCCTGCCTCCAAACACCACTTCGTTGTTACAGCCGATGGATCAAGGAGTTATAGCGTCTTTTAAGGCCTATTATCTCAGGAGAACTTTTTCGCAGGCTGTAAAGGCTAATGAAAATGATGGCATGGAGCTGAGAGATTTTTGGAAAAGTTATAATATCTTGCAATGCGTAAAAAATATTGCTGCTTCATGGGATGAGGTGACACCCAACAATTTAAAAGGAGCCTGGAAAAAGTTATGCCCATTTTTTTTTAAGCCATCTGAAAGTTCTTCATCTACAGATCAACCAAATATCGATGAGATCACAACTGACATTGTTCATTTGGCTAACCGTTTGCCTGACATTGCAGTTACTGCTGATGATATTGATGATCTGTTATGCTCACATTCGCAAGAACTGACTGATGAAGATCTTATTGAATTGGAGGCACAAGTACAAAAGGAAGCAATCGAGTCACAAGAAATAGCTTCTTCTATTAGTAACTCTGAAAAAGAACTTACACTAAAAAAACTTTCCGTAGCCTTTGCAAATTTGGAGAATGCCATGAAATTTTTGAAGAAAATGATCCTAATTTTGAGAGAAGTTTCAACGTTAATAACAAAATTTGTGCAGCCTATCAGTGTTACCAAGATCTGTATGATAGCAAGAAGAAAGAAGCGAAGCAATCTAGAATTGATAGTTTCTTTAAGCCAAAAGTTTAATTTATTATTTCTCATTACATATTTTGATTACATATTAAACTTTTATAATTATTATTAAAATTAATAACACACAAATACCAAAAAAAACTAGCAATTTCATAGGTGCATATACAGGGTGATTGGAAGATGGGTGCAAAGCTTTAAGGTGAAGATAGTATAAACAATTTAGAACCATTTAAGCCATGGTTGTCTTAGACGAAGTCTTACCAATTTTTTTTTTTAATAAGGTTTAAAAGACGTATTGTACAATTTTTTTATTTTTTCTGAGCTTTAAATGTCTGTAAAAAAAATGTCTAATGACACAGAAGCCTAAAACATGTTTTGCTTGATTGCTTACACATTACTTTAATTAAATAAATAAAAAATGAATTCATTTATCATTCAATTTGGCCATAATTATGCAGTTTACATTAAATTTTGAGAATTTCCGAAAAAAAACTTAAAAATTTGGTTAAAAATATTTGGTAAGACTTCGTCTAAGACAACCATGGCTTAAATGGTTCTAAATTGTCTGTACTATCTTCGCCTTAAAGCTTTGCACCCATCTTCCAATCACCCTGTATAAGTAATTACTTTAAGAACTTACTTTTGATAATAAAGTATGTATATCCTTTGTTATAAATGCAGTATTTTTTTTTAATTTCGAGTCCGTGTGGATCCTAACCCTTGAGTTTTACATGTAAACATACGAAAAATAATGTCTCGACTTACGTCGTTTCGATTTACGTCGCGTATTTCGAGAACCTAACATGCCGTAAGTACGAGGACTGCCTGTACTGTTTGTGTCCAAAAGAATGTAAAAGAATTTCCATCGTTACTCTTTTTTTTCAAATAACTACTATATCACGACTTTTCAAGCTGTGTTGTTAGCTGTATTTCTTTTCGATTCGTGAAAATATGTAGTCAACTAGAATCAATTGTGTTTTCTTGTAAGTGTTGACGTTCAAAAGTGCCTATGGTCTGGTATTGGAAATGAGAAGTTACCTTGCTACTAGATCGTGGTCGAGAGGAAGATGAGCTGATTGAAATGTTGTCTTGTACTCCATACCGACGCTGCAGCAACTGACTCCTTACGTTTATGTATTTCTTTATAGTCTCTATGTCCTACAATGGGTTTGTAAAAAGAAATATCAGTAAAGTATAAGATACAATACTAACTATTCTAAACTTAGATGTTTTATTAATTGTTACCTTAAATTTCGCATTTTCTCTCAGAAGCTGGCTTCGGCGTCGTATGTAGAGAGTTTCTATACAAAATAAAAACGAGATATTAGAGTAACATAACGTGTACCGACTGTTTAATTGAAAAACATTCAATTGTATTCTGGATTGTGTTAGCACAACACTATTTTACATTTGCACTTGTTTCTCAATCTCCTGGACAGGTCCATTGTGGAACTGGAGCGTATTAGCTATAATATTTAAGAAGAAATAGGTCTTTTATCGAATGGATTATATCATACTTACTGAAATTTGGATTGTTAGGTGCCCTGTACGCATTGAACCGTGCATCCAGCGCGAATATCTGTTGTTGAAACGCCGCCGCCATTATTACCAATAATTATATGTAAACACAATACACTGCACACCTTATTGATCTTTTAAATTATCGTTTATTTACTGTTTTTACGTAAATCATTCACGAAAACAAAACATTCTTGTGAGTAGTTGGCAACTGTCAACTTTGACGTTTGTTTTGACAGGAAACAGCTGTGCGTTGTGCATTTACAGAGGTAGGTTGGAAATTAATTCAAAATCATTCGAATACCATAAACACTATCAATATTTGCTAATAGCCTGTAGTTTGGTTGCCAAGCATTTATTTTTCTCTGAATATGATATAATCAGCTTTGTGATCAGTATGAAATTGAACTATTCCAATCAGAATGGTGATGCAATGAGCATCATGTCAATATAAATAAACATAATATCATGTCAATTGCTATGTAGGTACCTATATGAAACAAGTTTAAAAAGTAATTTATTCAAATCTTGACCTTAGTCAATTTTATCGAGTCGTTAATGCAGCCGGACCCAAAAAGTCCATTTGTCACACCCACACGAGGCGAGCAGGCGAGTTCGTCGCGCGTCCTCCACGCGCGGGCTGCGGCCGGCTGAGGCCAGCGATTTCCTAGAATCCTTATTTCCGATCCGAAATACTCGGCGCGTTGATACCAAGAAATCTTGGCGGCGTTATTCTGGGGCAATGCCGTGTAAAACCCGAAACACGTAGCTTTCTAGCGAGGTGGCTCTGCCCGCCGTTATAAATAATCAGAATGCGTAAAAAGGAGTCGGTGACCCTCAATTACACACTCATCATTTCTCGTACCGAGAAACATATTTTCTGCTTCTCTTACAATTATATTTTTCAGATGAACCGCATCCTCGGGGGATTCGAAATAAAACTGCGTAAGTAGTTGTAGATATTTTAAAATTTCGTTATACATAACTAATGAATGAACATACCATACATCGTAACATGTAAAATCCATAATACAACAAACGTACGTATAAATGACAACGTGATACAATCCAGTGAACAGTTACATATACCGACTTTATATTTACAAATTACAACTATGAGACGGATTAGTGCTTTACATGGATTCGATTCAGGACAAATAAGACTATTAATATAGTAACAGACGTCTCTATTGTAAATATTCGCTGCAAATAAATTAATGACTTACACATCGTTCTCATAAACAAGTTACACTGATCAATCTTAAAAATATGTAGTTGACTATTGTTTATTGTACCTAAATAGTTAAAAAAATATTTGCATTGACTTAAAAGAAATGCATGGAGTGTAAAAAAGTCACTATAAACTATAACACGTGAACATTTAAATCAGTCAGTCAAAACTTAAATAAAACTATGAAGGCAAGTATCACTAAGGACCACACTGAACACCGAGACGTAATATTAATAAAAACCTCTAAGACTTGATTTACTTACATAGTTAACTCACGATATTTATGTACAGACGAATCTATAACAATACGCCTCAATGGACAATGACGTCTTACTAATAATATTTTTTAATAGTTTTTATACAATTAAAAACATCTACATTAAGTTATATGTACCTATATACATAATTTCGTTAAATTCATTATAATATCAACATAGTTTTAATTTATTTTCGCCGATAAGCAACACAGACAGTCGGAATTCATTCAAACTTAATAACTATTCAGATTTTTTTCAGCGCTTGCTTACAAGTTAGCGGGCCGTATGATGCACTTAAACTTTATACCCCGTATATTTGATTGAAAAAAAATAAATAATATAATCTGTGGTTTGAGCCATACGCTACTAGCTAGTGCAACTTCGTCTAATGACGTTACTCGTTTGCAAATTAATTTCTGAAGATATCCCATTTCAACGGCTTAATTTGTTTGCGAGAAATACTATGAAGAGCTTATTGAGATAACTAATTAAATAAGCTCCTGCATTGAAAGACCGAATTGGAAATTTAACGAAATTTTTAGTTTTAATTAATTAATTAAATTCTGCGTTGTAAAGACCACAGTGAATATAAGTTGGTATATATCTACTTTATTAAGCGAAAATGTGTAAGCTGCTTAGCATGAGCTGGCTTTGTGGTAGATATTTTTTGCTTAGACCGAAATATTTCAATAAGTATGAAGGCGTTAGTAACGACATTAGAGATCGAAGGGAACTAGGCAGGTGACCATGTGTACCCATTCAATGAAACACGCCACACTGACGCGGCCGCACCCCTACAATTACTATTACCACCTAATTACGAAAATTAAATAATAAAAGTCGCGTGACTTTGTTTTTCATTTACGTTTCAATATGGCGCAGTGTATCAAGTGCAGTAATGAGCCCCTTAGCTTGCATGACATGCGATATTACATTATATTAATATAGATAATATTGGCGGATTTAAAACTTAAATTTTAATATAATATATGCTAAAACAATGGCATTACGTAAAGCACCCACACACGGACAGCTGCGTTATATTTTTTACATAATCTCTTACGTAACTGTGCAATTCTGCCTAAATTAGAGAACTTTTCAGTCGGAAGAGAGTCGATACGAAATAAACAGAACTATCAAGTAGATACTGTTGATTTTCCAGTAAAATGCAATATATTTTTAACCAGCGCTCCGCGTCGCTTCGTGCACGTCTGCAAGTCTTTGAAATACGCGTCGGCTACATTGAAAAGCTAGCTCGTAAAGTTTCAATTCGTATCGACTCCATTCCAAAGTAGGAAAAGCAATTTCCGGCTTTAAACTTACATAGCTAATTTAAAACTATAGGAAATCGCACAGAACGATAGCTTTTGAGGTCTGACGTGTAACAGGCAAGACCCGGCTTCTAAACTATTGCGGAAATGTTACGACGTGGACGCAACCTGTCTTATAAGACAATATGACAAAACTCAAGCAGAACAAGCAAAACTCTTGTGCGTTTTACAACAAACCTTCCTATCCAAGATTGCATCAATGACAGAACAAGGAACAGTTGTATATCATAGTACCTAATTAATCTTGTAAATCTAAATTATCCAGCACCCTAACTGCGTTACACACTCAATCAGAATGGGAATCATTTTGAAAGATATTGCTATACCATTGCTTTATATGTTCGTAAAATTTGACTGCTCAACAACGCAATGAACGTTGTGGAACTGTCAAATTGAAAACCATTGCTACTGATAGTGTGTTACGGAATTAACCCCCGCAGGATGGACATTACATATTAACCTAACTAAAATTACTCTTACAGTTACACAAAACTACCGAGTAGTATTTTTAACAAAGCTCTAAAGACCAAAACTTTAGGTTTCCATTGTGATTTAAGTTCTTCATATTGTGTAGTTTAGACAATACTTCTATTATTTTCATATTCCAACGGCTCAAGTGGAACATTAATTTCAACGGAACTCGTAGCGCTCTATCTAAATCCCTCTCTGAAGTTGTTTAACACCGTATTCTGTGGTTCTTAAGATTCAAACTCCAATACATGTAATATAATAACCGCAACCTCCAATAAACGCATGAATTATTCGAAGCATGCCTTCAATTTAAAACAACAGAGGGATTATTGCGTATAGGTCGCTAATATTATTTATCTGTATGAGGATATTATAAACTTTTCAGGAGAAAAATATCGCCAGGTGATCCCGGAAAACAACAATGTTAATGCTCTGTTTATAGCCTAGGGGCCATTCAAGTATTACGTAAGCAGATTTTTTGCGATAATTAACCCCCCCCCCCCTCCTCCTCCTCCTCGTCAGCAAAAGTAAACAAAGCTCTTACCTCCCCCTCCCATGCTCACGTAAACATTGGTACATGCATTTTTCAATGTGTTCTGGTTTATTTATTGATTCATGAACAGCAGTTAAGTCTAGAAATAAGGACTATTCCTTATTTCTAGTTTTGGAATAGAGGACTTTATCGCATAAAATATTTTTTTAGCAAATTTTATTGAGATGGAATTCAGTTATTATAATCTTTATATATTAAATTTAAAAAAATACTTGAATGTCCCCCTACTGATAAATATTAATTAATTGATTTACTGTTATTAGGAAACTTAACAATTGTTTTTAAAAACATTTGCTTAAAATAGAAAATCTTGTTCAAACATTCCACTTATATTAATTAAACACGACAATTAGACGCTATTCTTAGAATGATAGAAACGTTATTTTGTATTACATTAAGACACCAACATTAACACCTAAAAACAAGCTTATCGAAGAAGTTAGTAAACAGTACCTGTCCCTAATCCGTGCTCGTAACAAAATGAAGCTAACAGCTATTTCATGTGAATAACTGACGGCGGCACGCGTCGCCGGCGCATACTGATGACCAAAACAAAATAAAGCGACACACCACACCGCCATTTTACCTAATTCTCAGATAGTGGAACCTCCTCACGTGCAAGATGCAGCCCATGTGTTGACTGTGTTGAGTACGCGAATGCCCATCATAGGCTTACAGCCTAACAGCCTAAATTGCCTACGTGTTATGCCTGGAAGCAATGTTTTTACGTATCTACGTTTTTCTTTATGTATAGTTTAAGGCGGACCTCCAGACTTACTCGTACTTTGAAAATCACTATAATTTTATTTATAAAATTTATATTCATATAACACGTTCCGTAATGTCTGGTTGAATCAATAAAACCGTTGAAATAGACATTTGAATGACGAATCAATCATATTCCTTTGAGAAGAGCTGTTAATTAGACTTGCGACTTTTTTTTTACATAAAAATACCGCAAGTTAGTAAGTAAATTACGTAAGTTATACGTTGGTTCTTTTTCTGTTACTTCAAAGTTAGGTAGGCACATCGACTTTTGAGCAGCTACATTACTGTATATCAATGAGCTAGATAAATACTCGAAACTTTACAAAACACGTCGTGCACGGACTCGGACCATATTTTTATACACAGATCTATAACATTAATATTATAATTTCAAAAACGTTTACTTATTAAACATTTAATCTGAGCAAAATAATTGATTTCTAATTGCATATAAAATCTGAACAATGTTTCAATTTCAACAGTGTAAAGCAATTCTTCGTACTATGACGCACTGCGCAGACAGTGGACTGCCAAGCCGCAAGCGTGAACATTCGCAACGAATATGTGTAATATCATTCATTGCCAATAAACACGGCGCCGTGTGTGAAATACCGCTGACATGGCAACGTCACCGCTTCCGAACAAGTTCCCTGTCATAAACACTCTTGCTTGACCTTAGCTGACGCAGTAACATTTTAGATTGGGCACCGAAACTTTTTAGTTTAGCATTCTTACCTAGGTCGATATACATATACGTATTTAGCACCTGTCGCACTGTAGGCACGATCATCACAAGCTCTTAACAAACTGGATTCCATCCTGTTTACTCCGCTTGTTTGAAGTTCATTTTAGAACACATCGACACTATACTTTTAATGACGTTCGCGATTTATATTCTACCTATAGTTATGTACTTATACCTCTGTTCAGATCTAGGGCGTATGATCACTTTCCTTAGTAATTAGGCCTAACATATCGACTATTATTTGTCTCTTCGATTAGAAATGGTCCTCCGATTATATCGAGAACTCGATCATTCTCCCTCGGCCGCTTTTTCTCAATTCTGGAAATGCTAATCAGCCGAACCAGTTGATAGTTTGCGGTGAACACTGTTAATGTGGCCGAGCACCTTCCTAGAAACGAAAGCGAGATAGTCACTAGTGAGAAATACGATTATCGTAATAACCTCCCGGAACGAGAGCCCTTTTCCAATCTCTGTTTGTAAATAGAACTCGACTATTAAAAACTTCACGGAATACTACCGTCGAGTAAAATCGGATTGTTCCTTTGATTATTTAGTTGTTGATTTGATTTTAACAATGTATAATATTTTCGAATTAATTCAAATGCCATTATTTTTAATTTTCGTTGTATAGTAGAAGTCATTTACATTTTATAAATATTTTGTACATAAATATAATTTCCAGATATAAATATTTGATTAGAGTACACGAATTCTATATAATAAACTAGGTAAATCCCCATGTAACGTGATAAACAGTATTTAGTATGCGCGAGTGACGTTGGTCAGTCCCTAGACTTCGTACCGATATCTGTGACGTCAGATTACGTTTTCTAATGAATCGATAACCCGGAAATTCGGAGATATTTACCTTGTAGAGTAACTTTCACATCCTTAGTTTTTGTATTTTGTTTTCCAACGACGTCACTATGAACAGTTACTTAATAATATTTCAATCAATTAACTCAGCCTTTCACGGTCCAAAGGTGGACATAACACATATATAATAAAATTTATGTTTTATTCTGCTAATTTCCCAGTAATTTAGAAACACCACACACAATAGAGCTATGTATAACATCGATACCTACGACAGCATATTTATTACTATGTTAATTGAAATTCAATTATAGTACAACATCAACAACTATCCAAGAATAAGGAAAACATTTCGGAAATCTTATAACCATTAGCTTCCCGACCAACAGCACCAAGATATTTAAGAACGTACCGAGAATTGAGGAAAATCGTAGGAAACGACTCTACGACTCGAAATAAACACTACTCGTGTATAAATGTAAATTCTGATAGTTTTTGTTTCATAATATGAACAAAAACGTTTCATTAGACTGAAATTAGGCTGTTCTAAGTATTCGGAAGCGGACGAGTCAGATAAAGGTCAACATTAATCGATTCAGAATTATATGTCCCAGTCCGCTTCCGAGAAGGTATGAAGATTAGAGTTACATAAAAAACGAATGCGGAATGACCATAAATATACCTATTATACGAGCAACAATCGATAACGAGTTTTCGGAGAACAAATTAATGTGTTTTTACTTAGAACATCCAGATGGCAGTACCGGGAAAATTATCCTAAGAGGACCTCTTAATTGGAGACCGGAGAAGAAATACTACGCTTTTGAGAAATATGAGCAGTAATTATGACAAACAAATATTCACTTTTTAGTTTAAAAATGTACATAATTTAATTTCACTTTACAATTTCGTTTTGAATTTCAGAATAATATAAGCTCTTCCATAATTTAAACTTAACAAATACTAATTTTTATTTGTATAATTATTGGCGAGCTTTGCCCGGAGAAAATATTGTTCAGTTTTGTCCGTGAACTCAGGGGACCTGCAGTTTATATCGACCGTAGATGTCTGTAACGACTTTATTTAAAGAATTAATACTCACTCTGACATTACGCCCATTGGCGCCCTCACTATGAATAAATCGTAAGAGGAGGATAGCGATATTCCACTTTATTTTCGTCCTCTCTCCTTTGCCTTTGTATGTACCAGTTTTCTTTATAAACTGCAGCCAGCCTCGAGTTGACTGTTGCTAAATATTGACATTGATGTAGATACTAAAGCTTTTAGATCCGCGAGGTGCTTGCCCCAGACAAATAGTAATTTGAGAAAGAACTTTTGAAATAATGAGAAGATAATATTATTTTTATGCTGTACTGTTTCTTTTCCATTCCATTTGTACAGAGCAAGCAACTCCCAGTTCTAAAGCCACTTATGAATTGTTAGAAGGTCATGGAAATCTTCTTTTTGTTTACGTCCAGGGTTCGTCGTCGTCGCTCGAAGATCGAGCTGGCGAGGACTGGTCGGGCTCCGGGATGTAACTGGCCAGGGTGTGGAGTACAGAGCCTCCAGACCGCTCAGCCCCGGAGATGCCGCGCCTGCGCATCAACAGCTTTGCGTGGAGGTCTGCCATCAGGTCGCCGCCGCTTGGTGTGGTACCGCCCTGAGGACAAAGGAAAGGAGTTTGGTAAAGTTTTACGCTACAGGTAAATAAGTTTAGAAATCGATTGGATATAAAACCGATTGCAACAGGGAAAGGAAGGCAATGTGGTCATCACCACATTTCCTTAAGATTTATGCCATTTCGGTATTTCGTAATCATCATCTGCCTAGACTTTCCTCCCCCAACTATGTTGGGTTTGCCCTATTATGTATTCTGTGGTTTGGCATAGGTTATATTAGTGTCAAGTCTTATTCAAAAATGTTGCTAAAGCAAATACAGGTATAGGTATATATGTATAGGTACTAAATCGATGGTACACATCACAGTATCCGTCTAAAACTTCAATAAATAATTCAAAGTGATTTGAGCTGTTTCCGCACATTCGCCTTACTTTTACTGAAGATTCAGTATCACTTAGTCCCCATTAAATATTGAAGCTGCTAAAAGCTCGTACCGAGCTCGTCACTGTAAGGAATATATTAAAGTATATAAACGTAAATATTTGATCGTCATTAATTGATACCTTGACACATAATAGGCGGGTCGCTTCGGGGAATCGTAACCAAATTGTGTTAGTAATTTGCGACGTCTAAAAGGCATGTTGATAATGTTTATTTCGAATTGACAACTAGGCCAAGTGCTCGAAATAGTTCAACGACAATTAACAATGAATACCTGCCTTCTGGGAATAGACAACATAATATTTATTTGAAATAATTTTTCTACAACCTAGAGCAAAACGGCAAAAAAACTTGGCAAAACTCCCTGTTTATATTTCCATTCAATTTAATGTATATCATTGAAACAGCATTAAGAAAATAATCGTTGTTAATTATTAGTGTAACATAATATATAGGTACACATGTCAACACTTCATCGAATCGGCCAGCGTGGCCAATTGTCAGTGGGCGATGGACGATGGTGCCAATAACCTCGGCTTCAGAGGCGACTGCCAAACAATGAGATGAGATGTAACTCGATCAATTTGAAGTTTTGAACACATTACACATACATAATAGTGTCTCAGGTGAATAGACCTGTTAATATCTTGGAAATACAGTACTTTTTGCGACCCTTATTTAAATGAATGAGAGGTATCTGGGGCTCAGTGGGTTTCTTGTAACAAAACTTCGGGAAAGATTACATAAAGCAGTTTGGCTCGAGACATAACTGTCAAAAAGATTCTTATAAAGTTTTCACGTGGGATTACAATAAATGACTGCGGCGTTTAATGGTTAGGTAAACCTTTTCAATAAAATATTTTATCACTTCTTGCTATAAAGGATTAGTTTACAAAATACATTTTATAATGAGGAAACCATATCCCGATGATTTCACAGAAACACTTTGAGAGTCAGACATCCTGTTCGAAAGAAAATAAACGTTTGTATCTTCCAATTCTTTTTCCCATTAATTTCAAGAGATATTTAGAGGGCAAGGCAACTTAGTGATCATAGTGTCATGGTGGACTTGGGTGTGTTCGCCACGTCATCGTCAGTAGAAACTTGTCATAAAACCTAGACACATAAACTAGTGAAAGTAGAAATTGTTTCTACTACTCAGATTTTCCTGTTACTATCTATTTTTTACTTTAGATTTTAAAGGCAAGTCCTACAGCGTAATGAAAACGTTGCCCCACATTAGGAATTTCCTCCTTTAATGTGGGTGCGTTTACAAACATTTAAACTCACATACACAAACAGCCAGACCCGGAACTACATGTAGGTTATACAAATATTTGTTCCGTGCGGGAATCGAACCCGCGACACGCAGCGCAGCAGTCAATCGCTTAACCACTGCGCCAACCGTGCAGACAGTAATTACAAAGCACACAAAGGAATCGATTTCGTTTTGACAGCTCAATCAATATTTTGCCGCATATTTTAAACATCTGTGTTTTCGTCGGGCAACGTGATGCGAATTGTTCCTTTTCGTGAATAGGTACGTCACGCATTTCTTCACCGGGTAAGGAACGTGACCGACTGCTTTCCGTTATCTACGTAAACACTCTTTTCACGGGCCGGAAGACGTAAGGGAGGAAAATGTAAAAAATATTTTTTTTACTATTTGTACCAGTGATGGTACTTGTAAGAAAAGTTTTGAGTATGAATATAGATTTAGGAGCCACGATGGAAGGTCTGTTCCTTCCATCGTTTCTTTATCTTCTACTCCTAAATCTATATTCATACTTAAACATATGGGGCGACCACCAAGATGACGACTAATGGAGAAATGTGGAAGAAATGTTGCGGCAAGCTAAAATAAATTAAGTTATAGGCTCCAGAACGATGATGACTAGTAATGTTACTTCAATTAGGATTCGTCAACTTCGTAGAGTTTCCCCGAATAATGTTTACGGGTTGCGCTGAACTAGTAGTGACGTAGATACCTAATTCGCACGCAAATGTTATGTTCAACGGACGTAACAACAATAACAATAATGTTATCGCAAACCAAAACAGAACGATAACCACAGTACATTTCAGTCAGTTAAACTTGATTGCGTGATTAGTGGTTAGTTATGCAAAAGGGAAAAAAAGATGATTTTCCTGTTCAATTTTGTTTGTGACTTTCCCGAATTTATTTGATTAAGGTGAGCAAAACCATTTATTTAGTTACCTTATTAAAATGGCTACATATTTGAACATCGAAAATTAAAATACCTATGGGTAAAATGTCATGTTCAAAACATCGAAAATTTAAATATCAAACGACCATAAAACCGAAAATTAAAATAACGTAAGTTTATATTGTTTAATGGTTAGATAACCTACGTCCAATATCTAAAATCGAATTATTCACAAGTGGCATCGAAAGACCTAAATATTACCTAAGTACAGAGTATAATACGTTCAAATATGTATCCTATCAAAATACTAGGTATGATAACAGAGTCAATCAATACGACTAGCCTTTTCCCAACTTTGTTGGGGTTTTTTTTTTTTGGGTGGGAAATCATCAAATAACTTCTTCCGCTCTGGGTGGAGCAGGAGGGCGTGTCAGACTTTTACTGACTAAAACCCACCCCGTGTTCCCTCAGTTGCCTGCGGCTTCCGATCTAACAGGATACAGCTGAATACCAAGCATTTAACATGGAGTGAGTTCCTATCTGACCTACACAACCCAGTTACTGGTTAACACAATACCCCTTGGTAAGACTGGTTGTCAGACTTTTGGACGTCTAACTGCCACCCATAACGACAACAGAGTAATGTATGTATATCCAGTTAGAAGATGTATGAACCTTGATTCCTCCTAACCGGTTCACTTCCGACAAGTATTCTCGTAAGCGCCGCGGGCGTCGGTCGCTGATAAACATTTATTAATTAAAGCGTCGAATGATAACTCGGAACTGACACTGCGTGTGCGCAATCATTGCTTTACGAAGAAGCACGTATCTATTAAACAAACTGATCACGCTGACAAGTAAAGGTCAGTGGCACGCAATTATCTGGAACCGCATATCTACTAGAAAATGACCAATGACAATATTATTTTTAATTTATTGTTTTAATTATTCATTGGAAACTTATGTACCTACGGTTCTTTCCACTTATTTATCATTCTTAGTGCCAAATGTCAGATATTAATACAGATAAATTATTATGCATATTTTTTCCAACGAAATATATAAATTAATAATGTTTTTTGGAACTTCCATGGAATTTCTGAATAAAAAGCCTGTTTGTCAGAGTTTTATTATGGCAACGACTCGTCTTGTTCGGAGAAACAAGATGTACGATATAAATAAATTATGTAAACCGAACAAGGCTAACTTATGTAAAACTACGAAATACTAATTCATAAGAACTGCGATAATGTCGATAGTTCTGAAATAAAGCTCCATTTGGAGTCTAATGCAATCAAATACTCTGTATTGACGAAGTGGCTGAAAGTAATACTCTAGGAGAGGTCGACCCTTGGTCAGGCTTTTCCAAAACTTATAAAAAAATCCTTAAAACGACCAATTCACATGCATACATTTTGTCGTTCTGGGCGACTTAAATATTCAGCAGAACCAGTAGCATCATAAATCACCAACTCAAATAATGCACTACTCACTTTCAGCACTGCACTCGAAATAAAGTGCATCTAATGTGCAAGAAAGTATAGATTCGAAGTGTGGAAGTGGCCCATCTGCACCATTACGCCAGCCGGAGCCTCGCACTGACAGATATATTATGACCTTATCTCACTCATTACCTTAACGGAGACCACTTCGTGGAAACCATCTCCTTTCTCGTAGCATTGTCAACCTTGCCGGGATATTTTACGAGGAAAAAATTCATGAGTCGGAATGTGCTGAATACATTTATAGTTGGCAACAGTTACACATGTTCGTCTTCGTATCCTGTCCAATGTGACGTATTACGAGAAGCTATTTAGGCTTTTGATGTCTGGCATGCTGGCAAATTAGACATAGCAACGGTATTCAAATAGATAATAGGGACAGCACGATTCACTAAACAATTAGGGGTAGATATTGTTCTCTAACAAAGTCATTCTGCCTTTGACAGCTTCAAACGTTCGATAGGAATACAATTATGTTCTAGTTTAATTGAGCGCTAATTAAGTTTTGTGTTTGAACAAGAGAGTATAAATTATCAAATGTTGTCACGAGTCGTACAAGACTTGAGAGAGGACGTCGTCTTCGCTGAACAATTTTCCCCCAACATCAACAATTTCAATTAGTAGTTAACTATTATTCAAATGACTGTTTTTACATCGTATTTCCCTATTAGAAACCATAAAATAGATAAACTAGCAGAAGACATTCCAATTGTATACGAAATAAAGCTGGAAATTCCGTAAAAAATATATTTCAGTAATTTTCAAGGACGGACAGATATCATAAGCCAACAAAAATAAAACCCCACTTCTCTACTAATAGCCTTACTAATATTATAAATGCGAAAGTCAACCTGTCTGTTACACTTTCACGCCTAAACTGCTGAACCGACCGTCATGAAATTTGTGCAGAGATATAGCCTGGATATGGAGAAGGACATAGGCTACTTTTTACGCGATAACAGACATCTACGCGGGCGGAGCTGCTGAAGTAATAAATAAAATCCCAGCAAAAATTCGAACTTTAAAGATATCTGCAACCGTGACCGTTATCGAACAATATCTACGAGATTTTAAAACTAAATTCCGAAAACTGGCTGGAAATGAGTAACAAGGCTATTTGTACTTAAGGCCGCAGGGGGCAGGCGCGATCAATCGCCATTGTCCGCCTGAATAGCCACGTCCCAGTCAAAACCCTGCACCCGAATACAAGGAGTGCCTCTCCATTGTCATGTGCATCTGATGGACCGAGGATATACAGCGTGGGCTTTTTATGCTATGCCAGAATTTGTCGCTTGTGTATGTCGCTCTTTGCACCAGACTCGTTAGCGTTCGCAGTTGATGTCGGCTTAGCGTCAAGCGAAAGTTGACTTTGATTTGACACCTGTTGTAAGTCTAGAGTCAAAGTGTTGATTGGTCGAAACGTCACTAATTGGATGTAGTAGCCTGCAGCACCAACCTCTTTCGACTCTCCGGCTGGTGCTTGGTTTTAGGTAAAGTAAATTCATTTCTGCAGCAGAATTTTTGGTCAAGAAGGTGTAGCATAAATTATTGTTATACCCGTTCCCACTCATAAGTCTGTCATGCGACGCCTACAATTCCTGCAACTTTATATGCAGAATCGAATTCAAATTCGATTTCTAAAAATCGTTTTGTTTAATAAGGAAATATCCAACTTTTATGCCTAAATTATACTTGAGGGCGATACAAAAATGAGAATGACATCAAAACATATATTACAATATTTTGGACCAATAACCGCCACCTACGACGCAGAATTTCTGTGAAATAAGGATCAATTCCAAGGAGTTTCTGCAAGCCCACCTTTATAAAACCACAGGCTGTATAAGCATAAAATAAGGGCCAATTTGTATTGTGTTATACGTCCTTATAAGTAAAGTATAAAAGGCAAAGTCCGTCACGATACGTCGTAGATCCCAGGTTTGTTCCGCGCTTGGTCGGACCGTGGCAAATCAAATATCTGAAATGTGCCGTACAATTGGCTGCGCCGACCGGAATGCAGTCCGCCCGACCACTAGGGAACGGCGACAAGTTAAATACGATTATAATAAAGCATTCGTTGTATAATTCGGTGCTTACTGGGCCGGTATAAGAAGAATAATCTAGCACAGGTTTTGTAATAGTTAGATTAAATACAGCAGCGATAAATGTTGACTAAACAATATCCAACTTCAACAATAATATTTGCGCGAAAATGCTATTTAAAGTTTATATCCTTTCACGCAAGTCAATTTTAATCTAATAATTCATAATTTGGACAGGTACAGAACAAATAAATGGCGTCTGGAGTCTAGACAAATCGATCCAAACGGATTTAAGACATCTCCCAGTCTACTCCCAAGAAACTTCAAGTAAGTATCTTGGGAGTAGATAGGTCAAAACTATAGATTGAAAATTTAAAAATAAAAGGAGTGATGCAGTTTTTTTTATTTTTGTCCGTTTGCCTTCTCCGGATTAGCCCAAAACGGCTGAACGGACTCAGATGAAATATGGCACACAGATATTTTATAACCTGGAATAACACATAGCATATTTTTTTATCCCGGTAGTACGTTCTCGTGGAATAACCCGCTAGCAAAAGCTATTGATTAAATAAATATCATTAGATAATGTTGGCATCATTAGAGAGGCTTATTTGACAAATAAACATTGGAGTTAACATTTCATGTATGAATGACGTTTAGGTATATTTTGACAGGCATTTAGTTTCTTTTGTGAAGTTGTGATTTCGCTGGATTGAACTAAAATTATCCATATTTGGCGTGGGTTGATTTATACGCTGGGTTTATTTATACGCGATTAGTAGTAATTGTAGATCTGATAGTATTTTCTTAGAATCCGTGACGACTTTGACCGATCGCATCGTCTGTGAAGATCTTTGGCGCCCACTAGACGTTAGATCACTAATAATATCGTCCAGGGTCCTAAAATAGATGAACATTTGTCACGGCACGAGGCGCCAACTGGCAACAGCTAATGTAAACTCGTTTAATTGGAGCGGATAGTCAAACTGTCCTTTGTATAACCGTATATTTCAGTTTTACTGTATACATAAACTCACGCCTTTTTTCAATGGGGGCAGGCAGAAACTACAGCACGCCACTGGGTAGGTACAATCCTTACATACTTGTTTTGCCTCGATTACACGAACGCCGGTTGCCAGTACTACGCACCTGACCTTTCTGAAAAACATCGCCAACAAGGTCACTATAATGTCTTTCTAGACTAGAGCGTCAACTCTCGGCGTTTCGACTCACATCTGCCTTGTTAGTCGCCTTTCCTTTAGTCCTCTCAATATTACCAAACCATCTAAGCATACTTTTTTTTAATTATTGGCAGGTCATTGTATCGTCTTTTAAACCGCACCGTTGTCTTATCACATCATTCCTCAGCCTATCATTCATAGTCATGCAACGCATGCTTCGCAAGGAATACATTTCCACAGCATTTGTTCTGTTTTCATGCTCGTTCTTCGCTTTTAGTTTTATTGTTCAGAATTTACTTCGGTTTCTTCGTTTTTACTAAAGGCATTTTTGCTGAAGCACTGCATCCTAATTGCGTAACACGCTATCAATCACAACCTGAATCATTTTGAAGGATCCCGCTTATCCATTGCTTCATAAATGTTCAAAAATGTTGCCTACTTACGAAGTAAATAACGCAATTAATGTTGTTGAACTGTCAAAATGAAAGCTATCGCTACTGTTAGTGTGTTATGCAACCCCTCAGAACCTCTTCACATGATTTTTTTGGACTTGGCAACAAAAGCCATGTTTGTTTAGCGGGTTACAGTTCTTCATGTAATCAATTCGCACTGTTATAATAACTAACACAATCCCGAGCGGTTACCGCTCGAAGTTCCTATTACAGTGATAGATAAAAAATCCCGAACGATACACATAATTGTATCCACAAAAAACTATACCTACTCAGAAATCAGCAATACTTCTAGGAACCTGTCCATATGTATTGTAAGACATGTAGTATGCGTTACTGTACTTCGCACGGACTGGAGTCCAGCAAAAAGTATTTATTAACCGAGTTAGTCATCCATGCGATCCAGAGCTTAGTGCTAAATGTCAACTTGTGACGTCACCACTAACCCCTCAGATAAGGTTAACCCCTCAACGGAATTGTAGCGAACGTGGGGCGGGTATTAAATGTAAACTCATTCAGTTATTCCGTGTGTTCACGTAAATGTTAACGTCCATTCAAGCCCACGCGTTAATAATAAATTGTGAGCGACGTGTATGCTCTCAGAATGGTGATAAGGGAGTCCGTTTGTTGGAAACTACCGGTAGGACGTGGATACAATAGTACTGGGGACTGATAAGTCTTCTAAATGATTCTGCATAATTACTGATAAATGCGTACACTGACTGGACGGGTCCACTCAATCTGTATGGTTCTTTCCTCAAAAGACCATTTCAGACAACAATCTACATAGTCTCCACATGAACTGACCAAGATTATGTCTGGACTCTAAAAGAGACTGACCTCTGAGTTTATTTCGGTCTTTCTTCTCAGAGTAGGCAGATAGGAAACGCCGACCTCATCTAGTTTTTACACGCTTTATATTAGCTTCACTTGTATGTTTGTTGGTTTGTTTGTTGGTTTGTTTGTTTGTATGTTTGTATGTAACCGACTCCTTTGAGCGCGATTTTGACCCACTTTAAACGGTCAGATTTCATTGAAACTTTGTAAACTTGTCGAGGACCGATGACAATTCAATAATTTAAAAAAAAAAATTAAAAAAAGAACACGTTTTTGTAGTTAGCAGAACTAAAAAATAGAAAATAAATAATAGTTTAAAAAACTAATAAACACGCTTTAAAAACAAACTAAAAAAGGAGAAAATTATTTAATCCAATTAAAAAGCGTGGGGTGCTTGACATTAATTGATTATAAAAATACCTTAAAAAGCACCCCACGCTTTTTAATTGAATTAAATTATTTTCTCCTTTTTTAGTTTTGTTTTTAAAGCGTGTTTTTTAGTTTTTTAAACTATTATTTATTTTTAAATTATGACGTAAACAGTGTTTGTACAAGCCTACTTACAGAAATAAAATCATTTGTCATTAATAAAAAGCCTAGAATCGATCTTGTGGACGTTGTTATTGCTTCGTGTAAGGCAAATATTAAGAGAAGTTATTTTACGCAATCCTAGTTGCGTGTTGGTCACCAATTACTTAACATTTACTAACAACTCACAGTTTTGGCACTCTTACGATTGTGTGTGGTATTGGCAAATAGACTTAGGAATGATTTTAATGTTTCTCAGAAATCTTTTTATCTCAGGGATATTACATATGTACATACTTTTATTAAATTTTGACGAGTTGTAAGTACCTAGTTTTGTAACACATTATCTGTCACAATCTGAATTATTTTGAAGGATATTGCTAATCCATTGCTTCATGTGATAAAAAATGTATCTGATTCTGCTCAACAACGTAAATAACGCCATGAATGATGTTGAACTGTCAAAATTAAAGCGTTTGCTACAGATAGTGTTATACAAAATGATCACATTACAGAAACGCTCACGAACGTTCTTCCCAAAACCAAATTAACCACATTTATCACAAAGGCAACTTTTTTTTTGGAGGTAATCGCCTAACATACCTAACACAATTATCTGTTTCACAGAATTATGGAGGCAACAAAAACATTGAATTCATAGAAGGTCGTTCTAGTTCCGCATTCTCCCTAAGTACACTAGGTTCAGAGATTTAAAGCCCAATTTGAATATACCTACGGACAAATCACATGGACGCACAGAGATGCATACATGCATGCGTTAGCTGGAAGCATACACAATGCTAGCTGGAAACGCACAACAAAGTGGAATGATGAGAAGCGCGGATTCCGTTAAACTGTAAGACGATCGATACCACACGACGCGCGCTAAATAAATGTTTGGGAAGACATTTTATAGCTGTCTTTGTATCCTCACGGCTCGTTGCTATTTCGGCGTGAGCAGAACTTCAATAGGGACGTTAGAACGATTGGTTCCGCCAATCAAAGCGCTGGCTGCTGTGGGCGGTCTATGGCTCTATTTGAATATTTAATTTCAGGGAAGTGAAAGGACATAAAGCAAATCAAATTTTATTGCTGGCTGAGTGTAAATTAGAATATATTAAAACGAAAGGTCAACAAGCAGAAAATTCCACAAGAAAATGGAGTACCTATTTAATAATTCTATGAAACAGAAATACCGCGGCGTCTACTGCCCACTATTATTAAATCCTTGGTACTAGGTACTGCACTTTTTTTTTTTTTTTTTTTTTGGGTGGGAAATCATCAAATAACTTCTCCCGCTCTGGGTGGAGCGGGAGGGCGTGTCAGACTTTTACTGACTAAAACCCACCCGTGTTCCCTCAGTTGCCTGTGTGCCAGGGGCCGCGGTATCTCTTTCGAACAACCCGCACCCCTGGCAGACTGCACTTCAGCTGCAACAATCAACAGATAAATACAACGTAATGACGGTCCCAGCCGTCTATCAACCTGTCACTACTGAACAACTATCGCAATCTGTGAAGACGATAAATTACACCTATTAACACGAACAAATGCAATTTAGACGTAATAATAGATAAAAAAATCTAAAAAACACGCTTTAAAAATATCAAGCACCAGCTTTTTTAGTTTGGTTTTTAAAGCGTGTTTTTTAATCTATTTTTTTTAATTTATTTTTTTAGTTCTGCTAACTACAAAAGCGTGATTTTTCAGTTGTTTTTTTTTATTATTGATATGTCATCGGTCCTCGATAAGTCTACAAAGTTTAAATGAAATCTGACCGTTTGAAGTGGGTCAAAATCAAGTCCAAAGTAGGGATGCCCGATCTGAATCGATCTACTGATTTTTTAAATCGATTCAACAGGATGCGATCTTCGCCCAGATCGAATCGTATGCGCTTTTAAGATCGTATGAAAAAATCGTATCAACTAAAACCTAAACGTACCGAACGAACTACAACAAAGTAAGATTACCTACATAAACATTAAATGAGATTAATTTCGACTGTTTCGAGTTACATTAATCAAAAGCGGTATTGTATGAAATATGAAGGTAGGTGATACCGTTATAATATTTTGATTATTAGAGTGTCGGGTATTTTAACCTTCTCTGATCTTGTTTTCTCTCATTCTTTGTATTACTGCAATAGGGAGAGCTATATCTGTGAACGTGACTATTGTTTAAGGATTTTTTTTATTAAATGAGACACGGCACGGGTGGACAATGTGGATTGTGGAAACAGATTACTAAAACGAAAGAAAATACTGCCAATTTAAAAAAATAATCTTAGACGTCGTCACATTAAAATAAATAATTTTGAATGCATACCTACTTTGCTTTTCATTATTTTTATTAAATAACGATACGATTTTCCGAGATCGAGTAAGATCGATTCAATACAATACGATGAAGATCGTGAATCGATTCACTAGGTTTACGATCCAAAAGATCGATTCAAAGCAAAAAAATCGGGCATCCCTGGACATGAGTCGGTTACAAACAAACAAACATGCAGGTGAAGCTATTAAAAACGTGTTAAAAAATATCTCGGCGGGATTCTACTGAACTGGATTTTCAACTGTCGGTGTTGAACCGAGCATCCAAAATCCAATAGAGTGAATCTAAGCGCGTCGAAGAAACACATTGTTCGATTTTCAACTCTAGGCGCTAAGCAATGCGTTCAAGATCCAGTGCATAAAAAAAATCCACCAGCACAGCAACTAGTGTTCAACCACCTTGATGTTATCAACTCTTCGTAAGGAAAAAACGTCTGATACATACACAATTAAGACGCTTTTTAAGCATTGGAAAAACGCTTCCAAATTCTGAGTAATTCAGGAGCATATAAATCTGTGTAAGATTAAAGGGTACTCGGAAAGTCCTGTATTAGCTGCGGGTCACGATCGAAAGAGAGAGAATGAATCAAACGATGACTCAGATGAACAATAAAGTATTTATGAATCAAAACTTTATCTGGTACAATCTGCGACAAAATTACAGATAAGATTGTCGCTACAACCCACGGTCGAACAATGTTTTCTCGTCTGTCCCGATAATAACTGCGTTTACGATGCTCTCAGCTCTTATGCAAGACTGTACGCCTTTGAAATAACAATGTGCTTTTAGTATGCATGACTTAGAAATATTCTATAACACAGTTATGGGATTTTGTTTGTCAGTAAATATATCATGTAAAATCTGGATGACCGTTTGTTTTCGTTTTCTAAAAATGAAGCCTAGCTGGATCGATTTATCGCCCCGAAACCCCCTGCATACATGAAAATCGTTGGGGGCCGTTTCCGAGATTCAGATTATATATATAACATAATACAAGAATTGCTCGTTAGGTACAATATTAGATTAACGAAAACGGGTCTAAAAATAGTAAAAATATCCATAACGAAGCCGAGAGCCAATAGTTCTCTCCGATATTATGTTTTTTACTGGACCATATATGGGAACCTTCTGGACAAGGGGATTTTTAAGGTCAAGTTCCTAATAAGATGGGTGGTTAGTGTTATACAACAGCTATCTATACTATACCTACAGCCTTTTTTTTTGTAAACTTCAATTTGGTGTCATTTTTTTGTGTAATGACTGTACAAATTTTGAGGGTCGTTTGAATCACTCTTATTTTACGGTTAATCCCTCTTTAGTAATACTAGGTATATAGCTACTTGAACTAGAAGTAAAAATATTATAGGTATAGGTAGGTACTATACTTTTGCTTGTAACTTATCAAATGAGTCAGTTCCTCACTGAGTATATTTGGCTACATGCTACAGCTTCGCAGTGAGATTTACCAAGAGGTCTCCAATTCAACATGGTGGCTGTTAACACAAGGTACAACACAAACACACGAAAGGTCCCTTGAGAGATATGTGCGCTGTACTGAATTCCAGTCACATTTACTCCTTTAGTTCAATTTATGTTTACTCGACTACAGTCCCATTTGAACGAGATGGATGTAACAAGCAAACATTGTTTGTTGACTAGCAAATACACATATTCCATTTTCAAGTAAAATCGAAATACGTCAATGTTGCCATCATAAATCGCCAGTGTTTACATTCGCAAAAAACAGTCTGTTCATTCACAATGTGGTGTGTTTACACATGCGCCGACGCAATTTCGCGTTTAATTTTAACTAGTCAGCGGAATCTCGAGCGTAGTCAAGGTTCCGGAACAAAAATGCGCATAACCTGCCGACGTCATTAAAAAAATGAGGAAAAAATATTGTAAACAACAATGCAGTAACCACGTGGAGACGCTCACAATAGGTGCTGATACCATTATCGTGGCGTTATCATGCATTATAATGGCCTTTCTTAGAAGCAAAATAGCCTGGCGTACAATTCTCGCTGCTTCTGTGAAACGTCAGTCTGTGCCCGTAATTATGTGGGTGTACGACTACCAGGGTTTCGTTGTTTTACTAACAAAAATTGATACTATTATATAGATAATTTAGATAAGAAAACAATAGATTACTTGGAATCATGTGTAACGCGAGGGACGTTGGGCGCGAAGCTTGCGTTAAAATAATAGGTCTTTACCTATGAAATTGCCGTTTTGTATGAAAAAATTTAAACGAATTTTTTTCATGTATTTTTTATTTGTATTAATCGAAGTAATCACCCATGCAATCAATGCATCTTTGCCATCGCAGTGGCAGTTTATTGATGCCCTTCTTAAAGAAATCAGCTGGACGGGAGGCAACAAATTCTTCAAAGGCATTTTGTACTGCCTCTCGGGTATTGAATTTTTTTCCCGCCAAGAAGTTATCCAAATTCTGGAAAAAGTAGTAGTCTGTAGGCGCAAGGTCTGGTGAGTAGGGCGGATGACGGAGAGCTTCCAACCCCAGTTCTTGCAACTTGGAGACCATCTGCTGTGCAGTATGAGGTCGCGCGTTGTCGTGCAGGAGCAGCGGAGACGAGCGATTGACCAATGCTGGTTGGAGATGTGCCAGCTTCTCCATCATTGTGTTCAGTTCTTCACAGTACACATCTGCAGTAATGCTCACCCCGTTTGGTAAGAAGCTGTGATGAATAACACCGGCGCTAGACCACCAAACAGTGACCATCACTTTTCTAGGGTTTAGGGCATTGTTTAGGTGCTGAACCAGGATCCAACCAACTTGCTGAGCGCTTGCGGTTATCAAACAGAATCCATTTTTCATCGCAGGTAACAATGCGGTTCAAAATTCCTTCATTTGTGTGTCTGTTGAGCAGTGCAAGGCACGTCTCGACGCGTACTTCGCGCTGACGATCATTGAGTTCGTGGGGCACCCATCTGTCAAGCTTTTTTACCTTGCCAATTTGACGCAAATGGACCAATATTGTTTTGACGCTAACGTCGAAAGCTGCTGCTAATTCAGCCGTAGATTGTGTATCATCAGCTTCCACAATCGCCTTTAATTCGTCATTGTCGACCAAAGTCTTCGGACGACCGCGAGGTTCATTTTTCAGGTCGAAATTTCCAGAACGGAAGCGAGCAAACCAATAACAGGTGGTGCGTTGGTTTGTAGTGTTAGCTCCGTAAACGTCGTTGATGTTGCGTGCCGCTTGTGCCGCGTTGCTGCCACGACGGTACTCATATTCCATAATTACTCGAATTTTTAACGTATCCATGATGACGAAAAAGATTGAAATGCGATGAAAATGTAACACTTATCAATAAACAAATGACTACTTTTGGAAAAAAAAATCCATGTTTTTAAAATAAAATTAATTTGAAATTAGAATTCTTACCCAAACAAAAATTATTTTGATTTGAAATGGCCAGTACTGCAAAACGGCAATTTCATAGGTAAAGACCTAATATTATACTAGATATGTACCTAGTTCGTCTTTATTACTACGTCATGATTAGAAGTTATGCGGTGGCGTTCTGTCTGTAGTTTCTGTCTACCCCCATGAGAAAAACGCGTGAGTTTATATAAGTATTAGCTTTTGCCAGCGCTTTCGCCCGCGTAAAGGTATCCGTTCAGTTTCAGGTTTAGGTTTTTGCGTGAATCGAGTAACAAACATCCAAACTCCTAAACAACAAACTTTCACATTTATAATTGTTTAATGTTAAAGTAGCAGACCATATAATTATGATTAGAAGTTACCCAAAATCATAATGCGGCCTTTTTATACACAATCTCGTTGGAAAACTGATAGTATCTGCAAAAATAAAGGGAATCCCCATTGACGCAGACGTAAACAATTTAGTGGATAACAAATATTACTCTTTAGAATTAGAAGGCTAGACTTTGTCTCAAGGCTTTAATTTAAAAGAGAATCCAGAATCTCACACAACGAATCGGTCGTAAAATCCAATGCGTACTCCCAGTTCAAATTACAGCTAGCTGCCAAATGTCTACGTCTAGACATAAACAACAAATGTTTTCTGTCAACGGTCGAGCAGTCTGTATTATGTCTGACATTTGAATTTGTAATGATGTTGAAAATAAACTTATAAGGTATTTACATAAAATAATTAGTATTAGGGTCAGAACGTTGGGCCAAAAAAGGGATGAATGAAAGGCAAATGCATGAAGCTGAGATGAGAATGTTAAGAGGGATGTGTGGTGCGAATGGATAGAATAAGAAATTAGTAGATAAGAGGATGTCTAAAAGTGGCACCGATAACTGAAAGTTGTGTGGAAATCGGTTGTCATGGTATGGGCAAGTTATACGGAGGAATGAGGAAAATGCGTGAGGAAAGTTTTGAATATGAATTTCGACGGCTGTAAGAGTAGGGGGAAACCAAAGAAACCATGGATAGACTGTGTGAATGATGATGTGTGGCTGTGTGTATGGTTAGAAAGATTGTGACTACGGAGATGACGACTAATAGAGAAGTGTGGTAGAAATAGACATATTGCGCCGACCCCAAATAAATTGGGATAAGAGCAGGAGAACGATGAAACTAAATCTCTCTCCGTTTACCTTAAGTTTAGACTTATTAGTGAAGTGCCTGGAGAAGCCACCTTACAAAAACGAACACAACAAAGTCGTCTCAAACTGAATTATTTCACAGAACACGTTAATTCTAAGGCACAAATAACATTTTTCGACAGCTCTATCAAGTACTGACATGGGCAAATGTTTAAGACTTATGAATCCCACCAAAAACATTTTCATGTAAAATGTTGCCAAGACGAGACCATAATTATTATGACTCATACTGTCAAAAAGTTATCTGAGGGGCAATTCTCGTAATTTTAAGAACGTTCACAGTCTGATCTCAGTCTCAATCTGTCAAAAATCCCTCGAGTTTCCATACATTTTGACAAGTTTTTGACATTTGATTGTCGCCGAGATGACACTGCGACTAGATTTTGAACGTTTTTAATTACGAGATTTGGCCACCAGATCTTATGTAGAGCCAAGCTTCTAACTCTACACGCCCTAACTCAACAAGGCAAAACTTCACAAAGTCTACACCTTAGTCAAAATATGTGGCTGTGAAGGTTACGGCGAAGCGCTTCGAGAAAACGTAGGTTGTCCTTGCGCTCCGCTTGGCTCGTCAGATTTATAAAATTCGGGGTTAAAATGGCATGCGTTTAATTCAACATCTAATAATTACCATCGCTCCTAAAATACGCGCGGGTCCTAGCGTGATGTTAACCTATATCCTACCTAACTCTAACCTAACTAACTAACCTAGCTCAAGATATTGAGTTTTCAAATGCAAAAATAATCATTCAAATCCGACTGGTAGTTCCAGAGATAAGCTCATTCAAACAAACTCTTCAGCTTTATTATTAGTATACTAATAGTATAGAATATAGATAGATAATAGGTTAAAATATGTCTTTCTTTAATTACAAACTACTCATTAGCGGAGCGTTTTCTCGTTGATTGTACGCATCCAACGGGGCGCGCCGTAAAATTTTAATTGGTCATCAATGGCTGACATTACTATTTCTCCGAACCGTAAGATTTACGCGTTTATTCTTATTTATTTTACACGTATATAGTCACGAGCATAAATAGGTGTGTAGTAATAGGTACAATCAGCAGAGGTGCCCGCAGACAGGCGCAACGCGACGGTGCGTCGCGAATTCGCGATTCAGGTAGAATTATTTCCAAAAAGACTTCATAGAAATTGTTCCACTAGTCACGCGCGTCGCGTCTGTCTGTGGGAGTCTTAAATCGAAAGTTATTTTCACGTGAAATTACGATTGGAAGTGTGACAATAAGACCTACTTCATAATATCGAAAAATACTATATTTTAGTGATGTACCGACTAGTCGGCCATATTTGCAGCAGGCGATTAGTCGGCTAAAAACGACGACTAGTCGGCCCATTTTTTACTCGTATTAATATGCTTAAAAAATTAAAAGACGGTGATTGAAATTAAATCTTTACTGTTGTTATTTTTATTATATAATCAGTTTTACAGTTTACTTGCAGTACAATCTAGAATAGGATAGGAAATTAGGGTAGGAAGAAACGCCGGCTTGCACGTAAACAATGATAGAATAAATGCAAAGTAAACATAAACATTTCCCGACAATTCCGTCTGTCGCCGGGCGCCGAAAACGTAGTGACGAACTGTACCGATGTCATGTCACCCGAACTCAATCGAAAGCCGTGATCGGCTTGCCATTTTGCAGTCGACTAGTGGGTTAGTCGGCCAAAGTCATAGTCGGCCCATCTCTACTACATTTGTAACATAAAATTCCAATCAATATTTTGGGAGATAATAATCGGTTTTGAATTTTTGCTCGCGATTGTACACGGTCATTTCACATCTAAATTGAGCTAAATAATATATTTCTTTACTGAGAACATTAGTGTAAATGTAAATGTACATAAAATGTTTGAAGTTAATTATTATAAAGTTTATTTTATCCCCTTATGATTAAGGGGATTCTTTTACATCTCCTGTGCAATCCCTACTAATATTATAAATGCGAAACTAACTCTGTATGTCTGTTACGCTTTCACGCGTAAGCCGCTGAACCGATCGTCAAGAAATTCGGCAGAGCTATAGCCTCTGCTTTATTAGGCTACTTTTTACGCGATAACCGAAATCCACGCAGGCGGAGCCGCGGGCAAAAGCTATTGGAGATGTACATTCTAGTTTGCAATATCTGAGTGCTTATCTCAAAGGTCGCGCCGGGCTATTTTCGTAGTTCTGTGCAGCACTATTTCGAAGATAAACTTGTTATTGTAATAATAAGATAAAATTCATAGAATTGAGTTTTTCAATTAATATTGTTTTGTTAGTTTTAACTACAATTAGATAAGCTAGCCTTTGACACTAGTTAACTTATGCTAAACTTAATATTTTTTCTCAGTAATACTTTAAGGAAAATCATTCATAATTATTTAATCAAATCATACAATAAATTCCTGTTTCCCATTCGTTTTGTCCAGTTATCTTGTTGTTTTCTTCAACGATAAGACAGCCAGACACGTTTAAATTGCATGTAAGGTTTCATAAACACAGTATGCAAGGTCAAATTAAATTAGCTAGCGAAACTAAAAACTCCGCATAATAACACAAGAGTAAGGCACAGAGGACGCAGCCCTGACTGAAGATGTAGAATACGAAATTCACTGGAAAGAGTTTCTAGTTTTACACTATGGTTTTTCGCCTTATCTTTATTGTCTGTCAAGCCACTGGTAGGGCAGTGGTGGCCTAGTGGTTTCGGCCCCGACTTACATATTGTAGGTCGTGGGTTCGAATCCATGCAGGCGCTTTACTTAGTGTAAATAATTTCATCACCAATGCTTTCCAAACGGTGAAGGAAAATATCGAGAGGGAACCTAGATTCAAAAATTCGAAGACATGTGACCTGCACTGGGCCCGCGTGACAGATTACAGTTCACTCACTCTCTAAGAGAGGGGGCCTCTGTCCCAGCTGTGGGAACATTAAAGGCGGACTAATGACTATGCTTATCTCTGTTTGAAAGTCACTAGTCATCAAGGAACACATAGCATATTTAGTCACTGCTAGTATACAAATTGACTACAAACTTTAATTGTCGGTATATTCGAATACCAATAGTCACACTTCTATAAGATTGGTAAAACACGGCAAATGGATGTAGGGAGTTAATTTTAAAACAGCTTAAAATAGTAACCTATTTAGTTTGATGGTCTTTTTTCCAGATACGAAATTAACTTTTGGACCTAGAAAAGATTCTATTTTCTTTCAAATGTTGACGTTCAAAGGCACTTTTTGTCTGGCCCTTTGATTTTGTACCTAGAATGTGTCTTACCTTTTGTGGTGTAGACTCAGAAGCTGAGCGGAGCTTGGCACGACCAGCCCCGCCTGCTTGACGGATGGCGGCCATGAGGCTGGAGTGTGCGTCGCCGGCAGGCGCATGCGCGGGCGCCGACGACACAGCCTTCACCTCTCTGTTGACAAAGAGATACGGATATTATAAACTATGGTCATAAATAACTACCAAGTGGAAGATGCCGAGAAAAGCTCGATTCCTTTCAAAATTAATTGCCAGCAACAGCGAACAGCAGCGAAAGAAGCGAAAAAAGAGACCCGTGGATTAGATACACAAGTCACTTCCATTACACCGCTAAACAACGTATTACCAAGGATTTCACAAATTACCAAGGAAAACATAACATAACATCACGCCTTGTTTCCCCGCAGGGTTGGGCAGAGGCGTACCTGTAGGTAGTACACCAACCGTCCCACATTTCGCCAGTTATCTTTCAGTCTCATGTCCCCCATTTCGCCAGTTATCTTTCAGTCTCATGTAACAGCGGGCGACCCTATTGCCGAGCGTAGATCCAGACTCCGGGCTTGCTACTGAGAAATTCCAGATAGAAAAAACCCATTAACACTTCCCCCGACCGGAATCGAAAAATGTGTATACTAAAAGCCTATAAATTACAATTGTCGACCTTACGGGTGAGTGTTACTTTAGACTACACAAGTGTATTTCCTGACAACCTGATCCTTGACAATGGAAACTTGACGAAAACAGCATTAGCCATCTCCCATCACGACATCAGAAGAAGTTGTCCGCATTGCATACAATGTGAGACGACAAATGGAATAAACACAATCTATTAATCTCAAGGCAAGTCATAACAGCGGAAGACAAATTGATCGCATGCTACATTCTTCCACGTTGTAACCTGACAGTGATACTGATGAAAGAGCGTGAGAAACAGCATCCATAACAATTAAAAGATTACCAACCGCTTATTACGAAGGATTCTTCGCGAAATCCTCGCTGTTCGCATAAATAATTAAATTAAATATCTATAAATTTGTTTACTAGATCCTTGTGTTTTTCTCGGTAAAGCATTAATTTTATACCTACACCGACATCGCTACAGAATCACGATATTAATTTAAGATAGGTTCACACCTGCGTTCGTATACCATGACTTGATGATTCTTCCCCTATCGCTAACAAAATTGCGTCCGGTGTAGAACTAAAGGCAGATGTGTCTTTAGCATTACAAGTAACATTTTGTGAGCAGTAAAACCCTCGTAGCGTAATAACTAATAACTCGGTACTTAGAACACGAGTAATAAAATGTAGCCATTATGTAGATGAGATGACGAATACAAAGGGCACCTTGAACAGAGTAGGTTCAGACTTCAGAGTCAGACTGCTCCCAAAGTAATAAACAAAATGCAATGGGAGATAAAATGGCGATGAGATAACTATTAACCCTCTCGTATGTAAATCTCAGGGTTTATCCAGTTATCATCACTATTTTATATAAAGCTTTACTTTGAATAAAGCCTATCGGGATTATAGTATCAGTCTACATCCATTTATTTAATATCGAAAACATAACATAAAATTTTGATCTCATAAATCCTAGAGGCAACAAATGACATAACCCTTGCTATCTTGACAGTTAAAAGCTAGCTCAAACCCGATCCTACACTAGGGGCAAATGTGACGAACCCACACATTCATCAAAAGGTATAATGTGTGTGTTACATAACGAAGTACACAACAAAACAGTTGGAATCATTGTGTGAGTTACATGTGATAGCCCTGTGCGTGTTACTTTATACTGCATTAAATTAATTCTGACCTTTGCTGGGCGAGTATCGATTCGGCCAGCTCGCCTACGGTCTAGACTACATTAGGATAGATTCTGACGTTATTACGATTTTAGAACGAAAGGGTTATTGGAGCGACACTTGAAGTTTGAAATGAAGAGGCTTAATTAAAATTGTTGAGCGTATTTCGGGACTTTGATCTGAAAAGCTGTTAGGCTTAAGGAATTTGGTCCTTCAAGTCGGCGTACACAGTCTTATGTAAACGCACTAGACCATTATTTTTTTTTATTTTTTCTAATATCGGACGAGGACACCGCATTGCGTCATAAAAGTGTTACGACTTATTGTTACCGACCAGTCTGGATAGAGAAATTGGCATACCAATAAAATGATGCGAAGAAATGCGATGGATGCCAAAGAAAACTTTTATCTGTACCTATCTTTTGCCAGCGGCTTCGCCCGAGTGGACGTCAGAAATTATTTCACGGGAACGTAGTAGCGGTATAAGAACTATCCTATGTGTTAAATCAGGCTATAAACTATCGGTATACCAAATTTCATCCAAAGTTTTTGCGTGAAAGAGTAACAAACTCAAAAACATTCAATATTGTAAAAATTTCTTGCTCCCAGACCCTCCTCGTCACTTCGAACTGTGCGAGTAATTCGAATTTGTGACTTTTTTCTCTTTGCTCGGTTCCTAAGGGTCTTAGCGTGATGTTACATAGCCTATAGCCTTCCTCGATAAATGGGCTATCCAATACTAAAAGAATATTTCAATTCGAACCAGTAGTTCCTGAGATTAGCGCGTTCAACCAAACAAACAAACAAACAAACTCTTCAGCTTTATAATATTAATAGTATAGATTCCACTAAAGACAAATTAGAGTAACATTTATGCTCTGAAATCGAAATGATACCTATGTATATGTTGTATTGTATGTCATCATTGCCCCAAGACATCAAAGCTTGAAAATATCTTTATAAGCCTGATTGGCACTGTTTGGGCTCCTAAATACCGCGCCTCCGCGTTTTTTACAGAAAATTGGAACGAAAATTATAAAGCGGATTAACGGCTTGGCTGCGTGGGAGACACCTAGACAGGTACTATAAATACTCCCTACCTAATCGAGCTTCCATGCATTTCTGTGAAATAGACGAACAACACAAACATCAAAATAGTGTTAAGTGGAAATTTATTTACAATGTTAAACAAAATATTTTAAACAAAGTATTTTTTACAAAATATTTTGTTTTATTTTATGTTATTTTTCCGTTGTTTTTCCTTTTTTTTATTAGCATAGTCATAGTATTTAGGTTAGTACCTACTTACACCCTTGTAACTTCCAATTTTAATGTGAGCAATGTGTCAACAGTTCGCACCTTTAGAATAATAGAGACCTAATACGAAATTAGCCGCAAGCAAAATTATTTAGAATTATTAGAATTATAGAGACCAATTTTGGTTGCGGCTAATTTCGCATTAGGTCTCTATAATTCTAAAGGTGCGAGTTGTACATTACCTATTTTGTTTACCTATTTTGATAGCTGCATTTATATAAGGTTTTTGTTTTTTCTTTCGCTACTTCTAGTTAACCTAGCTCTATCAATGCCGTGAAACTCGGTTATTGGCTTAGGAGATAATTGTTTTTCATAACTCATGTAAATTAATTATAAGATGTTGAGTGAAAGTTTGTAAAGATGTTTGTTACTCAATCACGCAAAAACGGCTGAACGGATTTGGATGAAATTTGGCACACAGGTAGTTTATAACCTGAATTAATACATAGGATAGGTTTCATCCTGGTAGTACGTGGCCGTGGGATAATTTTCAACCTCCACGCGGGCGAAGCCGCGGGCAACAGCTAGTAAAAGATAATATCAAACTAATATTGCCCCACTGCCTGCAGTGGCGCAAAGGCGTCTTCTCATATAGAGAAGGCACGAGCATTGGTCAACACGCCTGCTCAAGATGGGTGGGCGATTTCAGACATTTCATCATCAGCATCTCCCTAGATTTTTCCCTTTTAACATCGTTAGGGTCGGCTTCCAGTCTAACCGGATGCAGCTTAACACCAGTATTTTACATGGATTACACATACATTACTATACATCTGGCGATAAAAAAAAATATAACAACTATAAATCCACGTTTCCTCACCGGTGTCAGTAATTTCCAAAATAAACTCAAAACCTCGGAACTGAACCCAAAACCTCGTGCAAGAGAAGTGAAGCCTTAACCACTGGGTCATCATGACATTTGAATTCCCAACCATTTATGAAGTTATAGAACTTGTTACAAAAAAAAAGCAGGGTGGCTCGAATTAAGTCCGAGAGTGTATTGGATAAGGTAGTAACGTTCGTATGGCCAACGATCGATAGTGTTTAATTATTGAGTGATGCAACTGGCTTTGTAGTATGAACTAGTTTGAAAGCTCTGGAGAAAGTAATGTGGAGTGCTGCTACTGTTTTGAATAATATTTAAAAACTAGCGTTTGCTAGCGGATTCGTCCGCATGGGGTCGGAAGTTATTCCACGGGAATCAACTACCGGGCTAAAAATAATATGTGGTAATCCAGGTTATAAACTATCTGTGTGTCAAATTTCATTCAAATCCGTTCCAAATTGAGTAACGAACATAAACATACAAACTGTTATTTATAATATTATACAGGATATTAGGTTAAACGAGGGTCATACTTTGAGGGGGTGTGGTACTCATGAAAATATACAACTTTTTATGCGAACATAAATGTATAGAGCGGCTGGTTTTATTTTTGCGATTTCAGTGTTGGTCCCTTAATAAAAAAAAATCATTTTCATGAGTACTATTCCTCTTTAAAGTACCTATGTCCCTGGAATAAGTAGGAAGAAACGGTGGTATTTACCTGCTTTTAACAAAGGACTCGTCCTCCAAAAGATATCACAAAACCTCTGAATGCGTGGGAGCACTACGTTAATCAAATTACGTGCATGATCTCTTCGCTAATAGCACTTTTAACTAATGACGAGCTTTATATGTTTCAGTTTGTTTTGTATTCTGAATCAAGCCAAAGTTCTCTTAACCTGTTAAAGTCGATAAGAGACACAGAGGGCAAATTTTCTTTAATCGAGAACTATCTCATTTGGGGCTTGTGGCTAAGTAATAACAGCCGCACGGGTCGATTAATCAGGTTAAGCTAAGCTTGCCGCGGTTGGTCCTTGGATGGGTGACCATCTTTAGATACTAACACTCCCCCCCCCCCTCCTATACATTTTTGACGTTTAAAAATCTCATAATTTTAAACAACTTTTATAAATGAGATGGCAAGGGACTTACACAGACTTACAGTCGTTACGGGTCGTCAGTAGCCCGAAAGTCTGACAACCAGTATTACCAAAGGGTATCGTATTACTCAGTAGGTAACTGGGTTGTGGCAGTAACAGTTGAGATAGGCAGTCCCTCCATGTATAATACTGGTAAGTACTCAGCTGTATCCGGTTAGACGCCGACCCTAACATAGTTGAGAAAGTCTAGGCAGATGATGAGGCACGTATCAAGTCAAAGACCGCTGTTCCATTCATCAAACCAAGAGCACTGTATTTAACAAATTCAATAAACTATTGTCGAACATGACTCAACACTGACGCTACAACAAGATCAAATTGTTAGAAGGGTCAAAATACCAATTGATCATAATGGTTGGCTAACAAAAAAACAAATACACGAACACATTTATAAGACTCTTTAGGGTTCCGTACCCACAGGGTGCCCGGGTGTCTCTCACAGTACTGTATATTTGGAACCGTAATAGGCAGACACTTGATATTTTCAGTGTCTAGTACTATAACAAAAAAAGTTAAAAATTGAAGTGGGTCCCATGCCCAAAAAAGAGACGTGTTTTTTGCAGATTTTTGCTCGATCTTAGTAATAGAACACACACACTCGTGACTCGTGTGAGTTTCACTCGCATATGGCCACTTTTTTATAAAAGTATGTAAAAGTAAAAATCGTTTATATCAACATGCAAAATTATAATCAGGAGGTATCTTGGATCTCAACTAGGCACAGCCTGTATTTGGCCACCATTAATAGGTAATTTCTAAAAAAAAAAAAGTATTTTTTTTAATGAAATAAAACTGTAATTGAATTATTAATGATAATTTGAATTTCGCGGAGTACCCTAGCGCCGGGAGGCCTTATGATAGTTAGCCTCATCAGATTTACTATACAAAACAAACTAACTTCATGAGAAGACTAATAATAACTAGAGCTGTTAATAACCTGATATAGCAGTTATTTCGACCGCTACCAACTTCGGGAACAAACAAGTCCACGCAATGAAACCAATCGGAAACTATTGATCAGAGTATGATAACCTCACGACTGATTGCGTTTATAAGTCAGTGTGAGCTGTTGACCTGCAACGGACGTAGCGAATTTAACTGTTTACAATATGATTTGAAAATGACCACTCTACTTATTTGTGTCGGTATCAATGTACTGCTAATGCGCGTTTAAGACTGTGCTCGTCGCCCGTATGACATGCGAATTGGCCGGTCGGAGTTGGGAAGCGGATCTGCAGTATTTATTATCAAGGAGTGCAATCGTTTGAAAATGTCGCAGGCAAAGAATCTAGATTGAGTTTGATTGGTTTATCTGGAGAGCTCGTGGCTCAGTAATAATACCCACATGGGTAGATCGACCAGGTAAAGTTACGGTTGCCGCGGTTGTTTCGAGGATGGGTGACCATATTTACATACCAAGACCTCTCCGTGCCTCGGAAAAACACGTTGAATCGTTGGTCCTGGTTGTCATTCGTGGATCATTGAGTCTTTACGGGTCGTCAGAGACCCGAATAATAGACAACCAGTAACTGGGTTGTGGAATTCAGATTGCAGTCATCATCATCATCATTTCAACCGAAAGACGTCCACTTCTGGACATAGGCTTCATCCAATTTGGGGGGGTTTGCCATAATCGCCACGCTTGGCTGTAAGTCCTACGACACCCACGGGAAGAGATGGGAGATTGCAGTCGCTATATTTAAAATACTGGTATTCAGCTGCTCCGGTTAGACTGAAAGCTAGCCCAGCATAGTTGACAAAAGGTTCGGCAGGTCTATGATGATGGTTGATTTGTTCACACAGTATCTTTTAAAATTAATTTGGACAAATGAACACAGATTTTGATGGAAGAAATTAAGTTCGTCAGAAATTCCGAAATAAATAATAAAACATTTGACTGCGCAGCATTGAGCTTACTAGGCGACAAAAAATAACCTGCTCGGACAGATTGGAAGCTTAGAAGACGGTCAAAGGAATTTAATTCAGCATTTGTATTAATAATGCAGGTTGACAAGTCACAATGTTAGCAGGCCTCGACTGATTAAATCTGCCCGTGTATTCCCAGCGTTAGTAAAAACTGATCGGGAGCTAAGAATTATACCGCTGACAAAAAAAGAGCTAGGATTGAAAACCGTCATAGTACAGTCCTCAAGACATAATTATCTCACCAAGTGTAATAATTGGAGTTAACAAGGTATAAATAAATTCCCTACTTACGTCTAATATTCACAGCATAACTTAAAAGCGTTTATAATAACAGCAAAAAATCAGCATGCTGAGCTCTCAGTGGTTGTAAACCAGAGACATGTACGCAATTTATTATCCCCATTTACAACTGAAGAAAAATATGATTCCACGTTTGGCGTAATTGCTTACCATTCCGAGGCAAATACATGACATTGCAACATCAGAATGGGAACGTTAAAAGGCTTCACACTCAATCCCACTACGCTAGCTTATAAGTCCCTTTCCACCTTCATATTTTTATCGTCTGCAGTTAGGTAATTAGGAACCTTATTACTGTAAGGTAACTTCCAAATTGGAGTATTATGGATGTGTCGTGTCCTCGGTCAGGGCGAATACCAACGAGACATTCCAGACTGGTTATCATTCCAAGTAGCTTGATGAGATCAAGTTCGCAAAAAGTGTAATAAAGTTATTTACATGAATTCTTATTCTGACTTAAATAAAATGTTGGTTTTAACATATATTAATTAAATAAACATAGTTAACATAACATCACGCCTTCCGAAGATTACTGTGGTTTATACAAAGCGGTAATCAGGCCAATGTTGGCTTATGGCGCTCTGATTTGGTGGACGAGGACCGAACTTTCGACCACCATTACCAGACTACAACGCTTCCAACGACTGGCCTGTTTAGATACCACTGGCTGCATGAGAACCATCCTAATGGCAGCCATGGAGATAAACATACAAAAAAAAAGATTATAAAAATACAATCAATTGCATTTTAATCACTGTAAGTTCTTATTGACAGTAAATTGTATCTACAATAACTACAAAAATATTCTAGGTAATAATTTCTTATACTAGCTTTTGTTCGTAACATCACTTGGGTCGTGATACTGATACGCAGGACGTCATGTCTACTAAATGTACTCCTTTGTTCTGCCTCATCTACCAACAGCATTTTTTTCTTTATCACAGCTATTTGTGTATAAAATAAGTTGTATAATTATGTTTTGTCAAGAGTAAGTATATATTTTCGATAAAAAAACTAGTCAAGATAGCCCTTAAACTAACTTCGAAGACTGTATGTACTGTATTGCCATTAATCGCGCACAAATCTAGACCCCAGGCTGCTACTGAGATATTCCAGATAGTAAAACGCCCGAACTGAGAACCGAGCCCATGACCTCATGCTCAGCAGTATAGCTTATGACTACTAGACCAACGACAGTCATAAACATAATTGTTTAATTAATAATACGTTAATATGTTAAAGGAGGTTCCGTTGTGTTTATCGTAATACAGCAATATCGACTGCTCCATTTCAAAGCGGAAAATCAATATGATTGAACTAGTCCGAGTCACCGTCGTCGCGTCAGTAAATTTTCTTAAGTGCATACTTGTCATTCATTTATAACTAGGTTCTGCCCGCGGCTCCGCCCGCGTGAATGTAGGTTATCGTGTAAAAAAGTAACTTAAGTCCTTCTACATATCTCAAGCTACATCTCTACCAAATTTCATGAGGATCGGTTCAGCGGTTTAGGCGTGAAAGCGTAACAGACAGACAGAGCTACTTTCGCATTTAATAATATTAGGGATAAAAACTGCGATCAATCCAAACAGGTTAAAATAATAAACGAAATTATTTGCTTGTTACGTGACCATTTGACTAATTTATCGCTTTAACTTGAAATATGATTTTTCCTCTTAGGTATAGTGAGGATAAAACATACATCATGAGCTGGTTCTGTGTATATAAAACTAAACGAGAAGACTGCGAACAAAACCCGCATAATTATGCTGACGAGGTCTTTTGTTACAAAAGGTTGAACACTTACTCGACATACTGAATTACTTTCAGATGAGATGGGTGAAGAAACAAAGGAATAAAAGCTCTATTAAGAACTTTCTGCTCTAGTTGAAAAGGAAGTAATTGAACCATTGATTATTATTATCGATCAAAAGGACGTGAGTTCAGTAGTTCACATTACGCCTCTTTTCGCCGAAGGGTTAAAGAGCGGTGTACCTATCACTTGTATAGGTACACTTAGACATAACTCGTGTAATTCAAGGCGCGCCTATTACATCAACCGGGCACATCATAGGTTCTAAAAATTCCTGATGGAAAAACCCAACTCTGCCTGACGACCTCAGAATCGAACCCAGTACCTACGAGGCAGCGCAGTTGCCGTCAGAAGCAGACAGCGTCTGACGACTGGCTGCATGATGCAGTGCAGTTGAGTAGATAAACTTAACTCTAAATAGAGAGTGAAATCAATCAAATAGCTGTAATCAAAAGCAGTTTAAAAGGCTCTGACATATTAGAAAATCAATGCCTACATGCAAATTACACGACAAACTATAATAAACAGCAATCTCGTAAATATCAGAACACGGCACATGATTGCAACCTGTCAAACTCAACGGAACGAGTAATTGACTTTGCATAAATTCGATCCAACATTATCCGGGCCCTATCTATAATTAATCATATAATTTGAGCTCAAGGCTCCATGTGAAAGGTTTAACAGTAAATATTGTGGAAACAGGTCATAATAATCCTAAAATATTGACAAGATTGTTTGATCTAATGGATAAATCTGTTCAAATTGCGTTCTCAAACGAGCAGGGGGCCGATTCTACTAATTTGCAACGTTACACGTTAAACTGTGTTTCCACAACAGTTCGATTTCGATCGCCGTTCGATAGTTACATAAAAAGTCATTCTACTATTTTATAAGCAAAATGGAAACTAAACTTAAAACGAATTGCAACTGAACTGTAGCGGGAACACAGCGGGTAACCCGCGTTACCAACATGCCAAAATAATATGTTTTATTAATACCAAAAAGAAAAAAGTTGAATCTAAAAATGTTACTAAACACGAATATGTGGCACTAAAAGTATTTTCTATAATTAAAAGACATAATGATCATAATTTTATCATTAACTTTGTCCTATAGTAAACGTCACGCTCATGTTCGATTTTGTTAGTAGAATAGGTTTTGACATTGATTCAATCGATCGTTGGCGTAACTAAAACGTAACCGCAGCTGTGTCGCAGCTGGACCGTTGTTCATTTTAGTAGAATGCGAAAACGCTTAAAAGTGGTGATTCGGTTGCGGTTCTATTGCGTTTTTTTAACAAATTTGTTAGTAGAATCGGCCCCCTGGCTGAGTTACATTTACGTAAGTTGGAGCTACTTGAGCGGATTACACGCGAACCTCTATTCTTCTAATTACATGTTATCGCGAACACGCAACGTCATATCAATGGATGCTACTAAATGAATAATAAGCTCGGACATTCTATTAATAAATACGGGTATGAAGCGTCGGTTCGCGTCATGTTTTGCTATCATATTTATTCGTGAGAAAAGGGAATAGCTACATTCACTTCTTGGGAGGCTGAGACCACAAAGTAAATAATAAATGAGGCACTAAGAGTGTGGTCAGTTCCTCGATTATTCTAGGGTTCCGTAGGGGCACCACGGAACAGTCTAGGACATAGACTATGTAGAGTTACCTAATTCATAATATTGATTGTCTTCAGTGCCCAAAGTACCTTCTATAAATTGGCAACTAGTAAAGTTTGGGTGGAAATAACCCAAAAACTTTAGCCTCCAGCCGTCCTCAATTTAAATTTGGCATAAACCATTCAATAGGTAGTTTTCGAAGCGCTAAAAATGGTTTGTTACTTTAATACAATTTCAAGACCCGACATCCCAAAACGGACCGAATAATTTTAAGCGGACAGAAATTGTGAAAATCTAATGGTTTCCTAGTACGATGACGGGTGATGTAATCCAACAACAAACACAATATTTATCTAAACCACTAATGCATAATATTGTATGGGTGTCAGAATATCACGAGAACTTAATGATATTACCTATTACTTATGAGATGAAGCCCTACTTCTGAGAAGAGGTGCCGTATCTTAACGATCGAGCGGTCATGACATTAGAAACGTCAATGTCATGTAGGAGAACTGTCTTAAGTCGGGAGAAAAACCTCAACGGACAACGACCTGACGGGTTAACGAGATAATCCCATTATAGATAGAAGACTCGTCTCATGACGTAATCAGGGAATCCCGCTTCTTATTATGCAACTTTCGTCACGTGGTTCGTTTAAACCTTATGCTTTGGCGATCCTCCAGTACTTATGTTGATCGTCGGCGTTGATGATAATAGGTTCGCGAAATCCTTTGGTCTATAAATAACAAAATTGAGAGCCGTGCCTTCGCCGAAGTCACACGTGGTAACTGCGGAACGCAAAGGAAAATGGTGTGATGTTAACCTGTATATGTATACGAAGTAAAGTGAGTTGTAAATGTAGGGGGTAATCTACCGAACTAGATTCAGAAAATTATTTCAGTAATGCGAAGCTACAGTATTGCAGTGTCATAGGATACCTATATTTTATGTTAAAACAAGAAACTTCATTCGGACGAAATCGCGGGCAAAAGCTAGTCTGCAATAAATATAAGAATGAAAATTTCAAGCATAGGTAGTTAATTTATAATGAACCAATAAAACTGCCTCACAAATCTGTTATCGCATCTCAAATCAAGTGTTTCCCCGTAAAGAGGTGGTCGAAACATATTTTTACAGAACAATACATAATTTGCATGAATGCGATAATTTAATTTGCGCATGCGCGTGTTTATTTGCGCGCCATAATGACTTAGGATCCGGTGCTAAAGCCTTATAAGTAACAGTACAATGGATTGTATGAAATAGGACCAGTGTATTTCACTAAGGTACAATGTACGAATTTTCGGAATTTACGGAGTGCAGGTTGTTTATTTTATACGCAACATTGATTTAAGTTGTGATCCTTCTTGTCATATTATACTAAAAAAATAAACACTTTTCAAAGATCAGTGATGGAATAACTATCGTAAAACAAATGTTCTGAAATACAGAAACTTTACCAGCTGAACGAGCAGTTTGATATCGATTTCCATTTAACCAGAAGTTGCCCATAATCTATAATATATTAATCTTACTAATATCATCAATGTGAAAGGTTGTATGTTTGTTACTCAATCACGCAAAAACGGGTATACGGTTTAGATGAAATTTGACAAGCAGATAGTTTATAACCTGGGCAACCGCTAGTAATATTTTTTTTTTTTATTATACACCCACCCAAGTAATAAAAAACCTTTTTCATAGCCTCAAACAACGTCAATTGATATTTAAAACCAAATTCATTTGTAATGACGTAAATAGGTATACTTGATGGACAAACAATTAATAGGAAATTAATAACGCTGTACCCTTGACACTTCACCACAATATTTATGACCAATTACGATGAAAGTGCACGTCACTTGTCTATAGATATTCAGAATGCAGGCTACGACCGCTCATCAATCAGTATTCGATAGATCGATCATCGAACACTATTTGTTAATCGAATGACGTCGAAATGACACGAGCCGCGTACATGTGGTCTAAAAGGCCATAGACACAGATATTTATGACCATAGACACAGATATTATATTCTATGTGACCGCAGCAATTTATGAATGCGAAACCTACAGAATTAATTTACATTTATTGAAGAGTAATTACTTGTATACGGACAAAAGGAAGGTATTCGATCGATATTCAATGCATTGAGGCCGTCGGGTTTCGTTTTATATTCGGATGAAACAATTTTTTTTAGCAAAATAAACTCTTTATTAATTCTGACTGACCGCACTCGCTAATGGCTTTTACCCGTCTGGAAAATGGAATGAAAAAATATCTTCCCATATAAGCTTTTAAAATGTTTACAATACAGCACCGACTATTCTCAGAGCAGAGGGTCAACTCTAGTTTATTATTGCACGCACATACGACACGAGACATTCGTAGTACACTTTCCACCTGCGAGGATAGAAAGCGAGCAATTGAAGTTCTCAAGTTCATAAGAAATCTATAAATAGACTGCAGTAAGTACTTTGCACACTGTGGACCGAACTGTATTTAAGTCACAACCACGCTTATTAGTTGTTTTAGAATTATTGTTTTCAAGAAAAAAGAAGATACGGTTTGAAATTGAACACGCTGAATAATGTCCATAAAATTGCTAGTTTTTAAAACAGTTATTTAGTTAGTTCACACGGCTACACATCAAGCTATACATTTCCAGTATAAGCCGATGTCGCATTGTATAGGATTTACGTACAGTGCGCGATCAGCGTAAACTGGAAATGTATAGCTTGATGTGTAGCCGTGTGTACAATTAAAAATAATTTAAATACCATGTAATGCGTATCTACCAAGTTCATCGAAGAATTTGAAAAATGTAGGAACGCATCAGCTGCATGTTTCAAGTAAGTAAAATGTATAAAAGCTCGCGGCGTTAAATGAGTAATAATTAAGTTTTCTGGCTAACAGAATGGGACTTTGGGAAATACGAGCATTCTTCAAGTGTAAAATACCTTCGACCTTTAAACGAAATGCCAATAAATAAATTGAAAGTTAAAGATATTTAAACGCCCTACAACCTAATTGCTGCATAATCAGACCATACTGTTCCCACTGCTGATACTTCTGACGATCTACCACGCGGGGCCAGTGCGGGTTGCAAGACGTCACACTACATGTCTTTGAATGTTTGCTTCTAGGACATGCCGGTTTCCTCACGATGTTTTCCTTCACCGTTTCGAGACCAGTGGTGATGAAATTACATCAGCAAAGCGCGCCTGGATTAAAACCCACAATCTTCAACTCGGACCGTTACCAATGGGCCACCACTGCTCTAACCCAATAATGACGTAGGTATGTCATTTTTATGATGATAAAATAATTCTAAGCCAAAGCTCACCCATAAGCCTTAATGAGGCGCTACTGCTATCCTAAGTACACACAACTTAAAACGCATCATACATAAATGTAATACATAATGTTACATTAACCATTCACATATGGGCACGCCCATGTATGGAAAGTCATTAGCATACGGAGAAACAATGCAGTCCAGCAAGGACGTTTGCATAAACAATTTCAGTAGCCACGATGATTTATCTTTTGCGGACCGTACCTACCAATATGGAGAGGATTTTTTGAATGTCAGACTACTCGGAAGAGACATTAACGATATTCTGATAAGTAATAAAGACGAATTCTTAGTAGTAAAGATGCAAATTAGCACTTGAGAGTGGTAATTGCGTTTTATTCCTGGGACGAAAACCGTGTATAATGGTCCCTTAATTTGGAAAACTTGACCTTCAGTAGTGGTCCATTGACACACTGGTCAAGGTTTTTCGCGCAATGTACTTTCAGCGCACTGTTTAGCGCCTTCAGCAATAAAGAATCATTTAAAACACTAAAAAACACGCTATAATAGAAAAGCAAAAAAAAATGTAGAAAATAATTAATTTTAAAAAGAGGATTAGGTGATTAATAAATGAAATAGTTTTAATGAAAAAAAACTTGCGTACGTTTATTAGTTATTTTAAAGTATAGTTTTATTGGTATTCTGGTGATCCTGGCCAGGATAATAGCAAAAATTTATGCAATTATTGTATTGTCATCGGTCCTTTATAAATGTGCAAAATTTCAAATTAATCTGAGGGGCAATTCTCGTAATTTTAAGAACGTTCACAGTCTGATCTCAGTGTCAATCTGTCAAAAATCCCCCGAGTTTCCATACATTTTTGACAAGTTTTTGACATTTGCTTGTCGCCGAGATGACACTGCGACTAGATTTTGAACGTTTTTAATTACGAGAATTGGCCACCTGATGTCTAGAGTGGGTGAAATTCGAGTTTCAGGATTCCGTTACATACATAGATAGATACAGACAAAGCGAATAAGGCGTTTTATAAAATCCAAGTGTTTTTTTGACGCGCTGGGATGTGCTCTGTTGAATTCTCAATACCGAAAGATGAATTCCAGTGCACTATAAAATAATCGGCCGCTCGAACCTTATTGCCTCCCGTCACTTATTTAACCTACCTTCAATGGAAAGAAGGCTTCAACATTACAGGCTGGTAGCTTGATAGAGTGTACTTTTATAACTGCGGCCACTAATAGCCTATGAATGGAAAATAAACAACAACAATTAACAACATATTGGGTTCGCCCACGCTTTTATATACTAGGCTTTAATTTAATTAAGCTCTTTTGTTAACCACCGTATTTTAATTAAGCGCTATTCAAAGCCTCGCAGCTGCAAATAAATTTCAGTTAAGTATCGTGAAATTATATCCTGCCTTTTAAATGGATAGTACGCATTATTTTAAGTTATTTAAAGTTAAAGCAAACTATTCTAATCCAGGGCCTCAAGTCTGCTATTACAATAGTGTCAGAATGGTCTATCATTGATTTCATAATTGTTGATTTTGGCAAGTTTGGTAATCTACTGATAAAATGGCGTCATTATGACTTTCCAATGGTCAGCCACTGACACTCCATTGAAAGAAATGGCATTTATTGGTAATCTCGTACATCATGACAAATGAATGACTGACTTAATTTACGAACTTCCTACTACTTTAGATTGCATAAAACACTAATAAATAATATGTAAAAATATATATAAATGAAATCTGGCATGAATAAATGTTCAAATTTAGTAGTAGTTTTTCGAAAAACATTTCTACTAACGAGTTTTATAATAATGGCAATACGAAAATGCCATTATGACTCAATTCTATTACGAAACCATTGACTGACCAATGATTGACCATTATGAATTTAGCAGATTACGAACTTTTAGCAAAATGACAAATGAATGACAATGGGATCGTGTTGGAATGACGAATTTATAAAAATAGCAGACTAAGGCCCCTGGTTATAAACTATCAGTTTGCCGAATTTCATTTCTGTTCAGCTGATTTTGCGTGATTATGTAATATGGTAACAAACATCCAAACATTTTGCATGTTTGGATGTTTAGATGCTTTGACATATTAAATATTAAGGAAGTGAGATTTATTAATATTCGCGTTATATTATAACGGCCTTATTCATAAAAAGTATTCGATCATCTAAACAGTTGCTTAAGTCTGGTTTCTCTTTGAAAACCAGACTTTAGCAACTGTTTAGATGTTCGATAACTTTTTATGAATAACACCGTAAAGATTTAAATGTTTTTGTCAGCCTAGCCTTTTCTAACTAAGTTGGGGTCGGTCGGCTTCCAGTCTAATCGGATGTAGCTGTATACCAGTATTTTAAATGGAGCACCAAACTATCTAACCTGTGACCACCCAATGATTGGGTAAACACGATGCCCCTTGGGTAAGTCTGGTTGCCCGATTTTCGGGCTTCTGACGACCCGTAACGCCTATCAAAGATCTAAGATTGACAGAGACACAGAGAGGTCTTGGTATATAAAGATGGGCACCTATCCAAGGTCCAAGCGCGGCACACGTAGCTTAACCTGATCGATCGATCTGTGCAGCTTTATTACTTAACCACAAGCCGAAACAATTCAATGCTTTATGTACCGACAACAATTGCGTTGCCATCCCTCTTTGTTCCAGCCAGCCCAGTAACAAAATTTCCGTAATTAACATCAATGTTACAATTTTAATGAAATCTTGATCAAATGAAGAGTTGTACGGTTTCCTGAGGCCTTTAAGATACAAAGATTTACTTTCATGCTCGGTAAATATTGATCATCTTCCCTGAAAATTAATTCATTCCCCAAAAATAATTACCTATTTCGCCATGTTTACGTGGTTTATTTGATCCACAAGAAATCATATTATACCATGCAAATCTGAACCCGACAGCGTGCTATCTTAGATGTAACCAAATATAATTCAGATAGATAGCTGAATATAATTTGCTTGGAGTGAATAAAAAATTGAATGTTGCGATACAATCTGCATTAAAATTAGTCCTAGTCCTATTTCCATGCCGAGAGGCTATATAATCCTACTAATATTATAAACGCGAAAGTTTCTAAGTAAGGATGGATGCATGTTTGTTACTCTTTCACGTAGAAACGGCTGAACGGATTTGGATGAAATTTGGCACACAGATAGTTTATAACCTGGATTAACACATAGGATAGTATTCATCCCGGTAGTACGTTCCCGTGGGATAATTTACACCCTCCATACGAGCGAAGCCACGGGTAGCAGCTAATTATACCATAATTATCACTTTCTGGAGCACTGTGGGTTCCACGAGCAACCAACTAGCGGGGTAACTGCGTAGCATTCTAACAGTAGGAATGGCTTTCATTGACAGTTCAACAATATTCATTGCGTTATTTGCGCTGTTAAGCAGACAAAGTTTCGAACATATGGCAGCATTAGATTGAGATTAGATGGTTTTTTTTTTTGAGGTTGGGAAATCGTCAAATAACTTCTCGGGCGTGTCAGACTTTTACTGACTAAACCCCACCCGTGTTCCTTCAGTTGCCTGTGTGCCAGAGGCCACGGTATCTCTTTCGAACAAACCACACCCCTTGCCGAGATTTAAGACGGATTAGAAATAAAATACTCTTCAAAATTATTCAAATTCTGATGAATAGTGTGTTACGCAATTAGGGTGCAGAACTGCAGACACTGTTCATATAAAGAATACTTTTCTTAAAAAGTCGGCTTATCAGAAGGATATTCAGCATTTTAACTTACGGAATAAAAAAGAATACTCCGGCTCATTAGGATCTTGTCTCTGCCCCTAACGAAGAGATATGACAAATAAGATAACGAAAAAGACAGGAATTAAGTACCAAAGTAGGTACATTATAGTGGCACCTTTTCATTTGAATTTGATTAGCCATCGATAAGGATTTAAAGTCTTCGGTAATTTCTCGGAAGACTATCAATATTATCGAAATTTAGTGTTGTATAAATAGGTAATCGAAAGGATTAGTAGAGAAATCGACAGTAACTACGCGCTAGATAGATACCATCGTAAACACAGATAACAAACCAAAAACACATTTGAAAAGATATTTATCAGGTTTTATTTTAAGGCCCGTGATGAAACTAAATGGATTCTAGTTAATTTCCCAGCAATTAGCTAATAGGTTTTCGGAATCAACAATTTTAAGCTAAACATTTGATATAAAAACAAAAATGTATTTTGAAAGTTGGATTCTTGGCAGTGTGAAATCGTGGATTCGTGGGTTGTTTCCACATTGCAGAAATAAAACGTGACAGACGTTTTTTGACTAATTTTCCTTGTCTGTTCATTGATAACTATTGCAGATACGAGATAACCTTTAGGTCTTGAAGTAAAATATTCATTGAATTGCTCGTTGTGGACTGTTATTGTCTATGACGTAGTAATACTACGTCACAAACAATAACAGGGACAATTTCATTGATCATCAATGCTACAGTAGTATTGACGATTACTGAATATTTCCAAGAAACCTATTCAGCCTACCTCCTTAAAACGCAACTGTTTTGACTTCTTGGTCAATCTCATCCTTTTAGCTACGTTACTGATCAATATTTCCTTTTTTCACCACACCACTTTCTTTTCAGTCAGCCTATCTGTCCCACTCCTAGACAAAAGCCTCAATTGCTTCTGGTTCAAGATTTATCCTTGAAACTTCCTAGAATCGACGGGGCAATTGAGTACACTACATTAACTGACGTCATCATCTGCCCAGCCTTTTCCCAACTATGTCAGGGTCAGCTTTCAGTCTAATCGGAGGAGGAGGGGTCAAAGATCCGCGAATGACAGCCGGGACCAACACATAAACTGACAATTGGTCTCAATTCCTTTCGTAATACGATAGTTTTTATTTTACTTTTTTCCTTTGTGGGTAGACATAGAAGCAACATAATTTTTTTGTGTGCTCTTGTTGAATTAATTTTAATAATATACATTTACATTTATTAATGAAATAAATCAGTTAATTTTATATTAGACCCCCCCACGCCCGCTATCTATTGTTATCAAGTCTGTGGTACCTGGTTCACTTTCATACACCAAACATGGACACTAAACTTGCTGCCAGCTTGGAGGATCTCGAGCAGTTGTTTGGCTCCCGAATGCGGGAATATGAGGCAAAATTACAGCAGGCTACCACAGGTACCACTTCAGCTTCACCAGACATAGCATCCATTGCACGTGAGTTCTCCGAGTTTAAGCTGTTTGTCTGTCAAGCACTCTCCAAATTAAAAACTCAAATTGAGCTGCTAGCTGCTGGGTTTGATAGGCATGAAACCATCATGCGAAGAAAGGTCCTGCTGTTCCATGGTGTACCGGAGAAGGATAACGAAAGGTTACTTGATGTAGTCCACAACATTATATCCAACCAAATTAAATTGCCAGAGGCATGTAAGGACAAGAATATTATTCATGTTTGTCATAGACTCGGATTCTCAAAGCAGAAGGCCCGGCCCATACTAGTACGATTCTTCAAAATGGAGCATCGGCAACTGGTGTGGGAAAGCAAGAAAGCTCTCAAGGGTACTGGGATCACCATCTCCGAGTTCTTGACGCAAGTTCGGCATCGTGTGTTTGCGGCTGCTCGTAAGCATTTCGGTATGCCAAATTGCTGGTCCATGGAAGGCAAGATTGTTATTATGTGCCCAGACAAATCCCGCCGGAAGATCGAAACGGCAGGCGAACTTGAAGAGCTGATTGTCAAATTCCCGTCTTGTTCAGTCGACACCGAGGATTCTGCGCAATCTGAAGAACCTGTGTCGCCTAAAGCCGCAATCTTGGATACTCCCGCTAAGAGAACGAGGAAGACGCGTTTACGCAAGTAACACATTCGTTGTTATTGTTTTGTCAGTCCATAAAATTCACTAATTCTCAACTTGGCCGTTTTGCATACTATCAATCTTCTCGGGCCGGTAGTTAAATAATTTATTTAGAACGTCTCACTGCTAATCATTTTACTTTTTATTTTTATTATTGCCGGTATGTAACATAATGTTCTAATTCTATGGCTTACGGGTCGAGAGATGTGTCAAAATTGACAACATGACGAATGTACACAGATGTCAGTGTCACTGCTCCTACGCATTAGCCATTGTGTCGCGTTCCATTCTACGTGCAGTGCGATGTTTTCATTTTATTTTTATTTCGTTATTCTCCTACATGATTGATCTTATTTTTTTTGTTGTGTAACTTGGTTAATTATTATTGTAAAAATTCTGCCAATATACCAGCGAGTGGGGGAGGTTTTTCTCAAAGGAAAATCTTGAATTTTTAGTGTAATTTAGTTTTTGTATTTACCTTATTTTAACATTTACTTTTGTTGTATAGATATTTATCTTATTTTTATATTTATATTGTAATTTAGGCATTTTCATGGATGATGTAGCTGATCTGAACGACAGCTTCTTCTCGTGCTCTTCTTCTACTAGTTTTGTTAGTGCAGACAGTGATTCTTCCTTACCTCTTACTTTGCATGATAAACTATCTTCTCTTTTCTCCAATGACCCTAAAAATCTGCATATAGCTCACATAAATGCTCAGAGTGTTCCTGGTCACTATTCTGACCTTTTGGCATCATTTAGTAGTGCTCACCTGGACGCGCTCTTGATATCGGAATCGTTTTTGAAGCCGTCTCTCCTCTCTACTCAATACTCACTCCCCGGCTTCGTCTTGATCCGCAACGATAGGACCGGCAAAGGTGGAGGAGGTATTGCCATGTATTTGCGTGCTGATTTACCTTACAGGGTGGTTAGTTCATCTCCTTCACGGTATTCTGAGTCGGCTGAATACTTGTTTCTTGAAATCACTGTTCATCACACTAAAGTTTTGCTGGCAGTGCTTTATAGTCCTAATCTTCACATTGACTACTTCGATTCCCTCGACTCCACTCTCAGTGATCTTTGCCCCATGTACGAGCACGTTATTATAATGGGTGACTTTAATACTTGCTTGATTAAAAATGACTCTCGCTCCCTTAAGCTCCTTTCACTTTTGTCTTCTTTCAATCTTCAAGTTTTGCCTCTTTCTGCAACTCACTATTTTCCTAATTGTACACCCTCTTATCTAGATCTTATGATCGTCTCCTCTCCTAATAATGTTTCTTACCATGGTCAACTTACAGCTAATTTTTCTTACCACGATCTCATTTATCTCTCGTATCGTATCCGTGTTCCCAAGCGTAAGTCCCAACTTTTATATCTCCGCAACTACAAGGGCATAGATCTAGAGGCTTTGCAGCGTGATGCTGGCAATCTCGACTGGACCCCTCTGGTCGAGAGGGATGACATCGAGAATAAGGTGAACTTTTTTAATGCAACCATTCTCGATTTATATGATCAGCATGCCCCTATCCGACGTGTCAAAATAAGGTATAACCCTGCACCATGGATAACGCTGCAAATCAAAGAGCTTATGGCTCGCAGGGATAAAGCTAAGAGCAGATATAAGCGCAGACCGTCAGAGCTTAATCTCTCTTATTACAAATCCTTACGTAATCGCTGCAGTCATCTATGTCAAGATGCTAAGAGACGCTATTTCCACGACCAACTCAGTAACCGCAATTCTTCTGACGTTTGGAAATTCCTCAAATCTGTAGGAATAGGCAAGTCACCTGCCAACCAGTGTAAGGATGTGAATCTCAATGATCTCAATAAACACTTCTCTCTCCTTCCCTTTTCTCTTGATCCGTCTGTCAAAGCTGCGACACTAGAGAGTCTTGCTAGTTTGTCGTTACCACAATGTTCTCATTTTAAGCTTAACGATGTTACTGAGGATGACGTTAAGAAATCTATTCTTGCAATTACGTCTTCAGCAGTCGGTAATGATAAGTTGTGTTCAAGAATGATAACTCTTATCCTTTCCTCGTTACTTCCTGTTCTCACTCACATTTTCAACCACTCATTTTCCTCTTGCTCCTTTCCGTCAGTTTGGAAACAGGCTCATATTATACCTTTACCTAAAACTAATAATCCTACTTTATTAACCCACTTTAGACCTATTTCTATTCTTCCATTTCTATCTAAAGTTCTTGAGCACATTGTTCATAGACAACTATCATGTTTCCTGGCGTCAAACTCGTTGATTTCCCCTTTTCAATCCGGTTTTCGCTCGGGTCACAGTACTGTAACCGCGCTTAAGTAACTGACGACATCCGCTGGGCAATGGAGAATAAATCCCTTACTGTTCTTGTATTGCTGGACTTTAGTAGCGCCTTCAACTCAGTGGATTTCGACATTTTACTAGGTATCCTCCAATCTATCAATTTCTCTTCTTCCACTTTAGCCTGGTTCAGTTCTTATCTTCGAGGACGCTCTCAGTGTGTTCGCCTGGAGGAGTCCTTCTCTGATTGGTGTAGCCTCACTGAGGGTGTTCCTCAGGGTAGCGTTCTCTCTCCTCTTCTGTTTTCAATTTTCATAAACCTTGTTACCACAGTAATTTCCTCTAGTTTTCATCTCTACGCAGATGACTTGCAGCTTTACCGGCATTTTACTTTAGCTGACGCGGGCTCTGCACTTGCTGCAATGAATCTTGACCTGGCTTGCATCAGCGTCTGGGCTAAATCATTTGGTTTGCAAATTAACCCTGCTAAATCCCAGGCCATGATCATAGGTAGCAGATTCGTTCGCAATGCGGCTGATGTTGCATCTCTGATGCCTTTATATCTCGATGGTGTTCGTATTGACTATACCGAAACCGCTAAAGATCTGGGTGTAGTTATCGACTCCAATCTTTCGTGGCGTGCTCAGGTCAATGAGGTCAGTCGAAAGGTAAATTTCTCATTTCATTCGTTGAAATGCCTTCAAAGTCTCCTGCCTTTGAAGACTAAAATTTCTTTGGCACAAACACTTATTCAGCCGATTATAGATTATGCCGACGCCTGCTATTTGGATGCTACTGAGGAGCTATTAAACAAGCTTGAGCGCCTGCAAAACCTGTGCATTCGCTTTGTTTTCGGTCTTCGAAAGTATGACCACGTTTCTCACCTTCGTAAGGAACTCAAGTGGCTCCCTATCCGCCTTCGCAGGAACACTCGGATTTTATGTCTCCTTTTCAACATCTTACATAACCCTTCTTATCCTTCCTACCTGCGTGAGCGTTTTTCTTACGCTCGTCCTAGCGACGCACCGTGTAGATCTCATCTTAGATCCCTCCTTAAAGCCCATCCCCATAAAACTAGTTATTATTCTTATTCTTTCTCTGTCCATGCTGTAAGATTGTGGAACTCACTTCCGCCTAGCATTCGTGACTTGAAAACCATTTCACTATTTAAATGTCGAGTAAAAGAGCATTACCTTTCCTCTTGATTGTTTATGTATTATAATAATTGTTTATATATTTTATCAGTATGTATTTATTTAAGTATATGTTAATTTCCTGCATTATAATATGTGTTAGTATATTATATTTTAGTTTAGGACGTCACATGTTCATATTTTCTCTTCTTGTTCTCGCACACTATTGTCTACATTTCTTTTTCATTTCTCCTTTCGCAGGTCTGCTGGAAGAAATTTCTATAGAAATAAGCAGTACCTTTGTACTCAATTGTTTTTTTTATGCTGTATTTGTATGTATTTTATTGTGTGTACATAAATAATTAAATAAAAATAAATAAATAAATAGTTGACGCCGGATTAGGAATTTTCTACAAAACCATCTGTGATTGTTACGCATATAGCTGAACAAATGAAAGCGAATAAACTCATTCACGTCCTTAAGGGGAACCTAGTCGCAGGCTCAAACTCACTGATGGGCCTTGCTAAAAAGCACGCTGTCTCACCAGGCATCGTGTCCGACAGAGGTAGTATCAGTGATGAGCAGTTAGAGGCTAGTCTACACGCACAACATTATTGAGTGAGATGCAGAATCATTTATAGTACAACAGGCGCGTAAAAAATTAAGAAAAGTCCTTCGGAAGATCGGGTTTTATGTAAAGACCACTGCATAAATCAATGACCAATAAAGTTTATTGAACTTTTTGATATTTGAGCATTGTCGGTACCGACTTGGTATATAATAACACTCAATCGTATTTGCTCTTTCAAATCCGTACAAACTGCACCTTAGTTGAATCTCTATGACTGTTCACTTAGCAAAGGAAGCCGCCAGTTACTGGCAGTGAATATAACAACGAAACATTTCATATAATAATCGAGTCATCGCACTCTTTGGCTACTGCTTCAATTGATAAATCCGTTCTGTTAGGCAACCGGTAGAATAATGTATAAAACGTTTCGACGAATGATACGTAGTTCCGTTGTTCGGTTTATAAAGCTAGTTTTGATTATGAGGCTCGGAGTCGGATATAAAGGGGGAGACTGCTTGAGTTCAGTAAGGATAGAATAAGGTTGGTAGGATATATATTGGGTGACACAGTGGTAACGGCCCCAACTTATGTAGCTCATGGGTTCGGACCCAGGCACTTTACTTTGTGAATATTGTTCTCTCAAAACGGTGAAGGAAAACATCGTGCCAAAAGCGGCATGTTCCAGGACCAAAAATTCGAAGACATGTGACATCTACCAACCCGCACTAGGCCCGCGTGGCAGATTATAGGCCACTCCCTGTCGAAGAGCGGAGGCCTGTGGGAACATTATACTCATACTTAGTCTGAATGAATGAGTCAATATACATCGATTCGATAGTGCATGCATTCGATCTACTGTAGGTATATGTTTGTACGCTCGCTCGTATACACACAGAAGCACTTATTTAAGGCTGCATAAAGACAAACTTCTGCTCGTAGCTTTTAGCTTCACCAATAGAAATCTCCAACAATTTTATCGCATGGACTCGTAATAAGTACCTTCCCATTTGACAGACAGATCTAAACCCCTCGTGCACAAAGTCATTAAAAACTACATATTTTCTAAATATTTACTCGAGTTTTTTTTTGTTAATACCATTACTGTGAAAAACAATAAAAACGAAATCACAGTTAATTACTATTGTTCCACTATACCTTCAAGTTTACTGAGAAATGTGTAATATAGACCGATGTTTAGAGAAGTTATAATTAGCAGCTGCAATTACTGGGTTGAATAGAACAGCACCCTAAGTCGACGTAATCATATCGCGGCGAGATTTTATCGTTGCACAGGATTTTCAACTCTCGGTGTTCAACCGAGAATTGAGAATTCAACAGAGTGCATCTCAGCCCCTCAAAAACATACAGTGTTCGATTTCCAAAAGTCTCGGCGCTAAGCAGTGCGCTGAAGATCCAGGGCCTGAATTCACTATGACAACTTAACGATTCCTTACTCGTAACCACGTCAATCACATACTAATTCTGCTAATATCGTATTAATAATATCGACAAATTGTCTTGGAACATACAGAATATGACATTTCGATTCCTTACCGTTACGTTGGTTTCTAGGAAAAAAAAACTATATTGACGTAGTTTGAACGTAGTAAGATTCCACAGAGAATCATTATAACCATACAGAATTGGGGCCAAGTGCGCGAAAATCCCCCACCCGCCGCGTTATTAGTACGTCAACGTTGCGTAACACACTTTCAATCACAATCTAAATGATTTTACAGGATATTGCTAATCCATTGATTCATATGTTCGGAAAATGTGTCTGCTTAGCAACGTAAAAAACGCAATGAATATTGTTGAACTGCCAAAAAGCCAGTCTCTTACGTAAATTACCACGCTGGTACTGTAGAAGGCGTAGGTGTTTTGTTCAGGAAATATTTTGGTGTAAGCTTTTCCGTTTGAAAACGAAGTCCGACATAACAATTGCCGCAATTTGCTTTATCCAACTTCAGTTGTGAGATTTCGGAAAACAATGCCGTCATGTTTACATTCGCTAAATTGTTTGCTTATTTTTTCGTATGCTGGTTTTATTATGGTTTACTGTGTAGGTGGGTAATTCTATGACTCGCACGAATTAACTAGCCCGAGTCGGGCGAATCGTCTAATGCGGCGAGTTGCCTAATACGAATTTCAGGAAATGTTCGTTCACCTAAAATTAAATTACCTTAGTGCCTATAGAAAATATTATAGTATTTAAAAGTGACAATTCGCCCGTCACGGGTGAGTTTATTCGTGCGATTCGACTAGTAAGCCGTGTAGGTACGGCATCGGATTAAACAAACATTTTGATTTTTAAAAGATCATACAATCGGAATACAAGAAAAGGAAGGAGAGGAAACCGAAATGTCCTAGAACCAAAACATTCGAAGACATGGGACATCTACCAACCCGCACTGGGCCCGCGTGGTGGATTATGGCCAACTCCTTACCAAGAGGAGGCCTGTGTCCCATTAGTGGGAACATTATAGGCTGATTGATTATGCACACAATCTTGCGCTGCGGAGCACGGTTTAATCTCTTCCAACTCTCATTATAGAATCGTCATTATAGAAAACAGAAGTCAATAAATCTTTGAGGAAGACATCTGAAAGTTGGAGATAATTTAGCTCAAGTCATTTAATGACTTCAGAGCTGTCAATCAGCTGCCCCTATTACTGCTTTACTGCAATACTTATTACTGAAAAAGCTTCCAACTAAACCGCATTAGGATCAAACACGCACTGCGTTTACCACAAGATTTATGACCGCTAAAAAATACGCCACACCATGTTGACCATACTCCATAAAAGCGTCGCATTAGCGATTTTTATCAGCCCGCTAGGAATGTTTTTCATGCATTTTATCGCGACTGAAAATAACTTTAATGCGCTCCTTGCCTTGCTAGCGTTCTGGTAACAGCTAATTAAATGGCACGAAGTGGAAATGAGTTCAATAGAATACTTCGGCCTTCCTTCTAGAGATCAATTCGCATGAAATACACAAAAGCGTTTAAAACATCATTATTATCTTTTACATTAATAGTCTTGAAAGATCTAACAAAACGGCACAATGCTCCTCTCATAAATGTCTCATAAAAAATGGTTTCCATATCGACAAAATTGGACAAATTAGGGCGGGAACGATCGATATTAGTAAATAACAACAATCACATCAAATTCCTAGACTCGGCACATCACTTATACTTATTTTAAAGCTGCAAAGAACAATACTAAACACCATACACGGAATGGAACAAGACTCCTTACCGTTAAAGCATCGTATTGCAACTTTCTATGAATGCGCTCATTTCGCTAATTCCATAAAACTATTCTTTGGAACTAGTTCAAGATTGATGGCTGAATAGGCTTCGGTTACAGCAAAAACTAACAATCTATTTATTTTCCCTTATAAGAGGATTTATCAGAAGTCGGTAACAACATTAATTGCGTTGACACAACTCAGTCACATTCAATTTCAAAGCGGTGAACGTTTCAGATACGTCTTGCCGACAGTTAATTGGGTTTCCTATCGGAGCTGACGTCCAGGTATCTTTGGAACTGTCAGCCCTAGTTTGTCAACATTGCCCCGATTTGCAAAGAATTCTTGTTTTCAGGAGCAATGTCTAATTGAAATGGATATAGGCAATTTATCCGACACAATGTAGCGTTTGTTATGGCCAAGTATTCTTCAACATTTCTCACGCTGCAGTTTGAGTGATAACTTGGAATAGCTTCACAGTTTTATACTTTTTGCGATGGGAATGATTGACGGTTTTCTCAAAAGGAGGAGCAAGCGACATAAAAAGCAGCTGATCCACTATTTACCGCAGGAACATAAGAAAGTAAACATTAATATTATTTGTACAATACGTCGTTCTGTGGAACACACGCCAATTGTTTTCAAAACGACTGTTTCTACTTAAGAATACGGTACCGGGAAAGCCGTATGGTTTGTAAATAGTCCCATTATTCTAGAACATTCGAAAGCCTAGAATCTCCAATAGTTCTATACTAGTTAGCGAAGATGCTATTTGCGTTTGTGTATTTTAGTTTAAAGTAAATATTTATTATTATTTTCTTTCTTGAAGGACAGGGGTTTAAACTTTACTCTACAGCAATTGAAAGCGAAAATGTTTGCTTGTTTTTTGTTCGATACACGCAGAATCGCTCATTCGATTGCTGAAAAACCATATTAATATAATTAATAAACCATATACAGTATACACAACAAGACACTCAGAAACAGAATTTTATCTTCGATATTATTGGTTTGTGACATAACAAAGTACTAGAGAGAAACTATGATAAGAAAAAATATTAAAAACAGTTTAACAACATTGTATGTACAGTCACTACGTATCAGTTTTCACGTTTATCCCTTAAGCTATATTGGAAAAATATGATAAAATTTACTTAAACCCACCAATGAGGTATCAATGACGTATAAACATAATATATCACACTAAAATATATTGTATGTATGTTTAAGATATACATTGCTCAGTGAACGCTCTCTAGTTCGAGTTATGTAGGTATCAAATCTATGCACAAGAACGTGACTATTTACAATTTTCAGTACCTAGTTGTATAAATCTAGTTTCTTATCTATGAATCAGTCTATTAATCTATTTAATAGGAAATTCTTAAGACCTTTGCTTAAAAGAAACGTCGGAAGCACGACAAGCGTTGAAAACTATTACTAGTAATTATTACTTTGTTTGATTTCATCATGTCGCGTTTCTTGCTTTTGTCTAGCGTTGAAGTTGGATCCTAGTCTCAGAAAATAGGTTGAAACTTGCCATCAAAGGAGACCAGTCATGTTTCACAAAAAGTTGGGCGCAAAACCCAAAACCCAAAAAAAACCCAAAATACCGGCCAGCGAAAAAAAAAATGTCCTAAGTACCCTGTACCCTAATTGCGTAACACGCGATTAATCATAATCCGTTTCATTTTGACAGTTCAACAATATTCATTGCGATAGTTAGGTTGTTGAGCAGACACATTTTTCGAACATATGAAGCAATGGTTTAGCCATCTGTTTCAAAGCGAAACAGATTATGATTAATCGTGAATTACGCAATTAGGGTGCAGGTCGGGGAAGTCCTCCTTATCATGTTTTACTATTTCGCTGAATTTCTACGACCATTAATTACTTCCAGTGTTTTTACAATAGAGAAATGTAGTCTATATATTTTAATAAAATATTTATCTATCTATTGGCGAAAGTAAATGAAAGGTGACCTTGATATTTAGTTAATAAGCAAAAAAATTGTTATAAAAGTAGTTTTTTTTTTTACGTTGCCCCACACTAGGAATTTCTCCTGTATTGTGGGTGCGTTTACAAACATTTAAACTCACATACACAAACAGCCATACCCGGAACAACTACTTGTAGGTCATACAAATATTTGTTCCGTGCGGGAATCGAACCCGCGTCGCAGCGCAGCAGTCAATCGCTTAACCACTGCGCCAACTGCGCTGTCAGTTATAGGAACACTCGCAGAGGTTTGTTGTCATAGTAGGTAATACTTGTTCAATATGAAGGATCGTAGAAATTCGGCGTACCTAATAGTAAAAATTATAAGGACGACTAAAACCAAAGTCAGCAAAAAAAATGTGTTACCCTGGTTGGGAGAGCCCAATCAGGGTAACGCATTTTTTTTTCTGGCTCTGGATGTTGTGCCCAATATGGCTGAGCGCCTTTTCGCAGATATTTTATGTTCTGGAGAAAGAAACTGATACTATAGTGACTCTTCTGCTAACTCCGAGATAGTTCATAAGTACGTTTTCTTACTAATTAACAGTTATTTTGCTCCCAAGTTGAGAACTTATTAAAAAAACATCTAGTCTGAAGAAAACAAGGGTCCAAAGTGATCGACACGCATCAATATTGATTAGCACCACACGTTGCCACCTAAAGAGTCCCTAAAAGTAAACGATACGACTACTAATCACCACATAGCCATATATGTATCACCTAGCCAGCCTGATTAGCAGCTGCGGACTTTTTCTTTCACTTCTATATATTATGCATGGAAATTATTTTTTTACTTAAGACAACTAATTAATTAGATTCATGAAGAACAATCTTAAATTAAAATCTTTAATTAAATACATACCAGAGGCTATTATTGATCAATGCAGATAATTCAGTTTTTCTTACCACACGCATTCTATTGAAAAAGTGGTCGACGGTTGGGAATACTTGGGAGTACTCCGGAGCATTCATTAAACCTAATCCTAGTAAGATATTTTTTTGTGTACGTATTAATTAAGCTTCTTCTTCTTATCTTCAACCGTCGCCATCTCATTGGAGATGGCGACGGATACCCTTCGGTGCTTGCATTAATTTTGCACAACTATCAGTAGCACTGTTAACAGGGTCTGTCTCCTTGACCACATACATGTAACAGGACACGTCTTGTCTTTAAATGAGAACCCGACCATCGCTGATTAGGTGTTTTTTGATCCATTATCTGGTTCAATTTCGAGCAAATATTGACAAATATTGAGTGATTAAAACAATACATGCGGACCTATCCTCTACTTGTCATGTAAGTGCACATCGCGTATAAAATAAACATTTGTTTTATGGAGCTCTTTAAAACGCTAAGTATAGAGCTTATTATACAACTTTAGAGCTATTTAAAATTCCATTGATGGAGTAAACAGGGGTCAAGTGACCCATAACTCTAATCCAGAGGTGGAAAACACAGCGATTTACATTTTTCTACGAAACTGTTTCTATTATAACGCCTTTCTTTTATAGCGAAGGTGCTTACGATTCATGTAATTCAATGCATCTACTGAGAACCGTGGGCTGGCGGCAACCCTCAAGTGTCGGCACACTTGGCGCTGTACTGGGAACTATGGGGATCAGTCCGGATTTATACTAAACTTTGCATATTAATTTGAATATTCCCACATTGTTATCGTGAGAAGTAAACGTCAGGTGGCTACATTTAATTCTGTTAAAAGCCATTAGAGATGCAACATAATGGTTTGCATTTTCGAGTGAGGTGGTGCCGATCTTAGCCAAGAATAGATTCGAACCTTATAACAAAAATATGTAAGCAGATTCTAATTCTTATTGCCTAGCAGTACTAATTAACCAACCTGTTCCCGTTAGTTCGCTCGCGCCGTTAATGACCAGATAAGATACATACAATTCTTATATTTATACGCCTTTTACGAATATAAGTGTTTGTACAACAAGAAAAAAGATCTTGTCTACACGTTTCCTAAAGCTGTCTTCTCAAGGGTGGCTCACACGATATTATCCGGTAATAAATGAATTAATTGAGTAATTGATCCCTATCTTATAGATCTTGTCATTAATAGTTGAGCTAATTAGTGGTTGAAAGATCCATGCAAACTCCAAACGACTTTTTTGAAATCGCATCTATTATGTACCTTTAATTACACAAAATCCCATAGTCAATCAGTGGACACATCCAGTGTTTTAGCATTAATGTTTAATGCATACAGCGGGTTTGACGTGCACCTTGCTCCAGAGGAATGAGTTTCATATTTATATTAACTTTAGAACTATTTATCTAGGGTTGAAAAAATCTGTTCGCACCGCATATGGCGCGGGGGGCACAAAAAATCAGGTAAAGATATATGATAAGGCTAATGTGGGCCTTGATGAGTAAAAAATAAACACGTGTTGGAGCTGAGGAATTCGGTACTTGTTTTTTGTTATTTTCTATTTTGCAAATGTTCTAAGAATGGAGTAATAATGAGGGAGTAGAAAACAAACAAGCTTCCGATGATAATTATGTAACATAACAATAGGAAGAAAATGAATGACAGCGAAGAAAAGCCTATAATTATCAGCGAATAAATGCACAGTCTGTTTTAACGACATCTGGATTGCGTGTGATGGATATTCGTTTGTTTATACATACTCCGCAATTTTGGTCAGCCCCTTGATACTTGTCAAAAGGGACTGAACAAGCGCGATAGCCGGAAAAATGACCGAACCATAAAAGACTAATTGAAATATAAAGAGATCCGTCAAACTAGTTCTGATTACGTTAATGTTCTTTGCATGTCCCAAATCTGCTCACTGCAAAATATTTAGACGCAAACATGCCCAACAGATATGCAAATATTCGGCAAATGGCTATTGCCTTATCACCAATACACTCTCATATTTAATCTGTACTCATGAGTCATACGGTTGAATGGAATCACTCTGCGATCAGACTGATTGGCGTACCTATTAATTTCGTCATTGGAAGTTTTGTTTTTACAACTTTTAGTCTCACAACACAACACAGAAAATTCTTCTAGGTTTGCGGTTTGCAAGTGCTTTGTTCTATGTACTATGAAACCTTCCAAATTGTTCGCGACATTTGGATCGTCGCGGTGTGACCGACCTGTACGGATCCAACGTGATGTAAACATAATATTCTATTTATGCGTAGATTATTGACAAATAAACAGACTTTACGTCATTAAAAACTTAATGATAAATTTTTCACTAATACCAAACATTCTGTTCCTTAGAAAACGGACAAAAAGAAAGTTGTATAAACATTTTTAACATTCAAAACACTTACCGTTTGGTATCGACGGGTGGTGCGATGTCCATTGGAGGAGGTGGCGGCGGCGGCGGCGGGGGCGGCGGGGGTAGCATCTGCGCAGGCGGCGGAGGCGGCGCATCAGGTATATCATTCACTATCACTGACACAGGTACATGCACCTCTTCTTTAGGCAAGTTAACATCTGGCAGTTCCTTCAGCTCTGGCAGTTCCTTCAAATCCGGGAGCTCTAATTCCGGTACAGCCATAACTGGTGCCACTGGTGAAGTTACGACTGAAGGCGCAATGGAGCCGTCAGTCGTGTTGGAGAACTGTACGTCCCCTGCTATGCCTGGCAGGTGCGGAAGGTCCAGTGGCATCTCAAGCTCCGGGACCTGTCAACAATTGACGATGATGAGTTTAGGAACTGTTTACTCCTAACTGTTGGGAGATTCTACATTAGGGATTATTTTCATAGGTTGAATTTACTTTTTAGTCTCATCTGTGCATTTGATTGCGTCAATGAGCGGAGTTCGCGCAGCTGAATTTTGGGCCAAAGATCTTTCACGATTTTGCGATCGATACCTACGCTAAGAAGAAAACTTTTGAAATAATTTCTAGTGATCAAATACAAAACCTTTGAACAATACGTACCATGCCCATGCCGGGTGCATACAGATATTCGTCAGCATCACGCTTCAGAACATCTCTATTGAGGATCGAGCTGGGCGCCGCTTCCAGGAGGCTCTTGCTCTCAACCTTGGAGGTCACGACCGGCACGTACGCTGACGCCGGCCGCGTAGTCCCCAGATAAGGACTCTCATCAGTATTAAAGATCAACAGGTCACCAACACTAGATAACTTATCAATCATAGTGTTCAAATTGAAATCCGGTTTAGGCTTCGCATTTTTAGGCTCTGTCACTTTCACGTGGTAGAAGTGGAGCTTCTCCTAAAATGTAAAAGACACATCAGTATTTTGTCGTTTGCACATAGTGTACAATGTTGAGATACCGTTTAGAGCGAAATTGTGACAAATGGATCTTTCAATCTATTCTCGCAACTAATTTAATAAGTTGTAAATAGCCTGATACTGGAGAGACTGAGACTCTATGAGGCTCTTCATAAATTGACAGTGAAAAATGATGTAATTCACGACAATTTTAAGAAGGTACAAAACATATGATTATGAAGATCAGGTTACATTGCTCCTGCAGGCTTAGCACGAGAACCGTAGAGAAGCGCTTTGTCGACGGAAGAAAAGACAAAAATGACGTTTCCGTGTAGACAGTTGACAGTTTTGAACCGAGAAATGTAGAAAAGCGATTTCTATTCTAAGGTAGAGTAGAAATAGAAAGCGTCATGCTAAGCCTGCTGGCATAATAAATAAAGAAAGATTATTTTCATAGAAAAAAAGGTTCCATAATTCTATATCCCTATACTCCGAATACACATACAGGTCGAAATATCAAGTTTTATTTAGACAATTTAACTTTTTAAGTTAGGTACCAGAAAATCGTAATGAACGGAATATCGAGTGTGAGCGTTAGGCAATTAGGTATCAGTGTTTAGGATTCCTGGGATTCCTGAAGAAAGAAAGAGAAGAAATTGGCTTCCGTGTGATCCGAAACGAAAGAAAGAAGAGGGCAGAGTCGTCATATCGTAGCAATTTAATTTAATGGGATTTGCCAAGCGATATTCGGTTGAATATATACCTTGGGCCGTATTTAGTGGTCTGGTAAGGGCCAATGTTAAGCCACAACCAACCACACAACTGGATACTCTTTGTCTCTAACATCACAGTTAACTGTTCAGAATGCTCTGATTTTATGTTTGCGTATTTCCCGATCCATGTTGCAAGTTGCTGATACAGTTCACACATTGTTTATACAAAATTGGCTTGCGAGACACATTGTAACTACGTCAATCTAATTATTGACTCACCTGTAATTCCTTTTCGTTTGACTGCCCCTGAGTCTTCCCACTCAGAGTAACCTTTTTAGGCTTGTGTTGGTATCCATCCGCATCAAAAGCTGATTGGTAATGTTCATGGGTTATTGACGCCGGGTACTTTGCACTCGAGTAGACGTTAATCGCCTTCTGCATGCCAGTTAGCTTCTCGACTTTAGATCTAGATAACTTTATTCTGTCATTGAGTTTCATTGTCTTGTCCATGTTCTGCTTGATTCTTGTCGTCAGCCGTGCAAACACATCGTCTACAATGCCGTTGAGATTATCCAAAGTGTCCGCAATCTGCAGTATCGTCTCCTCAACGCTCAGATCACTTGGTACTAAATTAATTCTATATATACCCTCCATATTTAACCTCTTTTACGCGCGTATTTTAATTTCTGTAAAAAACATCACGTGTTGTAACGCTTGCCGAGGTTTAACGATGGAATAATGCGAAAAATAAAATTCTTCTATGAATTTCAAGGTTCTACACATTTTTAAAGCTGCGGATGAAATCTTACCTACTAAGCTTCTTAAAAATCACCTAAAATAAATTAATAAGGCACAAGAATTATCACTAGACAACACATCCACATTCTTGTGTGTAATTATATTATGTCCAATAATTGTATAGCACTTCGTAAAGCTCCTAAAGTTCATTATTTACAACTCAGTCACTTAAAGTCTATTTTTATCAGTACTGTGTCACTTATTGTTTGCTATATTGGGCTCAATTTTTCGACAAGTTCAACGTATGCGAGTCGGTGAGCAACGAATGGAGATTATCGTTCGCGGGGTCAGTGCTCCAAGAGAATCGGCAGTACGCGTCCGGCGACATGGTCGGGTCCAGTATCGCTGACTCCTCGAGTTGGCCGCCCGACAACATGTTGTTGAGATGCTTGTTTATGACCGCGTCTCCGGGACTCACGTAGCCACTTGACGCCGCCGGCGGCTTTAACGGTACAGCATTGCGTACAGGTTGCTTATGACTAGGCAAGGCGTCCAAAGACTGCAACTGAATGTAGCTACTGTCGGCGCCGTTTTTCACTGGCTGTGGCAAGGTAGGCATAATCGGCAAGCTCTCAGAACCGAAAATTTTTGTGGGCGACGGTCCTAACTTGGGGAAGTTCATCATGGACTTCGCCTGAGCGTCTTCAGGCATCACGTAGCCCGAAGAGGCTGGCGGTTGACTGGGGACGCTTGGCGGTGCGACACCAGTTGTAAATATCGGTGGCGCCAGAGCAGCCATAACGTAACTAGAGCTGGCAGGCTGTGCCGCAGGTTTTACAATAGGACTTGTATGGGGTGCAGGGGCAGATTGGACATAGCCGCTGACCGGGTTCACTACAGGTTGTTGCACGTAACCACTAGGATTTTTCTTGAATGCTTTGTCACCAAAATAGGGCGAATTCTCTCTAGAATTGTCAGTTTCGGAGTTTGAGGAATCCTCATCTTGCGTTGCATTATTGTCGTCAGCTCTCACGGGTTCAACTTCTAAGTGCAAGGACGACTCCGAGCCGTCGTCGGAAGTGGAGGCTTGTCTCTCGACCGCTCCGCGGGACGTGTCCGACAGCGCAGTGCTGTCCGTGTGATCACTGGAGCCGCAATTATTTTCAGTGTTCTGTTTCGTTTCCGGAGTAGACACAGTAGTTCTACTGTTCGGTAGTAACAACATCTCGTCTGATGATGGTTTTTCGTCCTTATTTGTTGGATTCCATCCTCCAAAAGCGTACTTAGAAATATCTTTCTCGGGTATACCTAAGCCATTTGGTAAGACTGGTTTTATATCTTCCATTTTTCTATACTTTTTGTATAGTTTGATCGAACCATACATCATACCTATTATTGCGCAAATAGCCAGAAGGATAAGAATCATAGTTAGTCCATCCTTACTTCTACAAGCTACTGCGCTTGGGGGACTCCATGGACCAGGATACTCAAGCAATCTTCTGTTCTGTTCTGAAGGCATCTTTACTTCTGGTCTATCAGCTAATATGCCATGGTAAGGATCTTCATCATAGTTTACTGCTCTGACTTGATACGTTTCACTTTCGTCTACACCTTCACAATGTATCAAAGAATAGGACAAATTAGTTGTATTTAATATCTCTATTTTATGCGAAGTGCTTTCATCCTTCACTCTTTTTATTTGGTAGAGATCCACAGTTCCCCCAGGCTTATCAGGACGTTCCCATGTCAAGTAATCTGGATTATTTTTAACCGTAGGAACCTTCAACATACTGGGGGTGCCAATTCTCGTTCTGACAAAGATGCCATTGTCAGGGCTGGGTTTAGAACAACTTCCAATAGCTGAATTACAAGCCCTAACGTTAAATGAATAATTGGTAAACCCCTCAAGGTTATTCAGTTTGACCTCCATTCTAGAAGTATATTTTCTCTTCTCATCTTTAGGCAGTTCAGACAGTTTATCAAGCACGTTCTCAACCCTCCAGTCTTTTCCATAGTTTGAAATTACATATTTTCCTATTATGCCATTTTTATGAATTGGTGGATCCCATGAAATTATTAATGAGTCACTTTGCACATCAGAAATAGCAACATTTCTTGGACTTGTTGGTGTATCTTCAATCGTAGTCACTCCTGTGGAAGCATTTTCAATTGTTTTCAGCCCATAAGTAGTGTTCAGTGCCAGGAGAAAATGATATGTTGTGTACGGTTTCAGATCAGTTATGTTTACTTCCATTTGTTTTGGGTTCGCAACATAATATGTCGATCCATTACCAAAAGCAGGGTCACACACATTGCTTGTGGCTAAGACAGGGCAGTATGTTATTAGATATCCTTTTATAGTACCTTCTGGTAGAGTACAGGACATAGTCCAGGTGATTTTGACGAATGATTTTCCTGGAGCATCATGGTTCACTTTCACAGGAAACCCAAATATTGGAATACCGTCTTTATAAATGTCACAAGATGCCCATGTCATACCACTCGTTTTGAATCCATAATTAGCTGATATAGCAAACTGATACCTTTTGTCTCTTGGCAAATTGATGACATGAGTGTTCTGTTTAGGATCCAAAACAGTGAAGTTCATGCGTCCAGTGCAAATTTGACTAGTGTTATGTTGACACCAGAACAGTGTATAGTTGTCAATATGTTTTATGCCAACCCATGATAACTTGTATGTGCCATTTTCATAGGCTAGTTTAGTAAATGATGGTACTTTCAGTGCTTCAGTATCAACTTTTGATGGGATGTAAAGGTGACTGCTGTTAACAGATGAGCCAATTGCATTATTGGACCAAATCGACACATCAATAGCTTCTAAAGTTGCATCATTTAGTATTATATAACTCAAGCTTTTGTTTCTATCTGGTAACAAGGTCTGCGGGTTCTTAGAGCCTTGCATTGCAACTACTTTATAGGTAAAGTTTGCACCAGCCTCCTCATACTCTTCAAGTTGCTTCCAGTACACATATATCACTCTTTTATTTTCATAAATAGATTGGTCGAAAGCTCCAGTAATAGTGTCTGGTGGTCGCTGTGGCTTCTCACTTGCAGTTGTAAACAACACATAAGTGAAATCAGACCAGTATTTATCTTCAGTGGCTAGTTGTGACTTTATGTATATCCTGACCTCATATGACATATGTGCATATGGTAAGTTGGAGAGCAAGAAGTTATATGTCTTGTTCTTTGCAGGCAAGTTTGATGCATCAACACTGCGGAAGTAAGCTGTGTTATCAATTTTAGCAATTTGGTACTCTATCCTATGCACAATTGGGCACAGCAGCAAGTCATACATGTTGTTTGGGATCTTCCACTGAAGCATCACACTGTGTGTGTCGTTACTCATCACTCTCAGCTGTTCTGGTGGATCTGGCTTCACTACAGAGAAATGCTCAATTGTAAAATTTTGTTTGTTATTACCAAAATAATTTTCAGCTGTTAAATGAAAATAGTAATAATCTTCCATCTGTTTGTACCTAGGCTGGCTAGTTGTACTCCATGAACACCATCTCGACTTACCGATCCTCTTTGCTTTACAAGCCTCAACTTCATTTCCATTTATCAAAAATGTTAATGAGTAACTGGTTACACTGTATGTCTCAGGGGAGGTCCACGTACAGTTCAGCTCATCGAGGTTCTTAGAGATACATCCAAAGTCAGTGACGTTGGAAGGAGGCAAGTCCACCAGCACTCTGCTGGTGCACTGCTTGTTTGTCACTGTGTTTCTACAATAGTATGTGTATACCTGTTTCTCCAAATGTTCAATGTACAACCTTCTGGTGGTAACATTCACTTTTTCCGACTCTATAAGTTTTCCGCTGAAGTAAAACTCCAAGTTATCAGCGGTGTCTTTCTCGGCCACACAAAAGATCTCCAAAGGCTTCCCATAAAGTAGTTTGATCATACTGTCAGGGTACACGGCGACTGAAATGTCTACTCCTTGACACCTCGAAAATATGCACGGTAAACTGATCAATTTGATTACAACACACCACATCCATAGTCCGAACTGCGGCCCCCTTCGGAACCCTCTGCACTTTCTTCGGGTACTTGTACATGTATTTGCCATAACTGTTGCGTTAATCCGTCACTCCATCACGAATTGGTACACTGGTTTTAACTAAACCGATCGCGGCGATGGACACATTCCTTGTTTTTTTTTATCGCGAGCTAAATGGCGCACCGATGGTCTCAACACGATGACACACACTGACTGAGCACCGTCACTATACGCGCACCACATTTATTTATCAAACGTTACTATTATCCGGGATCGAGTACTCGATAAAAGTTGTAAGCGCGGGTCCGGGACCGATATAAATGTTCTGCATTGAAAATTTGTAACGCCTGCAATACAGTACTTACATAAAATAGAAGAAAACTTTGGGAATATTGTAATTCTCAGAAAAGCCAACTTCAGTTCAGTTCGTGCAGTTGCAGCGATGATTGACGATGGTGTTGCTAGCTACATAAGTTTGGTTGCCCATTGTTTTCGTGAGCAAAATATTATCAGCAAAATCTGGAACGCGGAGATTGCTCACCCCCTATCTAAATAAAACCATGGAAAATACGCAGTATTTAGACATTATTAAAATTACTAATATTTGAGTTTATACATAAATAAATGAACTTAGATAAAATATATCTAAGTACTCAGAACATTGGAGGCTTATTTTATATAAAAAACCATGCGTTTAAAAATATCACAATGATGATGATTCTGTCGTGCACCAACTAAACATTATTTAGACTATTGCTTTAATTGGACTTCTTGTGAAACAAGCAAGAGACGGAAATAATTAAGAGCGACGAACTTAATTCATCATGCTCAAAAAATGCTGAAAATTCAAGGCAATCGAGACGTTATTTAGTGACAGTTCAAAAGCGTCACTTGTCTTTTTCTGTCGCAGTCTGTAAGTAAGAGATAACAATATTTTGGTTTAGGTTGTGGCCAAAAGAATCGGCAGCACACCCTGTTTTAGAAAATTCTTCGCACTATTGGATGTTCAAACTATAAATTCTTGGGTCATTTTTGTTTTGGTTTCACGAAGCAATAAAGCTACAAATTATGCTGAAGTTATTGCAAATTAGTTATTTATGTGCAGAATATTTGAATGATTTATTTCTCATTCAAGATTTAATTTAAAAAAAAAATCGAATGGACCAACGCTGATGGGCAACATCCATTTGACAGCAACTGAAGTTAGCAGCAAGCAGTTGAAAACAAATCAAAAACGTCATTATTAAACTGTAAAATGCTGCTACACTAAAAACATTCCCTAGAATCTGGGAAAAGTACGCGTCAACAGTTTTACATTCATGTTGTGATGTGTCTTGTCGTTTGCTGCATTATGGTGTCAATTTAATGTAGCTAGTGTTAGCCGTAATGCTATTCGTTTCCAAAATCCAAAGAACTATAAAAGTTCTGGCTTGTTCTCTCTTAACATAATGAAGGTATCCGAACTAAACAAACATGTGACTGTGACAATTAAGACACTAGTGACACTATAAACGTTCGAAAACTCCGACAACTTTTTTGATTGCAATGCAATCTATTGGTATTATTTATCAAGTATTAAAGAAAATTACGTTAAAATTGGCCATATTTAGTTTACTAGCTACTTCAAATTATATTTTTATGATACACCTATTAAAGTTGCTAATGAACCGTGTTTAGACGATAAAATTATATAATAAAAAATATACTTTCAGAACGCAACTGCAACCTTCATCAGTGTTGATAAAAATAATATTTTAATTTAATTCATACCTTTACAGTGTAATATTTAAAGAATCAACTATGTGAATGGCATATGATAAAATGGATGATAGTAACTTACACTCTTTGGGTTATACAACGAAAACAGCACTCGTAAAACTCCGTGATGATATACGAAATGTTATAGAAGAGCACAGGAAGAAAAATCCAACCGGGTATGTTAATGTTTTACTATTTCCATGATTCCAGGCATTATTAGAATGCTCCTGTGCGCAAAGATGATTCAAAAATATGTGTGTGGAATTATGGAATATGTAGGTATGTCTATAAAATGATTACTTCGGTCACATTTAAGTTCTTGTTTTTAAATCCTGTAAAAAATGTTTCAGATTTGGGTTGGTACGGAGTATTATTTCGTTTTCATCAGAGAAAGTGCTGTTGTCAGGTGTCGCTTACACAATAACATTGGTGTACGTAGTCTGCTTGATACTTACATACCTACTTGGTGAATCTGTACAAGCCCATGCCTATTTACTATGGGAAGCATTTTTCTTAATTGTTATATTGTTAGTTAACTTCTTAGTGGCATTCAATGAAGAGTATTTATACAGGAATGAGATACCTCATAGAGTAAGGAAAGTTTTAGGTAAGTGTTCAAGATATTTAGATGTTTAATGTTATGTGTAGGTGTGTTTATTAACTTATTTCTATTGGCTTAATTACATAGTTGTCCCTATAGGGGCTGGGCTTCAACTCTGTCATCCAAGAGGGTACAACGCCCGAGGCGTAGAGCAGAGTTGCGGTGGTTCTGTACTTGAAAAAAGGTGACAAAACCTTGTTGAAGAACTATAGACCCATCTCACTTTTGAGCCATGTCTACAAGCTGTTCTCAAGGGTCGTCACGAATCGCCTCCCCAGAAGACTTGACGAGTTCCAGCCGCCAGAACAAGCCGGTTTTCGAAAAGTTTTCAGTATTGTAGACCACATCTGCACTGTTTGGAAAATTGTACAGAAGTCTGAAGAGTACAACCAACCGCTGTGTTTAGCATTTGTGGACTACGAGAAAGCCTTAGACTCCATCAAAATATAGGCAGTTCTAACCTCTGCAACAACGTCGGTTTGACTGGCGCTATATCGAGGTGTTGAGATGTTTGTATGATGCTGCTACAATGACTGTCCAGATCCAGGATAAGGAAACAAGCCCCATCCAATTGCTCAGAGGTGTGCGACATGGGGATGTTATATCCCCAAAATTGTTCACCAATGCATTGGAGGACATCTTAGACCGGTACAGTACGGCACGGCCCGCCATCGGGGTCATTACAATAGTTAATTAATTGTGTCTTATTAGCGGTAGTTGACCGGTTAAGACGTTGGACTGGACTGGACAGGGTATCAATATTAACGCGAATGCATCTCACACTTTTGGTTTGCCGATGACATCGTTATAATGGCAGAGACACTGGAACAGTTAGACCAAATGCCGCACAGCCTAAATGGAGCCTCTCGGCGGGTTGGCCTCGGCATGAATTTGGACAAGTCGAAAGTCATGTGCAATTCTCGCGTCTTGGCGAGTCCAATCCACATCGAAGGGTCGCTTCTCGAAGTCGTGAAGGAGTATGTTTACCTAGGGCAAGTCATCCTGCTCGGTAGACACAACTTTGAGTAAGAAGCCGACAGGAGGATCCGCTTGGGTTGGGTAGCGTATGGGAAACTACGTCAAGTCTTTTCGTCGCTTATTCCGCAATGCTTGAAAACTAAAGTCTTCAACCAGTGCGTCCTGCCCGTGATGACATACGGTGCCGAAACGTGGACACTGACAGTTGGGCTGGTCCACAAATTTAATGTCGCTCAGCGCGCTATGGAGCGGGCTATGCTCGGAGTTTCTTTGAAGGCTAAAATTAGGAATGAAATTATCCGGAAAAGAACCGCAGTCACCGACATAGCTTGTAGAGTGAGCAAGCTGAAGTGGCAGTGGGCTGGCCATGTTTGTCGAAGGACGGATGGACGGTGGAGCAGACGAGTCCTGGAGTGGAGACCGCGTATCGGCAAACGTAGTGTGGGAGTAGACCGACGACCTTAAAAAGGTGGCTGGGACAGACTGGATGCGGAAGGCGGAGGACAGAGTGTTGTGGCGCAGCCTGGGAGAGGCATAAGTCCAGCAGTGGACTGCAAAAAGGTTGATTTGATTGATTTGATTGATAAGGGCTGGATGCGAGAAGTACAGAACCGGTTGAAGTGGCAGTGCTTGGGGGAGGCCTATGTCCAGCAATGGATGCTTTTCAGCTGAAATGATGATGATTGGGGTAATTTTGAAGTCATACCGATGATGATGATGATGATGATGGGACTCCCTTTTCCGCACATAGACTCCCATTCGGTCCGTTGTGCGTGTGAAGTCATATCATTAGAATATAAATATGTGCCTTCCCATTTTTTTTTTCAATTTAATTAAGTAAAACATTTCTATCGGTCCGTTAGTATAACAACACTAGTTAAAACAAGGCACAGCTAGTTATTTAATACAATCATTGCATCTTAACCCATCAACCAACTAGAAGCTGTTTGCATGTTATCAGTATCACTCAACGGTTTTCACAAATACATTTATTGTTGTTTCAGGAGTATTTTTCTCATGAACAACATTTGTTGCCTTAATTAAAGGTGTAATTTAATTATGAAATAGTAAATTCTAAGATTTAATAGTGTTCCTTTCCTCTGAAGCCTATCCAAATAGGATGGTCACACCCATTTATTTCATTCTGGTTGCATCACCAGCCTACAGCTGTTCACTGCTGGACATAGGCTTCTCCAATTGCATGCCATTCAGCTCATTTTGTTTGAATTTAGAATAATTGGCATTCACCCAGCAGGGGTGAAAGTACTCATTATAATAAACAACTTTGTAAATAGGTCTACTGACATGATTAAAACAATATGGGATAAAAGTACATCTAGTCATAGTAATTTTATCAATAAACAATAACATTAAGAACTACTTAATGTTATCATAATTACTTGCATTTAGACAAGATTAGAAAAAAATAATATGTATTATACATACTTATATAAATTTTGTTATTATTGTAATGAATTTGATTTTTGTGTGTGGAGAAACAATTTTAATGCTTTTTTTTAAATTTAGTAGTCTACTTATGCAGTATTCATTAAACATTCCTAATTTCTTTGTTTTAATGGTGTCCTGTTAATTACAGAAACATTGGATGATGCCATAGAAAGTTCAAAATGGAAGGAGAACCATTATCCTCATTTATGTGCCCCATATTCACCGTGTGTGATCCTGCAGTGGACTTATCGAGATTGTAAGAAAGTTTTATTTATGGATATCAATTTATTGATAAAATGTTTGTTGGAACAGCTCCAAGATGAAATGGTACATGTTACAGGCTTACTTTGCTTCAAACAATTGAATACAGTATTTTTAAGCGTGCTAAAAACAATTCCTTATATTTAGAAATATTGCTAAATTAATGTTAATACCTAAAATTTGTGGTAAAGCAGCTTAACTATAAATAAACCTTAATATGTTTATATTTTGTGTACAAATGCCCAAATATCCATGCCACAGTAGGTACACTTCGCGACTTAGTGGGCATTTGAAGGTAAGTATTGTGCTGTTTTTAGAACCATAGAACGTTTGGCAGTGCCACAATTCTGCAGCAATTGGCACAGGCTTATCTGATCTTAATTAAAGATAAATCCTTGGGCATGCCACGATTGCGGCGGCAAGTCGTCTCTTTGAGGTTAAGAGGTGCCACGGCGTCCTCACCTTCCTCCTGACGCAGGTCCTCACCGGACACGGTTGTTTCGGGAGGTTCCTGTTTCGGTTAAGGCGGGAGGAAACGCCCGGAAGATTCCACAGCTTAGATCGCCCTGAGGACACGGTGGAGGTCTGCCCGGCTTGGGCGGAGCACTGCCGTGTCCTCGTGGCGACGATCAGCGGGAGCGATCTCTCGCGTCCGGCCCTTCCCAGGCCATGGTACGGAGCGAGAGTGTATGGGTAGCCGTCACCTCCTTCTGCGAAGCAGTAATGCTTGCGAAGAGGGAGGCGGTACACGTGAGGCAGAGACAGTATATGCGCCTTCACGGCCCTAGTCGCCGCAGGAGACGCCCTGAGCGTCGAGAATCCCAGGTTGATTCTCAGCCACCGTTGGGGCGGGCTTGCGGATGGCGAGTAATGGGTAGCTCGCTGTCCGGTAAGTATCAAGCCCGGGTCGATGGCGCGTTGTGTTCCACGCGTGCCTCAAAAAGATGTCAGCACCAACTGGTGGGGTCCGCAAGGGCCGATGCCTGCCAGTGGTGCGGGTTGATCGAAAGAGATACCGTGACCCCTGGCACACGGGCAACTGAAGGAACACGGGTGGGTTTTAGTCAGTAAAAGTCCGACAAGCCCTCCTGCTCCACCCAGAGCGGGAGAAGTTATTTTAAGATTGCCATCCTCAAAAAAATATATAAAAATCTGATATCAAAATTGGCACCTGTTGTTACTCAATAGCAAACTATAAAACGAGAGCAGTGGTAGCCTAGTGGTATCGGCCCCGACTTACGTGTTGTAGGTCGTGAGTTCAAACCCAGTCAGGCAATTTACTTTCATTTAATTCGCATTTAATTTCATCTCCACTGCTCCCAAACGGTGAAGAAAAACATCGTGAGGAAACCGCCTCGTTTTAGAACCACAAATTTAAACACATTTACCAACCCGCACTGAGCCCTCGCGGTGAATTATGGCCCACTCTCCCTCTCACAGAGAGGACGCCTGTGTCCCAGCAGTGGGAACATTATAGGCTAATTATGCCTATCTATTGAAAAACGTAAAGTTGGATGGCCTCCCACAAGGTGGACCGATGACCTTGTGAGGGCCGCAGGAGTCCGTTGGATGCGGGAAGCACTGAACCGGTCGAAGTGGCGGAGCTTGGGGGAGGCCTATGTCCAGTAGTGGACGTCTTTCGGCTGAAATGATGATGATAATGATTGAAAAATTGGCAATTATAATGAAGAATGTAGTGTAATATTGGAATTGATGAATTGACAAAATTTTGTTGGTGTTAGATGTTCGTTTTAAAGTATTCTCTCAATTTGGCACGAGATGTACAGTCAATTGCTTAACAAATGTGACATTGACTTTAATTTCGTATTCGTAAACAGTTTCAGTAGTTAACTAAGTGTTGGGCTCAATTCACACCGAGACATGTCTCAAACCGACGCTGCGCGCACTTTCTATGATCGCGATACAAAATCTAAGTTATTTGCTACACAATCTATCCCTACTAATAAATCTGAAGAGTTTTATTTGTTTGTTTGGACGCGCTAATCTCTGGAATGGAACTACCAGTGGGATTATGAAAAAATCTTTTCGCATTTTATAGCCCAATAGGGTATTTTCCAATTGATTAAAAACTATTTTAATTTGAAGATTGGGACGAAATATGTAACAGAGAAATAAAAATAAATTGATTGACATCCATTTTCTCAACAAAAACGTTTTAAATCAAATTTATTTTTCATTGTTTTGAATTTACCGCCAAAACGCTCCTTACGATGACTTTTTGATCAGGTGACCAGACGTGACGTCAACTTCGTCAGCAAAAAGTAATAGCGCGGGGCGATACGATGCGATGGAGTGTGATTCGGTGGTCGGGGGACCAAAAAGTTTACACGCGGACTGTGTCGCAGGCAGTAGCTAGTAAGGTATAAGCGCCGCGTAATACGGCGCGTATCAGCGTACTTAGACCAGCGTCCACACTCCCACTAAAAGTATATTGTTTCGTGTGGTAAATAAGATCAATATTGTGTCGGTATCTTAAAATGCACACGCAAAGTTGCGTTGCGTCACGTCTCGGTGTGAACTGACCATTACTTTTGCTACTGTGTGATTGACCCATACGTTGTTATTTTAAATAATAACAAAAAAAAAACACTCAGCCAGCAAGATAAGCAGAGATGACCTACCCAAGATCTGAAGATATCCTTGAACCATCACAACGTATTATTTCAGCTACTATAGTGAACCTGCCATGGGCATTGCTGGTGGAAGGAGACGTGATAGTGCTGAGGCCAGGTCAGGAGGTGCCCGGTCATTGCCGAGGATTGCAGCCCGAGGACCCCGAGCAGTTCTTTGGACAGATTTTCCAGCCTACAACACCGGTAATTGTAATAACATACATTATATATTGCATACTAGCTTTTGCTCGTGGCTTTGACCGCGTAGAGTTCGGAAATTATGCTTCGGGAAAGTACTTGCACACAGGCAACTGAGAGAACACGGGTGGGTCTTAGTCAGTAAAAGTCCTGCTTCACCCAGAGCGGGAGAAGTAATTTTATGATTTCTCACTCTCAAAAAAAACCCAAGTTATGGTCTACATTAATTAGTGAGCATCAGCACTGTCAGCAGTTGAGGCATGAAAAGGTAACGGACAGACAAAGTTACTTACGCGTTTGTAATATAAATTGGTATTAGTATGGATTACGAGTAACCATCTGCATGCATCTGTCACTGCAATTTAAACCTTATATCGAGGGCATAAAAGTTATATCACACTTGACGCGCATTCCTGATGTGCAACGACTATACTAAGATGTTGGGTTTGTTACGTCTATGTAAATAAAACTGGCATATTTATTTGCAAAAAAAAAACATGGAAGCTAATTCGCGTATTTCTTACATAGGTGATAATAAGTACGACACGAAAAACTTCTCCGTAAAGTAAGTTTATGACAAGAGTCAGGTAATAATTAAATGAAAAACATTTTTCATGTGACTATTTCTTAATAGCTTTTATGTCTTCTTGGCTGGTCTGGTAGCAGAAATGTCTTATGAAATAAGCCGTATCTTTGTACTCATTTTTGTACTATTTAAAGAGATAACTGACTGTGAATGTGAGTTCCATGCAGGCTAGATTGAATATACATGACTTTAATACTGTCCGGCGGTTTTGAGAATTTTGTATATGGCCTACGCATATATCCTACAGTTCTGGTAGTCTTGTGCCGATCGTTGAGTATCCTAAACTAGAGTTCAGCTACTCTATGACTGATGCATGCACGCTGTCTGTTGGGACAGGTAAGCTCAAAGCTGCAATGGCTCTTACTTCAAAAGGCCCTTCATTGTTAGACTCAAACAAGATCCTAATGGTCTCATTCATAAAACGTTATCGAACATCTAAATAGTTGCTCTGGTTGTCTGGTTTCTCTTTGAAAACCAGACTTTAGCAACTGTTTGGATGTTCGATAACTTTTTATGAATAAGACCGTAATAATATAATGTAAACACTCCGGTACAGTACCGCTGGCCCAGCTAAGGGGCCATTACAATAGATAATTAATTGTGTCTCATTAGCCGGTAGTTGATCAGTTAAGAGACACCATGACCTTAGAGTTTGATTCGGCATTTCTTCTAAGGGATCAGTGAGCTAAGACCAATAACATATTGACGTGTAAAAGTATCTTAAAAGATATACTTACAAAAATAAACATTTCATTTCTCCCAAGTTATACATTTTGTCCACATAGTGTGGGGTCGTAAATTGTAAAACAAATATTTTCATTGCAGCAAAAAGACAACTTTAACACTCCCCGTATTCGAACCCCACATCGTAACAAAGCGTATAGAATGTGCGAGACCCCCTACATCAAGAACTTGAAGTTAGCCCTGGAACAGGCCACCATCAGGCCAGTGACTGTGTTTGAGAAGCAGAGGTACCTGGTAAGCATCCTTTGACAATATCTTGATAAATAATGTATGTAGCGATTAAGTTTTAGAGCATTTTAGAGCAACCTGCAGCACATCTACTTTACTTAGTATAAACCGCCTATGATGTTTTTCCACTGCTGGGACACAGGCCTCCTCTCTGTGAGAGGGGGCAGGCCGTAATCAACCACGCGGGCCCAGTGCGGGTTAGTAGATGTCCCATGTCGTCGAATTTTTGATGCTAGGACATGCCGCTTTCCTCACGATGTTTGCCTTCACCGTTTTGAGACCAGTCGTAATTAAATAATTTACACGAAGTAAAACGCCTGTTGAAGTTCGACCCTACCTCATACCCTACTTGCTGGTGTAGAAATTCTCATGAACAGTTATCGCCCTTGGGAAGTGAATGGCAATATGATACTCTTACAGATTACAGACAAAACTGTACGGACGGGAGTATCCTAACTGGCTAGGTGCAGATGCGGGATTTTCTTGCTCATTCACCAGCCCTCTGGCTTTCCATTAAATTGAATTACAAACCAATTTAAAAAAGTGGCGGAGACTAACAAAACTTTTTTTTTCATGAAAACCGCCGTTTGTAGGCACTTTTGAACTGTCAAGGAATTGGTCAGTCGGAAAGTTGAAGCTGTTTGTGTAGTTTTAACAAACTATTTTTTTGCAGTGTACAGTAAAAATAATGGAAGGCATAGTCCTGCCGCTCGTTATATCCCTGGTGGTGATAGCCAGTTTTGTCCGTCACGTTTACCACCTACCGGGCGTCACGCACTGGACCGAGATATACTTTCTGCAGACTATCGCCGCCTCGCTACCTTTACTGCAGATTGTGTTCCCTATTGCCTGGGTCACTTTGAACTGCTATGGGTTGGCTAGGTAAGTGTGTTTTTATTTGATTAATTAATGAATGTTTCTGAATGACTTGAAATATTAAATGGTACAATATTTCCTGCAACGATAAATCAGCGAGATAGACCTCTTAAAACTTTAAAAACTTTCTAGATTGTGTCACAATTGCTCAGCCGATTTGTCGGTTGTAGAGGCCGTCTAGTCAGCCAAGCCAATCACGGCTTCGGGGGTATTCGGCAATTTCCGTGACGCTTCGTTTACAGCTGATCAAGATCGCAAGTCGCATGTCGTTGATAAATAACAATTAAAAAAATATTAAATTGACAATCAAGATTTTTATTTAATTCCTCTTATGTACATTTTTTTGACAAATGAAATACATACAAAGTAAGAAGCCGGATAGTCGGCGCTCTTTGCCGAATAGCCGCCGGCTACGAAATTGGTCGGATATTCGGTTTTACCGACTACTCGCTGACTAGTTGGAACATCTATAGTCACAACCACATAACTGAACAGCCCAAAATCTTGTTATATTTGCTTAAGTATTATTGCATTTGTAGTTGGTAATGATAAGGCTGACTTGTTCAAAGCATGATGTTCTCAAAACCAAAAAAAAAAGTCATAAGTTGAGCGTAGGTCGTTTACCAGTATCTTTTATTTCCAGATTCAAACTCTTATCAGAAACTCGTCAAAAGTACGTCCGTCCGAAGTCGTGTTCCATATCGGAAGACGCGAGCGATCCTTTGATACAAGCGATGAGCGAGTCCAACCTGCAGCCCGATAGCCTCAAGTCTTTGGGCAGGACCTTCTTCAGCATCCTGACTGGGAGAGAGAACATGGTCTGCAGGACTGCGAATATTGTGCATGTGCTGGGCTCTTTGTCGGTGAGTTTTTGTTAATTTTTAGCAGTCGAAGAATGCTGTCTAGCTTTTTTGGGTGTTTTTACTTTATTAGGCTACCAAATAATCTTGATATTTATTAAACAGGGTGTCTGAAATTCGCGCCATTCAACATTGTATGCCCATGCGGCTTTCTTGCTCAGTTTTGTCATTATGGGTGCAGAGACACACAAAACATACAATCGAGCGAGGACTGAAGAGGTTAAACCTTTAGGTCTTTTTTTCCTTACACCGTGCAACTACATTATGAACACAAATATAAGTATATCTAAATGTATATCCAATAATATTTTGCTCCGAGACTTGTCGAAAAAAAATACAAAGTAAGATCGTTATCACTAACTTGGAAAAATAATGCTTTTACAAGACTTAAACGATCTTGAAAAGACGAACGCACACATTTACACAACCGAAGTTAACGCCATCTAACGACGACGCCCATAGCACAAACGGTTTAGCCAAGTTACGCCCGAGAATTCTAATAGATGACGCGGCAACAGCGCGCCAGTAAGATCTAACAAACAAATAGATAGAACAATGTTTTTTTTTTTTTTTAGTGTTACTTGAAAAATTTATTTTCTTCCCCAGGCTCTAAGCTGTGTAGACAAAAAAGGAATCCTATCCTGGCCGAACCCCACAGCAGAGAAGGTGTTCTTCCTCCGGAACTCCAGTCCATCATCGCACAACTCCAGTAAGACGAGCCTGGTGGGGTCTATGGGCCACCAGAGCGATGAACAAATTGACGCGCCCATCGAGGGTACAAAGATGGCTGAGCCTTCAACAATTGTTGAGGTGGGTAGGAGTAGATTGTTAAGAATAACTCGATTTGTCTTGTATTTGTTTGATTGAAGTGAACGCAGAACAGATTTGTAAAGACCAGCATTCGAAATGGTTCTCATATGACGTCATCATCTTCCTAGCCTTCTCCCAAATATGTAGGGGTCGGCTTCCAGTCTAATCGGATGCAGCTGAATGTCTGACCTCCACAAGCCAGCTACTAGGTCATACGATACCCTTTGGTAAGACTCGTTGTTGTTGGTAAGGAGCCATCCATAAATTACGTCACACTTTTATGGTTTTTGAGCACCCCCCGCGTCCTTGTCACAGGTGGTCACACTTGTGAAACCCCCTCTCCCTTGTGTGATATCACATATTTATTTTTAGAAGTAGGTACATATTTAAATGAAAACAGCAGTTTTTCCATTTTTCTTTTACTTAAATTAAAAATAATCTTTAAATATTTACACAAACCCAAATGTTTTAGATAATGGTGATTTTAACATGTGACGTCAAAAAGCATTTGACCCCCCTGTCCCTTGTCACACAATGTCACATTTCGTTGACCCCCGCCCCCTTCTTAACGTGTGACGTAATTTATGGATGGCCCCTAAGACTGGTTGTTGATTGGTAAGACTTTCGGGTTTTTGACGACCCGTAACAACTGTCAAAGATCAATGAATGACAGTCGGGACCATCGGCTTAAACAAAGCCACCATGGAGGAGCCTTGTATGTAAAGATCCTGATCGATCGACTCGTACGGCTGTTATAACTTAGACACTTTCTCTTATGACAAGAGAAATTAAACCGAGCTTGTTCACATGCGTATTCGTCGTAGTTGCTAAAATCTTATAGAACACTTTAAGCATTCTTATACTTGGACTCATCATCGTATTCAGTGACTTGATAGTTCGAAGAAAAATAATGTTACCATACTAAAACTAATAGTGTTGGGATCGTGAACAGTTTTGCGTAAAGAACGAATGATAAAAATGGTTTAATTTTAATTTCCTTATAAAACTTAAAAAAAAATTCGTTTGTAACATGATAGCCCAAGAGCCCACGACGGCCAGACCTTCGTTATTTAATAAAAGCTGAAAGTTCTTCTGTGCATGTCCCCTATACAGGTAAGAACGACCAGGGACTATAGAGTTTGGGTTGTGGTTACTTGGGCAGGTAACAGGTAGTAAAGGTGTATAAAATAGTACCTTAAATTCGTTAAAGTATAAAGCTCAATTTTTTTATATTTTATTAGGGATAACTTTAGAAATCTCGTCATCCATTGCCGGACACTTATGACAGTTGCTACCCCTTGCCAGACACCCCTGAACTTTGATAAATTACAATTATACTTTCGTTATAGTATAAAAGCTAAATTTTATATATGTTACTTGGGGACCTATAAAAAGATGTTACCTCAATAGCCGGACAGTTTTCATGGTTTTTACACCTTGCCAGACACATTGAAAGTTCGCTGTAGGTCCGAGCGCGAGTGCTTAGTCGATTGCGATCTTTAAAGATATCCAATAAGAAAATTATTTTATTACGTTCATAGCCATGTTATATAAAGTAAAAAATGTTATTTTATTATTATAAAATACAAAAAAAAAGTATTAGTACCTACATGTAAAACAAATATTTAATCGTTTTAATAACTTTCATCGTTGTCGTCGATATGTTCATTTTCTTCGTCACTACTTGTCCAGTCGATGTCATGATCGTCGTCAATATCGCCTTCGTCAGTTTCTGAAAAAATAAAATAAACAAGTTTATACAATTATGTATAATTAAAAAATTATGTACAATAATTTGTCATAATAATTACATACCTGATTGAGTTTTGAGCGAATCACTAACATAACTCGGTAGTTGATCCCCTTCAAACCATTTGAACTGGTATTTGTCATCTTTTAATACCCAGCCGTTTTTGTCTGGTTGATATGTGGTTGGATTTTTCAGATGAGCTTTATTCCAAATGGTACATATATAATTTGCTCGCAGAAATTGCTGCAGTAGCTCGCTTTTGCAAGGTGGTAGGTTGCTAGCGTTAAAATTTCGCAACTTCTTTCGGTCAAAAGCTTCGTTTACATCAGAGACTGTGTACGAGTCGATGAATATTTGAAGTCTAGCGGCATCAACATCAATTACATTAGGGACATTGTAAACATTGCATATAAATCTCTGAATAATATTAAAGATGTTTTGTTGATGATTTAAATTTTCAATTAATTCGTTGTTGCCGAAATTCTTGAAAGCTGCCTGGTACTCTGGATCTTTTTTTAATATCTTGTATGGTTTTAATTTTCCTTTTCTGAAGAGCGCAGGTTTAAAATCACAACCTGTGATGGCATGAAATCCAGGTGAGCTCTGACAAATTAACAGTCCCAACTCTGCATGTATTTTGGTTAGGTCCACATACCTTAAATTATTGAAGAAGGCGATATTGACGACGATCATGACATCGACTGGACAAGTAGTGACGAAGAAAATGAACATATCGACGACAACGATGAAAGTTATTAAAACGATTAAATATTTGTTTTACATGTAGGTACTAATACTTTTTTTTTGTATTTTATAATAATAAAATAACATTTTTTACTTTATATAACATGGCTATGAACGTAATAAAATAATTTTCTTATTGGATATCTTTAAAGATCGCAATCGACTAAGCACTCGCGCTCGGACCTACAGCGAACTTTCAATGTGTCTGGCAAGGTGTAAAAACCATGAAAACTGTCCGGCTATTGAGGTAACATCTTTTTATAGGTCCCCAAGTAACATATATAAAATTTAGCTTTTATACTATAACGAAAGTATAATTGTAATTTATCAAAGTTCAGGGGTGTCTGGCAAGGGGTAGCAACTGTCATAAGTGTCCGGCAATGGATGACGAGATTTCTAAAGTTATCCCTAATAAAATATAAAAAAATTGAGCTTTATACTTTAACGAATTTAAGGTACTATTTTATACACCTTTACTACCTGTTACCTGCCCAAGTAACCACAACCCAAACTCTATAGTCCCTGGTCGTTCTTACCTGTATAGGGGACATGCACAGAAGAACTTTCAGCTTTTATTAAATAACGAAGGTCTGGCCGTCGTGGGCTCTTGCTCTATGAGGATTATAAGAAATTCTACTTTTTTTAATAGTGCATATCATGTTTTTAAGACAAGTTATTATAATTTTTTTGCATGTAAGTACATTATTTTAAGTTCATTCAATTTCATTCATTCTTACACCACCTCACTATCTTTTTCTTGTCATAATCTGGTAACTCTTCAACTGTCAAGTTACTGAATATGATTATGACTCCAAGTCCTATACTTACGTAATAGCTACTATTGGCAACAGGAATGTTGAATTGATGTATGTTATTTCTGGGGCTTGTGGCTAAGAAATATAAGCCGCACGGGTCGATCGATCAGGTTAAGCTGCGCTTGCCGCGGGTGGGATGGGTGACCATCTTTACATACTAAGTACCCTTCATGCCTCGGAAAGCAAGTTAAGCCGTTGGTCCCGGCTGTCATTTGTGGAACTTTGACAGTCGTTACGGGTCGTCAGAAGCCTGAAAGTCTGACAACCAGTCTTACCAAGGGGTATTGTATTACCGAGTAACTGGGCTGTGGAGGTCAGATAAACAGTCGCTCCATGTAAAATGCTGGTATTCAGCTGCAACCGTTTAGACTGGGACCCCAACACAGTTTGGAAAATGCTGGGCAGATGATGATGTATGTTGTTTTAACATTGAAGACCATTTATTTTTTCATGATACTGCCGATATTTTTTCTCATTGAACTTGCTCTTGTATAACGCTAAAATGTCGGATGTATCAGCAATTTGTATTTAATTGCCTTTATTTTTCCAGGTTTTAGACTTAACACACGACCAGAACGCGCCATTCTGTGTGGAATTTGACGACCAGCGCTGGCGCCAGCACCTGGCGCGACTGAAGCCGCTTGGCCTGGCCGCGCTACTCAACACGTGCGCGCCCGCTCCCAGGCACACCTATGCGCACTTCTGCGCACACCTCACGTGCGAGGCGCAGTACAGGTATGGTATTCTATTACAAACAGGATAAACGATTAACAGGTGTGCAAACTGTAAAAAAAATTGCTGCTCCATACATTTGGACCAGGTAGGTATTGCTCTTTTCTGTGAAACTACAGTTTTTTTTTTTGTTAACATACTTGTGTCACCTTGTATAGCATACCTTTTTTTGATAATTTAAACATTATGGGGTTTATTTATAAACATTGCTTGAAGTTAAGTCATGATTAGCGACTGTTTAACCATACATTTTGACGTTTAAACGTCTGTTAACTTTAAGCAACGTTTATAAATAAAGGGGTACAACATTGATGACCTGTTTTAACGCAATGATGCAAAGAATATGTGATTCGACTTCGTTAAGCATCTGTTTATACCGTAATATTATGCACAGTTTGTATTCGCTTACAAATTATCACCATTTTCCATTACAGTGAAGACCTAGTTCCGGTGACGAACAGACGATGCCTGTGCGAGTTGGCCAAGCAGATTGGATTCACGGACGCCGTCACCGAGTCATACCATGTGCAGGAATGCCTCGCGATATTTAGACAGTTGGTAAGTCCCTTTAGACTTGCCATCATAATTATTTGATTAGTAAACGAAAAAACATGTAACCGGAAACGCAAGCGAGCTCTACCGCTTGGACAAAATCAAAATCAAAAGTCATTTATTCAAACTAGGCTGAGAGTCAGCTCTTTTTGAACGTCAAAATAAAATTACATAAGACAGTCCCCCCAAAAACGCCCGCCCTTCACCACTTCCTAGTGCTTTAGCTGGGAAGAAGAAGTAGCGGAACAAACTCCCCAGCAGCACAGCTGTCTGTTAAGTTAGAAGAACTTGATTCTATACAATAATAGGTAATAAAAATTACGAAACACAAAAAAAAAACCATAAAATTTGCCATATGTCAGCTAGCACACGCCAATATACCATCAAAAAATTTAAAACTAAAAATAATAGAAAATTAAAATAAAACGTAAACAGAAATTCCAATCTAAATAAAAGCCTCTAGGCATAAAGGGCATGCCCGCTTACATATGCAATTCTGCATTATGCAAATATAGCCATAAGTAACTTAAAGTAACAAAAGTTAAACTAGGACCTCTGGACTAAAATTAATAAAAAACTTAATACAATTAACAATAACAAAACCATGGTCAGCAAGACGACCAGTCACCACGAGCAGCACCCGTTCACGAGCATAACGCAAAGATCAGCCATTACCCCCCTCGCCATATTTGAGGGAAGGAGGCAACCCGACCCCCGACGCTACCGCAAGCAGTGACATCTAAGGGAGTATGACGAACTTGCTGCCGGTTGCACTGGCAAGAATAATCATGAATTGTCGAGGTCGCTAGCTAACTACATATTGCAATACTACTCATTAAAAAAAAAACATTGTAATGAGTAGATTAAGTCAACAGTCGACACGATCGTCGGTGGAGGGGATGCAGCGAGGACTGGCGGAGAGACCGAGTTCGACGACAGTCTACAGTTGACAGTCGAGCTCGGACAGTCTAGGCTAACGCTCAGTACCAACGCACGTGTTGTTTCCGATGCACATGTTCATTTAATTTGTTACTCGCCAGTTTGTAAAAGTTATTTTAAATTCAAATTATATTTTCGTTCGAGTACCCACTTCAGTGCCCACACCTATCCAAACTATGTCTGATTGAAAATTAAGAGATGTTTAAACGTCAAAAATGTATGGTTAAACAGTCTCTAATCATTGCTTAACTTGAAGAAACGTTGTAAATAATGGAGTATATGTTTACGAAATATAAACCTAAACAACCTGGGGCGGTTTTGGTATGTAGGTACAGATTATCATCCATCCTCGGAGCAACCGCGGCAAGCGTAGCTTAACCTGATCGATCGACCCGTGCGGCTGTTATTAATAAGCCATATTTTATTAGCTTTTGCTAGCGGCTTCGCCCGCGCGGAACTTTCATCCCCTTTAACTCACTTAGGGGTTGAATTTCGAAAAATCCTTCCTTATTCGTTGTCTACAAACATTATAAAGGAAACCTCTATGCAAAATTTCAACTTTCTGGGTCCAAGCGTTTGGGCTGGGCGTTGATGAGTTAGTCAGTCAGTCAGGACTTTTCTTTTTATTTATATAGCAGAATTCCAACATAATGAAGGATACATATTAATTACTAATACCTTGTTATTTTGCCAGCAAGCGGACACAATACGTCGTGAAACTCGCTTCGTCCGTTCTCTGCAACTGAGCACGAAGGTTAAAGTTCCTCTGCCTCATATGCTTGCCGTTGTAGTGAAGGATCAAGCCAACCAGCTGCAGATGCTCACACAGGTACAGTTGAACACTAGCACATGCCATTGTGACTCGACTCTTATGCGCACTGGTATAAGCCTCAAATTTGACGGATACCGCTTGTTTGTTTGTGGCTCAGGAATTATTTTATTTTGAAACTATCTCTAAGATGAAACTTCGTATTTATTCATGTGCTAAAAGTGGTACTAAGAAAGATTGTATCACAAGTGACGAGGCCTGTCATTGTCTGATCACTGACAGCGCCATCCCTGGTCCAGAAAAACCTTGCAACGATATTTTGGTCGGTGGCCAATAATGGAACTAAGGCCGATTTTCAATACATTTCACTTAACGACTACACAAATGTTATCAACGCCGCTTCTCCGTTAATGTCATTCTAGTGTCAAAAGATTCTGTAACTAGAATCTTGTGGTGCGTAGCCTAAAGGTCATCCAGTGACGTAACTAGGGTGGGGCAGGCAGGGCAATAGCCCTGGGCGCCTATCGAAGGGGGGCACGAAAACTCGCAAATAATTACATAAAAAAAACATCAATAAACCATTTCATAATGTTACCTATATCGAAGAAATCTGAATATATTGTGCAGTACGAGGATGAAAGCGTATTTCCAAATCTGCCTATTTCTTATTCAAATTCTCTTAAAATTGCAGCATTGCAAGCGATTTTTTAGCAACTTGAAATTAATACCTTCGGGTTTGAAGGCTATATTTGGTCAAGAAAGGTTATGCGACCTAACTTTGCTCAGTGTAGACCGTGAAGATTTGTGCCCTAGGCGCCATTTTCTATTGGTACGCCCCTGAGGTCATCACTCCTTTATAATTGCACCGCTCCACCGCAGTAACGGCCCGGCACCGCCTCGGAATATTTCCACCTGCTTGTCGCCACCGCGCCGTCAGCATGACGCCCGCTTGTTGCTAGAACGCCACCTGTAACGTGACAACTTGTTGTTCCCGCGCCGCGCACTTGTCAGTAGCTCGCCGTTCACGCTCCAACAGCGGCTAGTTGTCAGCATACGGCGGCACTTCACTGGGCGTGTTTGTCAAAATATTTGCGTTACTTGCGTACTACAAAATAAACCTTATTTTTATTGATATAAAGTTAATTTTATATTACTCAAGTGACGCAAATATTTTTGACAAATACGCCAAGTGAAGTGCCGCCATTACTGACCGATTCGCCGGGGAGCGGCCTGCTCGCTCTAAGCGCTTTGTTATTTGGGATTATCATCTCGCAGGTCAACCTAGTAGGTTGTCGGTTGATTAACCAGGCTTGCCTGTGGTTACCTCAATAAATTAAGTTCAGGGTTTAAAAACTTAAAACTAAGAGACTACACGCTAATGGCACCCCCTGCCAGGGGTGCGGGTTGTTCGAAAGAGATACCGTCGCCCCTGGCACACAGGCAACTGAAGGAACAAGGGTGGGTTTTAGTCAGTAAAAGTCTGACACGCCCTCCTGCTCCACCCAGAGCGGGAGAAGTTATTTGATAATTTCCCATCCTCAAAAAAAAAAAACCCCTGTGACGTGTGACAGCGTGGCTCAACGAGCTGCGGGTGAGCTGTCTACCATTCTGTATTGTCATCGTAAAATGTACTCTAAAGCAGTTGTTTTAAAATCCTAACTTGAATAGCAAGTTATATGCTGTGTCGGGGCGAGCGTTGCTATTAAAATGAGTGATGAGTGTGATGACCTTAAGTCGAAACTATGCTGCCATCTTATTTTTTTATACATTTCACTAAACAATTGCAAAAAAAAAACCAATAGTGCTTCCCTGTCAATGTAATTCTAGTGACAAAAGATCCTTATGGCACTTGGTTTGAGGACTGTACAATATACTCAGTTCGCTTTGCTTCTGCAGGGCACAGCCGACATAATCCTAGACTCTTGCGTGGACTACTGGAACGGCAAGGATCTCACGCAGATCTCACCAGCTGACAGGAAGAAGATCATCGACTTCTACCAGAGAAACTCGCTCACGGCCTATTGTACCGCCTTCGCTTATAAGTACGTACCGCTACAGTGCACTTAAATAGTTGAAGTTTGTTATACCTACTGCGCCAATGTGGGCACAAATACACACACAAAAATCAACTCACGCCTACTTCACACCTGCAGGCAGAAAATACAGAACGCCATACGATCCTTACATACTCCTTTTCCCTCGTTTACATTCATACATCTGGCACAAATCTGTTGGAATAATAACTACCGGTGTGTATGGAAACCGATGAGGTTTTTAACCGCTAGCAAGAACCAGCACCCTAATTGCGTAACTCACGATTAATCATAATCTGTTTCGTTTTGAAACAGATGGATAAACCATTGCTTCATATGTTCGAAAAATGTGTCTGCTCAACAACGTAAATAACGCAACGAATATTGTTGAACTGTCAAAATGAAACCGATTATGATTAATCGCATGTTACCCAATTAGGGTGCAGAATAATTTGTTATTTCACATGCCAGAGCAAATATCATTTATTTATGTTTTACACTATTTATGAAGTTATGTGTAAATTAAAGTCTGGCCGTCGAGAATGCGTTCTTGACAACCGTCAATTCCATACAAACGAAAATATGTTTTGCCAATTTGATCTTTATTAGTTACTAAAATTGTCGCACTAACAGGTGTCAGGAACGCATCTCTCGACGGCCGATATTTTTTTTTTTTTTTTTTTTTAAACGTTGCCCCACACTAGGAATTTCTCCTGTATTATGGGTGCGTTTACAAACATTTAAACTCACATACACAAACAGCCAGACCCGGAACAACTACTTGTAGATCATACGATATGTACGTGTAATAAGAGAACATTGCACTAGAACACTCTTTCATTTATTTATATGATTTATTTTGACTCTCATTCCACTATTTCTTGATTTTCAAACTAAAGACTAAATAGAAGTGGCGCAATGTACTATTCTTAAACTTTTCGTGATCCCCAGACCTCTAACACGTGGTATATCATCATCCTTATCAAACATGTACTTGGAGCTACCGGCAGACAGCAGACAACTGTACGCGCCTCTTTCAAACCACTGGGCCGACGCACCAGCGTTACATTTTCATTCGACGGGTAAGACATGTAGTCATAATTAATAGAATAATGTTATTTTCAAAAAGTAATTTTCCCATGTCTTCAGTTTCTGATTTTGAAATTTAACGTGTATACACGGTGTAACAGAATGGACGCAAGACCTGAAAGTAGTTTGTTCCTAATTAACTACTGAATCGATTTCAGTAACTTTTAATATAAGTGTTTTTTTTTTTAATTATGTATTTTGCCATACCTACCACTGATTAAGCCAAAGAAAATTCAATCTTATTTTGGAAGAAATATGACTCAATTTTAAATTGCTTGTAATGCTTGGGTCGACACGCTTTTCTTAATAATATCAGTTAGCTTTAAAAAAAATAGTTTTAGTCATCGTATTATGCTTTTAACTCAATACTCTAATTAGGGTGTATGAGGTCTTGCGTTAATTATATTACTCGTTGTGTATAAATACATTTGTAATTTTTTTATGCATCTACAAAAGTTAGTTTTTTCTAAGATACCCTGTATAACAAATGCATGCTAATAGACTTGCACGCACATGCCGAAGGATACCTCACTGCGCTACATCGCGGACTGCTTGGGGTTTACCTCGATGCCTATGTGTAAACAAAATAATTATTTTGTTTTTACATCTCCGTCGACGGTAAGTATCGATGTGGTCTGGCTCGTGATTGGTCAAATGACCTAATCGGTTCAACTTGTTCTGGTGTAGTACCCGTAGTAGTTGAACCGATTAGATCATTTCCGTCAAAGAACACTGACCACTGAGCCACTGAGCTTTCAGATGCGACTGAAGCGACATGTTCGCATCGCCATACATGTAGAAATAGCGAGTATCGACATCAAGCTATCGAGATAGCGACTGAGATGCGAGACCGTCTTCGGCATGTAGTTAGCCTTAAGATAATGACATACAGCAATTATTATGTTCATGGAACTACCAACATTGCACTCCGACTTATACTGCAAATAAGCAAGTTCCGGTTAAGAGCGTTCATCTGGTGCGGGCTGGCAACGTCGCATTTCAAGTGGTTTTTCGTGATTATCTTAATAAGTTTAAATCAAAGTACTATTGTAAAAATGCCCTGAGTAATTTATTGGCTCCATTGAAAATAGGACCGTATTACCATAGCCTAAAGTTGAAAATACTATGGATATCAACTCAGTCGGCTCGCGCATGCTCGCGACTCAGTTGTTAGCAGTTGCTCTAGCCTGCGCGAGGAGATTTCCGTTCAGTGTGAACTGACCCTTATTGGCAGAAAATTTAAATCAGAAGTTGTCAAGTTCTGTTCCATTTTTTTATTTTGTCTGGTAGATAGTGGCTATCCGGACATTTTAGGCTTTTAGTAAATTGAAAACTTGTTTCTTTTCGTAATTACAGACTCTTTGTTATTCAACGAGGTGACAGATGAAGACGTGAAAGATGCTGAAGGTTTCTTTGACATGCAGTGCAACCAGGTAAACAATAATTCAGTTTATCTTATTTATAAAAGAAAAAACAATTGTAAAGGGTCATATTAAATTAGCTAGTGGAACTCTGCAGACGTGATGGGTAGGTATAGATATCTACAAACTATAAAATAAAAAAGATTTCATGTTTCTTTTGGGTCAACGACTTCTGCTAGTTTTGTTACTAGAAGTTTGAGTTGGTAAAATCTGTTTTCTTTCGTTTTATCGTGTGACTTTGAAACTTCACAGATGTGTGCGTGCGTGCGAGCGTGCGTGCGTGCTTGCTTGCGTGCGTGCGTGCGTGCGTGCGTGCGTGCGTGCGTGCGTGCGTGCGTGCGTGCGTGCGTGCGTGTGTGTGTGTGTGTGTATGAAGTTAACACAAAGAAACAGATATGTTAAACTGATATTTCAAGTAACTAAAATAACTGCGGTGGATGACTCCCTAAAAAAAGCATCAAATTAATTTATTTTTTGTTTTATCATGTTTTAGATATCGATACTTATCACGGAGTTTCGCTACCTAATTTAATTTGACTCTATAAAAACAGTTGAAATTAGGAAAAAAAATCTTTGCTGATTCTAGCTTCCCGAAGCTTTTACCGTGTTTGCTATCTGCAGGCTTACCACGAGAACCGTAGAGAAGCGTTTTGTCGTCGGAAGAGTAGACAAAAATTACGTTTCCGTATAGACAGTTGACAGTTTTTCACCGAGAAATGTAGACAAGCGATTTCTATTTCACGGTAGAATAGAAATAGAAAGCGTCATACTAAGCCTGCTGTACGTGACATTCCACCAATTTACATACATACATAATCAGCCTATAAAGTTCCCACTGCTGGACACAGGCCTCCTCTCTGTGAGAGGGAGTGGGCCATAATCCACCACGCAGGCCCAGTGTGGGTTGATTCCACCAATTTATAACATTAAAAATTTTCTAGGTATTCATAGGCATGGTAACGATGCAGTACCAGGCGCAAAGTGACATGGTCGAGTTAATAGAGCGTCTAGAGCGCGCCTGCATTCGCTTCGTGCACTTCAGTAAGGAAAACGAGCTAAGATCCAGGGTTTTCAGTGAAAAGATGGGCCTTGAATCAGGGTGGAACTGCCACATATCACTTATTAGTGAAGAAAGTGCAAGGTAATGTAGACTTTGTTATAGAACTAAATTCTATGAAGTTATAGAATTTTTTCGATGTAATGTGTAGGTTTTTATAATTTTTATTAATCTATGTTTTTATCCATGAGAGAATTATTTTGTTTCTATCAATAAAAAAATCATATCTATTGATCCGTGTATAGTTGTTTCGTTTCACAAACGCGCGTTCGTCATTGTAATTTAAACCTTGTTTTAATGTGTTAACAGTCACTTATCGCTTGTGATTTGCACCGACTATACTGCGTTCGTTATTTATTCTTACATGGATAAAGGGATCGGCTATTTGTATCTAATTGTAATGGGAAACATAATTAAAAAAAGACATATTTATCATACATTGTTGTAACAACGAAACACAAAAAACGAGGGTATTTTTCAAAAGGGAGTAAACATTTTTTTTTATAGCCTGTTATTCTGTAAATACACTAAAAGGCATTCACTTCAAAAGCTAATTCATAAGGCACCTAATGCATATAAGCGCCATTGGCCACTATATATAGGGGGTAACAAAAAGCCGCCCAAAACAAGGCGGTACTAACAGGTAACAGCGTGTTGAATAAAATGATTTGTGTCACATTAACATGACGCTTGAATTGGCAATTAATATCAATTAATTCGGCATAATTATGTAACAATCACATCATAATCACTACAGCAGATACACAGCACAAGTGTAGACGTTTCCTCTGTCTTTGATTTAACTTTTTGATGTTATACAGGGTGGTTGGGTACAAGAAAGAAAAAAAACTAAATTCCTTCAACATTTTAAGTAAACGTTTTGTACTATTAAAGAAAGGTACCCAACACTCTTTTTAGAAATCGATGTTATCCTTTTAAATCCTTTCTTAGAGAAAAAAAAATCCTGAAGATAGATTTCAATGTCTTTAAATTCTAAATGTTAGTGTTTTTTATTATAGTTGAATGTGATGAACTACAGCCTTAGCTTACTACAATTCCACCTTAGATAAGAGCCTAAAATAAGACTTATTACAACCTCTTTTGCAACTGTCACAATAGTGTTGCTACACACAAAAAAAATATCTACTGCTTGAAACGACGTACACTACAAAAACAAAGTGTTTTCCAACATCAGGCTGTGGTCCGTCACTGTTATCGTCACACATTGTTGACAGCAAGAGCGTGTCGCCCTTATCGTCGCAAACCTTGGCCCAGGGCAAGGAGAAGGCGTCGACCAGGCTCAATAGGCACATCGACGCCTATGATGCCGCCGCGCTCGGCTTTTACTATAGGTTTGTTTTCCCAGCTCTATCGCGCTTGCTTTGTTATCTCACGTCTTTGATTATTGGTATTTAGTTATGTTTGTTGGGTTGTATCAAAGACATCTAGCCGTGACGTTGGTTGAACGTATTTGCTGCGCAAACGTGACGCTTGCGCTACGTCAATATGAACTTGATTTAAATTCAATCATGTATAAGCGACGGCACGACTGCGGCACGTCAATATGAAGACTAAATTAAAACGTTTATTTGAATAAATTTTCTGACAAATCAATGTATTATAAAGTCTTCAAATTAATAATACAATACTGTTTTCAGTTTATTTAAAATTCACGCCAACTGGAACATAAAATAACCAGAAAATATTCATGAAGGGAATCACGAAACTGGAATCTGGGCGTGATATAACAATGCTGCATTAGTATTTAATCTTCATTTATGGTTTTGTTCACATTTACAAGAAACTTTTAGGGAAAATAGATGTTATTTAAATAGAAAGACGTCTGTTTCTTCCACGATTTTCTTTTAACCAAATGTAATTGTTTTTATTCAAAAAAAATATGTGAACAGAATTATATAACATTATTTTAAGTTTCGCTTTGCACTTAAGCTTGAGCTAACCTGACTTCAGCACTAAATTCTCATTATGTTATTAATTATAACCACTACATACACACTGCATTCATAACATACAACGCTTGTTTAAGAATACTGACTAAAAAAATGCATAAAGTTAACACGAAATCATGTATATTCGAACATACATACACTAAGCAATTGTCCCTCTCACAGAGAGGAGGCCTGTCCCAGCAGTGGGAACATTATAAGCAGATTATCCAAGCAATTCAAAATAAAAATAAAAAATACATATAATCAGGTGCCTGAAAGGAACACCCGTTGTAGAAGGCTTTTTTGTTCAAATATACATTCTGTATAGTTTTAAGTGCTTTAGACTCTGTCTGGTGATTCTACGTATTTTCTTAAACAGACAGATTACGTGCGAGTTAAAATGGGCCATTTCAGAGCCGTTATCAAGTCTTGCAAGTAATATGTAAACTCATCAGTTACCCTGTATATTTATATTGAAGCGACATGCTAGACGTGTTCCATTTTGCGGTTGACTTGGCTATCCATTCACAATAATGACACATTTTGATTACCGCCACCGTTTTGTTTATTCACAACAAACACATAAAAGTGTAGGTACAAGATTTTGGATAAATAAAACTAATACGTAACCAGAGATTAAATAGGATTTCTTTGATTGGATCTACATGTACAGTAACCGAGAAATACAGACATTTGAAAGTATGTTTTTTAGCAGATCTATAAATAGTAATAGAAAAAATTTGGTACTTCACTATTCTAAAATAGATGGGCAACAATAGCAGACAATCATAATGTAACGAAATGTGAATTTTGCGCCAATTAACTGTTAAATTGTAGCCAGTGGGTAGTAACTATATTCAACCATAGGTTAAACTTTTTTCTAGAAAACCTTTAGATGAATTACTACATTTACCCCCTTATTTATAACCGTTGCTTAAAGTTAAGTAATGATTAGCGTCTGTTTAACCATACATTTTGACGTTTAATTTAAACATCTCTTAACTTTAAGCAACGTTTATAAATAAGGGGTTTAATGATCAAAGTTGGTAAGAAAAATACATAAATATCATCAAAATGAACAACTTTGTCATAATCTATATTAATATTATAAAGAGCAAAGATTTGATTGTTTGTTTGCATTGAATTGGCTCCGAAACTACAGAACCGATTTGAAAAATTATTTCACTGTTGTGAAGCTACACTATCCCCGGGTGACTTAGGCTATATTTTATCCCTGTATTCCCACGGGAACGGGAACTACGCGGTTAAACCGCGGAGCGCTGCTAGTAAAAAATAAAATGATAAAATAGAAATGGTAAGTTGTTCATTTTGTTGAACCTTGCAGCGAAACCATAACCAGTTGACCCCTTAAGGGTATGCGTTAAGGTAGCACGGGAAGTTCAAAATTTCTTACGTTTTTTGCAATGTACATGTCAGTGACAGATTGTATGTTAATTAAAATATGAATCCCGACCGTAACAAATATGGTTTTACAGAATTAAAATCATATACAGTATAAAATTTTAACCAGTGCGCAAACTGCAAACATAAAAATCAACTGTTCCATACATTTTAACCGCGTAGTGATTGCACTTTTCTATCAAACAACAGATCTTTTTTTGTACAACCTACTAAAAATTTATACGCTACAGACTAGAATGATATGCTGAACTAATGGTTACAGTTTGCGCACTGGTTAAAAACTTACCCTGTATATCGTTATTACGACCCTCTAAATTCATTGAATGACGTTTTCACCTGCAATTGGAATTTCGCTGGCTACCCTCATAATAATCGTTGTACAAATCTGTCAAACGCCATAGTACCAACATGGCGACTTCGAAAGCGCTGTCAATGTCAGCGCCAGGAGCCATCAATCTGGACCACAGCACCGTCAAGTTTGACAACGAGATCAAGAAAGCGAGGCATTCTATCACTACGCATACTAATTTGAAGGTACTGCAAATGGTTTCTATAGCTATCTTTTCATCGGTTTAAAGAATTTATTCTCATAACGAACACAAACAGTTCAAATATGACATATACAAAATAAATCAGGAAGTTATAAGGTATCATTATCCCCCATATTTATAAAACGTTGCTTAAAGTAAATAGATGTTTAAACGTCAAAAATGTTAAACTTACGCTAATCATTACTTAACTTTAAGCAACGTTTTATAAACAAGGGTGAATGTCTCCGGAAGTAGATAAAAAGAAAACAGAATATTTCAAAGAAGGCTTCCAATGATTTTGAATACTAACAAAAGGTTATGGTCACTGGCGTTATGGGATTTCTATTTCCTTAGCTCGTTTCTTCTGAAGATTCTTTGGTGACGTCTTCATTCTGGTGAACACCGTAGCTATGGGTTGGTCCTATTTTGATTTAATAAGTGCTTTTTCAGGATAATTTCTGAGTACAAATGAGTCCCGTAACCTACTTATCAATATTTGCGCCATGATAATTTTAAGAGAGTAAGCGATGAGTCTAGTATAATTTAACGCATTGGGGAATCTGACTACGTAGACGTATAGTATAGTCACATGGCGCCATCTCATGTAACAAGGGAGAGCCTATTAAAAATATAGGCTCTGGGTTGCTACTCTGAATGTTGTAATAGAAAAACCCAATAAGGCTACAACGCTACAAACCACACGCTACAACCGCTACAACCAAAATCGGAACTAACGTCGCCATCTTGTTTTTTGAATGCAATTTTTGTGACATTGACACATTTTTACCAACAACGCCCCCTGTGTGTACTGTAATTGCCACAGCTAATGCAATGTAATTCAGGCACCAAAAGATCCTTGTAGCACTGTACCTGACTCTGGAATCAAAATTATGTTAAGCAAACCTAATTTGGAACTCTTTGGTAGTAGGTAAATAAAATAAAGTACTATTATTTTGCTATATTTCATTCACAGTTCCAGCGCAGCAGCATATCCACGAGCCATCCATCAGCGGACGCGGATTCTATGCTCGACGATGAAGACGATGACGAGGGCGGCTCCCCCGCCGACGCGTGTCGCTCTCTCTCCTGTCTCACAGACTCCACCGACCACTCCGCGCCCGTCAACTTCGATATGAGCAACAGAGTAAGTCGTGCAAAATTATTTTAGTAACATGAGGGGCAATCAAAATTAAAAGTAATTAATTCAAATCAGACTGGGAATTTGAACGTCAAAATTACGTAAAACAGTCCACGAAAACGCCCGCCTTTCCTAGTGTTTTAGCTGGATACAAGAAATGGCGCAGCAAACTCCCTAGCACTCTAATTAATCTTCCTCATTCATAATTCCTTATGTCACATGTCTTCGATTTTTTTGGTTCTAGGACACATCGGTTTCCTCACGATGTTTTCCTTCACCGTTTTGAGGGCAGTTCAATACTAATATATCTCTGTAATCTCCAGGCAAAACTCCCCCGCGGCATCGAGAACATTCGCCCTCACATAGAGCAAGTAGACAACGTGCCACTTCTAGTGTCACTGTTCACCGACTGCTCCGCTCGCTCCGTGCAGAACATGATACAGATCATGCAGGACTACGGCGAGGTGGTGTGCGTCATGGGCTCGGCCGCCAACTGTTTGAACATGGAGATATTTATGCAAGCTGATGCAAGGTAGGGGTCCGAAAAAAGTATCGATACAACTCCGTTATCGATACTTTGTAATGCTGTATTTTATTACATTTTTAATTTCCCCCAACTTAAACCAAGTTTTTCACTATTAATAAAACGAATTGAATCATTTCTTCCTTTTTTTAAATAAAAACATCGCTTTTATGTGGTGTCTTGTTTACGTTTTCTTAAATATTTTTAGTACTAGTTGATATAGTAGCTAGTTAGCTATCTTGTATGAAGTAAAATTTAAGTACTAATGAAACTAAGATTTTTGATTGTTTACTAACATCTAGAATTGTTAGTATATTTAACTGATTTCAAAAAAGGAAGAGGGTCTCAATGCGTTGTTTTTATTTATGTTTTTTTTTCTTGTTTTTATTTGTGGTACCTTCCCTACACATATTCGTATACCTTCACTTGCTAGGATGCTAGCTAGAAAGGCGATTGTTCCTTTTTTTTAATAAGCTTTATGATAAAAATATAACAATAATTATTAAAGTCCGTTACATTCCATTCTTTCATTCATCATTCCATCTCTTGTACATTTATCAAATTATGAACTTGTTTATTCATTTTCTAGCATAGCAGTAGAACCCCTGTACCCTGTATTGTGCCAAAAGATGCCGCCCTACCAAGTCCCGGAGTCTTGCATCGGACCCATCGACCTAGCGAGAGCCCTCAACTCAGTTCCCTGTTCACTGTCGGTAAGTCCTGCCAAACGATAATGAACTTTGAAGAGCGCTTTTTGTAAGATTCCTCCACTTTGGACTGTTTATCGTACATTCGAAATCGTAATTTCTTACATTGACAACAGTTCTAAATTTAAAAATTCAAAAAGTTTGTAACTATTTAACTGTCACATAGACAATTACACATAGACCTTATCGTTTTATGACGTGAAACTGACATTCACTCACTCATTCATTCATTGGTACGTTCAGTGGTTTCGTAAAGAAATTATGAGTTTGACTGTATAAACCACGATCCATCATTATCTTCAAACATAACACAACATCACGCCATTACTCCTTAAAGGGTTAGGCAGAGGGTTACCTAATAATATGTAGTACATCCACATTTCGCCAGTTATGTTTAAGTCTCATATAATAGGGGGCGAGCTTATTGCCATAATCCAAGCAAGAATCCAGAGTGCAGGCTGCTGAGAAATTTCATTTTCTTAAATGTGTCCAAAATACCTTTTACCTTTGTATACTTACTATTTTCTAACTTTTATAAACATTTTCACGCTGCTCAGTTACAAAATAAATGGCAGGATCAGCCATTCACTAACTACTGTAGCCAAAAGGTACGTATGTATACTATTGTCTCACGAAAATCCACATTATTTCCAATATTAACCGTAAGTACGTGTGAATTTAAGTTGATTTCAGACTGATAAATGCTATTGAAAACGTAATCAGCCATTGTAATTGCAAATGGAAAGTAAACTTTATTCCATAGAACTAAAGTTAACATTTCCAAAGCAACTTCACTCACATACGATAATGTTCACAGATGACCCGCGACGCTGACGTGTCGCTGTTCACGCTCATTACGATGTCGCGACACTACATGACGTGTTTGTGGAACAGCACGCAGTTCTGGATATGTAGCGTTTGCTTCATAGCTCTTTTGCAGGTAAGGGAAGTATTGGTAAACACATGGGCGCCGGGAGCGGGCTGCAAGGGGGAGGGGGTGCACTTGCATCTCCCTGGTTTCAAAATAAAATATTAGTAGGTGTAAAAACATGAGAACTAAAAATATATCCGAAAATGCCTATTACAATAATAAGAAACAACCTATTCCTGGCGAAATTCTAACAATTTGGAGCTCGCTCCGCTCGGTCTTGCATGCTACATTCTCTTATCAGTTAGAGCTCTATCAGCTTTTCTGCTTAAGTGGACAAAGTTACTCCTTGTATGAAACGATAATATCAAAAATCAATTTAAATGAGGGGAAACTTTTTTAATTGACTGCGCCAGCGACTCTGAGATTAAAGATGGGAAATAATTCTCATGGTTCGACAACCCGGCCTTGTAATCTTGGAAGATAAAAAAAAAGAAACTATTGGCTGTGTAACTAAACCCTAATGATTTTCTTTAGAACTTTAAGGTCTTTTTACCCGACTGAAAAAAGGGTAATTTAATGCGTGTCTGACTATCCTTTAATTAACTAGTTATAATTTTAAACCAGACCGCTTTAAGTCTAGCCTTGCTATGAGATTCTTTTTACAAATTCTTTATTTTACTTTATCTTCAGAAGTTATTGGACTACAACTACAAGCCGTGCACCCGATGGGTCCCCATCGGCAAAAATTACGAACTTCCATCCCCTATTTAACATGATGAATTTTCAAAAACCCTGCTCACCTTCGCTGTTTATGGAACTATGGTCAAAATTCCATACATTTAGACTCAGTGGCTTAGACTGTGCCAGTGGCGTGCACAGAGTTTTTAGACAGGGTAGGCAGAAATTTAAAAAAAGGCAACAAAAAAAAAACAGAATAACCGATTGCTGCATGCAACTTGTGAGGTAATTAAATGAATCGTCTTGTTGTGTATTGAGTTTACGATTGACTTTACCTTTAGTTACTATTAATTGCAAATCCGGTGTACAATTACTTTTCACGAACACAGGTTTTTTTATGTTCACCGAAAGATAGTTTTGAAAATGCATCATTTTTTCTTTTCTCTATACACACACCACCTGAACAACTTTCACAGAGAATATTATCTATTTTTCACACTATTATCAACGTTAAAACCTTAAATACATGCTATCATAGTTCACAACCAAAACAAATAAATCAAAACAAACAATGAAGTCGAAAATCGGAATATAAAAATAATACGACAAAAAAGTAATGGTAGTTTATGTAGCGACAATTCAATGAAACAAGGCTACTTTTAAAAATAGTCGCAAAACCAACTTTGTTCGGAAAACTTTGGTAAATTTCGTAAGTCGTCGTGTCAAAAGCCAGTGACTACCCTGTACGGTTGTGTGCGTAAATTGTTACATTGTGTGCGACGTATGTATAGGAACGCACACACAATAAACCTGCATAACCACGAGAGCACACATAAACTTTAAGCCGCGAATATTTCGTGTTTCTTTCGAGGCACTCAGCGGCGCTATAGTGCATCGCAATGCGAAGTTGCGTCAAATTGTACGAACGAACGACTAACGATACGACCGACGCGCGACAGATGGAGCTGATTTATGAATAAAGATTTTTTGTAAAAATAACATTAGTTTTAAATATTTACTTGATTTAGGTAGGGTAGGCAGTGTATTTCTGTCTTTGTGGACTGCACGCCACTGGACTGTGCGGTGATTGCCAGTGAATGAATGAATATAATATTGCTATTTAGTACTAAGAAGATTTGAAATTCATATGTATGGTATATCAAATACAGGTAGGTTCTCTGTGCGCGTTCGTGCCTCTCTCGCTGAGCGTGGGCGGCGCGGTGTGGGGCGGCGCGTGCGTGGTGCCGGTGCTGGCGGCGGCGCTGGCCTTCGCGCCGCTCGACACCGCGCTCATGCAGAGGGCTGCTACACGGCCGCAGCTGCTTATGAATGCTAAGGTGAGATATTTAAGTAGCGACGGATCAATACAAGCCGATTCCCATCCTTACCTTTAAGAAATCCCATGTTCCACCGATCTACCATTAATAATTTCAAAGTACAATATTATTCTTTTTGCGTTTCTAATTTTTTTCTGAAAAAACGACTGCGCGCAAAGAAAAGCAAATTTTCTGTACAAAATTCTCTTTATTCCAACTCGGTATCAGTGAATGTGCGGCCTTATCTTCTGAAGAAACTTTAAGGTCACGCGACGGGGAGTATTTTTTTTTCTGTAACGGCTTACCCTGGCCATAATTCTACCGCTCGCCACTGAAATTTTCTGACATTATAATAAACTTCCTTCTGTTTTGTGTTATTGTTCTTTATCTGGAATTTCTCAGTAGCAGCCCGGAGTCTGGATTTGTGCCCGATTGATGGCAATAAGCTCGCCCCCTGTTACATGGGACTTAAACATACAGTATTGATTGATTATTTTAGTAAAAAAGCTAAAAAAAAAAAAAAAGTTTGCAAACTTTTACCATGAATTCAGCATACCATTCTAGAACCCCGGTGAAGAAATTTTTCGTCGGTTTTACAAAAATAAATCAGCTGTTTCATCGAAAAGTGCAATACCTACGCGGTGAAAATGTATGGAACAGCTATTTTTTTTTTGTATAACCGACGAAAAATTTCTGCGCTGGGGGGTTTAGAATGATATGCTGAATTCATGGTTAGTTTGCGCACTGGATAAAAACTTTTCCTGTATATACAGTCCACTCTTTTATTGCTCTCCGCGCTAACGGTGCCCAACCCTTAAACTTAAACATAACTCCACTCTTTTGACTTCTTTGTACAAAGGGCAAACTTCGCAGTGGAGTCCGTGGAAGCGAGTGCTCATTAGGCCAAGCCATGTTGCCACCGCGCCGCGCCTCGGTGTACCGATGATGACGCGTTGATCACGACGCCTGCGCGTGCAGATCGCGTGCAAGGTCGTGTGTTGGGTTCGATTTCCCAACCCTTTGGGGAACCTGCCAGGGGTGAGAGTTGTTCGAAAGAGATACCGTTGCCCCTGGCACACAGGCAACTGAGTGAACACGGGTGGGGTTTAGTCAGTAAAAGTCTGACACGCCCTCCTGCTCCACCCAGAGCGGGAGAAGTTACTTGATGATTACCCATCCTCAAAAAAAAAACCTTTGGGGAAACCAAGCGTGATGTTGTGTTGTCTTTCTAAATAGTAATTCGTCATGAAAACATAGGTCTGTCTCCAACTTAAGTTTAATCGGGTGAGAGCTGCTCCGGAAACCTGGGAAGGCCTTTGCCCGGCTGCCGGACAACTTTTAGACCTTAAAAGCTAAATGAGCAAGCCGACACGCATTACATTATGTGGAAGTTAACCGCCCGACTTCATATCAGTTGTGGTGCCCACAGCGGGGCACAGTGAATCGAAAAATAAAGACCTACAACAAAGAGGCATGTGCAATACTTACTAGACTTCTAATTAAGAGACTAAAGTGTATTAAATTGTAAATGATTACTTAGTTAACTATTTACCTAATGTAAACATCTTTTTGATAGAATACAGCGTAATTAAATAAAAAAGCAGATTAAAGGAGCTGTGGTATTTTGGTCGTAAATATACGACCCTGGCGAAATGGATTCGAAAATATTTATCTGACATAAGCGGTTAAAAGGTTAACCTAATTTTTTGCGGCTACTGTTAAGAAGAAAAGAAAGAAAATATATTAGATTTATTACTAACTAGCTGACCCGTGCCCACTTCGTTGGGCGGTAAACATTTTTACTTGTGATGAAATTATGAGTGTGTTTCGGTTAGTACTGAGTTTGTGACTTAAAAATAAAAGTTTAATGTAATTTACTGTCGCTGACTTTTTTGTAGGAATTATTAAGCTCTACAACTTTTCTCTAGAACTTAATCATTTATCTCTCATCATTAAGACAGCGTTCGCAAGAAAAGTTTTCGTTCGACCGTTTTTTCTCCGACTTACTTTGCAAATCCGACTACCACGAAAAAGTATTTTCATTTTTCGGGTTAATATATAGCCTGTGGCACTCACAAATAACGTGGCTTTCTATTGGTAAAATAATTTTCAAAATCGGTTCAGTACTTAGATCCAGAGATTACCCCCAATAACGGCAATAACCTCAAAAACTTTACCTCTTTATAATATTAGTATATGTAGATAGATAGATTTATTCGATAATGTTACTTGAGTTGTTTTGTTTTGAATTATGGTGGCTTTTATATCTAACTTAATTCTCTTGTTTCTTTTCTTCACCTACAGATGGCAGTCTTCGTATTCTGGTGCTACGCACTAAAGTTCCTACCAGCCGTCCTATCGATTCTAGTCCTGTACGCGTTTACATTGCGCGCTTTCTGCGAACAACTGGCCCAAGCTACCAATGTCACCGCGTGTTGGATAGTGTACCCCATCAATGTGGGACAGTTTAACGCAACGCATGACCTCTCTTTGAAGAGCTGGCACGGTTGGGGAGACGACTTCTATGACGGGTTCTATTTAGCGCAACATATTACTCTTGCGTTGATTACTTTGCATTTAAGTAAGTATTAAATCTTTTTAAACATTTTTCTATGTGTATAGAATGTTCTTTTTCACTTCTCATGCTCTAAAAGTACGCCAATATAGCCCTACGAAGCGGGACTAAAGTGACCACTTTAGTCTCTAGGGAGTAAAAAGTAAATAGTTTTTTAATTTCCTTCATGTGATATAGACAAACTCGAACAGCCAGTAAATATACTATTATCAGTGGAGTGTGGACCATCTTCATTGCGAAAATGTTGAGAGTTTTAGTTCCATGGTTTATACCAAGGTGGCGCCATATGTTTTAAATTGTTAACCTGTGATGGTTTAGAAGAAAAAACTGACCGCAATTTTTTTTGAATTTTTGTCGAGTGTAAATTTGTTCGGTTTTAAATCAATTTATTAAGAATGACTAGTGACCGTTGTGGTATGTATGTTCCTTGGTGAAGAGTTTGACGTCGAGCAAAAGACATAATAGATATTGTTATTTTTATTTATTAAGTAATATTTATTATGTAAATGTTTTTGTACTAAATTGACTATTACAGTTTGGCACCTCGAGACTAAACGCCAACTTAATATACCCTCGGTTTCATTGACTCCTTCGCACGGTCGGGAGTCAAACCACCTCTGGTATATTATGGCTTCGTTTAGTCCCTCGATATAAAATATACTATTTTTCCAAATAAGTAAAATAATCATACATAACGAACATACAGTCGAATCCATAGCCTCTTTTTTAAAGAAGTCGATTAAAAACATGGAAAACTTGTTTCACGTTTTACTATGGAGTTTCTTGTCTATTCTTCTCCATATGAAACTACCTTTTGGAAGCGGCAATTAGATTCAATGATATTTTCTTGCACATTTTGATATTCAAAAGTGCCTTAGAATGATCAAAAATCACTCATATTTTATTAGTAAAGCCTCCAAAATTAAAACTATGTACAGTCAGCGTCAAAAATATCGGGACGAACAGACTGTTCAAAATGTTCTAAAAAACTATGAAAATTAAATATTAACTCAATGACACAAGGAATGTTTCAGAATGAAGGCAATACAGGACTAATGTCATTCTGACAAGAACTTTATCCAATTGAGATAAAGTTTAATTTTCTTAGTTGTTGAGATCATTTTGAACAGTCTGTTCGTCCCGATATTTTTGACGCTAACTGTACCTATAATAATACGACTTCCTCAAGAACTATGGACTTGTGTAGTCTTATATTTGTTTATGCCCATACACTGTAATTTTATCATTATCAACTTAGCTCATAATATACAGGGTAAATTTTTTACCAGTGCCCAAACTGTAACCATGATTTCAGGATATCTTTCTAGACCCCCTAGCTTAGAAATTTGTCGTCGGTTATACAAAAAAAAATCAGCTGTTTGATAGAAAAGTGCAATGCTACGCGGTCAAAATGTATGGAACAGCTGTTTCTTTCGTATAACCAACGAAAAATTTATATGCTAGCAGGTCTAGAATGTTATGCTGAATTCATGGTTACAGTTTGCGCACTGGTTAAAATTTTATCCTGTAGAATATCTTACAATAATATTTCTTCATTTTCAGTTGTGATATCATTGTCATTTGTTCATCGACAATCTTCTGTATGGCAGAAGGGTTTCTGGGCTAACAGAGTGTGGTCAGTCACTGTGGTCGTTTTGTAAGTACACATTACATTTATGTTTTACAAATATCAAATACTACCTCCCTGCTGCGCTTTTTCTCGCATCCTAGGGTAACTAGTCCATGTATGTACTCGGGTAAAAAAGTACCCTCTGTGTTGTTGACAGAAGACATTGTGTACCTGTGATAAATTCATAACTAAACCGGTCCAAAATTATCTGAAGTGCACCGGGTCATATCTGAAGATGGTGAAACTCACCATTCGTCTGCTACCAAATCTTGTTTCAACTGCTGGAATTTGTTCCCAATCATATCATATAGAGAAAAACCTCTCTATCTACTTGTAATAATATTTAACGCAAGACCTCAAACACCCCACAATTAGAGTATTGAGTTAAAAGCATAATACAATGACTAAAACTTTATTTTTTCAAGCTTAAGATAAACGTGTTGACCCTAGTATTAGTTTATGCATTTAAAATTGAGTCGTATTGCCTTGAAATAAGATTGAATTTACTTTGGCTCAGTCGGCCGTAGGTATGGCAAAATCCATCTTATTTTTTACCCGACTGCGCTAGAATGAGGGTTATGTTTTTCGAGTGTGTGTATGTATGTATATTTCTTTGGCTCGCTCTGTAGCCTGAACGGCTTGATCGATTTCAGCTTGAGAGGTTAGATTCGTCTTAATTGTGAGAGTGACACTGGGTATATCAAAATTGAAAAAATATTAAAATAGCCGATTTTTGGCGCTATATTGTCTCAATTTTTTTTTTCTCAAAACCTATTGAGTGCGGTATCAAAATAAAGGGTTTCATAAATAGGTCTCATTAACGTGAAAAATAATTATATTAACTAAAAACTGTGAAATAAGGGAGAGGAAATAAAGGTCTTTATTGCTAAATTTAAGAAGATGCCTGACTGCATGAGATTACTTATACAGGCTGATTTTTTAGTCACCGTCCATATTTTTCAGGGTGATAGTACCCGTGAAATTGAACAACTTTCTCCAAGGAACATGGGTCGAAATATGAAAAAAAAATCGACCTCCCATGCAAAATCAATAGTTAGCTGGTCGATTTTGTATGGGAGGTCCGATTTTTTTTTTCATATTTCGACCCATGTTCCTTGGAGAAAGTTGTTCAATTTCACGGGTACTATCACCCCGAAAAATTTGGACGGTGACTAAAAAATAATTCTGTATATTCAGTCTAATAAGTAAGTAAGTAAGTAATTTATTTGCCAAAACACAATAACATGCTTAACAATAGTCATGCTTTTAAAACAAGTTTCTTGTTTCCATCTTTTTAACTAAAGTAAGCAGTGGGGTTTTTTCTTTTTTTTAAATCGGTGCCCCACACTAATTTCTCCTGTATTGTGGGGGCGTTTACAAACATTTAAAACTCACATACACAAACAGCCAGACTCGAAACAACTACTTTTAGGTCATACCAATGTTTGCTCCGTGCGGGAATCGAACCCGCGACACGGAGCGCAGCAGTCAATCGCTTAACCACTGCGCCAACCGTGCCGATACCCATGTTAAAATTTACTGAAATCGATTCAGTAGTCAAATAGGAACAAACTACTTTCAGGTCTTACTTTTATTGCGTTACACCTTGTATACAAAAAATAATAACAAAGTTAAAGAGTTTGTTTTGTTTGAACTCGCTAATCTCTGGAGCTACCGATTCGATTTGGAATTTCTTTCCATTTGATAGCCTAATTTTTGAGGATGGTTATAGATATGTCTAACTTCATGCTAGGGCCTTTAGGAGCCAAGCAAAAGGAAAAAGAACGTGAAGGGAAAACAAAGTGGTACGATACGACGGGGTGCGTCAGGAGAACACGAACGGAAGAAATTGCTGGCAGAAGCTAGTATTAGATAATATGACATTTGTAACTCGTAAAAACTGGAGTTAATTAGTGCGTTATCTTCTAGAATCCTAGTCCAGCTGGCATTCAGCGGCATAATGTTAAGCAGCAGCTACGGCTTCTGTGACAAGTGGGGGGTGTGCGAGCTGCAGTACTACGTCCCTTGGCCTCTGGCCGTGGGGTACGCCACCTCGCTGTTCCTAGTATTCGCACTCAACGAGTTTATCAAGTGGCAGGAGATCAAGTAAGTTTGAAGGCTGCTTCAGACCGGCGCGACGCGGCACTTTTAGAACAATTTCCATGAAGTTTTCATAGAAATTGTTCTACGAGAGTCGCGTCGTGCCTTCTTGAAGAACCCTTTTTAAAGCTGTTGGTATAAAATGCAGTCAATTCTCATGTTGAGTGGCTGTTCGTTCAACCAATCACAGCAGTTGGCGTAAGATTTGACGGCGTGATAGTTAATTTTTTAAGCAAAGACGAAGCAATTCTACGAAGGAATCGGTAGGGGTACACCAACATTTCGTCTTATATGTTTGTTATGGGGCCACAAGTCCAGATTGAGCTGTTACTCAAATAACAGTGCCTGATCCAGGTATCGCACCCAGTAACAACAAGGCGGTATGTAACAGTCCGTTTAGGCAGATAACAGCGGCTTCTAGTTATGATACTGAAACCACCACACATTTTGGCTTTTCTAAAGCTGAGCGGGATTTCAAACATCGATCTAACTTGCTTTTGTGCTATACTCATATAGTGTCAGTAGGAGCAGTGCCAGACAAGTTGTAACAAGCGCTACACTTTGTGTAAAATATGTCATCACTACTGCTCACAAAACGGGAAAACATCGTGAGGCATGTCCTAGAACTAAAAACATAGAAAACAGGTGGCATCTACCAACCCGCACTGCGCCTGCCTGGACCATCACGCAGGCGCAGTGCGGGCTCACTCCTCACAGAGAGAAGGCATATGTATGTTCCAGCAGTTCCCACATTATACGCTGATTAGTGATGTACCGACTAGTCGGCCATATTTGTAGTCGGTGACTAGTCGGCCCATTTTTTACTCGTATTAATATGCTTAAAAATATATAAGACGATTGAAATGTGAACTTTTATTATTTTTGAATCAGTTTTACTGTTTACTTTCAGTGCAATCTAGAATAGAATAGGACATTAGGATGGGAAGGAATAGGAACCCTTCGTTTGGTCCATTAATTTATTGGACTTAGATCCAGAAATTAAATTAACTCAAAAAATAATTAATACTTCTAACAAAAAAGAAGAAACTCTATAGCAAACAATTGGCAATATGTAGGTTTGCTATTTTGAACATTGCCGATGTCACCCTTTTTTTTTTTTTTTTTTTTTTTTTTTTTTTTTTTTTTTTTTTTTTTTTTTTTTTTTTACGTGGAGAAATGCTCATGCATACTGCGCTACCACGGGGAGATAGCGCAGTTATGTGGGACTCTAACCCACTAAAACTCCACGGAGTCCTCCAGTGCCGCTTATGGCGGGAACACGGGAACGCGAAAGCCATCCGCGAACCCGCCGCGGCTGTCCGTCACCGGACCCTCCTCTTAGGGGAATGACCCCCATCACCGGCGCACCAGAACACACAGCACGCCGGACCACCCCGGGCACCAGACAGCGCATGGGTGCCAAACGACCCCGTGTATGGCACCTTTGGTCCCCCTGCGGCGGGTCAGGACAGTGGCCCCGCCGCCTACCACTTTTCGGCCGCAGGGGATAGGGAGAGCGGCCTACGCAATACCGACACTCCTCCTCCCCTGCGGCCCCACCGTGGCCGCCATCCAACGATGGCAGCTCCGTCCAGACCGCGGAGGTGAGGAAAGTGGCGATCTCCATACACCACTCCTCTCCCGCCGCGGCCCGCTACCCCCAGCACCAGTTGCTATGCCGCCCCGCGGCACCGCAACTGGTTGGCCGCTACGTCGTCGGCTTAGCGGACAAAGCCCTGACGAGCGGCCCCTCCTCGGGTTCCTCTTCGCTTCACCGTGGGTGGGGAAAACCACGGCTACTGAGCCCCCCCGCAACGACAATGCGGGAACCCATCGGGGGGGGCCGATGTCACCCTAACTCAACCGAAAGCAATGATCGGGTTTGCCGACTAGTCGGCCATTTTGCAGCCGAATAGTCGGCCATTTTGCAGCCGAATATTGGCTAGTCAGCCCATCTCTAACACTGATTATGCATGTATTCTCACATTTTCCTTCCCCACAGGGCTGACGGTCGCAACCAACGCCGCGCTCGCCTGGACTTCGGCACCAAGCTGGGAATGAACTCTCCCTTCTAATCTACGTCTAGTCAATTACGCTTTAGTTCTACTGTGAATATAATCGTATCGGAGCCGTCTGGCGTTTATTTTGTAAGAGAAATGTGACATGTACTTAGTACTATTTTGTACTTACTTTATTTATATGATGTTTTGATGATTTTAAATAAATTTCGTAATATAATGTGGTTTTTGTGTACCTAAAATAGACCAATTTCAATCAGAAAACGTTAGTAGGTAGCCTTCCAATTCGCTCCGCATGTCACCTGTGTGTGCACTTGGGGATCTTGATCGTGTCGCTGTCGGTGCGGAGTTCGCGCAGCTGAATTTTGGGCCAAACATATTTGAACTTTCTGCTATCGCTACACTATGAAGAAGTAGGTATCCAACTATCCAGTCTATAGGCGCCACAAGTTGTTAATTTCAAATAAACATGGGTATATAAGGTAAAATAAAGAAACGACATAATGAAAACAAATATTTTTTTATTTAAAACTAAATTATGATAATTTTGTGATGTTTATTAAATGTTGCCAGTCATTATTTTGTTATACCAATTCCTTTGTTCGCTCTGAGGTCAAGTTAACAGACTACACATAGATAAAACCATATTAGCGACTTGTTACAGTTATTTCAAACTACCCTCGTACTACTTCCTACATTACTAAATTGACAATGTTCCACTTACACAAGACTTTATTACTTCACGTAGTAGACACTAAATTATCTCTGAAATCAAACATTTAAAATCGCCGCGTACGCCGATTGCGATCGCCACTCTATAAAGAATACATAATTTAATTTTTTTTATGGTTAATAACATTATTTTATATCTTTTCAATTATTAAACTACATTAAGGTTAGTCGGTAAACGCTTGTACTTAATAGGTACGTAAATAATGTTCCTATCACTAGGATTCATCTGGTAAGTCTAATATTTCTTGAACAAACGACGCAACGTCAATCTCCTGACTATGATCCAGACAGAACGGGTGCGTCAGCAGCGCGTCGTAGTTCGGTCTCTGTTTATAATCTTTCTGAAGACTTTGAACGATCAGGTCCTCGAACTGTGCAGAGAATTGGCCGGCCGGTAGTCTCGGGGGGTCGTCTTTCACGACTTGTTTGAGCTGTTCGAAGGGCGTCCCCCACGTGTTGTAGGGGAACGTGCCGGTCGCCAACTCGATGAGCGAGATGCCGAGCGACCAGACGTCGCTGCGGATGTCGTACTGGCCCGGGTTGCCGCTCGGGTCGATCCTCTCGGGCGCCATGTAGGGCTTGCAGCCCGCGTCAATAGTCTTAGCCACAGAGTCCACTAAGTATCCAGATATACCAAAGTCACACATCTTCACCTCTCCTTTCCTGTTGATCAGAATATTAGATGGCTTTACATCTCTGTGGATTACTCTGAGCTTAGAATATAAGTAGTGTAAAGCGCTGACTACGGAGAATGTGATTTTCCCTAGAATGTTTTCTGGTATGGTGCGCTTGTTATGGTAGACTTTCATGTAGAACTTGTCGAGGCTCATGTCCATGACCTCCATGCAGATCCAGACGTCGCCCTCGCGGAACATGGCACCATAGAAGTGCACTGTGTATGGACAGGCACTGGCTCTCATGGACACATCCAAGTCCATGAGCAGACGCTTCAATTCTGTTGACTGGGTGTTGAATGATGCTGTGATTCTCTATAAGTAAGAAAGGAAAACACTTGTCACTTTAGTGTTGAAAACATGTATTTATCACTAAAAAGTGTTAAAAAAGGAGACATCTGTGTGTATTATCAGCATGAAGGTCCCAGAGACTGATTGTCATAGTGATTAAACTATTGACCGTCCCAGTTGGGGTGTCATTAACATGACAATAGAACCTTTTTTGAGAACTGCTCATTTTTTGTTTCTTCTCCATTGCACACTCATTTGTTATAGATATTTATTTGATGATTTGGGAGCTGGGCGCTGGAGGCATGGCAATTGATATAAAGCCAAGCGGTCAATAGGTTAAAAAATATTCCCGCACAGCTCTTCATCAGCCATTAATCTCTTCAGAAAGTAGATAGTTGTGCTGATAATGATAAGTGGTATTACCTTGACTGCCATAGTGGTGTCACTAGGAATATGCTTCATCTTCTCCACAATACCGTAGGCACCACGGCCCAAGTCGCAAATTTTGATCAAGTCATCTGCGTGGACAGTGAATGTTTTGTCATCTACTGTAATCGTCGTCTGCTTGTCCAAGTTTCTCGGAGGTGTTCTGAGGAGTAATATGTAAACATGATAAAAATAAAATTATGTTAAAACTTTTGCAAGTTGCAATATCTATCCACTATTTTTATCAATGGGGGTAGACAGGAACTACAAAATGACAGACAACATACAAATTATCCATACATAAAATTATCTTTTATCAAATTAAATCAAGCTCCATTTCTAAATGAGGACCACCCCTGTAGAAATGAATAATTTAGAGAACCTATTGTTATCACGGCTCATTATCTATCTAATTTTACTCCTTCCTATGGTGGCATGCTTATCAGTCTTGTCCTTTCAAGTTTTCTATCCCAAGACTGCTTGTCAAGTCACTCTTCTTTAAGGCAAGTTTTGCTAACCTAGGCCTTTGGTTATACATAATACTCATAAAATTCGTCAGGTATTACAAGTTCTCAAGTGATGTTAGTATTCAGGTGGTCAGGTGGTAACTAATTTAGACTGTTCCCCAGAGGTATCATGTCTTTTATCACATCAAAACAAACAGGTATACCCTAATTTGGGTATAAGGAATTTCTGCATTAGCATAAACATTATTATATTCGATATAAATATAGAACACTAGTTCTAGCTAATAGATGTCAGGTAGACAGATTGGCTCTGGTTGACACTCACACGACCTGCTCCTCTGGAGGCTTGAAGTTGAAGCCCGGCGGCGGCAGTTTTCTCCTCGACATATCGCCGACGTCCTCCCAACAAGAGCCGAGTCAAAAATCACAAATCCTATCACAATTTTACCAAATCCCTCCTCGATATGCTTCAGACCAAACTGTTGACTTAGCGGTGTAAAATACAAAGTTTACATCTAAATCACACAAACATTTCACAAGGCAATATTAGGCGTAAGCTTTATACTAGTTTATCGAGAAATATACAATAATAATCAATTATTTCCAAAAAATTATGCACTCGGAAGGCAGCCAGGTTTTGACATTTCATTTGGGTTGCCATGTTGCCTTACCGTATTTCAACCTATCCCATGTTTCGCAACAAGCCAATAGTTTGATATTCTCGACAGTCTTGATGACACAAAATCCTGATAAATCGAATGAACCCATAAATTAAAAAATAAATCACACAACAACACGCCTTTTTCACAATAGTTAGATACGTAGTATCTCTATGTAGTCTATGATGGTTAGGCAGAGATGTTATTATAGGAAGTTTGGATGCGCTAAGGTAGCCCGCGAAATTCAAATTTGCAATTTGCAGGTCCTGTATGTTGATTATAATATAGCTTTACAGAAGTATAACCATTAAGATCATCAATAGAACCCTCTAAGTTCATATAATCCATAACAAAGAGAAAATAAAACGTATATTAATCAAAAAATAGTATATTTCTTTCACTTACATACTAAATACAGAGACTTACATACATAATAATCTTAAATTTGTCATGAATGAATGAAGAATTTCACTTAGAAGAAAATCTGATTGCTCTAACAGCATCCTTTGCTTTCTTTACTGCTTCTTCTTTAATTCTATGTTGTTTCTCTTTTTCGGCCAATCCAACAACTACATCGTGTTGTAATGCACTCTTAACATTAGCTTTAGCAAATAGTTTACTTAACACATAATCATCATCATTTTTTTGTTTCTCCTTATCTTTTTTATGTTTCTTTTTCTTTACTTTTTTCACTGCTATTACATTTTCTACTTCAGTTTCTGGATCTGGACAATGTTTTCTTTTAGGTGGTTTTTTTATTTCTTTAGCAGCAATAAGTTTATCTCTTTCAGGGGTTGTTTCTTTTATTTGCTTTTCTTTGCCAACATTATCTTCTGTGCTCGTCTTTTCCGTATCATTTTCAGGACTTTCTTCTTCACCATGATCACTCTCTTCTGCATTTTCTTGGCTTTTTAAAACATTTTTTAGTAAATTTTCTTCATAGTCCTTCTTCACATGCATATTAACTATGTCTAATTCAGATAGAATGTTTTCAAATGGAATGTTAGTAACTTGATCATCAACTAAATTTATTTCAGGTACTTCAACTTTAGGTGGGTTTAGCAGTAACTCTCTTTTCTTTTTGTATTCTTCTCTGGGGTCTTTCCCCTCCTTATTCTCCTCTTTATCCTTAGAAATCTTCTTACTTATTTCTCTTGCCATCTTTTTCATTGCATCTATCTTTTTCTTTGCAAATGAGGTACTCCCACTGGAATGTCTGTCATCACTCTTCTTACTTTTTGAATTATGATCTACATTAATTTTGGTATGTTTGAAAAGAGACGCAGTTTCAGTGTCGCCATCGCAGTTCAGCTCTTCAAGAGTGAAAAGACCCTGTAGTGTGCTAGTGGTCAACACATTCTTTTGATTAGGGTCTATTAATATTTTGTTACTGAGGAAATGCTTGAATATCTGCCTTTGATAAATCTTTTCTTCAATAGTTCCAGCTGATAGTAGTCTATACACTGTAACATTTCTTTGCTGACCTATTCTCCAAGCCCTTTCCTTAGCTTGGTCATCAGTAGCTGGGTTCCAGTCAGGGTCATATATTATCACTCTATCAGCACCTGTTAGATTAACTCCTAATCCTCCAACTCTAGTTGTGGCCAGGAACACCAAGTATTCAGGATTCTCATTAAATGTCTTTATCATGTTCTGCCTCTGTCCAACATTCACTGATCCATCCATTCGCAAATATTTAAATTCGTGGACTTGCAAGTATTGCTCTAGTAAACACAGCATACCTCTGGACTGAGAGAATATTAAAGCTCTGTGACCTTGTTTTTGCCAAATTTTTAATAAAGAATTAACAACAGTCATTTTTCCAGATCTTTTGTAATTGCCAAATCTTTCTGGGTCTATGTCATCACAATCTTCATGAGCCTCATATAGGTATAAGTCAGGGTGATTACATATCTTCCTCAAAGTACATAGGGCAACCAATATCCTTGCTCTAATAGGGTCTCCATACTTATTATCCTTGTCTAAAATACTCCTTACGGTGTTACCAGTGAGATAACCCATATACAGATCTTTTTGTTCCTGGCTTAGAGCACAGAATAACACTTGCTCATTCTTCTCTGGTAGATTAATATGGCTTTGAACCTCAGCCTTTGTGCGTCTTAACATATAAGGTGTAATAATTAACTTCAATGCCTTTGCTATTTCTAAAGCAGTTGCTTCTTGATATTCAGTAGCATTAGCATATCCTCCCTGAGTAATGGGCATTGCAAAATGGTCCATAAATGCTGCATATGTGCCCAAGAGTCCTGGTCTCATAAAGTCAAATAAGGACCAAAGTTCCTGTAAGCTGTTCTGCATGGGAGAACCTGTAATGATTATCTTATGAGGTGTTTGAAACTTCTTAACAAGCTTACTGACTTGGGTGTCAGGGTTCCTAATTTTGTGGCCTTCATCTAATATTATGTAATGCCATTTACGGGCTGTCAGATCCTTGGTGTACTTTACAACACCAGCATAAGTGATCAACAGGATCCCATGTGCAGTGTGTAGGTCTCTAATTAGTTGGTTATAATTTCCTGCATGGGAACCTGTGTGGTGGAGAACAGCTACTCTTAAATTTGGGCACCAGAAGTGAAAATGAGAGACCCACTGGTAAATGACAGTTGCTGGAGCAACAATTATGGTAGGACCAAGTCCTCCCCAAGAACCTAAGTCGCTTTTGGACAAACCTGCCAGAAATGCAATTATCTGAATTGTTTTTCCTAGACCCATTTCATCTCCTAACAATCCTCCAGATTCTACTTGGTGTAGTTCCCACAACCACTTGACTCCAATTTTTTGGAACTTGTATAGCTGCCTCCAAATAAAGTTTGGTACACCCAACCCATTCTGCAGTTCATGGAGTTCTTCTGGGTCCTTGTTGCCTTCCAACACATATTGCACATCAGCTGTCATAGTTTCACCATCGTAGCTACTTGATTTAGCTGCTCTTAAATTTTTCTTCCATGTTTCTATTCTCTCATTGTAGCTTGCTGTGTCACCATCATCCACAATTCTCTTTAAGTTGTGTTTTATTCGAATACTGGCGGTGGAGGTAGAAGGACCAGCAGCTATATTAATAATATCATCAGCCTCGTCTTCTGAACATAAATACTCATCGTCAGAATCTTTCTCCGAGGAAATAGTGGATGTCCTCTTTTTGGATGTGGTTGGCACTGGTGTATCCTTGAGCGCTTCCTTTGGAGATTGTTTTCCAAACTGTTTCGATTGTTTTTTAGATATAAATTCAGCAGCGTCTTTACTTTTTTGCGAAACGTTGTCCTTTTTACTTTTAATTACAACTCTTTGTTTCGCAAGTGCCATTTGGCTCTCTAAATATTTAGAAAATAGAAATAGAAAATATTTATTGTCCAGGTAATACAGTAAGCATAGACAGATTAAACAACAAGTTGAGACGACATATGAGTAGCTTAAATATTACCTACAGCTAGTTACAAATATTATTTGCCAGTGAACCCCAAACTAGACAGTTAGTCTGTATCTTGGGGTTCAGGATACGAATACGAGTGGAGACTAGAGAGGTACTTTCAAGTATGTTATTTATGAGTGTATGTATTGTGTAACGTTTGTGTAGTGTCTGGCGTGTGTGCGGTGTGTGTGTGGTGCGTGTGTGTGGTGTGTGTATGTGGCGTAAAATGTGTGTAAGTGTGTATTTTGTTCCCCATACAATATACTTCGTTTGATTCAGTGTCAGGTCAGGGTCGTTATATTAATTGTTCCGAGTCATCATAACCAGTAATATGCAGCATTTTCTTTACAATTTTTTTGCATTCGAATGAGTTAGTGTTTTTAATTTCGCAGACTTTGCAGACTTTGTTGTACGTATTAATGAGAGAGTAGGCCGGGGAGCGTCTAGCTAGCAATGAGGTGACGTCAGGTGTTGGGATTCTATAGTTTCTTTTGCTTATTATTGAAGTATAGTCGAATCTACTTCTAATATTTTGTGCGTTTTAATACAGGCAGAAAGAATGAAAAGCTGGCGGACTCTGAGAACTCTCGTTTCGCGATAGAGTAAATCAGTGGGAAACCGGTAGGGCTTCTTAAAAGTTACTTTAAGAAGCGCTCTCTGAGCTCTTTCAGCTTCAATCAAGTAGGTCTTTCCAGCACTACCCCATACGTTGATGCAATACTGTATTATTGATTGGCAAAGCGCTAAGTAAACTTGTTTTAGTGTGTCTGTGGGTAGACAGTCTCGTAGTCTACGCATGGTGTGAATAAGTTTTCTAATTCTGCCAGAAATTTTGGATATATGGTGCTTAAAGGTTAGGTGGTTGTCGATAAGAATTCCGAGGTATCTAAGAGAGGAAGTACGTTCAAGAGGAGGACAGTCGCAAGGGAGAGTAGAAATATTAGAAGAACAGTGATGTAGTTGGAGTTTTAGGTGTACTGGTGGGATAGAAGCGGCGGTCTTGGAGAAAACAATATATTTTGTTTTGCTGCCATTTAGCGTGAGAAGGTTTCTGTCCAGGTTATGCGCGATTAGAGACAATCCCTCTTCTGCTAGACGATGTACATGTTCCCACGATTTTGCGTGAAATATCACAGCTGTGTCATCTGCATAAGTTATTATTTCAGCATTATTCACAGAGAGTTTAAGTATATCGTTAATATAGACAATGAAAAGCGTGGGACCAAGTACACTGCCCTGTGGAACTCCAAAGTCAATGGGAAGTTGATCACTAGAAAGGGAGCTTACTTTTGTGTACTGCTTTCGGTTTGTCAGGTAGCTTTTGAACCATTCAAGGCAAATTCCTCGTATTCCTGTCCATTCTAGTTTCTTGAGGAGAAGGCCAGTTGAAACCGTGTCGAAAGCCTTTGCAAGATCAAGGAAGATGGCAAGGCATTTTTCATTTTTCTCTATATGAGAAGAGATACAGTCGACAAGAAGAGTGGCAGCGTCTTCGGTTGACCTATTCCTTCGGAAACCAAATTGGTTATTAGAGATGAGGTGATTTTTCTCAATGAAAGAAATAAGACGGGAGTTAACTATCCTCTCTAATATTTTAGAGACAGAGCTTAGTAATGCTATAGGCCGGTAGTTGTCTGGTGCATGTTTGGGACCGCTTTTGTGGATGGGGGAAACCGCAGCTATTTTCCAACACTCTGGGAAGGTACCGGTCTCAAGGCTCAAGTTGAAGATATGTGCCATTGGTGTTATTAGAGATTTTAGAGCTCTTTTGATAAGATAAACCGAAATTTTGTCAGGTCCTGGAGCACTGTCGACTTTAAGTTCGGATATAATTTTGATAATTTCGTAAGTATCTGTTGGTTCAAGGAGAAGAGACTGTGGGTTTGAAGTGTCTGAGATGTATGTATTTATTAAAGATTCATGAGATAGGTTAAGTTTTTCAAGTATTTTATCTGCCAGACGTTTTCCTACTGAGGTGAAGTGTGAGTTAAAAGAGTTGAGTGTTTCTTTTTCTCTATTTGGGCTCAGTAGTTGGGATATATCAACTGTTATTATTATTATACTATTATATTTGTTTATATCAACCATCGTATGTAAAGACTGTTGTTATGTGTCATTATTTTAAATTTCACCTATTTATAATTTTTACTAACAAGTTCGGTCTTGCTTGCGTTTTTGTTTGACAATTTTTCATTCATTGACACAGACTGACAGAAGTACAGAACTGACAAGTGGACAAGTGGAAGTTAGTGACACTACATCTTACATTTCTAAAGCCACTCTTGATTTTTGTTCCGCATATAGGTGTCTGTGACTAAAGTATTTTCTCGTTGTTGAAATATGATCATTTAATCTGCCTAGCCTATTCCCAATTAAGTAAGATATGTTGGGAATGGCTTCCAGCCTTATCGGATGCAGTAAAGAAAATTGTAGTATTTTGGGCAAATAAAGATACTTACTGACATAGAACTAATAGATTTCTAACTTAATTTATAAACCGCTATGTATGTCAATGTCAACAAGCCATCAGGCATGCAAGGTAACGAATTGTCAAATAAAATCAATATATTGCACGTGTGGAGCAAATCTTTAATGTAGGAAATATTATTTAAATATAACACAATCAACAAACTTGTACACTATTGTACAGTCTCTTAGCATTATTAAGTGCATCGTATTATATCGTTCACTTGACAAAAGTGTACTGAGTATTTTGCATTTCATAACCTCGTGCATTATTTGTGTAATTCGTTGAAAATGCAGAAAGTTAAAAGAAAATTTAATGAAGATGATGCTAGTTCACCTAAGAAGAAGAAGGTGAACTCGGATAATGCTGACGGCAAACCGGCGCAAGGCGAAAATGCGAAACCCAATAAATTCAAAAAGGATTTCAAGAAGGATGGTGAGAAAGGTCCAAATAAGTTTGGCAAGCCGAAATTCAACAAAGATGGGAAAGGAAAGTCAAGTTTTGGTAAAGATCAAAGCAAAGGATTTAAAGGTAAGCCGAATTTCGGCAAAGATGGCAAGGCAAAGCCTAATTTCGGCAAAGATGGCAAGGGGAAACCGAATTTTTCGAAAGATCAACCCAATGGAGAGAAACCGAAGTGGTCTGAGATGAAAAAGGAGAAAAAAGAACTGAGATTAGTGAGGCGCAAGGCTAAGGCCACTGCTGAAGTGTTTGAGGTGTCACACAAGGCTAAGCTGTTGGCTGCACAGATTCAAAGGTAACCTGAAAGAAAACTTGTATTATTTTGAACATCTAACTAATATTACACAATATATTAATAGTTTTTTCGATTATACAAATAGAACTTGTTCTTTTCAATGGCTTTAAAAATTTGTTTATTAGTGCTAAAACTTGAGATAATAGTGAACTTTTTTGTGTGTAACTTAAGGTTGAACACGGTACTGTTTAATTTTTAAACATAGATTTAATTTAATTGTTTAATTAACCACTGCATTTTTCACTATATGTTTCTCTTTTACCTTGGATATTAATTGAATTTATTGGTATCTTATTAATAGTATTAACAGACGTAATGCATTACTAAGCATACCTTACTATTTTAATTTTTCAGGAAAGTGGTAAAACAAGACTTCAGGATGAACTCTTGCAAAGAGCTCCACTGTCTGCTAAAAAGTCACTACAAATCCATAGCCCTAACACATGACCTTAGCCGAGTCATTCAGGTCCTACTCAAGTATGGCCCTGATGACATAAAAAATGATATAACTGAAGAACTATTAGACTTAATGGTACAAATGGTCCAGTCAAAGTATGGGCAGCATGCGGTCAAACGCATATTGAAGTACGGTACTGAGTTTATACGGCATGAGGTTCTAAAGAAGTTTTTTGGTCACATTGTGTCCATAGCTACACATGCGATAAGTGCACCGGTATTGGATTATGCATATGGAGAATTTGCTACGAAGAAAGAGAAGTGGCATATGCAACAGGAGTTTTACGGAGACATTTATAAGAATGTGAGTTGATTTACTTTGATCCTAATAAAAATAGTTTTAATAGCCTTACATACTAAGTGCAAGAAGAAGTCTTCTTATTGATAGGGGAGGGAATTACTTATTATGATTTCTTAAGTGTTAATAACCACAGAAATAAAGGGTGGCTCGGTTATCAAAAAAATCAAACTGCTGTTTCATAGATAAGTGTTAATACCTACTCGACCAAAATGTATGGAAAAGCTGGTTTTTTTAAATAAATAACCAATGAAAATGTTCAATGCAGGGCTTTGGAGTAAACTTAAGACCACTTGTCTTTCTGAATTAAAGATATTCTCCTAAGCGATGTCTTACTTACTTATATATTTTCCCACCTATCCTTGCAGACGAAAGATGACAAAGTAAAAACAATCAGTGACACATACAAGGACAGTCCGGAGATGAGAACTGCCGTCCTGCAAGCCTGCAAGGCTAACATACAGAAGATTTTGGACAAGAATCTACATGATGGAGAGTAAGTAGTTTATGTTTCAGAAATTATATTTGAACACAACGTAACATTACACCTCATATCCTGAAGGGTTACGCTGAGGTTTACCTCATAATTAGCTTATAATGTTCCCACTGCTAGGACACAGGCCTCCTCTCTGTGGGAGGGAATGGACAATAATCCACCTTAACCAGAGCAGGTTCGTGGATATCATTAGCCTTCGAATTTTTTGTTCTAAGACACGTACATGCCAAGACACGGGCGTATCACACTGCCTTCTTCCAAACTCTGGGGTAAACTTAGAGATTCTTAATGAAAAACACTGCCTGTACTGGGAGCACGAAACTAATGGGCAGTTTAGTATAAATATATACTAAAATGATATAAAAATTTCCAGGTTATTCCATTCAATCCTTTACGAATACATTCGTGAATGTAGCGCCGAAGACCGCGTGGAACTGATCTCGACACTCAGTCCCCTCATAGTGCCGCTCAGCAACTCTCTGCCGGGGGCAAACGCAGCCTCCATCTGCGTGTGGCAAGGCACTAATAAGGATAAAAAGGTGAGAAAAATACGAATCTATATGAAAATTATCTTGGTTTTGAACTTTTAAAGGGTTGAGAGCAAGTCAACCTGCATCAACCCACTGCTTGGCAAAAGCCTCTAACCCTACATCTAAATGAAATAATTGGAAGTTTTCCAGAACTAATTCGGACCATTGCTTGTTGTATTCATTATATATTCCAAGCATTTCTTGCTATCTTCTACATCGTGTCCTGTGTGCCGGTGTTCCACATAGTGGTTATCTTGGTCTACAGTTCATTGGGCATAAACCAAAAGTGGCCCAACTATTAAGCCAGTGTCTGTTGACATTACAGAATGATTTGAAGTTATCCTTACAGATACCTACAGTAACTAACCCCAATTTAATTCAGTAAATGAAAGTTCTTACTTATCATTTGTATATGAACATAATGCAGCTTTGCATAATTATGTAAGCGGTCACGCCCTTTAGGCCTAGAGATTTTTATTTAGGTATTAAGTTCTGTTTACGTTTTTCATTATTTACTGTAGTTTTCAATGTTTCATTGGTATATCTTCGAGTGTGCTAGCTGACATAAGGCAAATAATTAAATTGTTGTGTTGTTGTATTACGTAATGTTAATTACTTACTATTGTATAGAATCAAATACTTCTAACTTAATAGACAGCTGTGATACTGGGGAGTTGGTTCTGCAACTTCATCCCAGCTAAAGCACTAGAAAATAGTGAAGGGCGGGTGTTATGCGGACTGTCTTATGTAATTTTGTCGTTCAAAGAGCCTATGTTTAATAAATGACTTCTAAAATAAACTGAGTTTCGTTGACTTACAGACTATATTGAAAGTGGTGAAGGAACACGCAGTAGCACTCAGTAAGCACAAGACTGGCTACCGCTTACTGATCGCCATCTTTGATTCCGTTGACGACACAGTTCTAGTGAGGAAAGCCATTGTTTCAACGTTAGCTAGTCATCTGAAGGACATTGCTAAAGACCATTGGGGTAACATGGTGAGTTTTCGATATCTTTATTTGTTGTGAAACTGTCACCTATCCTTTTGTTATTGCTTCTGCTTATACCCTTTCAAGTTATCTTTATTATAGCCTAAACTAGCCTGTTCCGTCCCATTGCTGAGCAAAGCCGCTGCTTCGTATCAAAGAAGTACTTTAAAAAAAATTGAATTATCCATACCATATTAAGGTATGGATAATGTTAATATATAAAAAAAAACTTTTATTTTTCTATTTATTAAATTCGAAAATAAAACTGTCTGCCTGTCTATCCGTTCGACATCCAAGCGGGCGAGGCCGCGGGCAACAGTTAGTCTATATACCCACGGACGTAAAAATATCGGGGCTGGATTTTTTGAAACGTTGCTGAAAGTTAAGAGAAACTAACAGTCTAAAATTAGTAGTATGTACAAGATAAAAACAAATAAATACTAACTTAACTAAACCTATTCACAAATTAAAAAATGGCGTCGTAAAATTCATCCGCATCGCTGTCGACTGGTAATGTTCCCAAGAGACTGGCGGCAGTACCACGTTGTATGGCAATGTTTAGCCGCTGTCCAAGGTAGAAACCAGCCCTTGGGTCACCGGAAGTGTCAACCAGCCTTTTCGAGATTTCCTTAAAGAAACCATGAGCAGTCGGACCCTCACGGCCCAAGGGTTTCAACCCCCAAACGACTCGAAATTATAATTACCAATTAGGTTGTTATACTTTCGCCCCTTTAGGTTTTCCGCAGCCGTAACAGTAGCGCTAGCACAGCACACCGAGCCAGGAAGATGGGATGGCGCAAGAGTATCGACACATGTTAAGAGATGTTTAACCGTCAAAAATGTATGGTTAAACAGTCGGTAATCATTACTTAACTTTAAGCAACGTTTATAAACAATTGTAACAGTCATCAAAGCACTGCTTACCGCCGAGAGTTGAAAATCCAACAAGATGTATATTCGACGCGCCGCGCTGCCTGGGATGCACTCTGTTGGATTGTCAATGCTCGGTTCAACAACGAGAGTCGGAAATCCATTGCGCTATGAAATCCCGCCGCGTTATTTTTCCGTCCGTGCGTACGTAGTTTTTTTTTTTAATCTGGCACTCCGGAAGTGTCGATAGAAGTGAAAATTGAACAATTACATGTATATTTTTTGAATCGTCAGGAAATATTTTTTGAATCGTCAGATTAAACAACGTTCGTGGTGTCTGTAACAGTGTCACGAGTTCAATTGTTTTTTGACATCTCAAAAAATCACTTTAATAAATAAATAGATAGTTTGACTGTTATAAACATTCACTTGGGCCCTTGAATTACACCAAGGTGGTTGAGATTATCGATAAAATGACTTTACAAGAATTATCGATAAAATGACTTTACAAGAAACAAACACAGTAGACCATTTACAGAAACATTCAACTTACTTTTCAGACTGTACACTGGCTAGTCAAGCCCAAAGATTCAGGGGCGTTCCACCCTAGTTTCATCAAGTTCTTGGAAGAGGGCGCCAAAAGCGGCACGTCCAAGAAGGACGCCGAGCTCCGAGTGTCCGAGCTTAGGGAGGCCGTCCTGCCCGCTTTGAAGAAGGATATGGAAGAAGACCCTGGCTTTTGGCTCAGTAGTAAGACGAATATGCTGTTGACTGTCGCTGTTCTGTCAATAGGTATGTGTAAGCTAAAATACCTTTGGAAGAGTTCAAGTTTAATATTGTTTAGTCTAGTCTAATGATTGATTCCTTAAGAGGGCCCTCCCCGGTTCGTCTATCGTCATCGCGACATTGATTGAAAAGTTTTTTGTTTCATTCAACGCAATGAAAGCAAAATGCAAACGAGCGAGAATGCAATAGGAAATCAAAATTTGTGTCATTTAGGATCTCCATTACATGTGCGAGGTGACTTTATAGACCTTTTGTTTACTTTTTCAATGTATGAGTACATTATGAACAAAGTTTGAAAAAAATTGTGCTGACTTTATTGAATTTGTTTCTGGAAAAAGCTTTTTTTTTTTAAATATGAACCTAGTTAAACGTAACATATCTATTCAAGAATTTAATCCATAACTTAGTCCAGTAACGATATAGATAATGAATCAATCGAAAAAGAGTATATTATTTTTGATTAAATTATGAACAAGATGTTTCCTTAGGTAATGTCGCCATAGTGTAACTACACATATCTTTTACTGTAATCATAATTATATAACTAAAGAGTATAGTGAGAAAAAGTAGTATACCTAAAAATATTTTTTCTTTTACAGAATCAACAAAAGAAATCCTAGATGGCTTAGCTAAGGTAATCTGCCAGCCTGAGTGGCGCATCACCGCTGATGGCAAGGACCTACTGGCGGTGGAGGACGCCGGCATTCACATGTGTCTCAAGAAGTTGGCAACACTGGACAAAGACAAGGATGGCAACACTTTGGGTGAAGCCATTGCTGAACACTTGGAGGATGAAACTGTGAGTGTGACATTCTACATTTTGTCAACAATTGGAAACTTCTTAAAGAGTATCAAGTTGATGAGGTATCTTTTTCTTCCATACTTCTCCATCACCCGTCATCTCTGTAGTCACCCTCTTTCTAGCCATATCATCTTTCACACAGTCCATCCATCGTTTCTTTGGTCTCATGGCTCTTATAGCCATTTAAATATAGCCTCACCATGGCCATGTAATCCACAAAGCATTGCATTTCCACAGAACTTTTCAGTCACCGGTACAAGTTTCAGACATCCTCTTATCCATAAAATCGTGTTGTTCTGTAAATAAAATTTTCGACATATCCCAGCAATATACGAACTTCTGCTTATCAAAGGATATTTAAGATCTCTGGTGCTAATCAATGGTCGTAATCATGAAATGAATCCCATGCCGATTTTGGCCACAGTGACTGTTTCCGTTCTCGACAACTATAGGTTACAAGCGTGTGCTCTGATGTGGCTAATGTAACCTATCTTGACTGTAAAGGTACGTGCACGGTGCGGTCTATTGTGGTAGGAAATGATATTGTATGTTGGAGGATGGTTTATGCTTGAGGTGATCTCGCTCGCCGTCATCATAGCAGAGTTCTAAACGACAACGAAAGCAAAAGCAACTTAATTTTTTCTTGTGCTTATGTCTCCTGTGTCCTATTCCAGATCCAGCTTTGGCTGCCAACCAACAGGGGATGTTTCTTCCTTCTAAAACTCATTGAAAGCAACGAAAGTGCCGTTGCTAGTGCTTTGAAAAAGAAAATTAAGCCTCATGTAAATATCTTAAAACAACAGTCTTCGGAAGGCGCGAAACACTTGTTACAAATAGTACAGAAAAAATAAACTTATGTTTTTTAAATTTGCCTTTTTTTTCTAATGTTACGAATTGACCCACTAGCTATGTAGGGCGAAGGCTGCCCTTTGTTTTCTACCCACTTCTGTTCTCTACTTATATGGGCAGTCCTTTCGTTAGGAGTGTCAAGCTCGTCACGCCATCTTCGCCTTGGTCTGCCATGGAGTCGACGAACATTAAGTTTTATTTTCTTTATTACTAAATTGTTTATTTTGTAAATCCTTATAGGAATCACGTTTACAACAAAAAAAAAAACCGGCCGATTGCTAATCTGCCTCGCACACGTAGGGTTCCGTACCACAAGGCAAAAAACGTTTCTTCATGGAGACCCCTTTAATTTTTAACTTTGTTTTTATTATTTGCTGTTCTGCGGCAACAGAAATACACATTCTGTGAAAATTTCAAGTGTATTACGGATCATGAGATATAGCCGGCTGACAGACAGACGGACGGACAGCGGAGGCTTAGTAATTGGGTCCCGTTGTTTACGGCACCCTAAAAATAAGCTAGATAGTGTCGACATTTCCTATCTACCCCTGACAACAAATGGCGAAACATAACTAATATATATAAACCTAAATAAACTCCAGACATAATGTTGGACAGATCAAGATTAATGAGTCTTTTTTTTTTTTGGATGGGAAATCATCAAATAACTTCTCCCGCTCTGGGTGGAGCGGGAGGGCGTGTCAGACTTTTACTGACCAAAACCCACCCGTGTTGGACAGTTGCCTGTGCCAGGGGCCACGGTATCTCTTTCGAACAACCCGCACCCCTGGCAGGCATCGGCCCTTGCGGACCTCACCATTTGGTGCTGACATCTCTTTGAGGCGCGCGTAGAACACAACGCGCCGTCGACCCGGGCTTGGTCCTTACCGGACAGCGAGCTACCCATTACTCGCCGTCCGCAAGCCCGCGCCTACGGTGGCCGGGAATCGGCCTGGGATTCCCGACACCCAGGGCGTCTCCCGCGGCGAGAGATTAATGAGTCTGCCCTGCCGTCTTTACAAAACAGTAATTTAAAAAAAGTCTCGATCTGTAGGTATCTCTGTTAGCGCGTTTATAACTTGAGAACCCCTCACGTTTCAGAGTATGTTCTTTGATTCACTTTGTTTAGTCAGGCTCCGCTGGCATTGATTAAAACCACAATTTATTATCCAAGCTTTTTTATTGTATCTTACCATACAAATTATTTTCTATTTACACATTAAATAGATCACAATAGTTTTCTTTTTATAACCTGCGCCCCGTTCTTAGCAGATTCGAAAAATACTTTTATAATTATTTCTAAGATTTGAATGAATTCGAGCAGCCGAGTCAAATAAAATAGGAACAATAATATTACTATCTAAATGCTTTTAACAGTTAGTATGTGCGGACCAGACAATAATTGTGTTTAATCCGCTGTATACTTTTTAGCAAATTGCCAAAATTCGCTCTCAATTATCAAATTAGTATCATGCCATTTGCGGCAAGCTGTCTATTCTTTATCGATACTTATTGTAAAAGTAGTTACAATATCATTTCTATTTGAAATAACAAGTCAATTATGCTATTTGTAGTAAAAATTATATGATATTTTTTGGGAAATTATAGACACCAAAATAAACACTTAAAAGTCACACATATTCACATTCAACACCAAAAGGTTCTAATTTAATGTTTAGTCAAATCGGGCGACACCACTCAGATGATTGAATGCAGAGTGCGTAAGGGGTGTTACACACTAGTCCGATTCAGCAGTATTTGTTGGACAATTAAGCCGGCTTTCGATCGTCAACCTCCGTTCAGCATCTACCCTCGCATAATGATCATGTCATTCTTTTGTCCAAAGTTTGCCTATATTTTTATCAGTAACGTCATTTACTACATTCAATGTTCTTTCCAGCAAGTCTTCTTGGATGGTGTCAATTGTTCTGAAAAAAAAAAAGCTATTTAAAAAAAATGGTTTCAAGGAAAACTTACAACCATCTTTTTAACCAACTTCAAAAAAACGAGGAGGTTCTCAATTCGACTGGATTTTATTTTATTGTTGGTCCTCAGAACTTTCGACTGGGTGAACCGATTTTGATAATTCTTTTTTTATTTGAAAGCTGGTTCTTCCCGTGTGGTCCGATTTTCATATAGATCTGACGATGCGTTTCGGAGACTGATAACTGAACTCTAAATCAACCGTGATTGCCGCTATCGCATAAATATGCATTGTTTTGACCCCAAGGATGATGAAATTTCGAATTGGTGTGGGGTAGGTACAGACACCAGCACATCAAACTACCCCAAACTGTAAAATTTTCCCAGTTGAACTTGAACCTTATATTATATGTGATAGAGTTGAAAATCTATCAAAGTAATTTGACAGATTGTGGTAGCTTGATGTGCTGGCGTCTGTACTATAACTAAAAAGTGAAAAATAAAAACTTTTCCAACAAAAAAAAAACCGCCTTCCGGAAAAACACTACCAAGTTAAAAATAACTTTAGTTTCGGAAGGCGGTGACAAAAAATTAATTGGAAAAAGTTTTTATAGTATGTTTAAAGGTTGCATCCAGTATTCGTTTCTTAACTAGCACAGATGTATAGAAAGACAACCAGGGCCCTTCACCACAACACTTTACAAGTCTACAATTCTACAAAGTTATTATTAAAAAAATTGCGTAACATTAAGTTTTATTTGTAATTAACCATTGTAATTACAAACTAGACATTTTTTTTTACCAAAAACCCTTAATAGATCAGTCAGTAAACGACGGCCGTCGTGATAATTAGGCACCAGTTTATGGTGAAAAACAAAAAGCTATTTTGGAAACAGCACTGTCTGCATGGTTTGTGCGCTAAAGTGCGGTGGTTATGTGGCGGCACCGCGATTTTGTAAAAAAAATTACCTTTCTGGTTCAATGAGGATATCAAATCCCAGTCTAACATTTACATTCTAATCTATGTCATAGGATTATTGAACTGAAAATAATTATTAACCTGTTTGCGTCCAGTACTTCCCAATTATCTTCTTTCAACATGGAATATGTTTCAGACACTTTCTTCTGGAAATTCAGTACTTCATACCTGTGTTGGAGAATAAAAATTACTAATAATGTTAAAATCATATCCATACTATGAATTAAATGTTTAGCGATGTAGGTAGGCAGAGCAAGGCAACCAGTGTTTATTGTTGAAAAATTAATTTAAAAAACGGGCCTACTCTCTAAGCCCCCTGCTTAGAGAGTAGGTTCCCTGTTTTATAGCAGTGCTGGGCCCAGTGGTATGCTCCGACTTACGAAGTTACGAGATCGTGGGCTCAAACTCAGCCAGGCGCTTTACTTAGTTCAAATAATTTCATCTCCACTGCTCTAAGCAAAACATTGTTAGGAAACTAGCATGTCCTCGAACCAAAACTTCGAAGACATGTGACATCTACCAATCTGCCGCGGCCGTTGCCACTGGGATACCACTGCACGAAATTGGAATGGCACAAATAAATCATTGTTTCTGAAATACTTGCCGACAATATATCATATCTTTGTATGTCAAAGAAAAAACAAAATCTTGTTCCAAATTGATAAGATTTGCTTATCTCGAGATTCACTGACCTTTCCATTCCAAATCCGTTTCGTTGTTTGATTGAGTCAACTGGCATAGTGAGGAAGAACACCTTATCTGGTTTTGGCAGACCTACATCTGGAGCCTTGCACCAATTTAAGTCTAAACCTGTAACATAATACATCTATATACTAATATTATAAAAAGGAAAGATTTGATTGTTTGTTTGTTTGCATTGAATAGCCTCCGAAACTACTGAACCGATTTGAAAAATTCTTTCACGGTTGAGAAGCTACACTATCCCCGGGTGACATAGGCTATATTTTATCTCCGTATTCCCACTGGAACGGGAACTACGCAGGTGAAACCGCGGAGCGCCGCTAGTATTTGAATTAGTACAGACAGACAGGGTTTGACTTGCTTTAATTATTCCAGTCATAATAACAGCTTTTGACCGCAACTTCGTCCGCGTAAAATTTCGAACCCTGACCCACAGCGTCGCGTCGCGTCGCTTACCCTCGCTTCTAGTTAATTATACAAGAAAAGTTTTTAGCCAGTGCGCAAACAAAAAACAAAAAAAAAATCTGCTGTTTCATAGAAAAGTGCAATACATACGCGGTCAAAATGTATGGAACACCTGTTTTTTTTTTGTATAACTGACGAAAAATTTCTGCGCTGGGGGTCTAGAATGATAATGCTGAATTCATGGTTACAGTTTGCGCACTGAATAAAAACTTTTCCTGTAACTTAGCGTTCTTTCTGATTGTTTTCTGGGCCCTTAAGGTCCTAGCGTGATGTTAAGTAGCCTTCCTCAATAATTGGGCTATGAAATACAAGAATTTTTCAAATTCGACTGGTAGTTCCACTGATTGCTCAAACAAACTCTTCAGATTTATTTTTTAGCATACATTTATCATAAGGCTGATTTTTTTGTCAGATAACTTTTATCTAAACCTTTTAGGGAATAAATATGACAGCTTTTGTATAGAAAATATGGCTAACTGTCAGATTTATTCTTCATATAAAAGTTATCTGACTATTGAAAATCAGCCCTTAAAGATATGGATTTTTGGTAGTTCTTTAAAATAATTTGACTCTGTATACAGCGCTGTTAATGAGTTATGCTCTTTTAGAAAATTTTATTTAAATTAAGTAGTTGTTGTAAGAGACATTGGTTTATAAATGTATTTGAAAATTGCTCAAGCTTTTTATTCCCTAGCCTTTTCTCAGCCCTGTTCAGGTCGGATTCCAGTGTAATCAGATGCAGCTGAACACCAGTACTTATTCATATTCTTTTGATTCCACAAGTGTATATATTATTTACAAAGATCATTATTACCTTTGGCTGCTGAGAATGCAACACCAGAGTAACAATATCGGTCAACAATTAATGTGGTGCCTGCTTCCAACATCTTTATTATGTTTTTGGCTCTTTCCCATCTGTTTGCGGAGAACAACAGGTGAATCACCTCATCTGACAGATCATTCTGGAACAGTTAAGAATTTTATATTCACAATGGGTCAAAATGTATAACATAAGAGGCCTTTGCAATGCAGTGGGACAGAAATAGGTTGGTATTATTATTAAGGAGAGAGCAGTGTTGGCCCTGACTTATGAGGTGTCTGTGAAATGAAATGCTTATTTATGGAAGTAAATCTTATAACACACTTTTACACGTCAATGTTTTGTTGGTCAATATTTTAAAAACTAGATGGCGCGGGCTTTCTCTAGCGGACTGTTCCCTGAGAAGAAAAGCCAAGTATTGGTGCATAGGGCATCTACAAACTGGTTCCATTTCATCACTTAAAAAGATGGTTCAAGGCGTAAGAAAATCATCAGATTTATTTAGATTTTTAACTTACGAAAAAACCGAGGAGAGACTGAGTGACAGAGTTTTTACAGAGTGGTCCGATTTTGATAACTTTTAAAAAAAAGGGTATACCCCGAAGTTGGTCCCATATAAATTTGGAAAAAAAAAATCCAACCCTCTAAGGGTATGAAAACAGGGGATGATTGATTGTTCACTCACAGATTTTTTAATGCTGAGTTGTGTGTTACAAAAAGTAATAAAAAATGAAGCATGTAGTAATTAAAAGAATACAGCCAAATAAAATCATAAAATAATAACATTTTAACAAAAAAATTAAACCACCGAAAAAACAGAAAAGCAAAAATAAACCTTAATAACTAAGTTTGGAAGTCGGTGACTGAATATGTGTTTTAATTTTAAGTCACCGCCGTCTGAACTTAGTCATTAAGGCTAAACAAAAAAGGTTTATAATTTTTTGCTTTTCAGTTTTATCGCGGTTTATTGTTTTTTCCATATAAAATTTCTTAGTAGCACGCAGAGAGTGGAATTGTGCCCAGTAGATGCCATTAGGTTCGCCCCCGTTACATGGGACTTAAAACATAAATGGTGAAATGTGGGAGTAGGTACCATAGTTACATCTCTCTCTAACCTTCCAGGGAATACAGGAATGATTTTATGTATGTATATATTTGCATTCATCATCATTAATCAGAAAGATACTGATGTCATAGGCCTGCCCAATCAATTATCGCCATAAAAACAAAAAGTATGATAGGTATTAAATTATCTTTATCACTGCTTATAAAATAAACCAGATTAGATACCTGCATGTGCCTATAATTATAAAATCTTAATATAATCTGACATAGTCATACAAAGGTTTTAGATCACATAAAATATTACTTAAAAATTATACAAATGTATTATGTATTACATTACCTTCAGTTGTAAATAACTGTTTATAATTTTTCCAACGTCTGTATCTCGAGCAGGGAAATTAGTGTATTCTGCCTGTATGTTTTTCTTCTTTAGATTCTCAACTGTAGGAGAAAAATCATTCTATTAAAGATTCTGAGTAACAGTGGTAATGCCTCAGATTATGCTTTAGAGTTGGATTACTTGTAGGTTATAAAAATACATATTTAGCTGTTTTAATATGAGAATTAAACTACTTAGTAGATCCATTCATAGAAGGTCTAATAATGGACATGTTTTTTCAAAGAATTCCTAGATACGAAGTAAATGAATTTCAAGGGCATTTATTTTATAATGTATTCTCTTTTAGGTAGACAGGGGCGCGTTACCTGCTTTCGACCTTAAGCGACCTTATCGGTAAACGGTTTGTAAATACAGCCTGTATTATACAAGTAATGATATGCCTACTTACCGAGTGTTCTAGCTTGTGTCGACTTTCCAGTCCTATCCACCCCCTCAATGACTATTAGGGCACCACGTTTCATTTTCAGATTATTATTATTTGCCAACAATGAATCTTCTTGAACCTACGAACAAAATAAATACAAAATCAGGGCTTGTGTAAGCGATTTTTGTCGCCAAGTTTTATCGTCCTTTTAGCGAGTAAAGCGAGAATATAAACGAAACTGATAAACAAACTAATAGTACCTGAAATCCAAAATAATTACGAAACAAATACAACACACACGACCTACTGTTTACTTATTTTATTTTGGATTTGGTTAGAAATCCCAAATTCCAACTCACTGGTTTGACCGTTTGACAGCAATACATCACAGATAACTATATACTAGTGCAATACATTATTTTGGTTGGCGGGAAATGAATGAATGAATAATAGAGTAGAGACGAGATGAGGTCTTTAGTCAGTCGGACTCGAATCTACTAGAAAAGAAACCCAACAACACTGTTGGGGAGGGGGGGTATACCCCGATTCGTCCATAGGATGCAGACCCTCGAGAACCGATTACTCCGGCAAGCCACAGGCACCCTATGCTTCGTTCGGAACGAGATCCTCCATCTCGATCTGAAAATCCCCATGGTCAGTCAATTCATGAAATGGCAACTCGAAGCGTTTCTTCGATAAAGCCGAGAAACACCGCAATCCCTTGACTGTGAAGGCCGCCACTTATGTCCCCAGTAGGATTAGCATTGTCCGCCGACCGAGACATGTCCTCTCCGACCCAGACGACCCCATTACTCTCCTCCAAAAAAACAATAGGGCCATCAGTGCAGTTCGCACACACCGCACACAACCGTCATTCCGACCTCGCCGCCGATTTCTTTGCGACCCGCGAAGACCCCGAGTAACGATTACTAACGTCCAGACCCCCGACCGTCCCTTGCTCGTTGAAGCGCCAGCCCGCGCCGCAGCTGAGCCAGTAGAATTCAATTCCCCGAATAATAATAATAATGCAAATTTTGATCCAGCCTGTCCCCACTTGCTGTCCCCCTATCAGTGACGCCCTGAGCCGAGGCCCGTACCCCGCAGGGGATGCCCTTAGCCTGCAGTCGCTTAGTAATTTAAGTAGTTGTAAGCCCTGGCTGGAGGCGTTAAGTTGACTTAAAGTCCGGTTAAGCAGTCACGACCTCTCAAGGCCAACTGCGAGATGCCCACAAAAAAAAACTGTTGGGGAGGGGTTTGATTTTCAGCCGTATTCATTCAAAGGTTTTGCTGTTCCTATACTTATAGGTGACTCTTACAATGAATAGCACAGACTTCCAAAATTTCAAATCCGCAGATCTGTTTTAGCTAAGATAAAGTAAATTAGCTAAACGACTTTAGGCTGCTTGTGTTGTTCAACAAAGAGTATAGTTACCGGCACGTAAGTTGGCAAGAGATTTTGTAGTGGGGGAAGTTCGCGCAGGCACCATTTCATACATTTGATATATGCGCGAATTTCCCCCACTACAAAATCTCTTGCCAACTTACGTGCCGGTAACTATACTATAAGTTTGTTGTTCAATAAATACAGGCAAGATCGCAAGTACCGGTTATGCTTCTGGGAGGCCTATGTATACAACAGTTATGGTCTACGCCGGTCCTACGCCTCTAGCTGAGATAATTATGATGATGATGAGATCATTGCAAAAAAAGCAAGAATAATTGCAGTATCAAGAAACTCAATCATTCCGAATAATAACAAAACGAAACTATGGATGACTTTATCTACAACACACTACCTCTAATATAGATTTTTATTATCCAAACTAGGGCTATAATCTGCTCATCGTTTGGTATAAATGGTGCACATAAAGTAAATCAAACGGTTGGCATTGGCTCTAATGAAAAGATAATTGGGAGGAAGGCAGTGTGACCATTTGTGGCAGATTTCTGCCATTTTGGCAGATTTCGCGCCTAAATTTTGTCTGTGGCAGATCATACTGACGATTTGAAAATGTGGCAGATTTTGGCAGATTTAAAAGATTTCAAGAAAATACACACTACCTAATTTAAATTTCCAATGAATTCGTCTTTTTTTTAGTAATTACATCAGATTTTATAAACAAATGATTTTAACGAACTGGCAACTTCTGTTTCATAGGGAAATTATACGGGCATTTCCCGCTTATTCTGTTTTTAAACAAGTGCGTCATGTGATTATGAACTGTAATCAAACGAGAATAGTGTTCATATTCTTATCTTCTTTATTGATTTGGTTTCCAATCAAATTATGATTTTACTTCATTCAAGTTCATTCTCTTTTGATGTATATCGTGTGCGGTTCTTTGCAACAAATAGTTTATTATGAAGAGAAAATACGAGCGTTCTTATCGACCTGAGTGGGAGCAAGATCCCTTGCTTTCTTCCTGGTTGTCTAGGGCTAAGGATGACCAGGACGTTGCATTCTGTAAAGCTTGCAATTGTAAATTAATTACCAGATTGTCTTCTTTAAAAGAGCATGGATCATCTCAGAAACATAAAAAGAACATAACTGGGTATAGTGGCCAATCATCGGTAAGTACTTTATAATAAGTATATACATATATATATAATCAGATACTTCAGAGATTTTTTTAAAAGTATTTTTTTTTTATTAAACTGTTTCAGGTTCAACAGTTTTTTAAGAAAACTCCATTAGAAGAGGAAGTCAAAAAGGCGGAACTAAATTTTTGTGCTATGCTAGTGGAACACAATTTACCTTTTCGCTTAATGGACCATTTGAGCGACATAATATCAAAAAGCTTCCACGATTCTGAAATCGCCAAACAATTTTCCTGCAAGAGGACTAAAGCAGCAGCGGTAACGTATAATGTGTTGAAGCCTAATTTAGAAGAGGAGATGCTCGCCGATTTAAAATCGTGTGAAAATATGAAAACACGTAAACCGATGTTTTCTTTAATAATTGATGAGACCACAGATGTTACAACCACTTCGATGCTTGCAGTTGTAACCAAATATTATTCTGAAAAAGATCTCCAAGTAAAAACTAAATTTTTAACTTTGGTTGACTTGAACGGGGCTGATGCGCAATCATTGTTTAATGCACTTTCCGGGGCTTTGACTAATGCTAACCTTAATATTAAAGATGCTATTGGTTTTGGGGCTGATACCACTAACGTCATGTTCGGGGAACAAGGTGGTATTGTTGCCAAAATAAAACATTTAAATCCACATTGCATGTTTATTAAATGTGTCTGCCATTCTACCGCTTTGTGTGTATCGCACGCTAGTAAAAACACCATACCACGGGCTATTAACCAAATAGTACAGGAAGTTTACGGATACTTTTCACATAGTAGCAAAAGACAAAGAGAATTTGTAGAATACCAAGATTTTATTGGCACTGAAAAGCATAAAATATTAAGGCATTACGAAATTCGTTGGCTATGTTTGCACGCTTGCATCAAAAGAATTTTAGAGCAATGGGATGCCCTTAAACTTTTTTTTCAGTCGCAGTTTTTGGAAGACAGAAATATTTCATCAGAATTCTTGTTCAATAGTTTGAATGACAAGATATATAAACTGTATTTTTATGCCCTGGATTATATATTGCAAATTGTCAACAAACTAAACACTATATTTCAAGGAGATTACACAACAGTCCACACAGCATTCAAAGACATTTCTGAAGTGTATACGTGCCTTTTAAGTTGTTATATGAAAGGAAATTATTTGAAAACTACAGATCCACTTGCAATTGATCCAAAATCCATTGTGAACTTTTTTTCCCTGAAAGATATGTATTTAGGCGTTAATGTGAGCACTGAAATCGATCGCTTATCCGTAGACGTGAGTTTGAAACCTGGAATCCAATCATTCCTTCAAAGAATGCAAACTTTTCTGACTGAACTGTGTACTCAATTAAAGACACGGTTGCCACTGAGCAATATTTTCAAAGATTTGCAGTTCTTGGATCCACAGCATGTAGTTTACAAAGATTTTGCGTCAACTTTAAACGTTGCAAAGAATTTTCCCAACATAGTAGACGAAAACAACATTCAAAAAGTTGATGACGAACTTCGACAAATTAAATTTGATGAAAGTGTAAAAGACTTGTTAGAATCAGGTGGAAGTAGCACCACCAGCACAATTTTGAGTGTAGACAAATTTTGGGGAGCGATTGGAAAAATCCTGGACGCGAATGGGGCTATAAAATATCCAAACATTACGAATTTCGCGAAAGCGTTATTATGTTTGCCAATGTCCAACGCTTCGTGCGAAAGAATCTTCTCTCAGGTGAATTTAAATAAAACAAAAATAAGAAATAGGTTCCTAAATCAACATGTGTCAGCTTTAATTACAACAAAAGAGGGGATTAAGGAACACGGAGACTGTGTCTCCTTTAAAGCAACTAAAAACATGATCAAAAAGATGTCGTCAAAATCTATGTACACCGAAAATGACGAAAATTTGGAGGCAAATGCTGATACGTAGAGTAAGTAGTGCATAGGTATAATAATGCATAAGAAAATTGTAAAATATTTTTGTTTATTAAAGAAATTTTGTTGAATTCGTTGTGTGTTTTTTTCCGTTTCCATGAAGGCATATTTTTGGCATTTGTAGCGCCAAGTGTGGCAGATTTTGGCAGATTTTTTGCCCAGTCTGTGGCAGATTCGCCATTTATGAGATGGTCACACTGGAGGAAGGGGCAGCAGCTAGGGGTTGGGGACTAGGGAAGGCAGAAATTTAAAAAAGTTGCCAGGTTCTGAAATATTCCTCAAACCTGGCAAATATTGTTTTTTAATTAATTTATAAACAGCAAGTTATTTTTGACGTTCAAAAAGAGCTGACCGTCAGCCTAGTTTGAATAAATGACTTTTGATTATAGGTAAAGTCATGTGTGTCCAAGTCTGGATGAAGTGAATTGTAAATTTATGCAATTAATAATCATGGTCTACTGCTATCAGCTACGACTTTAGTACGACACTATCAACAATGGAAACAAAATATATTAATATATTGGAATTTTTAACACTCGCAAGTAACTGGCAGCCCGCTTATCAAACGTCATTTTATAATCAAACTGCGCTGCGCATCAAACAATCTCGCTCTCGTTTGGTTGTTGGATTTCTTTGTTTTTATTTTTATAAATAAATGTAAGTTATCAGTGTAATAATTTTAATTTAATCATGAAAAAGGGATACAAAGTTACGGATGTAAAGAGAGAGAAGAAAATAGGCGTTGCTGCCGAAAATCTGGATGAATTGATCGAGAAATCACGCAAAAAGTTAGGCGTAAGTAGAAACTACTTTGTTAATGTGGAATTATCGGGTCTGAAATGTTGTTTAACTGTGATCGTAATGTATTCTAAGGCTACTTTAAGTCATGATTGGCTGTGTTTATCGTTGTGGCAAATGGGTCAGGGTGAAGCCTTGACCGATATTCCTGTACCTTGACCTAATTCCGCGACTCGGGATTTCCAGTTCAATGTCAGCTGCGCAGAGTGCCGGCTATGCGTGGCGGAGGACGGGACGCAAGTAGACGACGACGAGTACCTGGCCACGCTGCCCTCGCAAACACTCTTCATATTATTGAAGAATACAGAGGATATGGTTACTGGTATGCCCTATTACAGAAAGTTAAAATATAGTCGGAAATAATACGTTAGAGGTTTTTTTTTGGTTGGGAAATCATTAAATAACTCTCCCGCTCTGGGTGGAACAGGAGGGCGTGTCAGACTTTTACTGACTAAAACCCACCTGTGTTCCCTCAGTTGCCTTTGTGCCAGGGGCTGCGGTATCTTTTTCGAACAACCCGCACCCCTGGCAGGCATACGTTAAGGGTCTGGTATATTTACTTTGTGTTGTGGGTAGAATAAACTTGTGTTTGCCTGTGTCCAGCAGTGGACATGTTTCAGTTGAATTATTCTGATGAGATAATCTCTAATGGGAAAACATTTTTGAAGAATAGACACAAAATTAAACTATTCCAAATAAAAGTTTTAAGTTCCAATGTTCCATGTCTGATAAACTTTCTGTTTCTAGACTTTGACTACTACTATGATCTGATCCGGTCCCAAAAGAAGGACTACATAGACACAGGGGCTGCAGCCAAGGAGTTCCTTAGCACCAACATCAAAGAGAAGTTCAAGGTGTTCCAGAAGTACATTGCAGCTGCTGATGATGCCAGGACAATGTTCAGTGAGAGGACACAGGATCCAGGGTGGTTTGAAGGTGAGATAGGTCAAACTACATACATTACATCTGCGTTTCCCAAACTATGGGTCGCGACCCACTGGTGGGTTTCTCAATTAACATAACACAACATCACGCCTTATTTTCCCGAAAGGTTGGTAGGTACTCCACTAGAGAATACAATCCTGACCTTATTTTGAAATCCCGGGACTACGGGACTTATGATGCGTAATCCCGGGATACCGACACTTTCCCGGGATTATACTATATGTGGTTTCTAGTTGGACTGAAATGAAAAAAAAAACTTGAATAATTTCTTAAAAAATGTTTTTAATATTGTTGCACAACACAAATCAGTACAGTAAGAAAAGAAAAAAACTCTACATAAGAATTGTCTCAGCCTAGTTTGAATACCTACTTATATAACTTTTTTTTGTAAGTTCTACAACAAACATATTAATAGGACCTGCACCCTAATTGCGTAACTCACGATTAATCATAATCTGTTTCGATTTGAAACAGATGGCTAAACCATTGCTTCATATGTTCGAAAAATGTGTCTGCTCAACAACGTAAATAACGCAATGAATATTGTTGAACTGTCAAAATGAAACCGATTATGATTAATCGTGTGTTACGCAATTAGGATGCAGGTAGGGTACCCTGTGTACTTGTGTAGTAAGGCCATCTAAGAGATGTTTTCTGTCATTATGTAATAAATGCTATTACAGACCATTTTTCCAGCCTTCTAGCTTCTAGTTTTAGGTAGCTCTAGAGTAAAGTGATTGCTCTATTAATATATTTTAGGCGAGGTAATTGTCAAGGTGCAACGGTCTACGGAATGCAAACTAGGCCTGTTTGTGGCAATCCCGAAACGAGATTTTCGGGGTCAGAAAAAGGCCGGCATCCCGGGATTGTATTCTCTAGTCCCAAGTAATTGAACACAAATCCAGAAACCAGGCTGAGCTACTGAGAAATTCACTTCGAAAAACAACACTTTGCCTGACCTGGGAATCAAACCTGGGACTTCAACTTCGCATTGTAGTCACACATGAGGACCATCTTTAGGATGGAACGAGTTTTGTAATTCAATCTTGTCAACTGCCAGTAATACTGCTCGGAAGCAACAAGACACAATTGACTTGAAAATGGGCTGAACTGAACCTCTCTAACTCAAAGAAATGTTTGATTAACATAAATTTCTAGCACTTACTTAGTCTTGTAACATAGATCAATAGATCATATTGTTTAAGAATATTATGTTAGTTAGCTTTATGTTTGCCGAATAGAATATACTAAAATGAAATGAAAATTTTCACAGGATTAGAACCATCAGAAAAAACTAAGGAGCAGTCGATGTCGAAACGCGTGAAAGATCGGATGCGCGGATATTACTACAAAACAAAATCAGCTCTCCAGTCATCTGACGTCTACATACACTCGAAGAACGGGCGAGGTAAGAAACTTATAGACCAGTTCTTGACAGACCTGCGGAACATATTGGAATCTTACAAGTACAACGACACCTACTTCAACCGCAAAGCGAACAAAAGCACTCGCATCTGTGACGAGAGCGGTCTGTTCCAATGCGGAGGCCTTTGGAGCACCGATAAGTGTCTTTACGAAGGCGAGCACGTCATCAACCCTTACCGAAGCCGCGAAGAACGCATCATATTCCAAACATGGAATCTCGACCACAAGATTGAGCTGTCAAGATCCATTATTCCGAAAATTTTACAAGCGATCGACGGGTTGTACAACGGTGATATTAAATGTATTTTATGTGATAAAGATTCGAAGGTAGGTGGGATAGAAGCCGATAGGTATTACTTGCAAATATTTACGCGGGAGAATCTTAAGCTGGTGCACATCGTGTGCCATTACAAAGGTAAACACGACGCCGAGTCTGGCGTGTACACGCTGTGCAAGAAATGTTATGGAGGCCAGGGGATTGAGTATAAGTAAGATGTTATAACTAAATAAGTTTTCAGTACAGATTCAGAATTCTAGGGCATTTTCATTTGCAACACGGCAATGTCCTTGTGTCATAATGTGATTGAATCCTGACAGATATTAGCGCTGGAAGCGCCAGGGTAACCCTCGTAATTCAATTTTTTTTACGTTATTAGGGTGCCGTAACTCAAAAGGCAAAAACGGAACTCGTAAAAGCATCACTTTGTTGTCCGTCTGTCTGTCAAGACGGACGATCGACTCGGTGGGCGAATCCACCTCGCACTTGTCCGGTTTTTTATTTTTTTTATTTGCAGGCCAGTGTTAGGTTGTACCTATGTTTATTAAAATATGATTCTCACGGATTCTCTCCTACAAATTGCAAAAACGTAAATAAATTTGAATTTTGCGAGCTACCTTATCGCATCCCCCTTAATTTACTTCACTGACGCACTATTTCTAACGGATTTTATTTCCCTACTCCCTAGGATATTGAATCTGTATAAAAACTTATTTGCAATATATTAGCAATCAGAGTATATTTCTGTACAAATAATACGTTATATTATATTATACGCTATATTTTCTTGCTATATACCTACGCAATATTTTAACGACCTGTGATAGGCGTTAAATGAATGGAATCTTGCTGCGTTGTTATATACGTATATTTTATTAACGACAGAGAATGTAATAAGAGAGCTGTAAATATAATTTATTAATTTTAAACTGTACTGTTTTAAAAGTCATAACTTTTTACATAATACCAAAGATCATGTTTAAAATTGAAATATTTATTTTCGGGAACATTTTAGGCCTTTGCCTAACCAAAAGGGAATCTACACGCCAACAATATTAGATATGTTCTACAAAAACATTTGATTGGCATAATATTTAAGCAAAGTATATACTAGGGGTGGTCAATAAAAAGTGATAATGAGTATGAAGCAGTTATATATTATTTATTGTTATTTTATTTTTCGACATAATCACGTTTGAGGTTTATACACTTGGTATATCGTTTTTCTAATCCTAAGATTCCCTTCTTGATAAAATCTTCATCTTGATCGCTTTAAAAATCTTGTACGGCGGCAATCACTTCCTCATCATTGCCGTATTTGTGACCTCTGTTGTTCTTTTAACCGCGTGAACAGGTAGAAATCACTAGGCGCAAGGTCAGGTGAATATGGAGGATGTTCCATGAATTCAAATCCAGCATCTTGGATAGCAGTCATCGCAACTCGGGACTTGTGTGCGGGGCCGTATCTAGGTGAAACAACATAACTTTAGCAAGTTTGCCGCGGCGATTTTCGCGTATTTCCTGACGCAGTTTTTTATTTGTTCTGCGTATAAGGGCCCCGTAATAGTGGCTCCATAATTGAGGTATTCAATTATTATTATCCCCTGGCTGTCCCAGAAAAGAGAGCCCATAATCTTACCGGCGGATGGAATTGCCTTCAACTTCTTAGGCGTTGGAGATGACGGCCTCTTCCAAGTCATGGACTGTTGTTTCGTTTCAGGATCATAATGGTGGAGCCATGTTTCATCCTTAGTTACAAAGCGAGCCAAAAATCGGTCATGATCTTGTAACAATTCCAAATTGAGTTGAGAAATCCGCAGTCTTGTTTGTTTATGCTCGTTTGTAAGCATTCTAGGCACCCAGCGCGCTGATACTTTTTTCATGCCCAAATGTTCATGTATAATACTATGGATACTTCCTATCGAAATCTTTAGTTCTTCAGCTACAAAACGAACAGTAACACGACGATCTGCCAAAACAATTTTTTAACTTTTTTTTATCATTTGTTCGGTAACTGCCGTCGTAGGGCGTCCCGAGCACGGATCGTCTTTAGTTGAAAGTTGTTCCTCTCTTAAAGTCGGCACACCACCGCGCAACCGTAGAATACGGAGGAGCATTAACCCCTAATGTTCCTTTCAAGCCGAGATTCTCTTGTTCAGTAGTATTTTTTTCAGGCAGAGATATTTTATTATGGCGCGAATTTCAATTTTATCCATTTTGCGTACCACGCTCCGACACGACGAAAACAAATGACTTCTATTTTTAAAATAAGAAAAGAAAATCAATAATTTTTATTTTATCAAATGTCTGGGCTTTATCTGCCAGTATTTACTTTTTTGTTGTTCAAGGAGTTTATATGCCATTACTAGATACTTTTTTATTGAACACCCCTCGTAAAATGTGTATTTTAACGTCTTCATTATCGTGTCCGTACGATCTTATTATGCATAACTGTATGAAATCTGAAAAGCAATTTAAACTTTTCATTGGACATTTCTTTATTTAAACTATACAACCACAATATTCCCTGGCTTAATTTCGGGCCTGTTTAGCATCCCGAAATTGATCTACTTCGCAAAATTATCTCGTACTTGGAAAACAAATGCTTTCAAACAAAAGTGCTTAAAAGCATTTAAGTAGATAAGTATTATTTTTTTTACTCAAGTTTCATGAAATATTATACCTAAGTATAACTAAATATATTTTTATTTACAATATTTAGTCCTACGTCCGTGGAGAAGTAATAAAATCGTGGCGGAACTTGCACCTCTTAGCGCAGAGTTTTTAAAATCAGAGTGTGTTTTTTTCGATGCGCTGGAAAGCTCTCTATTGGATTCTTAATGCTCGGTTTGATACCGACAGTTGAAATCCAGTGCGCGGAAAAAATCCGTCGCGATTTTATAACGTTCGTGGGGAAATGGGCTTATTCAGCAGTGAAACGGCTATGTTCACTAGAAGTCATGTAGTCTTTATACATACTAGTTGATCGTTTTATAACAACTTTTTATTGTTAATATTTAACCACAGTAGTATTTGTATTCCTTAAATTGATCTCCTTACCCTTCATGACATAGTGTAAGAGTTATATACCTGCTACCTGTTTAATATACTTATTGATTTTTACATAACAATATCCCCTATCATTACTTTGAATGGATTGATGATGTCGAGACTACACGATAGATTCTTCTATTCATCTATTGTGTATGAACTTTATGTGTTGAACATAAGGTACGAATTTGTTTGAATGCTAAAAGTTTCAGTGTAAGGCGTATTTATTCTATAAAATATGAGTACTGTGGAAGAATCTATCGTCGGTAGTTTAGTTTAATTAAATCAAATTATTATATTTAATATTAATTTTACATTAAAAAAAAAAAATATTCTTCCATAAGTGTGAATTAATTCCTCATGTAGAACCCAGTTTTATTTGTATTCGTTAAAATATTGTTAAAAACAGGATTTTGACATAAAACCTCATTATCGATACAGGGTTGTTAGATAGCCATAAACAGTTTTTTTGTGTAACGAAATAAAAGAATACAGATCAATGACACATTGAGATTTTGAAATTGGAAGTAAACGAATAATAAATTGGAACATAAAATTTTGAAATAAGGCGCCTATCACAGATACGCGTTTTGTGTCTTTTATCATTCTCTTCGGCTGTTTACTTACAAAACGTGACATCAAGTGGCGTAAGCGCGGCATTCACGATCAAATCTAAAGTACAGGATCAAATTGAATTAGCTAGCGGAACTCCGTAGACGGTATCTATACTTAAACATAATCAAACAAAAAATTAATTAATTTGATGAGTTTTTTTAAGGGTCATTAACCGCAGGTAAAAAAAGAAAAAAGTTAGCTAGCTACTTACTTTTTTTTAGTTACAACATGATAAAACAAAAGAAAATTGATATTTTCAACTCATACTTTCAACTTACAACACTACCAGCGGTCGTTGACCCTAAAAACTAAAATATTTTATGTCTAATTTATCGTATTTAGATATTTATACCCACAGGTCTGTAAAGTATTTCTAGCTAATTTAATTTAACCTTGTATAATGCGCAAGTCTACAAATGTATTTGTGATAGCGTTCTATAAATTTAAATCTTCCCAAGTTTAAACTTCTTTCTAAAAACGATAAGTCCAAGTGGGTTTAAAAAGATGGATTCCATAAATTAACCTATGTACCTAAACTAACAAGTTGTTTATTAATTTAAGGCAAAGCACAATTCGTAGATCAGTCTCCTGAATGAAGTTCGAGCAAGAAGGATGAATAGATCTCTTGTGATCATAGAAACAAACTGATCTGGAATTAAGTTACCAACAGATGGTGCTAAATGAGAATTGACCGTTGCTTTGCGACTAGCCAAATTACTTTTACTTAACTAATTTATTGACTGATGATTAGGCACTTGGTGCCAAACTAACGAATTTTTTAGAACATTTTGTATTTCATAAATAATTACGTTTAAATGATTCTGATTTGTAAAGTATGATTTGGATTTCAATATAATTGTAATCTTAGATAGGGTTTATGAAATGGAACGAGGGGCTTTTCCACAGGCTTATGAAAAAACCGATTATTAAATTACTAACTTTAAATAAATGTGTATTGAAACGAATAATTGAAATTAAATAAATAAATTCTTATTGACAAAACAATGGAACTACTATTAAACACAAACGATTTTTTGGTTAGATACAAACGTCGAAACTTCAAGATTCACAGACCGCACCGAACTTGAATATGGATGAGGAGCATCAGGCTGGGAGCTCAGTATTTCAAAGCATGGCCAGAACCACATACACAGATGATGTGCCGCCTCCATAGGTAAAACAAGTCCACTTCAATCACTAGCTCAACCAGAAGGCTGTCATCTCTGTCTGAGGACCTAGGGCCAGCTAAAAAGAAACCCAAAAACACTTGTACTTAGGATGAAGATAATATTAGGGCCGAGTTTGAAAAGATCCACGAGACCCAATCTTCGGTGTTGAATTTAATTCGTGATTTAAATGATAAACTGGACTGTGTAAAAACGTTAGTTGCCACGAAGATGAGTGACATGGAGACGGAGATACTACTACAAGTACTTGTTCCGGGTCTGGCTGTTTGTGTATGTGATTATAAATGTTTGTAAACGCACCCACAATACAGGAGAAATTCCTAGTGTGGGGCAACGTTTTTTAAAAAAACAAGAAACAAGAACAAGATACCCACGTGATTGATAGGCTGGGGGCCGTTCAGACGGCACGACAGACTCAGGTCCTTACCTCACTGGCGCCTCCTGCTCCCACGTCCTCTTGGCCAGGAGCTCGAAACTCTTTAAGAATACTCCACCGTAAATGATAATGTACGTGCCTGTATTCGATTCTTAGGAGATATCGACTGTCCTAGAATCTTAACAAAATATGTGTTCGGTTTTGACTATGTAAGCGTAGTGTGGAAAAGGGCTCTCAAGGTTGTGTAATGAGTACTGTGTCGAATTTTCATATTAATTTTATTCTAAGTACTGTCTGTATAATCGGGACAGCTCTATTTACCTTTCCTATTCTTACCTTAAGCTAAAAATATTTTTCCATTTATTACTCTAATGCTAAAATGATCCGCCACAGAATCGTCAGAAAAGTTTCAATGTTCTACACGTACTTAGAACATATTATTTGAAAATTATTTTCTGGAGATTGTGTTGCGGACCGAGATGTATAATATAAGTATATTAATTATATCAGAAATCCTATTTTGTGACAATCGTTTACCAACTTGTTTAGATGATTAGTGAATAGCGATGAATAGCAATATTAATGTGTAAGATCGTAGTACCACGTTGATTTGAATAGTGAAATATAAAAAAAAATGGATTCCAGGACATATAATTGAAGTTAAATAAAAGCTTTTGAAATAGATTACCTAAAAAATCTGCCTAGCCTCTTCCCAAATATATTGGGTTCGGCATCCAGTCTAACCGGGTGCAGCTGAATACCAGTATTTGACATGACTGTAGCGACTGCCGGTTTTAATTGAGTTCATACTTTAAAAAAAAAATAAGATACTTACACAACTCGTATAAATTACAACAATGTTAAACAAACAAGGATATAAAAAAATATCAATGAAAATCAAGTGTGTTGCACTTACCGAATCTCTCAGTATAGCGTAAGAAATATATAATATCAGTCATGAAAACAACTGAATAATTTATGCTTATGCACTGAAATAACATGAGTCACTGTTATCTGTATGCGATAAAGAGAAGTTTCTCTTTATCGCATACAGATAACAGTGTCCAAACCAGTTGGTTTGGACATGAATATATCATGTCAATCACTGAAAATAGATGTGCATATTGTAATAGATAGTACGTAGTAAGTACTAACGGCAACGTAGAGATCGTTACATATTTTTTACTTGCTGACCCGACAGCCGTGGTCCTGTTCCAATAAATACACAAATCCAACAGAAAAAAAGTAAGTAAAACTTGTAAGTTTTTTCAAAACTTTCTGGGTTTTTTCTATTTTTTCTTTCCATAAAAACCTTATTCAGATTATTTCAGATGTTATCAAACTTTTTTTTTAAATACCTTGTTTTCAAGTGAAAAAAACAGTATTAAATTTTTATATAAATAGAAATATCAATAATATGTATTCTAGTTCGATTCATTGTCGCCTGTTTCGTAACAGAATTACTATCTGTAAGCCAAGCCATAAATGCATGACGATTGGTAAACGAAACGACGATCCAGAGTTTTGATGCCCTTACGTACGAGAGCTTAGGTGAGGAGCTCGATCCATAGTGAAACCTCTTGTACACACGACTACATATCAAGCTAAACATTTCCAGTATATAAGCTGATCTCGCATTGTATAGGATTTCCGTACAGTGCGAGATCAGCGTAAACTGGAAATGTGTAGCTTGATGTGTAGCCGTGTGCAATATAGGTATTTGCATTTCCTTTCTTACTTTCTTTCAACGCATCGCACTACGGTGTACCCTAGCGCTTAAAACTTATAGATAATGGAAATCACGATAGGGCGTCATGTGACTCTTATGTCATTAGAATAAGGTATAAATTGGAATGATCGACGAGCGTTCATGAATGCAATATCTATAGTTATGTACCAATAATACAAGGTAGTTTATATCCTTTGATGTGACTAACCTTGCCCTGCTATTTCAAAGTGAGGATTGACAAGATGCGTTACTGTGTCAGAAAATCAAAGTAAAGTATCAAGACTAATTACTATTTCGCTTCAAATCGACGTGGTTAATAATTAATGTCAATAATAGAAAGAAAAAAATAGAAACTGTTTAATCTTACTCCGTGCAGTAGTTCAAAACAAGCGTTTTCGCTTAACAGTCTGCAGGGCTTGCAGTCTGCGGATGACCTTGGGGCTCCCGAGCTGCCTTTTTGCAGCTAGGGACCTCAAACAGTTGGCGCGATTAGAGGCTGTATTATGAAAAGGAAAGGGCATCGTTATTTGCGTAAAAGTGGCAGTATTAATAGACTGCTAACGAATAAGGTTTATTTTCGTACTAGCTGCTGCCCGTGGTTTCGCCTGCGGGGATGTCGGAAAATATCCCACGGGAATCTGTTACCGAGGCAAAAACTTATGTCACCTGTTATAACATCAGCTATCAACCAGAAATGTCCCGCCAAAATCGGAACAAATAAATAGACACACAAAAAAAAAGTTGTTTTTCCGTTATAAGTAGGGGCCGTTAACTTTAATATGCATTCATGAAAAATCTGTTATTTTGAGATTACATACAGATATTTCCATTTTATGTAACTGTATAGATGAAACGCTGGTTTAGATTTGGCTATACAAATATGAACATTAAACGAATAGTTAAAGGCTCACATTTGCATGAATCGCACTTATGAGTCAAAAGTGATCTGTGAATGTACAGGGCAATTCAGCCCCTGATAAACGTAATCGACAATTTAAGAGCTTTATTAATGTCATGCGACAACCCTACGACCAACTATTTTAAATAACAAAACTACTGTACGGACTAAGAATATACTGTGGTAGAAGCTTCTATGTAGCTTATAGTATAAAGTTGTTTGCGTAGCGTAGCGTGTTGTGTAGACTTCTCGAATATACAGTATTAATCAATATACCTTCTCCTTTGCCTAAATAGATGTGTAAACGTAGAAGTAAGAAAGATATCATTATATTTAAATACGTAGCACACTGGTACAAAAATGTAGGAACTAATACTGCACATGTTGAAGTCTAGAACTGATGTGTAGATTAACGTATATAGAAGCTTTTTTTTTATTTCTGTGTTCATGTAGGTGCAGCTTTATTAAGTGTGGATATTTTCAGGGCAATAAAACGTCCATAATACTAACTTGTAGTGAATTTTAAAACTTTTCTTTTTCAGTATGTGAAAATAGTTCATTTTACTGTTTCCCTATTTTTATTAAAATATTTTTATTGAACCTTTTAATTTTTAGCTTAATAAATATTATTTTAGGATTTCTGCACCTGCATATTTCACATCCTGTATACTTAAATAGGTAAATCACGATGTCATTAGCAACATTGTATGTAGTACCATCAGACACCGTACTGGGTGTGTTTACCCATAGAATTAAGGAATTATCTGTGCCAAAATATCCGACCATACTTATTTTTTTTTCAGTAAGTAGGACGAATTTCAATACTCCATAGATCTTTTCTCATACATGTTTACCGAAATAGTTTATGTTTGTAATAGTATTTTCACATGTGTAGTTTAAAAAAAAAAAAATTGTCTATAAACAAACTTTGTGGTTTCTGAAGGAATTATAAAATATTAGTCTGATAAACTTTTTGTTGAAGGAAATAAAATAATTTCAAAGGTTTGCGATGCTTTTATTACACCCCTTTTATTACAGTTTGCAAACATATTTTAATAAAATATAATTTTACATGAAAGGGCGGAGTAACGCTATACCGCGTGCGCTTCTTCAACAGAGGTTTTCTGAATGTATTCATTGTATTATGAAAAGAAAGCAAGACATTTTCATATGGACACTGCTTTTTCCCGGAAATAATGGCCATTACGGGATTACTATACAGGGTGATTGGAAGATGGGTGCAAAGCTTTAAGGCGAAGATAGTACAGACAATTTAGAACCATTTAAGCCATGGTTGTCTTAGACGAAGTCTTACCAAATATTTTTAACCAAATTTTTAAGTTTTTTTTCGGAAATTCTCAAATTTAATGTAAACTGCATAATTATGGCCAAATTGAATGATAAATGAATTCATTTTTTATTTATTTAATTAAAGTAATGTGTAAGCAATCAATCAAAACATGTTTTAGGCTTCTGTGTCATTAGACATTTTTTTTACAGACATTTAAAGCTCAGAAAAAAAAAAATTGTACAATACGTCTTTTAAACCTTATTAAAAAAAAAAATTTGGTAAGACTTCGTCTAAGACAACCATGGCTTAAATGGTTCTAAATTGTCTATACTATCTTCACCTTAAAGCTTTGCACCCATCTTCCAATCACCCTGTATATCGACAGTGTACGTACAGACGCCAGCACATCAAGTTACCCCAATCTGTCAAATTTCTTTGAAAGATTTTCAACTCTAAGACATAGGCATAAAGTTCATGTTCAATTGGGAAAATTTGACAGTTTGCTGAAGTGTGCTGGGCTCTGTACTTTCTTGTACAGACTCCAGCACATCAAGCTACCCCAATCTGTCAAATTTCTTTGAATGATTTTCAACTTTATTACAGAAGTATAAGGTTCATGTTCAATTGGGAAAATTTGACAGTTTGGGATAGCTTGATCTGCTCGTGACTACTGTACTACTGAACTTAAAATGCCTCTTAAAATATTTAAGGGGGAAGCCCCAGGATAGCCCGCGAATTTTCAAATTTTCTTACGTTTTTTTGTAATTTGGTGTCAGGCTGCAAATTGCATAAAAACCAACTAAGTTTATTTAAATGAACTACTATCATCCCATTAAATGGGATTAATCCCATTGAATTACTTTTTCATGAAATAGTAATCCAACGGGGTTAATTGAACTAAGAGGTTTGTATTGATGTTTTTAATGATTATAATTCATTAACGTGCGTGTACCTGTTACGGTCGCAAATCGTATTTTGTTCAACATACAACCTGACCCTGACTTGCAAAAAAACGGGAAGAAATCAAAAGAAGAAAATTTGAACTTCCCGAGCTACCTTAGCGCATCCATTATTACTCGTATATTGAAAGATAACTAGTCTTGTTGTTTTGCCAAAATCCTTATCTTCTCTTCCTGCCGGATCCCGCCTTTTTACCGGGATTCCTCTCTCCTTTGCCTGCTTTAGGTTTCTTAGCTGAGAAATTGGTGGGGTTGCTACCCTTCGTCTTAGTTTTAAAGTTACGCTTGCCTTTGGCAGGCTTCGTGTTTTTCTTTTCGTCTGATCGACTGCAAAGACAAACGTAAAATTAGTTTCGCTATAAAGAAACTGCAAATAATTAACACAGCGGCAATGCTGCGCTATTTTAACGGTTGTATTGTAGTAATGCCAGTACCTGTGGCGCTAAGAGAGCATAAGACATCCTGACCAAAAGCGATCGTCGCAGCTATATGTCACTTCGTTCGGTGAACCGCTAAGTGTGGTCATGCCGAGAGCTTTCCGAACAAAAAGTGACATATGATCGCGACGATCGCGTATTCGCGCGACGATCGTTTTAGATAAGGACGCGGGGTCTGTTTGCATTCCACCCAGTTGTCCAAGAACAACCATCAAATTGGGCAAAATTTGGACATCAGCCTATTTACAGAATTATTCTTTTTTTTTCTTAGGTTAGAATATCTCACTTCTAGGCAATGGGCCTTCCCCAATAGCTTTCCAGGCACAATATAGGTTATGTTCTGTTAATAAGATATTGAGGATGACTTGTGTATAGGCCTACAGTGGCTCCAACAATAGGAGAGGTTGAGCTAATACCATCCACGTGCTAGCTGCCCCCTAATTGCATACCACCCTATCAATCAGAATCTGAGTCACTTGGTAATCCGTTGCTTTATATTATGTGTGAATCATTTGTCTGCTCAACAAGGTAAATGATGGAATTATTGTTGAACTGTTAAAATTAAAACCATTCCTACTGTTACTGAACCATACGCCATAGGGTCTATTATCCTAGGTCTCACATGTAGCCCCACTTTGCCAGAACAACATACATATATAACAAAAAACAGAAAAGCAATACTCACTTCACTTGCTCTTCATGTATGTGCTTCGCTACTGCCTTATCCATATCAATCTTAGGCCTCTTATTCAGAATGTTATCAAGCATACTCAAATTATTTTCTCTCTCTTGTGCTGGTGTTGGAATTGGCAGTTTACGTTTCCTTTCTTTGCCTGGGATGAGCTCATGAATGCCTTTGCCTCTGGCTTCCTTCTCTTTGGGCAGTTTGTCTTGGAACTTGCCAAGTGATGCTGTTGAAGCCTTGGCTACAGTTGCTGCTGTATCTAACTGCAAGTAGAAAAAAAAGTTAGTAACTGTTATAATGTTGATGTGCATGAAAATATAAACATCCTAGGCAATTTTTTTAAATAAAACCAAAATTAAAATTTTCAAGAATAAAATAAGTTGTGTTGTTACATTGCATTCAATATTTTAATTTTATTACTATTGTTGACTATAGTATTTTCAATGTTATGTATAAATAAATATTTATTTTAGCGCTAAAATAGTTTTAAGTACAATTAACGCGGTAACACCTACTGGGGACCAAAAATGGTCTTTTAGAAATAATAATATTCACCGTTTTCTCTAAACAGTGAAGGAAAACATTGTAAGGAAACTGGAAAAGCCTAGAATAAAAATTTTAAGACATGGTCATGCACATTGGTCTACCAACCCACACTGCAACCTTGTGGTGGAGTATGGCCCACTCTCTCTCCCAGCGAGGTGGCCTGTGTCTGTGTCCCAGCAGTGGGAATAGGCTGATTATACTTAATGATAATATTGTTTTTATTTACCTGTGTAGCTGAAGCTTTGTCAGAAGTGACAGGTAGTCCAACCCTGGGTATCTTGACTTTCCTGGCCCGGGCAATATTCTTGAGCCTCTGCAACTCATTCTTGGCAACTTTCTCTGATTTTTCACCAGCCTTCTTTTCGTACATGTCAGTCATCGGATCCAGGTTCTGTGGCACTTCTATTAACCAATTCTTCTCTTTCTCTGCAGTTGCTTTCTTGAAACTGTAAAGAAAATATAGAAGTAATAAGAAAAAAGTCACCCCAGAGGAGGCCATGGATAAAACTTTAGTGTAAGTGAAATGTACTTGTGTAAGTACCTATTTTATCTATAATTTAATTTGTTATGATATTTATGTTTTAATAGTTTTTTATTCATTATTTCTCTCAACCAAATCACCTGCCATCTAATCTCTTCACCACGTTTTAGGTCTGGGTCGTTCACGTATTTACCGTCGACGAAACGAAACTGGGTTACCGTATACAATAAACTAGTTCATAAAACAGTTTAATTTTCGACTAGTTTACATAATAGACTGGACATCATTTATACGAATTTATTTTCGCGGAGTTTATCCACCGTTTAGTATACAATCAGATTAGGCCATTTAGTTGAAACTTGTTTACTAATCGACGGATAAACAAACTGTACTTGCGAATTGAAATGAACTTCCCTTCATACTTTTTCCAGGCTTAGGACTGGCAGGCTGACTAATAAACTTGTATGTATTTAATTGCAATTAGTTTTTTGCACAACGTACTTATAATTTGGCCTTTACCAACAAGCGATGCATTATGCATTTCAATCAGGACTAAAAAACACGTCAACAAAATTCAAAAACATCTATTATTCAACTAAATAAATAGAGATCGGTATCTATTGGTTTGTTATAAAGTCTATTTTCATTAACAGCGTTCGCTCAGTGAGATGAATGTTCGTTTCTGCATGAGAGAGAGAGAGTCAATAACAAACGGACTTCTGCAGTGTTCGTGTTCACTAGTTCCGTTCTGTCAAGCGTCGACTACGTGTACGGCGAAATCAAGTTGTTGCCGACGCCGCCGGTCGCATGTGTAAAATTTCATTTACTAATAAACTGGTTTATCTGTGGTTAGTAAACTAGTCTAACAGTTCAGGTCGAATAAACAGTCTAAAAAACCAGTTTGTTCATTCAACGCTCACTACTACCACCTTTGGTTGACTGGTAGAGAAAACCTTTGTACCTTTAGTGTGTGCAAAAAGTTTATATCAAATAACCGCTGATATTCAAGAACAAGACTATAGGCATGAAACATTCCCAAATCTAACTTAGAAATCCCCAACACTTCTCTCAAACTTTCTGTTGTGAAATATTTTTTTTAATAGACTTACCCATACAAAGGTACCCATTTCTGCAGCTGTTCATCCCATTGTAATTTATCCTTCTTCTTCTTTGTGATGCCCTTAGCTTTAGCAAACTCCTGCCATTTGGTGAGAGCCTTTGGCTTGGGACAGGGCTTGGCCCTTGGGATCACAGTCTTGGGTTCAGGCAGCCGGACAACAATAGCCTCGTCAGCCCGCTCTGTGGGAAGCTCCCATATTTTATTGAGGAGTAACTGTGTGTTGTCACGGGTTAAAGATTTTAAATATTCGTCTTTGTTGGCCCTGGAAAATAACATGTGTGGTTATTGCGCTTGGGATTATTTACAATAACGCAGTGTCATTTCGTGGACAAGTTTTGCAAATTAAATGAATAAACACAACGGATATAGTAACGAGTTAATAGTAAAACTACAAAATCAACTCACTGTAATAGTTTTGTGTCCAAGTCGTTTGTATCCGATGCAAGTAAAGAGCCTATATCAAGATCTACATCTAAATGCTTTTCTACTGTGATAGATTTATACTTCTCAGATTTCTTCTGTTCCTTTTCTAATATTTCATTAACAATATCCATATTTATTTAATTATAAAAATTAACACATTCCCACACAAGTTTAATTAACCTCAAACTTATTTTGACGTTTTGATTTCATTCATTGATGCAATCCACGTGCGACCAAGGTTTTCTTCGTAAACATTTTCATCACAGAATACATATACTCCTAACGGAGATTTTCATTTAGTCCGAGATTTTGACCAATGAATCTAAAAATATACTCAAATCAAAGAATATGCTTTTCTTTTTCTTATATAAATTATATTTATAAAATTTATTAACATTTTATTTATTAAACCTAATTTCGTTTTGAAATCTGTGTTACTAACTTCACAAACTCAATCAAGCAAGTTGGTCAACCCCAACCCACTGTTTGTTTATCAAAATTTTAGTCGGACTCTGTCCTCTGTACAATACTTCTGGAGTAAGTACTAAACTCAAATATCTGTTTTACAGGGAGCTTCAAACGAAGTGCAAAATCCGTGTATACTACGCGTCTGTACTACCAAGACAAAACCATTTCGCTGGCTGCAGGAAAACAACCAATAAATTTCACCGTGTATAATTATGTTCTGTGCTCTATGTTATGTAGTCTGTGTGCCACTGTTATTATTCTATGGTGCCTCCTGTGCAGTGTTACCAACTCCAAAAGTTCAAATTATAGAGTTCCGACCTGAAAATTATCGTATTCCGGGCAAAATTATCGTACAAAACCAAAATCACAAAAAACCCTAATAAATTCATTTCATTTGCTAACAAACGACAAGATTAGAGTCAAAGTAGGAGTATGTGCCAAGTTTCACCAACAGATCGAACCGTAACCGTGTTTTGTCGTAGTGTTTTTTTTATGTTTTTCACCGTAAAATTGAATAAAGTAGTAACATCGCCTAAGTTTTTCACCTATAAGCCATTTGAGGTTTTGTTTACGGCTATGTGCTTATTGCAGATGGAAACATAAGAATATTTTCAGAATTGTGCGCTAATCAATGTAAGGGAAAGGGTTGGAGAGAGACATTTACTTGTTGACGCTGTCATTCTTCAAATTTGCCATTGAGATTTTGTTGATTTTTTTTTGCGACTCTCCAAAGCACAAAATTATCGTACATTAGACATTCATTATCGTACATCGTACCATAGGCCAAATTATCGTACGCCCCCATAATTATCGTACGGGTTGGCAACACTGCTCCTGTGTTTATTATATTTAAAATGTCGCACCACAGATTACTCATATGTAGCAAGCACAGAGTACATAACGTACATTACATTACCTAAAGTCGTATTTGTTGATTTGTTTCATCTTTATGCAAAAGTTTTCATTTTGTAGATAAAAACTGAAGGAATTTGTAAAACCTGTTGTAAATTATCGAAAAGAATCGTAGCGTCATGACTGGTGATTCGGAGAAAACGTATTGTTTCAAAAATGAAAATAAATTCGTCGTCAAAAGTGGATGTAAAAAACGTATGTGGAGATCCCTGAAACAAATATTAACGGCTGAAAGGTCACTACCATGGCCCAACGAAGCTGTTTTATGTAAGAATTCATTTAATTAATATTTAGATCTGTACCAAATAGGTATTGCAATGTTTATTTAATGATAACCTCACCTTTTATTTCAGATTATTCAATTAATGCTCCGCCAACATTTAAACCAACCAAGAAGTATTCAGATATATCTGGGCTGCCAGCTCCTTACATTGACCGTCACTCCAAGTTATTTTATAGTAATGCAGAAGAGTTTGCAACTGTTAGAAGTTTACCAATGGACATCACCGCAGGATACCTGCAACTGAGAGGGGCTAACACAATAGTAGGATGAAAGATTAATGATCCAGGCGTAAAATATTGTTGTAGTGTACTACATACATTGTAACTGTACTGTTACTAGTCCATAATTGTGACTTGCGGTGTTATACCTAGTCCGTGCACAGGGTTTGCCAACTTTTTCTCGAAGAAGTAGAGAATTACTAATTTCAGAGAGAGTAAATAAAGAGTATAGATTAATAAAATAGAGTACCACATATTCATATTTTTAAATGTATTTTCTAACACTTTTTGCAGTACCTACATAACATTTTTTTGATGATTTTACAAGAATTGTAGGACTCCAAACATCCTAATTGTACGTTAATATAAAATGGGGATCTAATTTTAATCAATATTAATAAAGTATTGTTTCTCTTTTCTCACCACTTCACATTCAACAACAAAAAACAGTCATGTTTCACAATGGAAAATATAGAAAAACTGCAGATTAATGAAATCACTTGCCTCAAAAAAGACAGTTTATGTAAAAAGAGTATTTTAGCATACTCTATTATTATCACAAATTATAGAGTACACCCAAAAGAAAAAGAGTACTACTACTGTATTTTAGAGTAGGGTTACTAGGGTTGGCCACCCTATGTGCACCTAGCTTCTGATGTTTCCTGTGTCCTGTAAATAATAATAATAATGATTTATTTCTCACCATAATATAGGTACATTAGAAAGGTATCAATACAAAATATGTTACAATAATTATACTGTGGGAGACTGGTGCCTAAACTAGACGTGAGGTCTGTATTTCCGGACACCAGGTCTCCTCCCCTTGGGTAGTGCTTACATTTTAATGTTATGTACAATAAATAGGGTGGTAAGAATTTACAAAAGCATTGGCATAAAATATTAAAATAAAAACGAAAATAGTTTTAATTATTGGTGCTTGGTGTGTATGTTTAGTAGGTATTTGTATGATTGTGTATTGACTTGAGCTCATAGTAAATACTTGTGGTGTAACCAATTTAGTAAACAAAATATGAGAGTACTTATGATATAAGTATACAGGACTATAGAGTATTTTATAGTTTGTTACTCACTTTTAAGTATCTTTTCAGATTTTCCTTGGTATGTTTGATAATTCCAATAATTAAAAGTTACCTGGGTATTTGGTCTGTTCATTCATGATGATTATGTCTTCTAGCCGATTTCGGTCGCAGCAAACTTGGGTGGTTGAAAGTTTCTATAATTTCATGCAGCTTAACCAACAACTTTATAATTAAAAGATAGTTATTGCTATTAATCTGCAATGTTAACATCTTGTGTGAATAAAAGAAACCATGAGTTACTGTGTGAGTTTTTATTATGATAATAAGGGGCCAAACTAGTTCAGAAGAAATAAATAAGCAGCTGAGGGTAAAATAAAGAACTGCATTTATTGCCAATTTTCTTTGAGTAAATATACAAGGTGTAACTTAACGCACAACCTCTTATGGGGTCATTGTACTCATCATTATCAACAAGTTTTACTATGGGACCAAACCTGAAATCGTAAAAAAAATATCAGCTGTTCCCTACATTTTGACGATTTATGCGAATACAAGTGTATGGAACAGCTGATTTTGTTTCGCGATTTCAGGTTTGGTCCCATAGTAAAAGTTGTTGATAATGATGAGCACAATAACCCCTTAACAGGTTGTGCGCTATTTAAGTTACATCTTGTATAGTTTGACATTTTGCACCACTTCGAAATCAAGGAACATACGGAACACATATTTACATAACTTTAATTATAGATAAATAGTTTAAAACAAAAATAATCTTTAACAATAATTATCATACACAAATTTAAAATATCTGGAGCAGCCTGTAGCAATTTTAAAACATTCCACCACCACTTTTGTTCTAACGATGGGCGGTCAGATTGGTCACCGATGGTCGACGTCTCGCGTTATGTAGATATTATTTATTTTATACCCGAAGTAATTTTATTTTTCGTTTGTTTGTAGGCTAACTACCTACTTAAGTGATTTTAAGTAATATTATGTAGTCGATGACCTTGGTGCACGGTAAAACTCTAATGAGTTTATGTTGGCACCAAACTAAAGTAAAATAATGTATGTGTACTATTAAATAAATAAATAAATTAAAAAAAAAAAATATACCACAAGGGGGTCGGAATACTCTGTCTACGGTAGGTACAGACGCCAATATATCAATCAGCTATCCCAATCTGACAAATTTTCCCAATTGAACATGAACCTTATTCTTTTGTAATAAAGTTTAAAAACTATCAAAGAAATTTCAATTCAATTTTTTTTAAATGATTTTTCATCAACATACCTACTAAAAGAATAAGTTCCATGTTCAATTGGGATTTTTTTTTTCAGTTTGGGATAGCTGAAGGCGGAACACCTACTAGTGGCGGCATGCACCAAGCTGTCGCCGGCAGCATTTAACCAGGGTCCAAACCGGTAGACCACATGGCTGGGAGAAACGTCGTATGTGGAGTTACAGACCGTTGAGCAAATTTTTTTCAATTTCTGAACTGACTGAATACATTTTGCCGCCCGTAAATTGTGTTGACATTTTATCTGTCAAGTTATCGATCATAGAGTATTAATAGATTGTTATCGATCGTCTTGTCAGTGTCAAATCCAAAGGCCAACGTGCATTGCATGCCTTTTACGAACTTATTTACTATTGAAATCAGATTTTTGTATTATATCAAGTGGTTTATTTGAAAGAATGTCTTCGTCATTCTTTTTAAAAGGAAAATCCAGGCAAGTTCAAAAAAGAAAAGGCGAGAAAGTAAAGAAAAAGAATCCTAAAAAACAAAACGCGCCTAACCTAGAACATGGTCAGGAATCTTCGGATAGTGAACTAGATTTACGCAAGTTTTCTGACGCGGAGGAGTCGGAAAGTGACCATGAAACGGCTGACCAAAAGAAGCTGCGTCTAGCCAAGAAATATCTAGAAGAAATCGAGAAAGAGGAGGCGAAGCGAGCTGAGCTCAAAGAAGTCGATGACGCTATTGAAAATCGTTTAAAGAAAGACTATTTGGAACAGAAAGGTAAATTAAAGATTGAAGTTGCTGAAAAATATGTAGAACCAAGTGATACTGACCTCAGACTTATTCGTGCTAGGGAGCACCGTCTAACACTAACATGTGTGTGTATCAGCACTGATGACAACTTCGCGTTTACTGGCAGCAAATGTGGATCCATAATTAAATGGGGCATCAAAGAGAAAACAAAACTCGGTAGTTTAACTTATAAAACTCATTCCAATTTTATAAAAGGTGATGTAAAATCTCTTGCGATATCTACTGATGGCAAATATTTAGCTTCATCTGATAACTCGCCAAATATTGTAGTGTGGGATCCAGACACACTCAAACACATACACAGCTTCAAAGGCCATAGAGACATAGTAACAGGGCTTGTTTTTAGAAAGAATACACATGATTTATACTCGGCAAGTAAAGACAGAACAGTAAGAATATGGTCATTAGATGAGATGGCCTATGTTGAAACTCTGTTTGGACACCAGTCACCTATCACATCCATAGATGCTTTAACAAGAGAAAGAGTATTGACAGCTGGAGGGAGAGACAGTACGGTCAGAATATGGAAAATAGCAGAAGAATCACAGTTGATATACAATGGACCAGTAGGATGTCTGGATGAAATCAAGCTTCTAGATGAAGAGCATTTTGTGTCAGGCAGTGACAATGGCTCTTTATGCATATGGAGTGTGCTAAAAAAGAAGCCTCTGTGCGTAGTTATGGAAGCCCATGGTTCTGAGAATGAGGTACCGAGGTGGATAACTAGTCTGGCAACTTTATTGAATTCTGATGTTTTTGCATCAGGTTCCTATGATCTTAGTATTAGGCTATGGCGAGTCTGTGACCAGTATAGGAAAGTTTTACCTATGTTTAGTATAAAAGTGTGCGGTTTCATAAACTCTATGCAGTTCACGAGTGACGGTAAACAGTTGTATGTGGCCGTCGGCCAAGAACATAAGGCTGGCAGATGGTTCAAGTTAGGAGATGCCAAAAATGGACTTTTAATTGTTAATTTTACTATTAAGGTGTAATATACATATTGTAATAAACAATTTTATTTTCATAGGCTTCTTTTAATATCTTCCAATTTTGATAGGTATTATGCATTCTGTTTGATCTGTGGATAGATGTTGATGGGGTTTGGTGTTTAATACTTTCTTATGAAATGTCTTAGTAACTATCTACTATCAGTCTAATGGTCCATTTTTAAGTTTTTCTAAATAATTATTCATTTTCTAAAATGGTGGGCTTAGGGCTACCTAATATATGAGTTGTATTAAATGCTGTCTAACTAGCATCTAGTAGGTACGTAGAAGTAAATCCCTCTTAAAAAAATATTTACAAAAACTTGACTTAAGGTGAACCTAGTCCACATTTTTTGGATAAAACTTCGGGAGTGTTTTACTCCACTGTCTGACATGGCACATCCAAAGTAAAATATGATATCGTTTTGTCTCATTATTAATATTGTCTGTACGGAAACAGAATACTAAAATAAAAACCCATTAAAAAGTTAGGAACTAACAAAGATTCGTTTTTCTTGCTAATTTTACTTAACTTCGGGCGTGTTTAAGAAATAAAAGAAGTGTAAAATCTCCAAAACCAAGTCGGTACCGACAAAGTTCAATTATCGAAAAGTTCTATAAACTTTAGTGGTCATTGATTTATGCATTGACTTTTCATAAAACCCGATCTTCCAAAGGACTTTTCTTAATTTTTATGCGTTTGTTTTACCATAAATGATGCTGCATCTCACTCAATAACGTTGTTGCGTGTAGACTAGCCCCTAACTGCTCATCACTGATACTACCTCTGTCGGACACAAAGCCTAGTGAGACAGCGTGCTTTTTAGCCAAGTCTACCAGTGAGTTCGACCCAGCGACTAGATTCCCCTTAACCATCTCGATCAAACGCTGCTTCGAGCGCGTTAGGCGCTCCGATTAGCCCTGGATTGGTGACGGCGAAGCGCCGAACGCGCTCGATGCGTTTGATCGAGATGGTTAAATGAAATAAGGCCACAGACCAACTTTCATTGCCTGTATTATTTTGTAGTTTCGTCAGAACTACAAAATGTGTGCAGTTTGTGGAGTGAAAGTTCAAGCGATCCTATTTTTTTTCCTACCGCTAAGTAGGTATATCATTACCGGTATGTAGGCAGGTACTTTGCCAGGGATCACCAATTATTTTTATTGGGGGTTGTTGTAGTCGGGGTGAGTCAGTTTAGAGTAAAAGGGCTTTGTTGGCATAAATAATCGTATAGCGTTCTACCAACCTAACATAACCCGGCGCGAGGCGCAGGCGCGTTCGAAAACGCATTATGGTAAATATCGTGCTGGCAACTCGCCTCGACCAATGCGTTCAGGGAGAAGTTTAGTTACATCCGCTTTATGGGGTCCGTTTTATTCAAATAGTGTAACTGTCGTGGTCCGTATGGTAGACGATTACTAGCAAACAAGATTTTTTTAAATCGATGAAATGAAACGAAGCGAAACATTTGTGATAATGAATGAACAATTACGTAAGAAGTACTTACGGCAAAGTTAGACTTAGATTACAAATGAGTGTCGGCGTAGTTTTATAAACGTTATAATGGAGGAACGGGCCGGACCAACTCTATTAATTGAAAGATTCTACCACGTATATTTAGTGCCTACCCATTTCGTACTTGTCCTGAAAAAATTGTACCTCACACGGCATAAACGGCCATAATAATTGCATAATCGTATCGTAATCGTTCCTTACGGTAAATTTTTATCACGTGACCACACGTGACGTCGACTTTGTGTAAACTAAAGTAGTTTGTAAGGAAACAAGTGAATGTCGAGTTTATAAGAAAGTGATATTACTGGAGTGCGGTGCCTCTGTGTTTGTACACAGAGACACTACTTCTAAAACTGCGCCAAACTAAGGGCTAATTTCTCCGATCGTCTCCAAAACTACGTTCAGTAAAACTGAGTTTAGACTAATTGAGTTTAATAACGAGATTTGATCTCGTTTATCATCGCTTGCATTTCACAGAGCAAAACGCCACGCTCGTTGATCGCGTTTACGAAAACCGAGTTACCGGCATGTTAGAACGGCAACAACGCGTTGCGTTTTGTTCTTGCACCGAAACAGGACAAAACTATTGCAATATTTGTACAACAATACATATAACGAAACGTATTCCTTGGTTGTCAAGTCAATTGTCAACTTGGTATAGTGACTAAAGTGAGGTTATTTTTATTACCTCCTGTTAGTTTTGCGTGGTTAATATTTTCTGAAGTACAGTGCAGTGCATATTTTTATTTGTGGATTTTTGTTTATTAGTTTATGTTATCAGTATGTCGAAAAGAAAAAGAGACCCAGCATTTCAACAGAGTGAAAAGGTGCTGTTGTTAGATTTGGTCGAAAAACATTATAACACAATAGAGTCCAAGAAAACTGATGCTGTGAGTGTTCGGGAAAAGAATGACGAGTGGCGAAAAATTACTGATCAATTTAATGCCACGTCTGGTTTGCATACGAGGGATTGGATGGTTATAAAAAATTGCTGGGAAAACATGAAAAAAAAGGCTAAAAGTCAAATTACCCAAGCAAATCAGAGCTTTTTGGCCACAGGTATGCTTTCTGACATTTTTATATAATAATAAAAATAAATACTTCAGATTGAAAGTGCAGATTATTATGATATATACTATATTATTATCTTTTGTAGGTGGGGGCCCTCCTAAATGTTTTGTTGCAGACTCGATCATCGAAAGGGTGACTAATTTAATCAAACCCACTGTGACTGGGTTTACTAATGAATTCGATACAGATGGAACCCTAGTGCTAGGTATGTAACTTTACTTATGTCTAATTTGATGTTTTCATATACCTATCTAAGTAAATCAAATTTATTTCAGCTTCAGGGAACAATGCTGACTGTGATCTAAGACTGACACAAATAAACTTGCACAAAAGGGAAAATGAAGATATTTGTTCTCAAATAGAGATATTGTATTGTATGTATTAAGTGTTAGGCTCATTATTGTTATTTATGTAATATGATTACATCATTTTGTTATTTGAGTAGGTATATCTTTTAAAATGTAATATTTCTTTCAGCAAATGAAGAAAGCCATGCGTCACCAGAGAAACAAGTTGAACATATACAAGAAAGCCATGAGTCAACAGGGAAACAAGTTGAACTTGTACATAGTCTCATTGAAAACCCAAAGGTAAAACTGCAATATTTATGTTTTAATAAAATTATAGTTACCTGTACTTTTTCAGTGTCTGATGTTAAAATAATCTTGTATTTGTGTGTTTTTTTGTAGGACTGGTCTAATTACTCTCCAGCTATGTTACGGGCACCAAAAAACCATACTTTGAGAACTGACAAAACCTATCCATCACAATTTGAGCATCAAGATCAAAACTCAAATTCAAAAAAATATGAAAATATAGAACTTATACAGCCAAGTTGTAGTAGTACTGTGCATTCAACCTATGAAGCTACACCAGTAAAGTAAGGAATTGCTGTATATGTATCACGCATTTGGAGAAAAGATTTAACAGTATATTTTTAATAATATATTGCTTTTCTTTTTCAGATTCAAAACTCAAGCAGTAAGCCGTAGGAGGCCTATCCTAAACCAGAGCCAAGCTTTGACTCAACAAAAAGTTGATTCATTACTTGCAGCTTGTCAACAAGGTAAAGAACAACACGAGGCTCAAATGAGGATTTTAAAGTTGCAAGAGGAAAGAGAGACTGAAATGCTCAAGCAGGAAAAATTAAGGACTGAGCAAGAGCAACTCCGTATTTTAATATTAAAAGAAGAGCTCAATAAGTTGCACTAATTTAATACACAGGGAGGCATTAATGTGTCTTGTGTTTCGTAATTTTTATTACCTATTATTGTATAGAATCAAGTTCTTCTAACTTAACAGACAGCTGTGCTGCTGGGGAGTTTGTTCCGCTACTTCTTCTTCCCAGCTAAAGCACTAGGAAGTGGTGAAGGGCGGGCGTTTTGGGGGGACTGTCTTATGTAATTTTACGTTCAAAAAGAGCTGACTCTCAGCCTAGTTTGAATAAATGACTTTTGATTTTGAATATTTCTTTACTTTTATATTATATTTATTATGTTACACAGTTAATTTCAAAAGTTTACACTTCACTCATTACCTACTTGCCTTGCTAATGTAGAAAAATAATTGTTAATAATATCTTTACGCTTTCTATAGTTAGGGTTTTCTCTCAGTGATCTACTAGATGAGTGAAGCATATTTCCCTCATTAATATTGCCTTGAATTAATAGAGCATCCCAAGAAGCAGGCGGTACAATTTGATAATCATCAGGAGGAAGACTTTCACCAGATTGCCTTGCCATATTATGCAACACAGCTGTGGCAACAATAATAGGGAAAGAATTTTGTAGGCTAACTCCTAAACCAATAGCCATTGCTGGAAAACGCCTTTTCCACACTCCAAACAAACGTTCAACAGAATTTCTGGTTCGTATTTGTGACTCATTGTACAAATTCTCTGCAGTTGTGTTACACCGTTCAAGTGGTGTCATCATGTAGCTTTTACAGGCATAACCTCCATCTCCGACAAGAACAGCATCTTTATATGTTCCTTGTTCAAACATAGCTCTTCGATAACAGTTATTAAAGATGTGAGAATCATGTGTGCTACCTGGCCATCTTGCAACAATATCGGTGAATTCTAATTTGGCATTACAAATAGCCTGAACATTTAGGGAAAAGTATCCTTTTCTGTTGCGGAAAGACTCCGGATTTTCGCCTCCCGGTGACCTCATATACTTGATGTGAGTACAATCTATAGCACCAATAACCAAAGGAAATCTAGCTTTTTTGTAAAACTCAGTTTGCGTCTGAAGTATTTCACTTTGTGTACTAGGAAATACAATGAGATGAGGTCGTAGAGCAGCAATAGCACAACTGACTCTATGCACAATTCTGTGTGCAGTAGATGTACTAAATCCACATAAATCAGCAGCAGTAGTTTGGTAGCACCCAGTTGCATAGAAGCGAAGAGCACATAACAACTGGTTAATGGGTGATATGCAGTGATTTCTGAAATAAAAAGATTCCATAAGTACTACATACGCTAGTAACTATAGGTAAGCCTTTTGATTATTCAATGTGTACAGGAGGGTATACATAAAGGGGGTATATAGGTAGGTACTTACTGCTTTTAATATTATTTTCAAATAACATTCTTTATTTAAGGTTTAACCAACTTCATGTACCTAGGTACCTACCTAACCTAACTTTGTAGGAATAAAGTGTTATTTTATACCTAATGAGATACTTACATGTTTGTAGGAAATTCTAGTTTATCTTCAATAGCTTCTAATATAGAGAGCACTGTCGGTTTTGTAAGTCGAAATCTCGTCACAAAATCATGATTATCTAGAGTGTCGAAGTGCTCCTCTCTTTCGCGAATCCACCTTGGTCGTCGAACCACAAATTCATCCTCATCTTCTTCAAAGGCCAATGAGTAAACTCTTCTCATTATGTATCTCAAAATATTCTCTAAACGATTCAAAACAGGTAATATAACAACAGTGTTACTTCTTCAAAACAATATGGCGGAAAAGCGCAGTACGGTATGTCAAGCGCATAATCGCGTTTAAAACGTTAAACGGTCAAAATTGGGCGTTTAGTACAGTAACTGCGTTTAGCACCAAACTAGTTTAAAAATGGTTGGTGAAATCCCAAACCAAACCTTAAACTGAGATTAAAACTAAAACGCCGTTTATGTTCAGTTAATCGCGTTTAATTTGAACGGTAAAATTGGCCCTAAGTATTTGTACCGGTGCCGTTTACACAAAAGCTGACGTCACGATGTCGTGATAAAAAGTCATCATAGGGAACGTTTTAGCGGTCAATTCAAAACAATGAAAAAATAAATTTGATTTTAATCGTTTTTAATTGAGAAAATGGATATAAATCAATTTGTTTTTATTTTTCTGTTATTTAAATCGTCCCAATCTTCAAATTGAAATAGTTTTTATTAAATTGGAGAATACCCTATGGACGACCGGCCCGCCAAACGGCCGTGCCTTCCGCCAGAGTTACTCACGCCTAAAGGGAAAGGTGTGGGTAAAAAAAAAACGCTTTTTAAAGCTTAGTGTTTTATTGCACGCTACCAAATCAATGTCAATAATTAGCTACGTATAGAGAAAGCGAGTTGTTGTGGTGGCTACACCACGGACGAATTTTATTCCACCATGACACTTACACATTACCTACATATTATTATTTAACAACCGAATATCGTGCGTAAACAATGATGTATATATATAATACGTCATTGTGCGTAAACACCTTTACCGACCAGTTTTACGATGGTTTTCGAAACAATAGAGGAGATGCACACCACCCACGTCGTCCCACCGCACTCGAAGTTATGTAATTTGTATGGACGTGCAAACGCGGTGCGGGCACATGGTAAACATTTAGTGTCCCTTCGTCCAGCATACTCACCATGGAATCCTGATATTTCATGAATGTCAAAAAACTGTTCTGAAATAGTGCTAAATAGTGCCCAAAGGAAAAAAATAGTGCTCTTGTACTTGCGAAGTTATAGCCATAGTTCGATGAGTATGCTGGACGAAGGTTTCGCCCAGCATACTCACCTCCATCCGGAGAATCTGTATACGCTTCAAACATAATTCATACTTCAAAAAATAGTTCCCAAATAGTGCCAAACGGTGCCCAAAAAGAAAAAACAGTGCTCGAATAACTTCGGAGTTATAGGCTTCGTTCAGTGAGTATGCTGGGCGTAGGTTCTACGCCCAGCATACTCACCTCAGTGCGCGAATATCGAACGAGCTATAGGTACAATTTACGTCTCAAAAAATTGTGCTTGAAATAGTGCCCAATATCAGTCCAATTTTTGCTTGACTTTTGACCTAGAAAACCATTAAATTTGATTGTAAACTTCTACATACATTACATTGAGTACAGTCGAATACAATATTATTAACTTTCTTTCTAACAATTTTTGTCTTGTGTAAATTATTAATTGTCTATGTAAGGGAGTATTTACTTTAGAATCGCAATATTATTAATTACACATTATTTTAATAATACTTTATAATAATATGATTAAGCCTTCGCGCGTCGCATGGGACCCCGGTAGCTAGGAACAATGATTTTATATATTTTGTCTAGATCACGGCGCTTGAAGGATTAAGATATCAAATGAAGTAAATCATGCATGAAGTAAATCATTTTCCGGATCAAGGACGGTACCACAACGTTTACGGAATTGACCTGTATTCCTCATGTGATAAAGTTCAATATAGTGTGGCAGTAATGGATGCACGTACGGTCAATAGGTATAGATCGGTCCTAACTTGTTAGTTCCTATTTTGTTATTGTTTGTTTGTTTTTTTTTTTTGTTCTTGTAAAAGTTATTTTATTAATAACTTACAGAAATGTGATTATAAACTGTGATTGTTAATTTGTAATTACTATAGGGTATTTAATATTAATAAAAAAAACGTGATTATAAACTGTGATTGCTCAATTTATACTTATTTGTAAGATAATTTTATTGTGATTAAAACGTTGTAGCAGTAAAACAAAGTACAAGTACCTACGTGTTATATTTTAGAAAGTTTTACCAATATTTGGCTAAACATTTTTTTATATGTATATTATACAGGTTGAAATTGAAAACATGCGACAAACCGAAATGGGAGATTGTACTCATCATTATGAACAACTTTTACTAAGGGACCAATGATGCAATCGCGAAAAAAAAAACATCTGTTCCCTACATTTATGTTCGCATAACTCGTCAAAATGTAGGGAACAGCTGTTTTTTTTTTGCGATTGCATCATTGGTCCCTTAGTAAAAGTTGTTCATAATGATGAGTACAATCTCCCATTTCGGTTTGTCGCATGTTTTCAATTTCACCCTGTATACAATATTAAAACTACAATTTTTTCTATTTACATTGATTATATTATGAATGTTAACAAAAGCTGTGAACTAGTTAACTAGAATTCTGATTACTTTGGCCCTTTAAATAGTAATAAATAACGTAAGTAGTTAAAAATGTTTTTTATTGCTAAACCTTTCATTGATGAAACTATTGGAAAGAGTTTTAAAAATTTGTATAACTATGTCACAGTACTAGTTTTGACTGGTTATAAGTTTTGCCTGCAACATATATACAAAAAGAAACTGTATAATTTCCTTTTTACAATTTTTCAAGATATTAATTTTATTGGCTGCAAATGACTGTTTTTATTCAGACAAACACACAATGCAATGAAGTAATAGACTTCATTTACGCTTAAAGTTTCATTCATTTATTATTATTTATAAAATATATAATAATGCATTTAATCGAAAGTTTTTGACATGTGAGAAAATACCATAATTATTTCCAATAACATGAAGTCTACAATTAGAAAGTTTAATATTTTTGTCCAAAAACATGTGTCGACGACTGTACCCCATTTTACGTTAGTATGTAGAAGTTTACATTAAAATTTAATGGTTTTCTAAGTCAAAAGTCAAGCAAAAATTGGACTGATATTGGGCACTATTTCAAGCACAATTTTTTGAGACGTAAATTGTACCTATAGCTCGTTCGATATTCGCGCACTGAGGTGAGTATGCTGGGCGTAGAACCTACGCCCAGCATACTCACTGAACGAAGCCTATAACTCCGAAGTTATTCGAGCACTGTTTTTTCTTTTTGGGCACCGTTTGGCACTATTTGGGAACTATTTTTTGAAGTATGAATTATGTTTGAAGCGTATACAGATTCTCCGGACGGAGGTGAGTATGCTGGGCGAAACCTTCGTCCAGCATACTCATCGAACTATGGCTATAACTTCGCAAGTACAAGAGCACTATTTTTTTCCTTTGGGCACTATTTAGCACTATTTCAGAACAGTTTTTTGACATTCATGAAATATCAGGATTCCATGGTGAGTATGCTGGACGAAGGGACACAACATTTAGGGTAAACATCCGAAAAACGCGCACGCGCGTTGGCCGCGCTTATTAGGTAGGTAGGTACGTTAAAACCTCTAGTTGAAACCCGCTCTGTTCGGCCCCGACGACCCACTGACAGATCAGTGAACCTGCCTACTGTGTGCGTAATTTAAGAAAAACAGTTTGTTCCAGTGTGTGATGGATGTGTGTAGGTATTTGTCTAAAGAGAAAGCAGAGGGCCGGTGCACGCGGCTCTTTTTATTAAACACTAGCTTTTGCAAGCGGCTTCGTCCGCGCGACACTTTCATACCCTATACTCACTTAGGGGTCGAATTTGGAAAAACCCTTCCACATTATCAAGAGAACCTCTGTGCAAAATTTCGGCTTTCTAGGTCCAAGGGTTTGGGCTGGGCGTTGCTTTTCTTTTTATTTATATAGATTGCTTGAAAAGCAGGGTCTTTAGCGCGTACACGCACGTAATCGGCCTATGCATAGGGAGGCAGTCGTCATTTTTTTAACCGACGAGAAGAGGAATATATTTTAAATAAAAAACAAATAATTATATTCTTAATTTATTTATTTCCGACCAAACCTACTTAAATCCAGAGTGCCAGGTGTCTTCATCTGTGACGATCTTCATCAATCTTCAATTTATTAAAAGGTACAATCAACCATTCCTTTAGAATTATAATGAGGGATCCTAGTGCTAAATAAAATAAAAAATATATTAAGCCGCATCATGTACTTAGATCGCTCGTTAATCGGAGAGGCAGGGAGGGCGTTCCATTTTACCGATAAACCTATCCGCATACGAATCTGCAAATCAGCACAGGATACTGCCACAGCAAACAGGCCAGCGTGCAGCACCGGCCTGCCAAACAAACGAGTATATTAGTTCGCAGTCTGCTGGTCTGCCGGCCGCCACCTACGACTCGTATACGTGTTCATACTTGGTGGTCGCTTGCGACGAAACTACGTTGGTACCCCTGATTAGACTTGAGATGTTATATCGAGCGATGTATTTTAAGACGGCACTAAGAAATTGTGGACAGTGAAATTAAGTTTGGTAATGTGCGCGATTATCGCCCCTACGTGCCGGTTTTATAATTACTGCAATTACAACGTAATGTTGGTGTTGCGTAAAAGACGTCATGTTTACCTACTCTATGCGTGTCTCGGTTTGTCAATAAATATAAAAGTTTACTCATAACTTATGTACGGCAACAACAGCAATTCAGCAGTTGTCAGCAAACAGCAAACCCCCCCTCCCCGCATACAGCCTCGCTCCCCGCGTACTCCACGCCCTGAGCATACCAACATTTCGATTAATATTACAGAATCAGTTATATTTATCATATTTGCAACAAATGCTGTACTTAAAGTAAGTCGTAAGTAATAGGCCGCATGCTGTACTATTGATGGTTATAATCATATATCTAACTAAGCCACCTTAAGCTTTGAATCACTTGCAGGCTCCAGATAATGCACCTCCGGAGAGTAAAGTAAGCTTACACAAAAATTTAACATCATTATTTCACATACCATAGAATAATACTTGGTGATTAAAAGGTTCAAGTGAAAAGCAAAGGCCTACTACTTAGGATAATATTGACAATGTTAAACAATACATTCAAGTATATTTTAAAGAAACTAAAAGAGTCCAGGCATCACATTCTTAAGAGTTATTTACCAAGAACCATGAATGATGATGTCCCACATTAATGCCCAATTTAGCCCAATAATCACTTGTGGTGGTAGGTACATGATCTTCCAGTTATTTTGTTATATTAAACCTGAAATAATATCGAAGACCACATTGGTCTTACACCTAATGCTGATTAATTACATACATTTAATCTAGTACAATATGAACATGAAGACTCAAATACAAGTGACCAAATAGTCTGTTGAAAATCCCTAGTCTAAGTAAAAAAAAAACCATACAACTAACTAAACTAAAAGTATTTCAACAAATGAAATAAAATCAATTCAGTATATTGTATTCAGTAATTCATATTATAAGATATGTTTGAGAATTTCATGAAAGTTCTATATAAACAAAAAATAACATATGAAAATCTCTAGAGATACAATTCTTACATTAAAAGCAGTTAACCTATGTTAAAAGTTAGGGGAACTTAAAATATAATTTGTTACGTTGCATGTTTTGCCACTATGTTGATCATAGTTAGGTCTGTGGATGGCTTATGAGTTACTGATGAGTTTTAGTACCTTGGCTGAAGGCTGCTCAGAGAGACATGTAGTACAGCACTTCAGCTCACAGCTGGTACTTTCAACCTGCATGAGGAAAAATACACAAATTAGTTTACTACCCTCTGAAAAATAGTTGGTAGAAATGGAACAGGTAGATCAATGTTATTATTTCTCTGACACTTTTACTATTGATTTCAAAAGTTGATGAAAAAAAAAAAAAAATTGTACAAGGATTTGTTGCATAAATTATTTGTTAATTATACAAATAATTACTGTAATTGTAAGTTCTATATGTAGCTCTTATTTACACAATTTCACAGGAAAGTCTAGTTATTTCAGCTCCATGTATGTTTATGCAATAGGAGTGGATTTATTATTTTAATTTTTGATAACGATAAACTAGTATTATGGGTTGCTCGCAAACAGAACACAAATGTTCAAGAAATAAAGTGTTGTACAAAAGAATTTAGAATTTGTACCAAATCTAAAATAAAGCGTACTCACTCAGCACTTCAATGCCTGGAGCGGGATCGTGAGCGAGAACGGCTGCGGGTGCGCCCCCGGGAGCTCTTGGAGTCAGAGCGGCTACGAGAACGGGAACGGCTGCGGCTGTACGAACGCGACCTCCTTCGGGAGCGGGAACGAGACCTGGATCGACGACGTGAACGAGACCGTGAACGCGAGTTGCTAAAAGAATAACCATCACACAACACATATGAATACATCCTCTGCTCAAGCCAGTGACGCAAGCGCCCCTTCCTGATGTGTTAAACGCAACTGGAAACATTGGAGCTACACAATTGCAACATGTACCACCTCCGTCTGTGCGAGCTGAACAGTACAAAATGTTAAGTTTTATTACTAGCTGACCACAACATACTAAATAAGCAAGTACAACAAAACATTACAAAACATCTAAGATGTTATTAGGTATCTAAACCATGTTTCACTTTCTTGGATGGTTATTTATTTTATAATTATAAAATAATTTTTTTGTGCAGTTGTTTACTATCTAAAATAATTTTTTAGTAGAGAATCTTGATACAAAGCAAAAAGAAGGTTTATGAGTGGTCAGCTAGCACAGCGGAATGCGTCCCGACGAAAGAAGACAATGCATCTATGTTACCTGCGACGGCGGTCGTAGCGGCTTCTATACGGAGACGAGGGGCGCCCGTAACGCGCCATTTGCACACGGAGCTCCCTGCCGTCCAGCATCCGACCGTCCAGCGAGTCCAGAGCCTCCTCCGCATCACGGCGATCGTAGAACCTTTAATTATGCAAATGAAGGAATGATCGCTACAATCATGACATTATGCTAACCCAATTGCGATTTAGGATGCATCATCGAGGGGAAACAATTATTAAAATGTGCTTCTATTTCAAGATCATATATAGTCACGATAATGAGGGTGCACGCTTTGATTGGGACTTGGAAATATTGCCGTACTCAGGCAGGGCAGGTGGTATATTACCGGTATCGACTTATGACGTCATTGAAGTACTGATGTACATACTATGAAAGTAATTACCTGACAAAAGCGAATCCTCTGCTTTCTCTGGTGTACCGGTCTCTGGGTATATAAATATCACCTACTTCACCACATCTTTCAAACACACGACGCAAATCTTCAGGCGTTGTGCGGTATGTTAGGTTGTCCACTTTCAACGACACCATGCCGTCGATACGCGGCGGCGGCCTTCCGTAACTCATGTTGTTTTATATTTCCAACAACTACACCGTAAAAAATGAATATCTGTTTCACCGTTTGGTCACAACAATTCAATTAAAATGGCGTCACAAAACTCGGCAGGCCGCGGGCGACCTCGGCAGTTCGGCGTGCAAGCGTAAAATTAATATGGCTACCGGATGACGAAAGAATTTTAACAAGACCGCAAGAGCGGAAGTACCTATAATGTTGTCACTTAAAAAAAGAAACGTTTCAGATATGGCAATGATGCATAATGCTGTAAAATAATTTACTCTATTTTTCATGACTCTGGAGATACATTAAAATTATGTCGGAAAATTAAGTAGGCAAATAACAATTTGGGAACAGCGAAACAATATTGCATTAAAATTTTACCTAAGTTACGTGGTTGCTATGGAGTTGTTTTGTATACCTAATGTCAATAAATTATTCCATCGTCCAGCTAAAGTAAAAGTATTAGACTTAATTTTTTTAGAAATTAGTTTTTCGTTTTGGATTTTCTCAAAACTCCGTAGTGTATTTACCACCAATTTCATAAAAAATGTCTGGGGTCAAACAAGTTAGAAATAAAACTCTTCTTCCTGATCTGAGGAAGGAGGGCGAACTTAGCAAAGATATTTTGCTTAAAACTCAAAATAAACATATTGGCTCAACTGGGTCCAGATTGTTCTCGCATCATACACTTGCAAGTGTAAGGCGACTAAGTTTTTACCGTCCTTTCCAGTAAGTAGAGTAATAATAGTGGTGAAAAGTAGTATTTATAAAACTATACAACTCCATTTTTTTTAAACATGAGCTAGGAGTAGGGCCCACTGCTGGGTAAGATCAGGGTAAGTCGGTGTAGTTGTTGATTATATTTCTAACTTCCATAAAGGAAACTAAGATCATATAATTAACATTAGGTACTCTTGCAGCGCTAACCGATTTGTTACGATACGGGCCTCGCTCATGTTCGATAAAATTTAGTTCGAGAGGACTTATTTTACATCAAGCACGGAACTCTGGAATGGAATAGAACCTTGGATTTAGGGGGCAAATAGCTCCATAGAATTTCGTATTAGCTGCGTCTGGCCCCCTAACCAGGAACTGCTAATTCCCCATGGCCTTAGCAGTTCCTGTTCAGGTTACAGAGTCATCCCTAACCAATAAAATCTTTAATGGTTGGTGCTTCTTATAATTAATAATTCAGTTCATTATTTTAGCTTGCCCAAAGATAGTCTGGATTTAATCCTAACTACGACCTACAATCAAACTACAGAGCAATTTGCGGATAAGGAGGACCTATATCTACAAGCTGAAACTATTGGTTGCGATACCTGGCGGCGACTTCGGAACACCTTTGACAAAAAACCACCTACCTATGTACCCCTGGTAGGTTACAGCAGATTATTATCATTTTAATTTCTCAGAAAAAAATGGTCCTACCCAGATAATGCTATCGTATCGTGATCAATCCATTTACTATAAGAACAAATGGAGCTAGCAATGTTATTTGCCCATCATGACGTATGCGTGTGCAATCTTTGCACACGCGAAACCCCGATTCACCCATAGGATGCAGACCCTCCAGAACCGATTCCTCCGGCAAGCCTCAGGCGCCCCATGGTTCGTTCGGAACGAGATCCTCCATCTCGATCTGAAAATCCCCACGGTCAGTCAGTTCATGAAATGCAACACGAAGCGTTTCTTCGATAAAGCCGAGAAAAACCGTAATCCCTTGGATTGTGAAGGCCGCTACTTATGTCCCCAGTAGGATTAGCTCTGTCCAACGGCCGAGACATGTCCTCTCCGACCCTGACGACTCCATTACTCTCCTCCAGGAAAGAAATAGGGCTACCAGTATAGTTCGCACACATCGCACACAACCGTCATTCCGACCTCGCCACCGAGGTCCTCGCGCCCCGCGAAAACCCCGAGTAATGGCGCATAACGTCAAGACCCCGGACTGGCCCTTGTTCGTTGAAGCGCCAGCCCGCGCCGCAACTGAGCCAGTAGAGTTAAATTCCCCGATTAAGCAGTTACGGTCTCTCAAGGCCAACTGCGAGATGCCCTTAAAAAAAAAGACAATGTTGTTTCTAAATGGCATGTATTTATTTGAACTTCAAATTATTCCCATTTTATCGACCTGTCATTCACGTCGTTTCGGTTCAGACAGCAGCAGTACCAGCGAGTTTCCAGATTTAAAGCCTTTCATTTCTTTATTATGGCACTCCAATGACTAGTTCACGTAAACTGAAAGTTTAGTCATAATTATTATAGTACTACAATGAACTCATCACTTAAAGGTGTGCACAGCACTTACATAGTTTGCCTGTTAACGTGAGTTAAAGTGACGAAAATAACAATAAAATTAAATTAGTTAATAATTATAAAATCAAAAAGTTATTAATAAATATAAAATTAACAATGATAAAATCAAGTAAATCAATAATAGAAACAGTGAAATGAAAAGAGTGAAAATAACTTTTAAAAATTATGAAAATTAATAGTAAAAAAAGTTGAAATTGTAACAAAAACTACAGAAATAGACGTGAATGACGGAATACAAACAAGAATCAACTATCATCAATCTGCAAGTTGTCGTATAAGATGATTGAGAAATTGAACCAGGGTGTTGGAGAAGATGTCAACTCAGTACTATGGTATACTATTGTAGTCTTTGGTACTATGGGTGCGAGAGTGACATTCGTTATACGTCCTCATCAGACGGCTCAATGGCGCTGATCGCCCAAGGTTGGTCCGAGCTGTACCTAGGTGGAGAGAACACATCTAGTTTGCGATCGGGCCTAGGTTGACTACTACGGGGAAAAGATACATTAATGTCTTCCAGAAGTTTTGGAACATGGATCAGTCCATTAATCATTTTGAAGAGCAGAGTTTGATCCATCACTTTTCTGCGGTTTTCGAGGGATGTAAGGTGAAAGTGACTCAATCTTTCAGAGTAATTAGATGTGATGGGGCAGCTGTTAGATTTATGTCGTAGGCGCCTAGTAAAACCTTTTTGGACGCCTTCGATTCGATTGATATAGACCTGGTAGGTAGGATTCCACACCTGCGATGCATAATCGAGTACACTTCTGACGAGGGTGAAGTAGAGGTGTTTGAGTGTGCGAATCGACATAAAGGCGCGGCAGACGCGCTTCAGAAATCCTAACATTTTTGTTGCCTTTTTGACAATATTGTTTGTGTGGAATGAAATTGAGCTGACTGTCGAGGCAGACTCCCAGATCGTGAATTGTGTTAACCTTCTCCAGTGTTAGACCATTCAACGAATAGGAGGATGGAATGGTATTTAGTTTTTTAGTGAAGGTCATGTGTTGGCATTTTTCGGCGTTAAGAGTCATTCTGTTCTTTATGCATCAGTTGTGCACTGAGTTTAGGTCCTCTTGCAGCAAGGATATAGGATATGCAGCAAGGATATATTTGGGTGAATTTATTTCCCTATAAAACTTGACATCATCTGCAAAGAGTGAACATTCACTGTGCTTGATGCAGTTCACTATGTCATTAACGAATACTAGGAACAATATTGGACCCATATGAGAGCCTTGTGGAACTCCAGAAGTAGAGTAATAAAAAGAAGACTGATGCCCCTTTACTACGACCCTTTGTTTTCTATCAGTCAGATAAGATTCGAACCATTGGAGAAGTTGGCCAAATATGGCCAGGTTTGAAAGTTTCTGCAGTAGGATCTGGTGGTCGACCTTTTCGAAGGCACTGCTAAAGTATGTATAAATGGAGTCAATTTGTGAGCGAGAGTCGATAACTTTGTTTAGGTCATTGACATAGACAGTCAGGTTCGTCGTGGTTGATCCATGCTGTTGGATTGCCAGTTCTATTTTGAAAAGAGATGTTAGAATTGGACACATGAGGGATTCGAAGACCTTCGAAAACACAGACAAGATTGATATTGGCTGGTAATTTTTTATGTTGTTTGCTTCATCTTTTTTAAAGATGGGCACTACATTAGCGTTTTTCTATTCAGAAGGGAATTGTGCTGTTTCGATTGAGTGGTTCAAAATGATTTTTAGCGGTAGGGCCAAGCTACTTGCACAGTTTTTAACAAATAGTGGTGGAAAACCATCCGGTCTTGGACCTTTGCAGACATTTAGTTTTTTAAGGACTTTAATTACATCTCTTTCTGAGAATGTGACCCGGCTTAAACTATTTTGGGGATACTTGTGATTTTTCTGTAATGAAGCATGCGTTGCTTCATCTGATGAGGTGAATGTTGAGGAAAAATGGGAAGCAAAGAGCTTACAGATCTTGTCCGCGGAAGTAGCTATTCGATTATTCAATTTAATCTCAGATGGTATGTCATTAGACTTCCATTTTTTTGCTTTTACAAAGGACCAAAAAACTTTCGGATTTTGTGATATGCCCTTCTCGATTCTTCCCACGTAGTCTTTGTAGTTACTTTTGATTATTATGTTAGCTCTCTCGCTTAACAATCTGTATTCGTAGTTGTCGCGGGGATTATTATATTTTTTTAACCGTATCCTAAGCTTTTCCTTTTCGTTTATAAGTCTAATAAGATCCTTTGGGAACCAAGGGGGGTACCTATTTTGTGATACTTTCGTTTTTGGCACGAACTCGTCAGTTATAGAATGGAGGTGTTTGTACAGTACTTCAACCATTGCATTGACATCAGCGCAATTGGACAAGCATTTGGGCCAATTGACCTGTTTTATTCGCCCATTCAACAATGTATAGTTCGCATTTCGATAATTATATTTTGCTGAGCGTTTACATTTAAGTGTGGTAAGTGACATATCTCTTATAACAATCTCCAATGGTGGATGATGAGAGTCTACAACCGACAGAGGGATTCTGCATTCCTGAACAAATCCGCCAGGAAAGTTAGATAAAATCAGGTCAAGAGATTTGCCAAGATGATTTTTGACACAGTTTAACTGTCCAACATTATATAAGGACAAGCAGTCTAATAACGAGTAACCCACTGGGGTATTGTAGTTGCTTGGTGACGTGAATGTGTTTTGAGTTCCTGTTTCTACCAAAATCCAATTAATGGATCCCAGATTGAAGTCGCCAGCTATTAAGGTTTGAATTCCGGTTGTGTTGATAACTGAGGTTACCTTATCTAGGAACGAATCAAGAGTTGATTGCTGAACCGGGGGTGGTGGGTAGACAGCACAGATGTTCAGGCGTTGGATCTTTTTCCCATTTGTGATCTTTAGACTTACCCATAAGTTTTCGGACTCCGTCTCAAATTATGACAAGCGAACGGACCCGATAGACTTCAGGAAGGCAATAAGTACACCTCCACCCTTCTTCTTCCTTGCATTTGTCGAGGCTCTAGCTCTGCGGTAGATATTCTACCTACTGTCAAATGATTCCCCGTCGTTAACGCTGTCACCTAACCACGTTTCTGTCCCTATAATAATGTCGTACATGCTGTTTTGTGCGTTCAGCATAATGTTGGTTAGCTTGGTTTTCATTCCTCAAAAATTTTGATAGTAAATAGGTTACAGCAGATTATTATCATTTTCATTTCTCAGAAAAAAATTGGTCCTACCCAGATAATGCTATCGTATCGTGATCGCTAAGAACAAATGGAGCTAGCAATGTTATTTCTAAATGGCATATTTATTCGAACATTTCGAACTTCAAATTATTCCCATTTTGACGACCTGTCATTCACGTCGTTTCCGTTCAGAAAGCAGCGATGTCGCTACCAGCGAGTTTCCAGATTTAAAGCCTTTCATGCTAAGTAAACATATACGCAGCGATTCGCTGGCGATTTCAAAATCTCGTGTCCACCTCAGATTTTGTAATCGCTACAGTAGCAAGTCGCTGGCGTTTTCAAAATAATTACGTCTACCCAGGTTTTTAAATCGCAAGCGACAAACAGGATGGAAAAATATGTTCCTGGGGTAAAGTTGCTGCGTGTACCGACGCCAGCACATCAAGCTACCTCAATCTGTCAAATTTCTTTGATAGAGTTTCTACTTTAATGCTAAACGATAAGGTTCATGTTCAATTAGGAAAATTTTAAAGTTTGGGATAGCTTGATGTGCTGGCGTCTGTACATACCTGGCTTATGAGTTATGGCAGTGCAAGTATGCCCACTGCATTGCCGTCGTTGTCAAACTACTATTTAGTTACAAAGACAGAGGTGAATGCGCAGTGGTAGAGCGCGAAATTCAAATTTTGTTACGTTTTTTGCAATTTTCAGGTGAGTGTCAGTTTGTTACTTGATCAAAATATGATTTGCGACTATAACATGTACGTATTTACAGATTTATAAACATTAGAATCAATAATACATCTTTCTAAGTTAGATTTGTTCCATAAGAACAAATTTCTTATGGAAAAGTGCTTGTGGAAGAAATCTAACTTATAAGAGATATATTAGACATTCTAATGACTTAATTCTGTAAACACGTACCTGTTATATTCGCAAATCACATTTTGATCAGGATACAACCTGATACTGACCTGAAAATTGCAAAAACGTAAGAAAATTTGAATTTCGCGGTCTACCACTGCGCATTCACCTTAAGCAGCTATTTTTTTTGGCAGCAAATTTGTCTTTGTCTATGTCAAGATCTGTGTAGACGTGAGATTGTTAAATCGCTGCGTGTGTACCTAGCATTAGAGTGTTTACTTTGTGGTTAGAGTTTTTAATAAGTACCCTACCTCCCTAAGTCCTTAACATGAGGGTATAAGCATTGTACATATTAATTTTACCTATCTATATTTCAGGGACATCCGATGAAATGCGGTGGAATCAAGGAACGCAAATCTCCATTCAGCGTGAAGCTCATGAACTCTGGAGTGCATTCTTCTCAGACCAACCCTGGATACAGCCGGCAGCCGGCTGGTGGCGCCATCTTCTTCTACTAATGTTGTTACGACAGCTCCATTTACAATACTATTTTCTACTTGTAAGGTTTTTCTCTGCATAGCTTTGTTAAGGGAAATTTGCAAACGATTATAGGATATCTCAGAAATAACCACAGTTAACCTCAAAAACTTATTTATTATTATCTTACCTAACTTATTTTTATCAAAACTTATCTCCTAAAATTAATCACACATTAACAAAACTTATTGTGGTATTTAAAACTAAACTTATTGCGGTGTTTAAAACTAAACTTATTGCAAACCAAAACTTATTTGATCTTATAACCGTTCGCTGCCAACCCCCATCGAAAAGTCCCTGAACTCTGTAATCGCTGCGACCCCGTAAGGGGGCGCGGCAGGTGGTATCGGGGCATCGCCCCCTGACCGCGGATGCTTTGCAGTGGTCCGTAAAAACGGGCCCTTTATTTGGTCTGCCTTCCACAGGGCATACGGCAATTCCTGTGCTGCTGCTTCTCACTCCATCGGCGATGGCGTCCCAGGCGGCAGTCGTCATCCCAGCAGGTGACCGTCACGCAACGGGGGATCCGGGCACCACCCCAGTTGGACCCCTGCAACTCCCCGATGCGTACCAAACATGGACTTATAATACATTCATGGGAGTATATATGTTCTGTGATTCATGGTACCAAGCCACTGCAACTGTCACCACCAGTGTGTCCAGTGCCATAACTGAAGTCTCCCGGTTTTATTTAAATACGCATTTCCGCCGTCAGTATGGCCAGTACAAAAACTTTAAACCGTAGATCGATTTGATCAGTAAATTTTCAATTGTGTAGTTTCAGTCATATTAATGAAACCTTACACGATTGTAATTTAAAGATCTAACAACGCTGGTAATTCAGTAACGTTTCTCAACCAATTTTTTTTACTATGAAAATACAAATCCTCCAACCACTTGCTAAAAAACTTGTCTATTTGTTCTAGAACGTTATGTATTCAGCAAAAGTTAAATTATGTGATGATATATTAGCAACTTTAATACTTAGGTAGGTACTAGTTATTACCTACTGATCAGTGGCGTGCACAGAGTTGTTAGACAAGATAGGCAGAAATAAAAAAGGCAAAAAAACCAGAATAACAGATTGCTGTACCTACCTACACACAGCATGCAACCTATGACTATGAGGCAATTAAATGAAGCATATTTTTTTGTATTGAATTTACGATTAACTTTACCATTAGTTTGTATAATTGCAAATCCGGTGTATAGACGCCAGCACATCAAGCTAACCCAAGCTGTCAAATTTTTCCAATTGAAAATGAACCTTATACTTACGTGATAAAGTTGAAAAACTATTAAAGAAATTTGGCAGATTGGAGTAGCTTGTTGTACTGGCCTTTGTACATACAACTACTTCTCACGATCACTCGTTTTTTTTTTCACCGAAACATCTTTTCTTTCTTTCTTTCCTTTCCTTTTAAAAAAATACGTTTTGAAAAGGCATCATTTTTACTTTTCTTCATACACACACCACCTGAAACGATTTTCACAGTGAATATTATCTATTTTCAACACTATTATCAAGGTTAAAATCTTAAATGCATGCTATCATAGCTCACAAGAGTGACAACCAAAACAAATAAATAAAAACAAACAATGGCGTCGGAAATCGGAATGTTTGGAAAAAACTTTTTCCAAAAAACACTACAAAGTGAAAAATATTTTTAACTTTGTAGTGTTTTTTTGGAAGTCGGTTGTTTTTTTTTGGATAAAGTTTTTTTTTCACTTTTTAGTGGTTCACATGTGCTTACCCCTTCACAGCATACCGGCGTGATGTTATGTTATGAACTGGTGTAAGCAATAGACAGAAATGAGCTTTCAGCAATCACAGTCCATTTGCTATCATTTATTGAGGAGTTCCGTTGTCTATCTCCAAAGTTCTTCATCAGATCTTCACCAAATTGAAATGAGACCACCCCGAGAAAGTACTCTTCCAAAAAATACCTAAATCGCTTCGTGTGCCTATTTTTAAGAGTTCTCTCTATTTCTCCAGGATCCCTTTATCAGATCCTGACTTGATGATCATGGGACCACGTGGGAAGTATACCCTTTCAAACAAAAAAAAAAAAAAAAAACCAAAGCGGTCCAGCCATCTTCGAGTAATCGGGGAACACACATAAAAAAAAGGTTCCGATGAATTGAGAACCTCCTCCTTTTTGAAGTCGGTTAAAAATAGTACGACAAAAAGTAACGGTTGTTTATGTAGCGAAAATTCAATGAAACAAAGTTACTTTTTAAAATAGTCGCATAGCCAACTTTGTTCGGAAAACTTCGGTAAGTTTCGTAATCCGTCGTGTTGTAAAAAAACGTAAAAAGCCAGTGATTATACCGTGCTACCGTACAGTTGTGTGCGTTAATTGTTACATTGTGTGCCATGTATGTATAGGAACGCACACCCAATAAATCAGCATGACCACGAGAGCACAGATGTCTCTCCCGTGGCACTCAGCGGCGATAGTCGATAGTGCATCGCAATGCAAAGTTGCGTCAAATTGTACGAACGAACGGTAGTTTCGATGATACTAATGATACGACCGACGCTCGACAGGTAGAGCTGATTTAGAAATAAATATTTTTGTTTATTGATAAAATAATATTAGTTTTAAATATTTATCTGATTTAGGTAGGGTCGGCAGTGTCGTTTTGTCTTTATGGACTGCACGCCACTGCTACTAATCATCCATCGTGTCGTTTTTACCCGACGGCACCAGCTGGAGCATATTAAAAAAGGTTTTAAAAGTAGTACGTGTCGAACTGCCCCGTTTTTTAACCGACTTAAAAAAGGAGGAGGTTCTCAATTCGTCGGAACTTTTTTTTATGTATGTTCCCCGATTACTCGAAGATGGCTGGACCGATTTGGATTTATTTACTTTTGTTTGAAAGGGTATACTTCCCAGGAGGTCCCATGATCATCAAGTCAGGATCTGATGATGGAATCCTGGAGAAATAGAGAGAATTCTTCAAATTTTATAGGCAGACTTGAAGCGATTGGGGTAGTTTTTGGAAGAGTAATTTCTCGGAGTAGTCCCGTTTCAATTTGGTGAAGATCGACTGATGAAGAACTTCAGAGATAGGCAACGGAACTCCTCAATAGATGATATCAAATGGACTGGGATTGCTGAAATCTCATGTCTGTCAATTGTTTACACCAGTTGATAACATAACATCACAACGGTACGCTGTGAAGGGGTAAGCACTTGTGAACCCCTAAAAAGTGAAAAATAAAAACTTAAAAAAAATAAAAACAACCGACTTCCGGAAAAATACTAAAAAGTGAAAAATAACTTTAATTTCGGAAGGCGGTGACAAAAAATTAAAAACAGATCTAAAGACACCACTTCCGAAATTAAAGTTATTTTTCATTTTATAGTGTTTTTTTGGAAGTTGGTTGTTTTTTTTTTAATTTTTACAACGACGCCTAATGTTGCTAGTAACGAGTTATAGAAACTCATTCAATGTACCTACGTAATTAAATTAAGGGTCTTTATTGGACCGCTGGTTATATAAATTACCTTTTTTCTACCTACCCAGTCGTTAGGTTCCGCTTGGAAAAGCGTCGTGTCTGGCACTCACCTTTTGACAGTCTCTTTCTAAAACCGAATGAGCCATTATGTTAACGACCGGGTACTGTACCTACATTATTTTTGTTGCGTTTTAATTGTATTTTGTGTACAAATCGTTTTTGCAAGAGCACGTATTTTTTATATTTAAGAACTATGTTTGTTTGTATAAAACTTAGATATGCTTTCTTGTGTTTGCTGTTTTATTAAATATATGCGTTTATTTTATACGTTTTTGATTAAATTGTATCGACTTCGACAGACACCAGCCGAGCTATTCTTTAAAAATCTCACCATCATCAGAGGTAAAATAAGTGTGAATGGATTCTTTGTTCTTTACTTAGGGTGTGAGATCATTCTTCTTGCCGAATTTCACGATTCTAGGTCAACGGGAAGCACCCTAAAGGTTTGATTTATTTTGTATTGAATCTCTTTGCAAGTATTAACATATGTCGTATAATAAATGGCCGTTGCGTTGACTTAGAAGCTTGTTTTTTTAGACCTTCTAGCAGTTCCAAGGGACCGCCGACCTGTAGGTATACGTATTTGATATCTAGTGATTTTAAGTTGATACCTCCATGCGTTCTTGAGTAAATGGGGCTTGACAGACTGACGGATAAAGAAGTTATCATAGAAGGGTTCCGTTTTTGCACAATCCATAATAAAGTATAAAGTACAGACGCCAGCACGTCAAGCTACCCCAAACTGTCAAATTTTCCCAATTGAATATGAACCATATACTTACTAGATTAATAGAATTGAAAATCTATCAAAGAAATTTGACAGATTGAAGTAGCTTGATGTGCTGGCGTCTGTACCTAACACCTTGTCAAACAATGTTTTATGTTATGCATGCTTGCCATTCACTAGTATTCGATCAAACTATTTGATCGAATTTGCCTGGGAGAGAATTCTCTTGTACATTTCCGGCCAATAAGGCCGTTAGTATTTTATGTACGAAATTCTCCCAAGGTATCCAGCTACCGGCTTGAGCATCTTCGAAAACCATAAAAATTATCTCTCTTTATCTCTCTCGAGAGAGAAAGTAGCATGGAGGGGGCATACGGTTTTTCGTTACGTGACGATGTCTACTAAACTAATTTACTCTTACCGCAACTCGCGTTTAAGAACCAAAATGCAGTTTAAGCCATAGATAAAATGTACAAGTTTAAGCACCCCGCCTCTCGCGCGGTTGCTGTCAAGTCTGTCAAAATCATTGTGATCTCGTAACATTAAGGTTGCTGCATCGATTACTAATAAATAGGTTACTTCTGTCAGACGTAAAAATAACTGAGAACGGAGCGTTGAACTAGAACTAGCTAGAACTAGCTATTAAACTAGATTTTGCCAGCGGCTTCGCCCGCGTGAATGTCGAAATTATCCCACGGGAATGTACTATTAGTGACCGGGATAAAAAGTATCCTTTAAGTTGCAGTAGCCTTCGATTCGTCTTTTTCTGCTAAATGTGTACTTTTTATTTTTGTTTACATTTTAATTTGAAAATTTTCATTTAACATGCGTTCGTTATCATACTCTGATGTCGCTTCGTGGACAATAGTGTGGGTTATACGTTTTTTCGACTGTGACTTAACAACTTTTTTTTGTAAATGCTGTAATGTACTGTTTTTTGTCCCACATAAATAAAATAAAAATATACTTATGTTAATCTGTGTGCCAAATTTCATCCAAATCCGTTCAGCCGTTTTTGTGTGAAAGAGTAACAAATATCCATACAACAAAACATACAATCTTACGCGTTTATAATATTAGTAAGGATATATATACAGGGTGATTGGAAGATGGGTGCAAAGCTTTAAGGTGAAGATAGTATGGACAATTTAGAACCATTTAAGCCATGGTTGTCTTAGACGAAGTCTTACCAAATTTTTTTTTTTTTATAAGGTTTAAAAGACGTATTGTACAATTTTTTTATTTTTTCTGAGCTTTAAATGTCTGTAAAAAAAATGTCTAATGACACAGAAACCTAAAACATGTTTTGCTTGATTGCTTACACATTACTTTAATTAAATAAATAAAAAATGAATTCATTTATCATTCAATTTGGCCATAATTATGCAGTTTACATAAAATTTTGAGAATTTCCGAAAAAAAAACTTAAAAATTTGGTTAAAAATATTTGGTAAGACTTCGTCTAAGACAACCATGGCTTAAATGGTTCTAAATTGTCTGTACTATCTTCGCCTTAAAGCTTTGCACCCATCTTCCAATCATCCTGTATAGTAGGATCAGTGGAACGGAGAGAACATGGGTTAATGGGTTGCAAGAGCGGGTGAAGCGAGCTCTAGATTTATTGAGCTCGCTTCACTCGCTCTTGTAACCCATCAACCCATGTCTCTTCGTTCACAGCAGCACACTAGCAGCTCTAGCAGGTTGTTTTTCTTTCAATTTTTTTTTTCATGAGCTGAGGAAAGCTGTATAAACTTTGGACTCCCGAGGCCCCTCAGACAGCGTTGGCTTTTTAGCATTAAAGGGTGTTATTAATAAAACTAAGAATTCTGCACCAGGCATTGATGGTATCCCGTATTCCTTTTTTACTAATGCAAATGATGAAGTCCTCAGTTATTATCTAGAGCTTATTAATTCTTTTAAATTCAGGAAACATCCCTATTGAATGGAAACGTCAAAAGGTGTTGCCATTTCTTAAACCAAGTAAAACTCGATTTGAAGCTCCTTCATACATAGGTACCGTCCCATAGTTTTGTCTTCAATTCTGATGAAATTAGCGGAACACTTAATTAAAATTCGCCTAGAATGGTATGTTGAAAGTAAGGGTCTTTTGGCAGAATTACAATATGGCTTTAGAAAAGGTAAAAGTACAACTGACTGTATAAGTATTTTAATATCTGATATTCGTTTATCCTTCTCTAATAACCAATCTACCGTTGCAGTTTTCCTTGATATGAATGCAGCTTAAGATAACGTTGTATTATCAGTTTTACAAAGTAAATTAGAAACCTTAGAAGTACCATTGAATTTGTCGAATTAAACATCTTGACTGAACGTTCTGTTAGCATGTTAATAGGAGATCATGAGGTATCTCATCTTGTATGGAGAGGTCTCCCACAGGGTTCTGTGCTCAGTCCCCTTCTATACAATATTTACACTTTTGATTTAGACTCGTCCTTCTCTAACCATGTTCAGGTTCTTCAATATGCCAACGATTTATTATTATATTCCCCAAGCCAATCGGTTGAGCAAGCTAGCTATGCTATCAATTCTGCTTTATCTACTTTGGAGTCATGGTTACATTTAAACGGTTTGGATTTATCCACGTCTAAAAGCGCGGCCGTTTTATTCACCCGGAAGAGAAATATTCCTTCCGTAAATCTCTTCTATAAAGAAATACCTATTCCAGTTAAAGATAAATTCAGATATCTAGGTATAATACTTGACTGTAAATTAAGTAGTGACTATATTGTTAACAAATGTGAAAATCACCTAAACATGCTTAGATGCCTCTCTGGTGTGCGGTGGGGTGCACATCCTTGTTCTTTGAAACTTATTTACAACGCAGTCATCAGAAGCACTCTGGATTATGGTATGTTCGTTCTAGAACCTGGTAGTTTAATGGCTTTAAAAAAGTTGGATCGCATCCAGTCCAAAGCATTACGCATTATTTCTGGTGCCATGAAGTGTAGTCCCATTAATGCGCTCCAAGTTGAATGCGGGGACGCTCCTTTGTACCTTAAAAGACAATTCCTATCTGACAAATATTTGTTCCGAATTCTTCAATTCTCAACTCATCCTCTCATTCCTAAACTGGACTCTTTAGTGTTGCAGATTGGATCTTCTGACTACTGGTCCCATAAACGAGCTTCATAATTTGTTTCGTTTTGAAACAGATGGCTAAACCATTGCTTCCTATGTTCGAAAAATGTGTCTGCTCAGCAACGTAAATAACGCAGTGAATATTGTTAAATTGTCAAAATGAAACCGATTATGATTAATCGCGTGTTACGCAATTAGGGTGCTGTTTAGTTTTAAGTTATAAAGCTTCCCCATTTTAGTAGTAGTTATGAGTGTTTACAATTCAGGCCCATCATAAAATATAACTGTGTAAGTAAATCAGATCTCAATTGTCATTTAAGTTTTAATAGTTTTCTGGCTATTTTGTTATTGGATCGTATTTAAATAAACACTTATTTCCACATAGACATAATTCTTTATTTTAGAAATTACAGCAATCTTACTCGGTGCAAGCCATGACGGGGAACAGAGAGGGGTGATGATGCCAACAACGAAAAATAGAAAATGTATACCAGTGTATGACACACTAATATTCTAACACGCCTCCTTACATTTATATTTTTATTTTCACATCTAATTACTTTACCAAATGCTTACTTGGCAACATCAATTACAGTTATTTTTTACTTAATTAAACATAATATGTACTTATTTTTATTTATCTTCTTTATTTACTTATACTAATACCTGGCTTACACTCTTTCATTTTAATCAGTTTAACAGTATTGTTTATATTAAATATTAACAAAAATAAAAGCAAACTTAAAACTTTCTTTCTTATCCACTTATTAACTTAAATGTCTTATTTATTTATTAACTTTCTTATGTATCTACTAACTTAATTTTCTTATTTAGTTTACTTTTATATATGTAATTCAGCATTCTATTTCAGTTTCAACATTTCTCTAAACTTAAGAAATTTTAATTTACCCAAAGATTTGGTAAGTATATCTGCAACATTTGAATCCGAGTTTATCTTTACAATTTCAATAACTTTATTTTTATAGTTCTCATGTACATAATGATACTGTACTTCTATGTGTTTAGAGTTTTTAGTAAAATTTCCATATTTAGCTATAGCAAGTGCTCCTGAATTATCTTCATAAATCTTAATAGGTTTACATATTTTAATGAACATATCACTAATTACATTTTTTAAGAAATTTATCTCAGTTACAGCCTCAGATAATGCAACATATTCTGCAAAGGTAGATGATTTAGTAACACAACTTTGTTTTCTAGATTTCCAATAAATTGGATTTCCAAACAATTCAATAACAAAACCTGTAGTTGACTTCCTATCTGTACTATCTCCTGCCCAATCGGCATCTACATAGCAATTTACAATATTATCAATATTAAAACTCTGTCTGTAAGTTAGTTTTAAATCTTTAGTGAGATACAAATACTTTAGTACTCTCAAAGCATACTTGAAATGTGTTTCATCATAACAATTCTGAAATCTACTTAAATAATTCACACTGTAAGATATGTCTGGTCTAGTACCATGACTGATATACAAGAGTGCACCTATCAAGTTTCTATATTTAACATCTTCATTTACATCACTTTTACTTAATTTCAAGTTAGGTTCCATAGGTGTCTTATACAATTTTGCATTTTTAATATTATATTTTTCAGCTAAGGACTCTATGTAATTTTCCTGACACAATGTTAAGACATTTGTAGAGTTATCATAATCATATTCAATATCAATACCAATATAGCTGTTTACTTTATTTAAATCCTTCATTTTAAATTTATTATGTAATTGTTTCTTTATATTATTAATAATATTAATATCTCTACAACAAATTAATAAATCATCAACAAATAAAAGTATATAAACTGTTACATTGCTCTCTCTTTTTACGTAAAGACAATAATCATACTTGCTTCTATAAAAACCAAGACTCTTAATAAAATCGTTAAAACACTCATACCAAGCTCTAGGGCTTTCTTTTAATCCGTACAAAGCTTTGTTTAACTTATAAACTTTATTAGAAGCATCATCATAACCTGGCGGTTGTTTTACATAAACTTCTGATACTACTTTACCATTCAAAAAGGCTGTTTCCACATCCATCTGATGAATGTGTATACTGAACTGACAAGAATAAGATAACAACAATTTTAATGTTTGCATTTTGGCAACAGGTGAGTATGTATCGTCAATATTATCCTTTTGCTGAAAACCTCTAACTACTAAACGGGCTTTAAAAATGTTACCTGGTTTCTTTTTGTAAACCCACTTCACATCTAGAATCTCTTTACCCTCTGGTCTAGTCACAAGGTTCCATGTGTTGTTTTTAACAAGGCTGCTCATCTCACAGTCCATTGCTTCTTTCCATTGATTGGCCTCATCACATTGCATCGCCTCCTGAAATGTACCTGGAATCATAGCATCACAAAAATTTGCACAAATGCAGTAATATCCAAATTCTTCATCAAATCTGTTTGGACGTCTGATTCGTCTCTTTGTTCTTCCTTGTTCTTTATCATCATTTGGATCATCATTCATCAAGTTGTCATCAAAACTTGGTTCTTTTAATTGAGTTTCTTCCGGTAAGTTATTTTCTATTATCTCCTTTACTTCTTCTTGTCTTTCTTCCTCTGTATCTGTATCTTCATTGTTATTCATGAACTTGACATCTTCTTCTATAATATCAACATGTCTGGCAACTATTATTCTATTATTTATCAATACTTTGTAGCCAACTTCAACATAGCCAAGTAATATTCCTAATTCTGCCTTTTTATCCCATTTTGATCTCCTTTTTTCTTCTGGTATTCTCACATAAACTCTACTTCCATACAATTTCAATTGTTCTATTGATGGTTTCTTATTGAAGAATATTTCATAGGGTGTTTTCCTTACTATAGTATTAGCCAAACTTCTATTTTTTAAATAAGCTGCTGTTTTAATTACTTCCGGCCAATAGCGTCTATTTACTCTTGCTTCTGCTAGTAGACATCTAGCCATATCCATTATAGTCCTATTATATCTCTCAGCAGTTCCGTTCAACTCATGTACATATGCCGGGCATGGCTTTATCACTATTCCTTTTTCTCTTGCAAAACTATACATCTTACTGTTTATATATTCTTTACCATTGTCACATCTTAATTCTCTTATCATTTTTCCAGTTAAATTTTGAACTGTATTTACATATTCTATAAAATAATCTGCAACTTGATCTTTGGACTTGATGCAGTAAACTTTTGCCAATTTGCTGTAGTCATCTATGAATGTCACAAAGTATTTTTCACCACCATGTCCTATTGTATTATGTGGTCCATTTACATCTGTATGCACAATCTCTAATATATCTTTAGCTCTTCTTCTATTATTTTTAAAGGGTAAGTTATGCATTTTATTCTCTATACATATAGCACACTTTGTATATTCTGATTCAATTTCTTTAGGTATTCCTTCCAGTAGCTGTTCCTTACATAAGATTTCTAGATATTTGAAATTTACATGTCCAAGTGTACGATGTAGTTTTTCCTTCACTGTCAATTTACTTTCACTTATATTTGCTTGTACTTTACTTTCTGTATCTATGTAGCTGATCATTTTATATAAGCTCTCTTCCTTTTGTGCTATAGCTATCACTTTTCTATTTGAATCATAAATTTTTGCCCATTGTCCTTTTGATATTACTGTGTTATTATTATCTGTGATCCTTGCATAACTCAATAGATTTGCCTTCATTTCTTTTACATAGAATACATTTTTTACTGTTACATATGATCTGGATCCATGAACAAGAAAATGCATTTTAATGTCACCAACCTTTGTGGCCTCCAGCTTCCGTCCATCTCCAACTTTTACTTGCACTGTTTTCTTTAATATAACTGACTTTTCAAAATACTTGTCGCTGTTGATTATGTGGTCTGTGCATCCACTGTCTAATAACCATGTAATTTGGTTCCTATTTGACTCATTTTCACTCACACTTGATGTCATGTTAGTTTGAATAGTTGAAGTTTGAAAAGCATTTTGTTCATTCTGTGTATTTGATGCACTATGTTCAGTGCGTCTACCTCGACCACGATTATTAATTCCACGACCACGTCCCCAATGATTTGAATGACCTCTTCCTCTATTATTATTGTTATTGTAATTTCTATTAAGCTGTTCTCGATTATACCAACAGTTGCGTTTCACATGGCCTGGTTTTCCACAAATGAAACATAATTTTGAGTTAGGGGCTGACTTTGTTTCTGTTTTAAAGGCATTTGATTTGTCCATAACTTCTGACTTTTCTTGTGGTTTTTGTGCCAAATATTTTATTTTAATTTTATTTGTTAGATATTCCACAGTTCTTTCCTCTTTTGGCAACACATCCAATAAGTCTCCAATGTGACTATATTCACTGGGCAGTGCTCTTAACATATAATTTAACTTCTCATTTTCTGATATAGTGGCACCTGCCTGTTTAAGCTCGTTTACTGATCTTTCAAAATCATCAAAAAAAGAGTCTAGTTCTTGATAGTTTTTTAACTTTAAATTTTCAAGATTGTTTCGGTAAACTATTTGCAAGGATGTTGAGCCTTTTAAATACATAGAATCAAACTTACGAATTATGTCATATGCTGTTTCACACTCAGATATATATTCCAATTGCTTATTCGTTATTGCCCCGTAAATGTAGTTTGTTGCTTGCACATCTTGGTCTGTCCATTTGTCTTTGTCATCAGTGCTTAAGATTTTTCTCGTAATAACTTCTTGACACTTTTTGTACTGCAGAAATTTTGTCAGTCTTATTTTCCAATTTGCGTATTCTTTTCCATCGAAAATGGGTATTCCAATTTGTTGATTACGCTCCATTTTTATTTTCCAGCACACACGTGTATACCGCAGCACAAAGACAATTTTTACCTACTTTTTCAATCTTGCGATATTTTAGTAATCTTTTACATTTTTACAAACCACACTCTTCTACCATATTTTGTTATTGGATCGTATTTAAATAAACACTTATTTCCACATAGACATAATTCTTTATTTTAGAAATTACAGCAATCTTACTCGGTGCAAGCCATGACGGGGAACAGAGAGGGGTGATGATGCCAACAACGAAAAATAGAAAATGTATACCAGTGTATGACACACTAATATTCTAACACTGGCTGAACACATAGAATACCACCATATATTTACGGATGCTGCCAAGCATTCTCGAATGAGTTGTGTTGGGATAGGTACTTTCCATTCTCAATACAACATCGTCCAAAAAATAAAACTGCCTCCGGAGACTTCTGTTTTTACGGGGGAATGTTTCGGCATTTTAAAAGCCATAGAATATGCTCGAGTTTTAACGTAAAAAAAAAAAAAAAATTTTCACTGATTCTCAAGGTGCTCTTCTAGCCATCAACAAATCCCCTTTTGAACACAAGACACAGTCACCTATAAAATATATTTAATAAGAGATTTTGCGTCCAGGACCATATCTGAGGGTAATACCTACACTACAATTTGCGTGGGTTCCGGCCCACGCTGGAATCCATGGCAATGAAGTTGCTGATAAACTTGCTGGTGATGCGGTGCAGTTTGGGGACATAGTTTATTGTACAAATTTTAGCTATGACCTCATGTCGTTACCAAAGACTTTTCTGCGGGACACCTGGAAGGTAGCTTGGGACATAAGAAGCAAATTGAAGGGGCGCTATTTTTCTTATATTCAACCCGACGTTCCGGTTAAACCGTGGTTCGGTAGCGCAAAGTTAGGCAAGTTGGAGACCTCCGTTATTAAACGGATGAGACTCGGTCATGTTTGCTCTCCTGCCCATCTTGCCTAACTTCATATAATCGACGATCCCATTTGCTTGTGTGGCACAGATGAAGGCGACTTAGATCACATTTTTTTCTCCTGTCCCTTGTATGACCGTTCTTCCTTTCTCAGTAATCTCTTGTCTCTCCGCCGCGTATTCCTTTTCCTACCTCAATACTTTCTTTGTTTTGTACAAATAGCTTTCCAGTATATAAATGTATAGTCTCATTCATTACTTTAAATAATATTAAATTGTAATTTTTTGTCATTGTAATTTAGTTATTATGTTATTCTCGATATAATTATACTGATCCTATCTATATATCCGTCCTATTCCAAATCCTGTTAAAATGTATTTATCATTTTTGTTTCCCTACCTTTCAACTTGAACAAAAATAAACCAAACGTGACATTGGCTAAATGTTTTTGTTTAAATTTCTTTGTTTTTCCTAGTATAACTTCGTTCTGTGTTTATTAGTAGGAGGGTTAGAATTAGACAAAGTGATAATGTATTGTATAATTGTTTATGGCATGTATTTAATGCGGCAACTAAGTAAAATGAATATAGGTTTAAAAAAAAAATAGAGTGGGTACCATATATAATGGGTTGGCAGCTAATAAGGAGTATCGTAATAAGTAATAGGTAGCATATTAATATATCAGTAATAAGTTCCGTTTTAATTTAAACTAGCATCAAGTTTTTCTTTTGGGCACAGAATTAATATCTAAGCGGAAATTTAATGGCGAAAATAAAATAGAAAATGGGCATTCATAAATAATATATTATTATTGTATTATTAGGGCAGGTTTAGATTTTCTATATAATCTAGTCGTTTCTGGCACTCGCCGGCCGCTGCCGCGGCACCGCTCGCTTCGCTCGTGCGTAGGAAGTCACAGTTTTAACCTGACCTAACCTAACCATTAAAAAAAAAAATAATAACCTACTCTAACTAGACTGGTAATATATTATCTTTGCCACCCTACTAACATTATTAGTCGCCAAGTCATTATTTATAGCTCCTCGCCTAATATTTTATTTGACTGGTATAGTTTATTTGCTACCTAAACGCAGCTGCTAGTTTTTAGTTTTTATAACACCTTTAATTTTGAACCTTACATAATATAATAGTCGCGAAAATATTTAATCGCTGGCAAGTTATTTTATTTGTTGCAAACATTTAGTCGACTTTTAAGTTATTTGTCACTCGGAAAATAATAAGCTAATTGTTTATATCTACAGTTCTAAATAAAAGTCCGCGACAGCATAATTACCTATATCTATCTATTATGCGGAAGACATTATAGCCAAAATAATGAGCCATAAACACATTTAAATTAAATACTTACTTACTATTTTTACAATGCACATTTTAGAGTATTTATTTATTTCATAGTTTATCGAAATTAATTGCTTTATCGCTTTCGGATTGCCTTGTTTGTTTAGTGGTCGCATGCGCTACTACGGAGCATGAGGTCTTGAGTTCAAGTCCCAGGACGGGCAAAGTGTTATTGGGTATTTCAATCTGGAATTTCTCAGCAGCCACTCGGAGTCTGGTTTTGTGTCCAGATGATGACAATAGGTTCACCTGCTATTAAATGAGACTTAAAACATAATTTGCGATATGTGGGTGTACTATTTATTGTACACTTTTTTTTAATTTGTTATTGTATTTTGTGTTTTACGGACTGTGACCAAATAAACGATATTCTTTCTTTCTTTCTTTCTATTAGGTACACTTCTGCCCAACCATTCGGGGAAGCAAGGCGTGATGATAAGTATGTACCTATGTAGCCTGAAGCCTGGGGGGGCACAGTTATTATTCTTAGCTCAGAATACTGTTATTTAACTGTATTTACGCACATATAAATTAATGGAACTTTTGTCAATTACACAATTCTTTGCATAGGCAACACCTTTATTATTTGGTTTGAAGTCGTTTTGTTATAAGAATCGTTTAGTTTAGTAAAAAGGAATTACCTATATAAAAAAGTACTCTGTGAAAGGAATACAGCGCCTTAGTTTTGTAAACTTGAGTTCACCCTAAATGTGTAGGTACTTCATGTATTTTATTTATTCAAGAACACTAGTAGCATACAAATTCAACATTGGTTTTCAAAAGTATTTAGGAATGGTACGTATGATGTAGTATCCGTTAGATTTTCTCAACAAGGCCAAGGATAGCCTAATAATATGTTAAGATCCCGGCATTGTAGAGAAATTTCCAAAAAACGCATTACTTGTCTGTATATTTACTAACGATTCCCCCAAAGAAGTCAACAAAACAAAGCAAATAATTAACGCATCTAACATACGAATAAATAAGAATGCCTACGACTCGTTAAGCTCACACACAGTTGCGCATCGCGGCTTCTTTTGTCAAACAGAGATAGCAATATTCCGACGAAATATTGTCTCCGCTCGAATCGTAGTTGCGAGCTTTACCGTGGCGCTCCATCCTGAAAACCTCTCTCTAGGTCGGTGGATTACTGGCATAGCAGACCTCTGTGCCCGAGTACGAACTGACTACACCACTTTGTACCTTAACAGTTACGCCATTGCTGCTAAATATATTATAGTAGTAAGGTGTCTTGATAGATATGCTTTCATTCAGAAACTTTTTACCCCATTGCCATTGCCATTGCCTAACCTTGGCAGCCAGAAACACAAAGGACTTTTGACTTTGCGAGTTCAAAAACCAACGCCAATGAAATCACGAAAGAGCTTTGTGTCATGTCATTACTTCTGTAACTGGCAGCAGATTTTTTTCAAATTCTTTATTTTGCAGGTACGTCAAAAACAATTAAACAAGATTTGGTTTGGTAACTTCTGGTCTGGCAGGAAAAACACTGAAAACCCTACGATTTACCCAAATAAATTGAAAATTTTGTTAAAATTTGCTTGAACTATGTAAACCTTATATTTAACACGTCAGTCAAAACACATTCGGTGCTTTTATCGTGATATGGAGTTTTTGGATTCCCTTGGTAAGTGTCTAATTTTTCCTTCATTAATTTATGAAATATTCGACCCTGAGTAATAATATTATGAAATTTTCTTTTAGATCTAGATACAACAGATAAAAAGTCGCACCGGGTGCGGTCTTGGTATTTATACGAGCAGTTTAAGTCCCTCGAAAGAAGCCAGTTGGATGCAGCCCAGAAACTGAAAGATCGCTCCTATCAGGAAAGAATTTTGCGCCAAGAATTGTCAGAAAGACGAGCTAGGCGTAAACTTTACGATCAATTCGGACTTTGCCAAAGCGAGTCCAGATTAATAAGAGATAAAAGCGTCAGCAACTACAGGACTACAGTGAGTGCGAGCGACGATGACTTCTTCGAAAGTTTCTACCTCCTTCACGAGGAGGAGCGAGTGACCCAAATTACTGGATCAAATGTGTTCACTGGCGAAGGCGAGGGCGACATGTTTAGCCAAGACTGCTTATCAGCGAGTCAATGCTGCATACCAAACTATGTAAGCGTTGAAGATCAAATCAAAGATGACAACGTCAGCTATGTGGGAAGCGTTGCCAGCGTAGTGGAGAATTTAAAACCACCTAATGACGAGTTTGTACCACCACCTAATAGCGAGTTTATGCAAAATCCTATAGACGAAGATTTACAAAACTTCATAGCCGAAGATGTTACAAGCTCTATAGGTGAAGATTTAAAAAGCTCTATAGGCGAAGATTTAAAAAGCTCTACAGCCGGAGACATAAAAAGCTCTATAGCCGAAGAAATAAAGAACTCTATAGCAGAAGATTTGAACATGCAATTTGACTCTGTCAAAGAGGATATACTGTGTTTAAAAAATATAGCAAATCTTGAAGATGTCGATAAAATCTCTGAAGAAGGTAGCTTCAATAAAGTACCGGTACGAGAACATGTTGTGGTCAGAAAAAAAGCTGATCAGGAATGTAATGTAATCGCTATATGGTCCCGGGTAGTCTCGTTCGCATATCAAGTTGTGCAATTAAACCACGGTGATTATGTTATTTAAATATGTTACATACATTTAAAGTAGCTGCTAACTTACCCGTTGAGTGCATATATGATGTTTGTTGCAGGCAATTGCTATTGTGACTACAGCTCGCAGTTCTTGACGGCGGTGCTCGCGTGTGATGTGTTGCGACGAGGCGTAAACAGAATGTGTGAGTAATTATCGTTCTAAACGGTAAAGTAGAAAAGGTCATTATTATTGTTTTTCTTTTTCAGCTTTTGGAACTTTTATATGGGTACTCTGCAGCCGCAGATAATATTTAATCTATACCTAGGATGGTTGGCTGATAAGACTTTATACCAGATTTGATAGAGAGGCACCGTATGTGTGTATTAATTTGTAGGAGTTTTAATTTTAGGTCATATTTTGCAGCCTTACGTCTCTCCAATAGAGTTTGCTAGCGACGAATCAGACGCTTCCGACGCGAGTCTCTATTTTAATGTTAAAAGGAAAAAATCTGTACAATCAAGAAAATATAGGAAAATATGTGAATTAAAGGTAAATGTTTTGCTAAATTAAATTAGCTGGCAATACTTAACCCACGAAATACGTATTGATATCGAAAACTAGTGAAACAAAAAAAAATATATTTCGAACTTTGTTCAAAACTTTAAATGAACTGTGACATGGGCAACCAAACGACTGTTAAGTTATGGTTTTTGGAAATTCGTAAATAATATGTACCTACCCAAAACGTGGGTAAAGTATTGCCAGCTAATTTAATTTGACCCTGCATATGTTCATTAGCAGGCTTAGCATGACGTTTTCTATTTCTACGAAGAATAGACAGTGCTTTTTCAATACAAAGGGACATTTTGTTTCTCCATTTTTGACATCGCACCGTAGATATCCTTCTACAATCTGTCATCTTTGTCTAGGTCCATAGAAGTGTAGACTATTTCAGAAGAATATTTCTTCCCAAACTGTCAAAATCACACTGACAACAAACTTTCTACTCGACGGCTACAAAGTATATACGATTATCTACAAAATCATGATTCGTTTAAGAACGCATAACTGTGATAATTAATAGAAAAATATAGCTTCTATCTTCTCTTATTGTACATCATTTAGTTAATAATAATCATTTCTATTCTTCCGTCGACAAATCGGCGCTCGTGCTAAGCCTGCTGTTCCCTCATAACTTCTAAAATACTTATCATAATTTGACAAATTAGGTAGGTATCGTTGAAGCGTCTTGGTGGTCCGCTGGTAATAGGGGTCGTCACATTTAATTGAGATCCCTCTAGAGGACAAAGTGATGAACTATTTAGATACATTTTTCCAATGTTGCCGTGTTAGCTATGAAATGAAAGGGGTTAGTTAGCACTTAGCACATAAGTAATACTGGCTGACCGAGGTTTGCCCGAGTTTTTTTTTCGGTTTGACGTTTCCAAAAAATGAAACCTTAGCTAGATCGATTTATCGTCCCCGAAAGCCCCTGCATACTAAATTTCATGTTTTCATGAAATTTAGTATGCAGGGGGTTGGAGCCGTTTCCGAGATTCAGATCATATACAGGTTGAAATTGAAAACATGCGACAAACTGTAATGGGAGATTGTACTCATCATTATGAATAACTTTTACTGAGGGACCAAAGATGCAATCGCAAAAAAAAAAACAGCTGTTCCCTACATTTTGACGAGTTATGCGAACATAAATGTAGGGAACAGATGTTTTTTTTCGCGATTGCATCATTGGTCCCTTAGTAAAAGTTGTTCATAATGATAAGTACAATCTCCCATTTCGGTTTGTCGCATGTTTTCAATTTCAACCTGTATATACATAAATACAAGAATTGCTCGTTTAAAGGTACTAGATATTGTGAGGTAACCTGAGGTACCTAACCCCAAAATAATGTGATTAAAAAGTACCTATGTTCAAAAACTAAAAAGTCCCCCGACTAAAGTCGTGGTCGTATGCTAGTATGCCCGAAAGCTTATGATCGCTTACTACTGTTAACTGTTAGAATGTATTGTTTAGGTCCAATACGACCACGAATTCAGATATGAATATTTTCTTGTTTCATACTTTTTAGATGGTGATTTTTTCAGTACTCGGGCTTTTGTTTATGAACTTACTTTTTATCATAGTAGGTACTTATCTATCGGATGATAATCATTTATTATGTGGTTCTACAAAGTTAATACTTTGCAGCCATTGTCACACAAGAAAGCAAGAAACTTATTCAAATCAAGACGCTCGGCAAGAAAATGTTCCAGTAGACACTGTTCAGAACATTGGAAACCCTTTTATGCGCAATCGCTCGCCAATGGGGCGGAAACAAAAGCGACACCCCGCGGCGGGAGTGAACCATGGCGCGCTTCTGCCAAGATACATCATTATAGGGAAGAAATTCGCCCGCAGTCTTCCTCAAGTAGCGCTATATGGTCAGACCTTTCGAACAAAAAGCCCAAGGCGTCTAGGCGGCATTCTTATAGGTATCATAATAGGGCTTTGCATCCGATGTTGAAAATAGCACAATGTATAGATAGCATATTGAAGGACATTGACGACTTTAAAAATGATATGTAAAATTTTTGTTACACATTAAATAATAAAAATAATAATTTGTTTGGTTAATTGTTTGGTTTAGATAATTGTAGTATGGTTCTCTAATAGAGGTTAGGCTAAGGGCTCGATCACACTTACAACCACACCACAACGCAGAGACAAAATGTTGGCAAGCAGTGGTTCCATGTGAATAGTATCGTTTCAGCACTTCCAACTTCTTGTAGTTGCGTTGTGGTAACCACAAAATTTAGATGTTTACGTTGTCACTAGTAGTTGCGATGTGGTTACATTGTGGTAAGTGTATGCAGACAGGCAGATCGACACCGGCTGTGATAGTGTCGTCGCGTCGACGCGAAGTTTTGTTTGCGATGTGGCCGGCCGCTAGTGCGCTGTTGCGTTGTGGTCTTGTGGTCGCCACTGGATTTTGACCGCCAAATTTAGTCAGTGAATATACAGGGTCAAGTTAAATAAGGTGGCAATACTTTAACCACGTTTTAGGTATCGATATCGAACACTAATGGAACAAAAAAAAAACTAGCACTCCGAGTGCCGACAGAAGTGAAAACTTGAACAATTACGTGTGTATGTTTTGAACAGTGTCGCGATAATTGTTTTTACCCATCTCAAAAAATGCCCAAAGCGCCTAAAGAAGTTTTCACTTCAAGTTCGTAGGTACAGAGGTGTCAGTATCGGTAACAGTGTCGCGAGGTAAATGGTTTTTTCCCATCTCAAAAATGCCAACATGCATGTGTATCTATTGGTCTAAGAGCCCGTGAACCCCAGACCTTCGTTATTTTATAAAAGCTGGAAGTTTGTCAGCGCATGCTCCCAGCACAGGTAAGAACGATGGACAATTATGAAGTTTGGGTTGCCCTGGCTTTGGCAGGTAAACGGTACTAAAGGTGTGTAAAATACCGATCTAACTTCGTCAAATAATAAAGTGCTATTTTTTGGTATTATCTTCAGAATATTATTAAAAATCACATTATTCATTGCCAGACACTTAACATCCTGGCAACCCCTTGCCAGACACCCTTAATGTTCATGAAATTATAATTTTACTTACGTTATAGTATAAAAGCTGATTTTTATATATTACTTGAGTAATAAGTAAATGATGTTTCCTCACTAGCCAGACATTTTTGATACTTCCAACCCCGTGCCAGACAAGCATGTAGGGTAGCTGTAGGAGCGAGCGCGAGGCAGTACACACATGGGTGGGTGCGAGTGAGATGCGCTTGTGTTGTTTAGTATTTAATACATGCTTACATCAAATAAAACGAAGAAATCTTCAAGTATTATTAATTTAATATTCATTATTAATAATAAGAATAATATGAATTATATTATTACTTACGTTATAGTGTAATAGCTGGTTTTTATATAATATATGTTACCGGCCAAACCCAATTTCAGGCCAAAGTAGTTTGTCCTAGGCCAAACAGACTTATCCTACGCGTGATATGTCGTAGCCAACTGGCTTAATTAGCCATTCCTTTGGAAGTAACGCTCGCAGCAGGCCGCTGCAGCGGCGTCGCTCGCTTCGCTCGCTCGGCTCGCGCGCTTTTGGTCACAGTTCTAACCTAGCCTAACCTAACCCATTTAATCGGCGTGCCCCGGCTTATTAAACCAGTTTGGCCTAGGACAAACTAGTTGGGCCTGAAATCGGATACTTTCTTTTTTTTATTGCAAAATAAACAAATATTTTTACTCTTGTCAACACTGGTATCACTTTGAAATGAATTATTTACTTCAGTGGTTCATTAGCATTTTCACTCACTTCTTCAAGTTCACTAATGTCCACTGCTACCTGGTAAGGTTGAGGTTCTATTGAATGAGAAGCTGAAGCTAGGTGTGATACAGTTGACTCAGCCAAATGCGATGAACCTGGTTCTGAATCGTCTGTTGATGTATTAACGTTTTTCGATGTTTCTTTTTCTTACTCTGTTTCATCAGTCTTTTCAGAATTTTTTGGTTCTGAGTTAAAATATTTTTTCATTAGCCCTGTGAATGATTTGTAACATTCCCTGTGATAGCCACCCTCTGTATATTCACGTGGAAGAATGATGTCATTATATTGAAAGTTATGTTTTTGTCGCAATTTTAAAATTAATTCACATTTTTTCAATGTCTCGTCAGAAAATAATGCTATTTGGCCACTACTTTTGTTGCACACAAATTAATGTATCACCCATGACTTGTTTTTTAATACACAATCACTTTAATTTAAAAAGTCATATAAATCAATATTAAATTAATAATACTTGAAGATGGTATATAATATTATTTTAGCTGATGTAAACATGTACTGAATACTAAACAACACAAGCGCATCTCACTCGCACCCACCCATGTGTGTACTGCCTCGCGCTCGCTCCTACAGCTACCCTACATGCTTGTCTGGCACGGGGTTGGAAGTATCAAAAATGTCTGGCTAGTGAGGAAACATCATTTACTTATTACTCAAGTATTATATATAAAAATCAGCTTTTATACTATAACGTAAGTAAAATTATAATTTCATGAACATTAAGGGTGTCTGGCAAGGGGTTGCCAGGATGTTAAGTGTCTGGCAATGAATAATGTGATTTTTAATAATATTCTGAAGATAATACCAAAAAATAGCACTTTATTATTTGACGAAGTTAGATCGGTATTTTACACACCTTTAGTACCGTTTACCTGCCAAAGCCAGGGCAACCCAAACTTCATAATTGTCCATCGTTCTTACCTGTGCTGGGAGCATGCGCTGACAAACTTTCAGCTTTTATAAAATAACGAAGGTCTGGGGTTCATGGGCTCTTGCTCTATATGTACTAACGAGGAAACTTAACATCTAAACACCGTAAAGACGATTATTGCTTGCAGCGCTCAGCCGCTATAGTAACGCTTGCTAATGTGGTCATTGTGTGCACGGGATTTTGTTTGCAAATTGGTCAGATGTAACTTTCCTCAATATAACGTCCACACGCTACACATCAGACAGTACATTTCCAGTATAAGCTGATCTCGCATTGTAAAGGATGTCCAGTGCGAGATCAGCGTACAATGGAGATGTATAGCTTGATATCCAAAAACCATAACATCATTTGGTTGCCTTAATGTACAGACGCCAGCACATCAAGCTACCCCAAATTGACAAATTTTCCCAATAGATTTTTTTTTAATTTTTTTAAAACGTTGCCCCACACTAGGAATTTCTCCTGTATTGTGGGTGCGTTTACAAACATTTAAACTCACATGTACACAAACAGCCAGACCCGGAACAAATACTTGTAGGTCATACAAATATTTGTTCCGTGCGGGAATCGAACCCGCTACACGCAGCGCAGCAGTCAATCGCTTAACCACTGCGCCAACCGTGCCGTCAACATGAACCTTATGCTTATGTTATAAAGATGAAAATATATCCAAGAAATTTGGCAGATTGGGGTAGCTTGATGTGCTGGCGTCTATACATGTGTGTGTCATTTAAACTTTCGAACAAAATAGGAATGACGAAAAAAAAAATTTTTTTGTCATTCGTTTTCGATATGGATATCCTACACGTGGGTAACGTATTGCCAGATAGTTTGACCCTGTATATTAATAATTTGCACTTTAACTACAGTGGGAACTTACATTGTTTAATTTCAGATGACTTCTGTTGGCTGTTGGTCTATAAATATGTGGAAGTGAAATTAAAACAGATATAACAAATACGTAACACTTTAATACACTTGTCGCCTGTACAACAGCGAATTTAAGTTAGTTACAATATTGTTTATAGATTTCTACGTAGAAGTTACATCGAAAAAATTTCATAAGAACGCACCCCCCTTCACCTTTTAATTCGTATCAAAATCAAGCCAGTTTCACAGAAAATGTATATTACAAGAACTCAAGCATATTATTATAATTATAAAGTATATATATACCTAGATATTTCCAACAAATATTTCATTTTATGAATCCAATCCGATGAAGACTGCTGAAAATTATTTTTGTGTTTTTTCTGCCATTGTATAATAAGGAGTTGGTATCAGAAAAAAAAAACCTAATATATTGTAGTTCATCCCTGGCTGCAAGTCAGAAGGTACTACAATATATTAAATCTATCTTCTTGGGAAGATAATTACTTTCACAATCAAATAATTTTAACATTAACCCCGACTAGGCCAAGTACATATTATTTTAAAACTTTATTCAAAATAAATAGAAAAAATATTATCAAACTAAAGTGGTAAAAAAATAAATTGTATGTGGTAACACTACTTTCTGAGCCTTATAAAAAGTAAATTAACTTTTTTTGTCATAATTATGTAAATTGTTTTTGTTTGGAGCCTTTTCAGAGTAACGCGGCTTGAATTTTTTTTAAGAGGAAGGTAGCAAGACAGAATTTATCTAGGCCTAAATAATTTATACCAAAAGGTTTAATTAATTATCTGTAAGCTTGCTATAACAACATTTACGGTAATCTTTAACAATATATTTAAGTGGTGAACTGATGTTTTATAAATATTTAATTGCATTTTATATCGTAACAACATCCAGAATATATTGATTATTCGAATATTGTGGCATAGTGCGCCCGGTATATTTAGGGCAACGCTGCCTTTTAAATTTTTTGACATCGGCAAATATACGCTGGCTGCCACATATAAAAACCATTTATAAGAAACTTATACCCGACTACAGATCAGATCAACCACGAGGTGCAACCAACCTTTAAACTATGGTTCGGGAAGGACCGATTGTTTTCGGACACGAACGGGGCCCCAGTTCATGAGCTAATCACGCAACGAGGTAGGGTTTGAGCTATATTATAGCATAAACCTCGCCACTATAGTTTTAAACTAATTGGACATTCTCGAAACACAAAGATACGTTGGCAAAGAACTTTGAAAAAACACTAAAAAATATATAAGAATGTGTCATGAGAAGGCTATAAAAACTTCATCGTCTTCATCAGTCAAAATAGTGCCATACACGAAACTATTATTCCTACTTGCACCAGGGGGACTACTCTCTAAGTCCGTTAACGAAGATACGGGTCCGTCCGAAAGAAGTTCGAAACTTTGAAGAGAATCCTACAGCCGATTTATGAACTTTATTGAACGGGCAAACCATATCGGGGGTTAGGACAAATGTCAAACGTGAAAAGCCACAAACTAATGTTATGTTATGTCCGTAAATGATACGGGGTAGGAAACGCCTGTAACTTCGTTCGAAACCACGGACTTCGTGCTAAGGGTGTAGGCCCCCGGACCCCTGCACAACTTAGGACATATACAGAACAACTATTTTCTTAATCTCCCTCGGCAAACTTCATGTTTCGTCAGTCGTCGGATTTCTATCAGTCGCCCCTTCCACTTGGTGCAGACCGGACGCTCTCATTCGACTTGGAAGTATATAGAGTTGTTAATACTCTTTTAACTTAATGTAATTGATTTTAAAATGGGTGGAATATAAAGCCGAAGGGTTGCGAAGATTCCCGAGGGACATTAAGAAAATAGTTGTACTGTTTATATTATTATATCATAAGCCTGGGACGTTGGCACAAGTTTACATTGCTAATGAAGTCGCAAGTTCAAGAATCAAGCACAAAATAGCGTCTTTTACAGGTAACTTCTACATATTCATCATCATCCCAAGCACACATTTCCCAAGCACCGCCATTTCGATCGGTTTTGAGCGTCCCACATCCAGCGGATTCCTGCGGCTTGGATTCTACATATTATTATAAATAAAAACCAGATTCACCATAGTCGGGTAAAAGACAGTTCTGCAACAACAAATCTACACGATTATTACTTTCTAAACATTTATATAAATATATCACTTGTACTGTCTACGGCAAAATGCACTATTGGACGCTGTTGGCGTGCTTCAATTCACTAAAATGTTTCATAAAATATCTATTTAATAAAGCGCTTTAAATTATCATGGGTAAAGGGGCTAGCTTTAATATTAGGTGCTTCACATTTGTGCTAGATTTTTTTTTAAAGCTCCTTCACACAATGGCACATTCTGGTCATAGTGTTTTTTTTTATATGACTGAACACTCTCATGATATTTTATGATAGTTCTGCCAGTTTTCGCTATTGTGTATAGGAGCAATTACAATTTGGAGATTATTCATACATTTTTTTAAAATTTAACTATGCAAAAAGCAGAATTTCCTCTGCCGTGCGATAAATTCATACAATATGCCGAATATAGTTGCCCTCCCATTAGAAAATTCTATACATTAACTATTTGATATTTTGATTTAGTGTACAATACGTTACAATAAGAATAATAAACAATTATAAAATTGACTCTATTGTCTGTTGATGTACACTCAGTGCATTAAAAAAAAAATAGAAAATCGCGCATGCGTTAATTCATTTATTTTGTTGAAATTAATTAACTGGGAGATCAATAAACAAGGAACTTCTACGAGTACTAAGTAGTATTGTTTCCAAAGCGCTCGTCCAGAAAGTGTTTATACATACTTGCAAAAATCAATTTCTTAAATTGATTGGACAAATTAATTGAAAAAAATCAAAATAAATGTAAAAAGTATAATTATCTTCTAAAACATCACTGGGCTCTAGAGACCTTCTATAATCCCTTGCCACCAATGAGCATACCAAACTTAAACGTTTTCCTGCATGGCCCATTGTATACCACGAGGATCAAGTCTCATTTAATCCCATTTACAAAACTTAAGAAGTCATGCGCGTGCGCATGCTTGCGTCACACGCACCTTAATCAAAATGGCGCCAGGCCAGTATAATATCTAAGTATAAATAATGGTTACCACATAATATAATATGCACTGAGTGTACGAACCTACGCTACAATTTGAGCTAGTCGCCTAGTTGTCGGGCGGGTTGTCGAAGTAGTCGATTTTCTCTGCAGGTGGTTGCTGCGGTTGCTGTGGCTTCGGCTGGCTGCGGGCGGCCCACGCGTTCGTCGAGGTGAGGGTCGCCCAGCCCGATCTGTGCAGGGACGAAAGGTAGGATAATGGGCGGATGTTGGGGATTTACTTATTATTTATTACCACTCTACATTTATTTACTACAATTTGTTCTAATGTGACGTTATGAATTATTGTCTGCTCTAAAAGTCTCAGATGAAAATGTAATCAAATGAATCAGAAAATATATTTCTGGATGTTAATTTCTGCTACGTACACCTGTGAGTATCAGAAATTAGCATCCACAAGTACGTAAAATAATCAAATCAAACTGAGGGAACACGGGTGGGTTTTAGTCAGTAAAAGTTTGACATGCCCTTCTGCTCCAACCAGAGCGGGAGAAGTTATTTGATGATTTCCCACCAAAAACAAAATCAGATGCTTTGTTTGATTATTTGAATAGTTATAAAGTCGAGATAGTAATGTAATATAGAGTGTGCACGTACTTGCCGCCTGCGCGTGCGCCGTGCGCGGGCGCGGCGTGCGGCGCGCGCAGCACAGGCCCCGGCACGCGCCGCTTGCCCGCCTCGCGCGCCAGCACCTCCAGCACGCTCATGGCGGGCAGCCACGACTGCGGAGGGGTGCACATTGTTAGCATGCATACTAGCAACACAAGTCGGACTTAGGTGTACATAGCGTCAAAGAGGTAGCGCCTTTATGGGAGAGCGTGCGGTCGACCGGCCGCACTTGGCTCCAGGCGCGCTGGTACTAGTCGGGGGTGCGAGAATATACGACGAGTACCTCGCGGGCCCCTGCCTCCTAGTCGTGTAAGAATCCGTGGGGTTTTAGTCAGTGGGAGTGCGATATAACCCTTCGTTCTACCCAGGTGGAGGGTATCCATGGACATTTGTACCAGAACAAAAAATGTGAACGCGGCTTAAAGGTTGCGCAAATTGAACTCTGAAGCCACGTCAACACGACATATTTTCTATAAAAACACGACTACACGAAGCTAGCGCAGCGTATACAGGATTTCTTTTTACCAGTGCGGAAACTGGTAACCATGAATTCAGCATATCATCCTCGACCCCCAGCGCAGAAATTTTTCGTCGGTAAGTATACAAAAAAAAATCAACTGTTTCATAGAGAAGTGCACCTACGCGGTCAAAATGTACGGAACTGCTGGTCTAGGTTTATGGTGTCAATAAAGTTTTTTTTTTTTTCTCTTTTTTGAATAACCGACGAAAAATTTCTGCGCTTTTCTAGAATGATATGCTGAATTCATGGTTACAGTTTGCGCACTGGTTAAAAACTTATCCTGTATATTTACGCAGTATCCACGAAATGACTTACTACAACTAACTTACACTATAATTTTAAACATGATTTTTTAGGTTTTTGTTTTAAACACACTGCCGATTTTTTTTTTCAGAATCTTTAGTTGGCATTATATTGAGTTAATGTCATGTCAAGCAAATTTATCCGTTGTATTTATTATGTTGAACAACCGAACACTTCGATACTAATTCACTTCAATATACTTGAACGAAAACCAATCAGATCTAAAAAGACAGCTAAAACCCTGTCATTTAATGAAAAACATATTAGTAATTTTCAAATAAACTACTTAAAACCAATAAATATTCACCTTTTCTTTATCAGCAGTAGCCACCACGTTCCTATTGGGCTCAGCATCGTAGGCGACGCTCTCGCAGCCGAAGTGTTCGCAGAGCTCGTGTATGAACTGACGCTTCTGCCAGTTCATCGACGGGAAGGAATGCGCTCGGGTCTTCTGTTTTGACTGCAGAAGAATATGTGACATCATTATTTTATGATACATTATATTTATCTACTTTTTGAATATTTTATAATTTTATTATAACTAACACTTTGACACATATTTTGGTTTAGGTATATTTGATTTACACATAAGTTTGAAAACACGATTTCGGAAATTCGTAAGGGTTATTCAACTGTAATTATTAGGTGCCGCGCAGACGACACACTTTTTGTGTCGTCTGCGCTGTCTGTGGCGCACAAAATGTCTGCATGGCATGCAAAAAGTCCGTCGCGGATTTTACGCAGACTCAACGCACACGACGCACATCTTCGATCATTCTGTCGGCAGAACTGTAGGGACGTAGACAAAATATACGTAGACGTGAGAGATGTCCAAACAGGAGCGGAATAATCTAAAAGTATACTAAAAGTGTGCGCCGTCTGCGTTAGCGCGCGTTGAAGCAAACGTTTTATTTATTTCGCGCACTTTTTGTGGGGCGCGGTGCGGGGCGATCTGCCAGAATGACACGGAATTTTTGTGCGCCGGACTTTTTGCGCGTCGTATGCGTTACTGCATAAAATTCCTCAGGTTCTATTTTCACAGACTAAAAAGTGCGTCACGGATAGTCTGTCTACTGCGCTGCACCTTAGAATAATTATATTGGGAGAGGTTTTTAGTGACTTTTTGCTTGCGCACGCGAAATCGTGTATCTGGTGCGATCTGCACGCTGCGCAGCGCGAGCTTGTGTGTTACCTTCTTAGCGAGCTGTACGAGCTCGGTGAGCTTGTCGTGTATCTGGTGCGCGAAGGCAGGCTCGCGCGCGGCCGTGGAGCGCACGTGCTCGCTGTAGCGCGGCGCGAGCTTGGCCGACACGTCGGGGTTCCGTATCTGGAGTGCTAGGGCTAGCTGACGGGTGCGGGCTTCCACGCGGCACTCGTCGTCGCATTCGAGACTGAAAGAAGAATAAAGCGGTGTATTTGGGCACTAGCTCAGTAGCGTGCATTGCATACATATAAGCAGTGCCTACCTCGAAAAATCACCTGTTAATTACAATTTAGCGTGTATACCCCGCGATTATTAAGAAACTTACTAAATAATCATACCTAACAGAAACACAAAACTTCATACGAACACGCGCGGTGCGTAGCAGTAAGCAGTCGGACAAGGTCATTACCGTCTTTACTCGTTTAAGTTAGTACGACGAAGTTAAAACACGTACGTCCCATGGGGAATATCTTGACGCGACCTTCGCAATTTATCACCCTTAGGTAGGCATGCCTCAAATAACCAAACGAGTGTGAATGTTAATAAAATACTTCGTAATTGGGCCGTGCTAAGAAAGAAAGAGATAGAATCCGTTCAGCCGTTTTTGCGTGATTGAGTAAAAAATCACACATCTAAACATACACATTTTATTTATTTATTTATATATGCTTTATTGTACACCAGAAAATACATAAAAAAATTAAACATTTAACACTAAAAACATACAATTTAACTTTCACATTTACAATAATATAATAGGAGGATAAAAATGTACTCATGATCTGGCAGTTTGAGTAATTTATGCGGCCTACCCAAATGTCCTTTCTTTGGTATTGTTCGTCGAATCGTTGAGCTCATCAAGTTCTGAGTTGAGCTGCATGATTACTGATAAATGCGTGCATTGACTTTTTATTATTAACACGCTTTTATTAGCTTCATACGTATGTTAGTATGTGTCTATGTAACGGAAACTTTGAACATGATATTGACCTACTTCAAAACGTCGGATTAAAATAGAAATTTTACATAGGTACCTAACAAGGACCGATGACATTTCAATAATAATAATATTTTTTTTTATAAATTACACTTTTGTAGTTAGCAAAACTAAAAACTAGAAAATAAATAATCGTTTAAAAAACTAAAAAACACGCTTTAATTTATTTTCTACTTTTTTAGTTTGGTTTTTAAAGCGTGTTTTTTAGTTTTTAACTATTATGTATTTATTTTCTACTTTTTAGTTCTGCTAACTACAAAAACGTGTTTTTTTTCTCATTTTTTTTCATTTTTCTCATTTTTTTTTAAATTATTGAATTGTCATCGGTCCTCGATAAGTTTACAAAGTTTCAATGAAATCTGACCGTTTAAAGTCACACACATACAAGTGAAGCTGATATAAAGCGTGTATAAGGTCGGAAAGCAGATAGTTGTCGGATATCCGTGTCATCTCTAGTGTTTTTTTTTTAAAACAGCAAACAGATAAGTGAAAAATATCTTACGTTTTGAGCATACTGCCGGGGCGTTGTACATCTGACAGGTCTACTGAGCCGCCTTCCGACATCTTAGTGGCGGCTAATGCGCTCATCATCCTGTTGACAAAAAAACGATTATAAATATACGTCTAGATGCGACAGCTGAGCTGAACTAAACACTTACAACTTGGATTAACTTATGTGTCCTTGCATATCCAAAATATAAAAATAATAATTATTTAAGTAAAAACCTGGTGTCTTATCAAAAATCAAGGTATTGCGTTTGAAAAAAAATAGGACATGTATTTTTTATTTACCTATAAAAATTAAGACAATTTATTGATTGTGATATTTTTTTAAAATCAAAATATTTTATTTCAAATAAACCTACATGGGCACTTATGAAACGTCAGAAGCAAGGTGCACGGTTCCAATTGGTTGCTTCGAGTAGCTTAGCTGTACAATAATATTTTCGACCGTGACTGAGATCGAAACTGATCGCGTCATCTTGTTTTTTCAATTGTTTCCGTAATACAATATTGCACGAATGTTTACCAGCAGCGACTCATTATTATTTATGAGCGTTTATTCTGAAAATGGGCAACGTCGCAAATATCTGTCAAATATTTCAGTTTTGATTAATTTGGCCATAATACTGTATGGAAATATGAAATATCGTTAACTAGTGACTTAAAATATTTATTATGAAATGCAATAATTAATATCTTAACACCGAATATTTAGTTTTAGTTGTAAAAAAGAACTTTGAAACTTTCCAAATGCCCTTTTACACTTAAAACGGTTACAACATAAAATTTTGTGATATAATTGCAAATCATTATTCATATTCTACGTCACTAGTTAGCGATATTTCATACTTCCTTATAGCAATATTAAGAAATTTATAAAAACAGGTAAATATTTGATAGCTGTTTGCGACGTTGCCAACTTATAGAATAAATGCTCTTAACGTCATTCGAGCGTCAAAAGATCGTTGTAGCAGTGTAGCGAAAAATTATAACACAGAAACAACTTCTATTTTACTTTAAAAAAAAACAGCGAATATCGTTACAGTAATTTAATTAGTCTCACAACCCGTCGCACTCACTTGGCATAGTCCCGCGCGTTCTCGCAGCAGGCCCGCTCGGCGGCGCGGCGGCCGCACGGGCACGTGGCGCGCACGGCGCGGCGGCACGCGGCGGCGCTGGGGCACGCGTGCGCGCGCGCGCCCGCCTGGCACGGCGCCGCGCACGCGTGCCCGCACGACGGGCGCTTCTCCGTGCAGGGCTGCGTGCATCTGGGCAGAGGTGGACAAGTGAGCACATTATATTGCCGGTGACTATCTATATTATCTTCGAATGGACCATATTCAAGCAGTATTTAACCAGCATTCCAGATGTTTCATTGTAATTAATTTCCGTCCTTATTTGGCGACCCTGGCAGGACAATGATATGCCCCAGGCTTTTTTTTTTTGTGTCGGAAATCATCAAAAGACTTCTACTGACTAAAACCCACCCGTGTTCCCTCAGTTGCGTGTGTACCAGGGGCCGCGGTATCTCTTTCGAACAACCCGCATCCCTGGCAGGCATCGGCCATTGCGGACCCCACCAGTTGGTGCTGACATTTCTTTGAGGCGCGCGTGGAACACAATGCGCCGTCGACCCGGGCTTGGTCTTTACCGGACAGCGAACTATCCATTACTCGCCGTCCGCAAGCCCGCGCCTACGGTGGCCGGGAATCAGCCTAGGATTCCCGAAGCCAGGGCGTCTTCCGCGGCGACTACGGCCGTGAGGATGCATATATTGCCTCTCCCTCACATGCGCCGCCTCTCTCTCCGCAAGCATTACTGCTTGAGGCTTAAATGTTTATTGCGTTTAATCACATTTTAAAAGTCAGGAACCCGAGGAAAGCACACTAGAAAACTTCCATATAATGTATATAATAATGTAAATACCAGAAATACCTTCTTATAAAGCAAACAATGCCGAGTTGACCGTTAACATGAAATCCATATTAAAATAAAGAGGAACATATACTATCGTGTAAAAGTATCAAGTCTCTTTCAGTACTTACTTGCCAGAGTCACAGGGTCCCTTGTGACAAGTTTTGATACAGGTATGCTTCCCGCAAGGAAGCGGCTTCCCGCAAGGTAGGCCGCACGAGAATTCTTCTTGAGAACAAGGTATTGTTTTACGCTCCTGTTTAACAAAACATTGCTTACATAAAAATGTCTTAAAAAACAAATGAGACTATAAAAATTCTAGTTTAGTTCCAAATCTTAATTACTAATGATCGAATGATCAACTGATCCATTCTATACATTATTTTTCAAAAATAGTCTTGATGTCAGCCGTATTTTTGGGGCAAGGTATATGATGTCCTGAAGCCCTAATGTGAGTTAACCATGTCGACTTTACGCATCGACAGAGTTCGGCGCTCCGGTTGGAATTCACCAATCCAGAGCAAATCGGAGCGCCGAACGCGGTCGTTGCGTTAAGTAGTGATGGTTAAAAGAAATTCACACTAGGGCCACTGCTATTTTTCCTTGTATTGTAAAATTCTTTTTTTTTTATCGTTTTACTGGCTAACTAACTTTAACTTCACCCCCGGCCAGTTATTCATGTTCGGCCCCCGACGCGGTGGCGTTGCATCGTATACACCGCCCGCGCTCGTTCGCTTAGTGTTCTTTCTGACTTTTCGCAGGTCGTAGCGTGATGTTAAAATAATAGCCTACCTTTCTTGAAGAATTGGATAATCAAATGCATTAAGATTTTAGCAAATCCCACTGGAACCATATCGGACAGTCTCCGGAGTGGCAGGAGTGGTGCGGCGGGTGTTTGCAGAGGAACCTTACCTCGTAGTCGCCATGGCAACGCTTGGTAGGGAGCACCACACAAGGCGGACAGTCTCCGGAGTGGCAGGAGTGGTGCGGCGAGTGTTTGCAGAGGAACTTTACCTCGTGGTCGCCATGGCAAAGCTTGGTAGTGAGCACCACACAAGGCGGACAGTCTCCGGAGTGGCAGGAGTGGTGCGGCGAGTGTTTGCAGAGGAACCTTACCTCGTGGTCGCCATGGCAACGCTTGGTAGTGAGCACCACACAAGGCGGACAGTCTCCGGAGTGGCAGGAGTGGTGCGGCGAGTGTTTGCAGAGGAACCTTACCTCGTGGTCGCCATGGCAACGCTTGGTAGTGAGCACCACACAAGGCGGACAGTCTCCGGAGTGGCAGGAGTTGTGCGGCGGGTGCTTGCAGAGGAACCTTACCTCGTGGTCGCCATGGCAACGCTTGGTAGGGAGCACCACACAAGGCGGACAGTCTCCGGAGTGGCAGGAGTGGTGCGGCGAGTGTTTGCAGAGGAACCTTACCTCGTGGTCGCCATGGCAACGCTTGGTAGTGAGCACCACACAAGGCGGACAGTCTCCGGAGTGGCAGGAGTGGTGCGGCGGGTGCTTGCAGAGGAACCTTACCTCGTGGTCGCCATGGCAACGCTTGGTAGTGAGCACCACACAAGGCGGACAGTCTCCGGAGTGGCAGGAGTGGTGCGGCGGGTGCTTGCAGAGGAACCTTACCTCGTGGTCGCCATGGCAACGCTTGGTAGTGAGCACCACACAAGGCGGACAGTCTCCGGAGTGGCAGGAGTGGTGCGGAGGGTGCTTGCAGGGCCTCTCGCGGATGCAGGGCGCACTGCAGGCCGGTGGCCGGGCCCCGCAGCGCACAGGCGGCAGGATTACTTCCGCTCCACATTCACAGGTTAGTTCCTCGAAGCCTAGGGACAAACATTATACTCATCAGTATATTCGCACGACTTGCTACACTGTGCGGCACACAATAAGGCTCAATACTCACTGACGCGTGGGCAGGGCGCGCAGTGCCCGGTGTGACAGAACTCCTCGCAGCGGTGCGTCTGGCACGACAGCGTGCGGCCGCACACCACGGCGCAGCGGTGCGACGTGGCCGCGCAGCACACCGTGCGGCAGCGGTGACGCCCGCACGACAGTTTCTGGTGACATAACAAAGGAGTAAAGGAAATTATGGTCAAAGTAGAAGATAAACCTATACAGCTTCACGTAATTTTTCCACAAGTTTTAGTCAGAGCACTGAAGTCACAAAATGACGGAAATTTTGTAACTCAAACCCTAAGAATATCACAGACCAATTTCCACTTAGCTGATCAACCGAAGATGATCATAATAAGGGTAACTCTCAGCCTGAGTAGAAATAACCTTAGAATAATCATAGGAACAATTACGGGCCATAACCCCCTTAACAAACATCATCATAATATAGGCGCCACAGACAGCCCGCTTTGCAGAGGCTGCCTTGACGCCGAGGAATCAGCCGCCCACGTCATCCTGGAATGCGAGGCCGTGGCTTCTCAACGTGAAGAAATCCTCGGAACAGTGAGGTCGCTCCACGAAGCCTGTGAAGCTCCCAGGAAGCTTCTGTGCTTTTGGGCGGAGCTAGGCTGGCTTTGTTAGCCAGAATCCCCACGCACAACCGACCGAATGGGAGTCTACGTGCGGAAAAGGGAGTCCCATCATCATCATCATCATAAGGGTAACTCGAGAGCTCGCATGCTAAGCCTGGCGTGAAGATTGCGCCTTCGTGATCTCATTTTACCCTTCTCTTTTATACAACTTTTACGGGAGCTAGAATCATAGAACCTGAAACAGTAGCTTCAACATCAGCTTGTGGTAATCGTAAATGAGCAAAGTACATAGGTGCTTCCGAACTATACGGTTAATAGAGGTAAAGAAACACGTTTCTGAGATAAAATATTTTGTTGAAAGACAATTTTTCTAATTGGGTAATCTAGGTCTACCAAGCTGTTCTATGTTACAAAAGAGACGTAATTGCGTTACCACATACCTTATTGCACTTCTTTTGGCATAGTACGTTGTTGTACATCTCGGGCAAGTCAGCGCAAGGGACCTCGCGGCTTGAGTGGCCGCAGCGGCATTGGAGAACCGTTTTATCGGGACATTCTGGACACGGTCCTGCATAAAGAGTTAATACAATAAAATAATCGCAAACATTTTTAACACTCACGGGGTGGCACTTATAGCTCGCGATACATGTTTTGCGACTAGCACAACTTTTGATAAATTAATGCTTATTATACCAATATTATAAAAGGGTAAAATGTAATTGTTTGTAAGTTTTTATGTAGGAGGTAATCTCTGGAAGTACACACGGCTACAAATCAAGCTATACATCTCCAGTATAAGCTGATCTCGCATTGTATCGGATTTCCGTACAGTAAACTGGAAATGTATAGCTTGATGTGTAGCCCGTGTGTACCAGTCGGATTACAAAAAATCTTTTTGCATTTGATAGCCCAATTCTTGAGGAAGGTTGTAGGCTATTTTACATCACGCCACAGGAGTTTTTGGCGGGATCGCGTTGGAACAATATGTCGCACGAATTTTAATTTTCATTAAATTTAGTGAAATAGCGAATTAAATTGTATAATTTTGGTAGTGAATTATTCAATTCAGTTACATGTGAGTGCACAAGTGTAGTGAAGGTGAAAATAAGTGACTAACGTGGACTTTTCGTGTTCCCCCCAAAAACTCGTACTAGGTTGTTGTAAAGTTACTACCGCTTTACAATAACTTTGATTTGACTAACTAAAGTCGACTTTGACTGTTTCGTAACTTCGTGCCCGATGTCGGGGCATTTACTTGATCGAAAAGAAAAATTACTTGACACTGGCTAAATGCACAAACCGTGCGAAGCCAAAAAAAAAAAAAATACATCACGCCACTACCTTAAGGAGCCGAGTAAAAAGAAACGCTAATGGATACCGGCGGAAAAGAAATATTGCCGGTGGCACTGATTGAAAACAACGGCTACCGGAGTCGGCAAGAGGTTCTTGTCAGAACTTAGAAAGTCTGCTACTGCCAGTCTGCATACAGTGAGCGCCACGGTTCTAAAGCCGCGTTTTCACTTGGGGACATTTGTCGCTCGACTCTGTCGCCTGACACGAAATTTCCTTGGCCCACGTGATGTCGCCCCTTATTGTTAGTCGATGCTCTTTGTGGCCCTCGACAGTCGGCCGACTAGACATGGGCGAAATAGCTCACTAAAAAAAAAGAGCGATTAGCTCTTTCATTCTAAAGAGCTATATCACTCTTCAAGCTCACTAGCTCTTCTATAGCACAGTGACTTAGACGCCGACTGTTAGTGTTACCTCATTTGACTCCGCTGGACGCGCGTCGACGGAAACGCCTCGGCTCGCTCAATTGTCATTAGCTCTTTGGAAGTTTAGAGTTAAGTTTTTCTGTTTATAATGTTATGACTTTACGAAAACAACACGCAAAAAAATAAACAATGCGGTTCCTTTTTATAATGTGCCAAAGTATTTTCTACTTTAAGTCAATGGCCATAAAGATAGATTTAAAATGATTTATGTCGTATGAAAGTCTACAATGACGTATTGTAGCGGAGAACTATTGTTGTTGTTGGAAGAACGAACGATGCGATCCGAAGTATTCCGAATGAGCCGCTCGGCCGGTGACTTCGGTCGGTCATCGGTGTCTCGCTGAAGCACTTAGCTAGTGAGTCCGAGTGAGCTAATTGAGCTAGTGAGCTATTTAGCGCGCGAGTGGTAAGCGAGAGTGACGTCCATTGAAAAGAGCTATCTTTATTTCTATAACTCGCTCACGAGCTACCATGTTTACGGCCGACAAGCTTTGAATAATGAGGACGCATGTTTTGTTTTAACATCACAATCACCACTGGGTAGTGTGAACAGACGATCTCATTAAAGTGGCCGGAAAAAACTGGATGGCCATGAGACAAAACCACCAAAAGTGGAGAGATTTGGAAGAGACCTACACTTAGTATTGGGTAGCCAAGGGTTGAAGAAGAGAGAGAGAGAGAGAGTGTGAACATGGTACGATATTGTCCTGCAAAGTCGCAGAGACATACTGTTCGGCGATATGTCTCTGCGACATGTGAAAACGCAGCGTAGAACATGCTGATACAGAGTTGTAACTTAGCGTAAAGTAACGTTTTGGTGCCATCAATCAATTGAATCATTACTTTTGTTCTTTTTTGATATCATGGTACGAGTAAGTGGACAACTAATAGAAATTGCTTACTGCCTAGTTTGACTTACCTTCATGGCAATTAAGTTTGCAGAAATGTCTGTCTCCGGCGGGGCCGCACTGCAGCGGCTTGGCACAGATGTTGCCACACAGCGGGATCGGGTCCGTGCAGGCTTTGCGCGAATCTTTGGCCAACCTATGGAAAATACGGGTCAGTTACGTTTGTGGAGGAGGGTTGTTAAAACATTTCTCTTTTATGTGTATGTACTTGTATATGTCGTAGATGATGGATGCGCTGTTTTACATAACGGCTAGCAGTTTGTAAAACAGCGTTTATTATATTTTGTAACTAGCTGACCCGACAGACGTCCTGCCCAAAATTACAATAAAATCTCCTATATGAACGTAAAATGTTCCTGGAATTTTTTCCAATTTTTCTTTCCATAAAAACTTAATTAACATTCACAACACCTAATTACGAACATTTTAAAATAAAAAATAGCCAAACTGTTCCAGCCATTTTCAAATGCGCTTACCAACAAACAGCATTTAAATTTTATGCTTACTACATATTTTATTAAAAAAAGAAAATAAATAAATGATGTAATAGGCATACTCACTGCGTATTCCCACAAGGACAGCTGTGCACATACTGCGGCAGTAGCTGGCAGGGCTGGCACGGCGCCTCGTGGCACTGCGCGCGGCACACGTGCGCACCGCACGCCAGCACGCGCCCGCACGTGTCGCCGCACGACCAGCTGGTGCACGTGCCCGTCTCGGCTGAGCACGTTACTGCGCGGGGCTTAGCGGCGGGGCAGTAGCAAACTGGACATAGAAATGTAGAGTGTAAAGACCCGTCACGAAGGCGAAATATACAGATGCTGCACATCAAACTAAAAATGTATTGCTGTCCTTATAGTATATCCACATTTAACCAGTAATAGTCTCATAACTTTTTTTTTTTCTGTGGTTGATGGCAAAAAAGAAGGGGAATAACCAAAATCCAAGATGGTGGCCATTAAATTGGTGCTTTTATGTCATAGGTATTGATTCAGAATGTAAGAGATAGTTAGCAACACACTTCAAATCCTGAACTTCATTCACAACTGAAAGACTTCACATAAACTTTCCTTAATTTTAAATCTACTCCTCTCTTCATACCTTGTTCGACAATTTCAGCACATATTTCACAGGGACCGTCGTGACAGTCCTTGGCACAGGTGTGCACCCCACACAGTAGGGTTCGTCCACAGACGCGAGCGCACACCTGCGGCAACTTGCTGCTACACAGTACTGAGCGGGTTTCTGCTCCGCAACCACAATGTCTGCAAAGAAGAGTTTAGGAGTGATTTTTTAATAAAAACGAATTACAAATACGGAACAAAATTAAGAACTGCTAAGGTCTATTAACATCCGTGTTAAACAAATAACAAATTTACACTAGCAAGTCGTTCTTTTGAACAAGTAATAAAAAAATGGATATGTTACCGCTAACTGAGCTTTATCTGAGGGTATTACAGTCGTTTTAGTAAACCTGAGGAATCAATATTACTAGCAAAAACTGACTTCATTTTTTTTTCTTGTTTTATTAATAGTTTTAATTTTTCCTCTAAGTCAAAGTCAAAGTATTTATTCCAAATAGGCAGTTAAAAGGCACTTTTAAACGTCAACATTTACATTAAAATAGAATTGATTCTAGTCGCCCCTTACAAAATGTAGTTTCGTATGGAGAAGAATGGGCAAGAAACTCCACTGTTACTCTTTTAAAATGTTTTAAGTACAATATTTAACATTAATTCATTATATAATTAAGTGTGAAAACAATGCACCCAGAAAAAAATTACCATACCAAAACAGGTAAAAAGAATGAAATCCTCTAGTTTGTAATAAGGTTGTTTACAAAGTTTACTTTTAATATGAGTTTTAAATTTCCTTTCATTTAATTGCAATATATCACAAGGTATTTTGTTATAACATTTAACACAGTACCCCATAAAAGATGTAGGTATGTACTTTAGCTAATCTGAAAAATGGTTGATCTAAGATTTATGCCTATAAAAGACCACACCTAAGGACAGACACACATAATACATACTTGACGACAGTAGCCTGGCACGGCGGGCACGGGCCGGGGTGGCACAGCAGCGTGCAGGGGTGCGGGCACGCGCGCGGGCGGCGGCAGGCCCGGCCGCACGTGTGCGCGCCCGTGGAGCCGCGCTGGTACTCGGGCGCGCGCACCGCTCCGCACATGCAGCGGTATTCGGTAGGGATGGCTTCGTTCGTGTTCTGGCAAGCTGGGCAGCGCCACTTGCCCTCTGATGACAATAAAGTTGTTGTTTTAATTACTACTGGAATATAAAAGCCCGAATTAAAAAAACGTAACTACCTACATTTGCATTAGCCGTCTACGACAAAGCCAAATGATTATATTTCTCTCTCTAAGAAGAAAGGCCGAAACAAACTCACGAGCTCAGTCACTTTTAAAAGTCCAGACATAGTCATGGCCAGATCATGACAAGACTATGTAGATTGGTGTCTAGTAGAATAGTCAAATAGGAAACGCCGATCTCATCTAATTTTTAAAATATTGTTTGTAAAAACTACTTACAGAAATAAAATCGTTTATCATTTATAATAATAAGTCTGAGTTAGCTAGTTCACACAATGTTTGTTACAAAAAACTTTTACAAAACATACTTTATAGATAAGAAAAAGCTTCTGATCTATGATAAAATTTGAATACAATCAAAAATTATAATAGTATGAATATTTAAGCAAGTTTTTTTGTATTAACTTTTAGGTAACTATCCTACTAATAAAAGCCATTTACTCACCAACCATGCTGCTCATGGCCCACTTCCGGATGCACCTCAGATGCAGCACATGGTAGCAGTTGCAGCACCACCACACCTGGTCAAATTGTTTGACTCTGTCGCAGCAGACCAGGCACTCCAGTGTACCCTTGTCAAGTTGTTCAGTGAGACGCTCACGTTGGGTCATCTCTTTGTTTACTGAAATAGGATAATGTATTAAAACAAGACAGTTTAGAAACTATTATTAACAAAGAGAAAATTATTTCAATGAATTATTGTTGACCTCTGTTTCGCTATTTCTTTTCAGGGGTAGTCAAACTATAGCCACACCAATCAACAGGTTAAAAAAGTAAGTTTAACATTATTTCATGAACAAGTATTTGGGATGTATAGGATAGACAGTATTTGAACTGGGGCTAGGCTAGTTGGTTACTTATTCCTACAGTGCCTCTCAAGAATTTCTATGTGTAGGTATATTTTAGGATATTATGTCAATGCGAATGACCTAAAGTGAATCTGACTTGTTGAATAATAATAGCTTGCACTAACCTTGATCATTACCATATTTAGTTTTATTTCGAACAGGACTGGGAACATTTTCAGACTTAGGTCTCTCTCTAGTATCTCTGTCCCTGTCGCGAATATCTCGGTTACCTCTATCCCTTTCGCGAATATCACGGTTATCTCTATCCATGTCACGGTAATCACGGTAATCTCTATCGGTCTCACGGATATCCCTGTTGTCTCTATCCCTCTCACGGACATCTCGATAATCTCTATCCCTTTCGCGGATGTCTCTGTTGTCTCTTTCCCTCTCACTACCGTCACGGTAATCTCTACCCCTTTCGCGTATATCTCGACTATCTCTATCCTTCTCACGGATATCTCGGTTACCTCTGTCTCTCTCGCGAGTATCTCGATTACCTCTGTCTCTCTCACGGACATCTCGGTAATCTCTATCCCTTTCCCCCCTTTCCTGAATATCTCGGCTATCTCTATTCTTGTCACGGGTATTTCTTTCCAAAGGGAAGTCATCTCTGTCTCTCTCACGGTTTTCACTTTCTCGGTCTCTGTTGTCTCTCTCCATTCTTTCTTCTCTACCTTGTAAATAAGTATTGGCATATTGTTCATCTTCCGTGCTGTTGCGGTCCATTGCTCGAAGCCGAGGAGTTCCAACCCAATTCTTTCCACGCCCAGAAGCTTCTCCTCTCCCATTCCTCACATCCTGACTGTCCTTACTTATTGCACTGTTATAAAATGTACGAGCATCATCTTTATTCTTTGACTTGTAATTTCCTTTTCCTTGGCCTCTTCTGTTGCTTGAATCATAGTTACGACTGCTGGAATCCTGTTGGCGGCTATTTGATTCATACTGTCTACTATCTGGTTCTTGATTACGATTGTTTGAATCTTGATTGCGGTTGGTAGATTCTTGATTGCGGTTGGTAGATTCCAGATTGCGATTGTTTGAATCATAATTTCGACCATTCAATTCATTATTGCGATGATTATCACGGTGGCGACCATTTGTTTCTTGGTTCTTAGGGTGCTCGTGAGGGCGTAGGTATGATTCAGTTTTCTGGTTTAGTTCAGTTTTCTGGTTTGCTTCTGTATTTTGTTGAGAGTTCTCACGCTCACTCTGCTTTTGTTTTGATCTTTCTCTCCAGTTTGCATCTGATGAACTACCACTAGCATTTCGTGGTTCATTTATACTACTGTGATGGTTCTTAGGTTCATTAACATTACTATGATTATTTTTAGATTCACTATCATCATGTACAGTACTAGATTCAGGAATGTCCTGAGTGCTAGTTGAAGGTGTCATCATAGAACCTTTTGGCACAAATTCAGTAGCTGTAGGAGTGAGATTAGATTTGAGTATCATTGCATTTGTGTAAGCATTATTAGGATTGGGTGCCACTGGGTTGTATTGACTTTGAACATTCATTGGGTATGCTTCAGTGCCACTGGACACATTGGCTGTGGTTGCTGCATATCCATAACTGTCTCCCTGTGGGTTTTGAGCAGTGGATGGAGCATTCTGGTAATTATATTGCCTTGCAGAATAGTTATCATATTGCGGATTGTTATAGTTGCTAGCACTGGGCGCACCACTGTTTTGCATTTGAGAAAGAAACTCATTAAAGCTCACATACTGATTGGGTTGCTCTGGTCTATTGGGGTAGTAGCCTTGGTTGGCATATTGGACATTCGGGTCGCCGTTCCAAGCTTGGTACTGGTTGTTGTAAGCGTATGTGTTGTTCCACTGAGACATAATAACGGGATGACTAAATATAATATTGTGAAATATTTGTGTTTAGTTGGAGGAAATATGGCAAAGAATTTTGTAGATTATGCGAGTTTTTTTTGTAGTTACGGTGATGTTATGACCGCAGGCCGAAGCCTGAGGTCTCGAGTTAACCGTGTAACTCTACCTGAAATTAATAAATAGGGTAATTTGTTATCAAATTCGAGAGCAACCGACATGTGCCACTTTCTAAAATATAAGGCAAATAATGTTGACTCACCACTTGCTTATTTTGTCTACCGATACGTTTTTGTTAAAAATAACTATACAGTAACGAAAATTAAACTAAAATAATTTAATAATTTACAAAATTGCACTAACTTTATCGATATGACAAGGATGATTCGGATTCGGAAGAAGGGTGAAGGGGGGAGGTCGACGTTGACAATTTGACAGAAGATTTTTTCGTTGCAACTTTCAGAATCAATGAAATAATATTATTTTATTTATTATACCACTAATAAAAATTATACCGCAGAGATGAAATAAAATTAAGTAAAAAACATTTGTTTTGCAATATGTTCGTTATCAAACAATAATTTAGTCAATTTTTTACTATTTTGCGACGATATTCTCGACATACTAACAGAAACTTTGGTCACATTCCGAATTAGAAAAATAGCGCTGTGAACGCTCACATCAATAATTTGCGTTCCGAGATAGATATCACGATTATGACAGCTAAGAACTGTGATATTAGTATTAAGCATGGTCGGCGTTATCGCAAGATGGCGCATGTCATGACGTCATCTATGACGATCCACGGGACATCGTTGTCACGCTAACGCCAATTCGGAACGGGTGTGAGCACGCTCAAATCGATATTATCGTATCTCGGAACGTAGCCTTTAATACGTGTCAAGCGAATATACTCTGTGGTTAGGCTTATGTGCGCGTGTCGCAGTGTTGCCAGCCCGTACGATAGTTGTGGGGGAGTACGATAATTTGGCCAATGGTACGATGTACGATAATGAATGTCTAATGTACAGTCGACAAAGACGGATTGGGGTAGCTTGATGTGCTGGCGTCTGCACGATAATTTTGCCCAGAGTACGATAATTTTCAGGTCAGAATTCTATAATTTGAACTTTTGGTGTTGGCAACACTGCCGTGCCGCTTGTTGTATTAGAGATGTTCCTTGCTTGTGTGATTGTGTCAAACAAGTACAGAACCGAAATATTCTTTTTTTTCAGTTTCGAAATTTTAAGATTTCACTGAGAGATTTCATTAGTAGTTCTGAGCTTGGTTCTGAGTTTCCCAGGTAACTTCTATCCGCTGTATGCTGAAGAATAATGACAGTTTGGCATATTTACCACAAACTGCTAAATCGCAATATTTATTTTCCCTTCCGAATGCTATTTTATAGATAAAAGTTATCTGACTGTTGAAAAATCTGCCCTTATTAAAATAAATACTTTATTACATTCACAGATACTTCTATTTAGAATGAAAATAACTTATAGCAAAGAAGCGTCAGGTTAGTCCGCAAAATTAAAATTTTCTTACGTCTTCTAGTTTGTCACTTGTTGAAATAAACCATTTAGAGAAAGGCAAAGGTGCCTGCAAAAGTGATCAAAAAAGCAAAAACAACCGACTTAAAAAAAAACACTGCAAAGTGATAGGTTTGATGGTAACTTTAATTTCGGAAGTGGTGCCTTTGGATCTGTGTTTTAGTGTTTTGCCACCGACTTCCGAAATCAAAGTTATTTTTCACTTTGTAGTGTTATTTTTGGCAGTCGGTTTGTTTTTTTTCCGTTTTTTTATTTTTCACTTTTTAGCTTAGGTACTTCAACCCCATTTGGTATCTCACTACTTGTTTGGTAAACAACAGCGACAGGTAGTATTAGAACCCATCAAATCCACAAAGTGGATTAAATAGGTAAGTATCATCATCAGAGATTAAAACTGAAATAAAAACGATAAAATCAGCGACGGAGAATTTTACACTAAGAATTGATCAAATAAACAGCGAAATAGAACATATTAAATGCAACAATACCGAAAACAAAAACAAGATTCAAATAATAGAAAGTGAGATATCCCAAATAAAAAACCAACAACAGATAAAAAGTACATCATTGGAACCGCCCGTCTTATGCCACCAAGACCTCATCCTTGAACTCAAAGACCGATGTGAACGCGAAAAAAATATTGTAATGGTGGGTATATTGGAAAAAGACAATAAGGATTTCAACTCAAGGAGAAATTACGATGATAATGAAGTCATGAAAGTATTGTTGACAGTGTATGAGGATTGTCCCAAGCCGATTAAAACTATTAGACTGGGAAAATATGTACCAGATAAAAACAGACCTATAAAAGCGTACTTCAACGACTCAGAAACGCCTAGATACCTACTTAAGAATAAGAAAAAAACGCCTGAGAATATAAACATTTACTCGGACCAAACCCCAACCCAAAAACGATATTTACAGTCCTTAAAGGAGGAATTTAACAAACGTCTTACAGACGGCGAAAGTAATATTATTATTAAATATATTAAAGGAACACCAACCATCGTTGAAAACAAAACCTACCAAAAAAACCAGTAAGTGCTCAAATACTAAATACGACACAAACGAGTAGACTAAACCATCATTTAGCAAAAACCTACAAAGACATTCCACTTCACCCGTCCTCGTTAAGATTCTTCTATGCCAACTTACGTAGCATCCGGAAAACAGGCAAACTAGATGAGATTAAATGCATATTGAAATCGATCCCACTGACCGTTCATCTATTAATATTTACCGAGACCTGGATTACTTCAGAAAACGACGCAAAATTATACCAACTACCGAACTATAGTCATGTCTACAACTACAGGCAAAATCGCAAAGGTGGCGGTGTTTCGATATACGTGCACAACAGCATAACATACGAAACAACAGAAGACATATGTGAAAATGGAAACCACTACTTATGGATATACATAGATAAGTTGTCGCTGAATGTAGGAGTAATCTATAAACCTGGTGAGTCAAATATAAATAACTTTTTAGAAACATACACCCTGCAATTAGAACAACGAAGAAGAACGATAGTGTTTGGTGACTTCAACATAGACCTTCTGAACAAGGATAATCAAGGCACAAAATACCTAAATGAAATTAAAGAAACTGGGTACGAAATATTAAATAAAATAAATAGACTATATAGCACTCGTGAAACCCATACAACAAACACTATTCTGGACCATATATGTACAAATATAAGCAACCACTCATTTAGCATGTCTATAGTAGAATCGAGTCTATCAGATCACAAACAAATATTTCTAGAAATAGGCAGCTTGAAGCCGCAGTTAAACCAAAAACAGCATTACAAAGCACTGGACTACACAAAGTTATTTAACTGCGCTGTAACAGCTACCTACAACAATGAAGATAACGACTATGATTATCTCGAAAGATTTATTGCAGAACAAGTCAATAAGAGCAAAATAGACAAAACTAAAATATTAAACCTACCACAGAAAGATTGGATAAACCGAGATATTATCGACTCAATAAACGCACGAAACTTATTATGGCAACAAACAAAATCACATCCAAAAAACAAAGACCTAAAGAAAAACTTCAACGAACAACAAGACAGAGTAATACACCTAATCAAGACACAAAAGAAGAAGTACTACCTTAACTTATTTAAAAATAATTACAATCAACCGAAAAAAATGTGGGAACTTATCAATAATTTAGCGTTAAATAAAATTAAGAACAACAGCCATGCCCCTCCTAAACTAATGTCGAACGCAGGCATGATTACAGAAGGTAATGCAATATGTGACATATTTAACTCATTTTTTTCATCAATAGGCACAGACTTAGCTAACAAAATACCTACCACATACCATGTAAACACCGATAATATTTTTATGTACGATCATAATTACACACATAACATAACACTTAACGAACTTTCACCATGTAGCACAGATGAAATATCTAGAATTATCGACGACCTTGACAGCAACACAAGCACGGGCATAGATGGCATCAGCACTAAGGCGATTAAATGTTTAAAACTTATAATAATTGGGAGATTAGCGGACTGTATAAATGTGTGCTTATCACGAGGTATTTTTCCCGATACGCTTAAGATTGCTAGGGTCAGTCCTATTTATAAGTCCGGAACTAGGACTGACCCGAATAACTACAGGCCGGTGTCGGTCTTACCTGTGATATCAAAGATATTCGAACGAGTTCTATATAATCGTCTAAATAAATACCTAAATGACAAGAATTTCTTAATAGACCAACAGTACGGCTTTCGAGCTAAGTCAAGCACTCTGACAGCTGCAGTAGACTTAATAACAAAAATAAAAACAAATATTGATGAAAAAAATGTTGTTTTAGGGATATTTATTGATTTAAAAAAAGCATTTGATACAGTAAGTCATAAAAAGCTCATCCAGAAACTAAATAATATAGGTATCACAGGCAGCGCCCTCGATATATTCACATCATACTTGCAAAATAGGCAACAAGTAGTCAAGTTAGACAATTTCACTAGTTCGGTTCAAAACGTTACATATGGCTGTCCCCAAGGCTCGGTTATTAGCTCACTACTCTTTCTAACCTATATTAATAATATCAATAAAATAGGGCTTAAGGGGCACTTAACCCTATATGCAGACGACACATGTCTATTTTATTTTAATAAATCCATTCATAACATTATATCAGACGGACAAAACGACCTTGATCTGCTAAACGAATGGCTAAAATGTAATTTACTTACTATTAACGCCACAAAAACATCTTTTATGATTTTCTGTGCCAAAAACAAACCGTTACCAGAGTTCATACCTCTCACAATAGATAAAGAAATTCTCAAACGGTCCACCCATGAAAAATATTTAGGATTACATGTAGACGACAAACTCACTTGGAAACTTCACATCAACCACATCAAAACAAAGTTAATGTCAATACTAGCAGCGTTACGTAAAGTTTCAAACTGCATTCCAAATAAAGTACGTAAAATAATATATAATTCTCTAGTAAAATCTCATCTTGAATATTTAATTGAGCTATGGGGGTCAGCGGCGAAAACTTACCTAGACCCACTACAAAGAACACAAAACAAAATTATAAAAACATTATTTCACTATAATTATTTTACTCCGACAAGAACACTATACAAAAAAACCAAACTACTCAATATAACTCAACTTTACACATACTGCACTTGCGTCCTTATTAAAAAAATCATCACCAAATCTGTACAATCAAACATACACCTACACAGGAAAAAGATAACATACAACGTAAGGAATAAAAACAAAATCCAGTTAAAACCAGCTCACGCTCGCACTAATTATGGCAAAAAAACAATACGGCGGCCTAATTGCGTAACGTAATAACTTTCTGAATGCGATTCCGAAACGAAGCAAATTGCATTCGGAATAGTTTTCCATAATCGGAATTGTGTAATTAAAATGAATCAAATTCTGCCTAATTGTATAGGGATGCTAATAAAATCCCGCCCAATCTATTCACAGAACATATATACTCTAGGGAGAAGAATAACGACTTCGTACAAAAAAAGTAAAGACAGTTTTGCTGCTCGCCATCTAGTGGCACCCCAGAACAACTAAAGGACGCGAATAGAGCGGGAAATTTGAAATATTTTAAAGTAAATTACTGCGTAATCGAAACTGAATTTTTCTTTCTTGTTGTGCAATAGGAATGCTTAATTATCTCAAATTAGCATTAATGACGTACGTAATAATAATATGCTAATTTGACATAACTTTTCATTTCTATTGCACAGCCAGAAAGAAAAATGTAACTTCGTTCATTTCTTAATTCGCTCTACTAAACATTAGCAAAAAAAACTCAGGAATTATAGTAAATAACTTTATTTGTAAGTAACAGTAACCGGTGAACGTCCACACTTATAATATTGTCGTCGAATTTCCGCGTTTATTACCGACGTCATAGTCACGTTTTATGAGCCACTTTTTCGAAATAGGTACAGAAACAGAGTCACTTTCTCAAAAAACAGAAACAGAGTCACTTTCCCGAAACAAACATTCAGAGTCACTATCTCAAAATATTTGGATCGCACTGAGTCGAAACAAACAAAAAAACTTACAAGTCAATAGGACTTTACGGCAAATTATAACAAACAACTCCGCCATCTTCTTGTTTGGTAACGTCATCAGTCAGTAGTGGTATGATTAGCGACCTAAAACTTCATAAAGCGTAATTTTTTAGTCTCGAGTATTAGGTCCCGATTTTATTTTTAACTCTAGCCACACTTGAAATAGCCCTTGTAGGTATGTCGTTGTTTCGACGTATAGAGTCGACACCCCCTGAATCTATTACGTTTACGCGTTTTGTTTCATCACATAAGAACTATTCGCTTCCGAATAATTTTGCTGTAAGTTAATATTGTTTAACTACAACTGGTGGTCTACTATTGCTTATAAATGAAAATATACAATGGATGCCTAAAAAACGTAAATCCAATTTATAAAACACTTTCTACCAAAAACTACCATAGTTGAAAAAAGCAACGAAACGTTTTATAGTTCACGTTTTAGTTATCTGTGGCCAATGAAAAAGTCCTAGAAAAGCAGTGTTGTCAACTTAGTGGGATTTCCGCTAAAACTGGGGGTTTGACACACCAACTAGCTGACTAAATTTTGCTTTTAGCGGCTGATAGTTTTGTTTCGGTTAGTCTAATTTAGTTTGTGGAAAACAAAACAATTAACTACTAAAGCTTTAACTAGAGTAATTATTATAATATCACGATAGTGGCATGTTTATTTTTACTATTTGCGTGAAACCTGTGTTAGTAATTTTACGATTTATTTATTTTAAATGCGGAAATCACTTTAGATTCAAACGCTAATATGGAAAGACTGTTTAACATGACAAATATAGTTAAGTCATATAGAGGCTGTGCCCGTATCGAGATCGTAAACCAACGTCATTTCGACAAAATAAATACCATGGAAACATACTTTCAAAATAAAACAATCAACCGATAAGCCATTATTGTGTATCTATCAAACATCCAAACATCTTCACTTACTTTTTCAGTAATTATTTTGAGTTAGGTAGGTACCTGTAATGATGTTAAAAAAATTACTATGATTATGACGTAATAAGTTTCATTTTCATTTTCAAATCTTCAAATTGACCTCCAAAACGACGACCGAGCGTCAGCAATAGGAATATAAATAAAAAATTGCGATTAGTCTTTATTTTATTTTTAGTTGTTTGAAGAACCACCGCTAGTGGAGTCGGGAAAAAGTAGGCAACACTGATAAAAAAAAACAAAATGTAATTTTGTTTGTTTTGCCTTGAATTTTGTTTTAAATTAGCTGTTTTTTGTTTTTCAATATACTAAATTATATTTACTATTCGCATATAAAGACGGGACAATGATAAGCAGTCTCAGAATATTTTTTAGTGGTTTCTGCACAGAACACGTAATTGGCAAGGAATATGGCTGTTGTTTTCTTTTTGAACTAGCTCCTCTGCGACTTCGACGTTTTGCTCAATAGCGAAATGGATGAACCAGTAACCCCATAGCATAGCCCCATAAGTCATACCATCACTACAAGTAAGTAAGCCAATATAAATAGGAATTACGTGTGTAGGAGTGATTATTGTAGTTCTTGTAACTTACTTGAGGTTAACTATTTATTGTGGTATAATGATTTATGTCCGTCAACCTCACATTCTAACAACTGAGATATAGTTATTTGATATTTTTGTATGTATGTAATTTTATCAGCATCTACATACGAAGCAGATACAATTACAAACTATAATAACCACTAACTAACAACAAAACATTAATAAAATTATTATAATATTTTCGCAGACGATGAGCTACCAACTTCAATCTAATATTGACCTATGAGGGATTTTCCTACAAAGAATTTGGTGGCAGAAAACAAAGCTTCTGTATTAATCATTGGAGGTAAGCTTTTTAACAGTTAAGCATCAAGCAGCTAACCAACTCATATAATTATGAATGTATTTTTCTTTGGGCGAACTTTATACGTAGAATCGCATCATAAATTTTATGTGTACCTATTTTTTACCATTCTAATTTAGTGTTATCCTACTAATAGTAAGTGTGAGGATGGATGTATGGATATTTGTTACTCTTTCACGCAGACTACTGAATGGATATGGATGAAACTTGGCACGCAGATAATTTATCCTGAATTAACACAGGATACTTTTTATTCCCGCAGTACATTCCTGTGGGATAATTTTCTACTTCCATGCGGTGAATCTGCTGGCAAAAGCTAGTATTGAATAAAGCAATAGCCATGGACTCATGACAGCCTGCTAAATATGCATAGTTTGCCCCATAATTAAGTACTTTAATTGAGCAGAAAATAATTTGATTTTGTTTTAAAATTGCAGGAGAGTCCCGGAGTGCTTTGCCTGCGTAGACATGAAAGCACTGTCTGTTGCCATTTGCTTCGGCCACTGCTGCTATCTGCTGCTGACATCACTGTTACTACTACTGGAACTACTTCAGAAGATTGTTTGATTTCAAGATTGTTCATACAACATAATAGTTTTATTTAAGAAAACTGCTGACTAATTTTGCTCAACAACAATATAAATATGTATTTACTTATACCATTATTGTCATCATTTAATAACAGTGTAAACTTTAATACTTACAAAGTGTTTTAATTATGAACTAAAAATAACTTCATAAGAAATACATATTTAGCCATTGAATAAGTTTTTATATTATTAAAGACAAGTTATTGATCATTACAGTGACACTATTTTTAGAAAATAGCAATGTTTAGCTAAATTGACATTTATTTGGTGCTTAGAGGTAAATAGAAACAAATATATAATGGTTAACCAAAAAAACTGTTTTATTTATATAATTCAACCTTCTGACGATAGCACTTGTTCACATTTCACATGAAATCGTTGACTATGAGGCAAAAAGAAATTGGCACAAGTATATTGTATAGATTAGTGGAATTTGGCAAGTTAGGGCTAATGTTTTCCTGTGGATGTCATCATTTATAATTAAAATACAGCTTGGTAATGTCGCTGTGAGCTCATGAGAGAAAGTTTAGATTTTTCCTGTTTATTATAATTGAGCCATCTGAAACAAAAATATTGAATTTAAGTTCATCCTCATTATATTCCATCGTCCATTACTTATCCAGTCTTTAATAGGCCTCTCCCTTAAACACTTCAATACACAATCTACCTATCTACTTTACAAAACTGCAATATTCTGCTTTAGGCAATAATTAGATGCCTACAATTCTATTGATGGATGAAAACATAGGTACCTTCTTGACTAAAAAGTATAAAGTATCTTTGATTAGGTAATAGATAAAAAGGTTGATGGACCTATGATATAACTACATACATTACTTATATCAAGCAAACCCAATTCAATGAGAAATATTATTTTGTAGGCCTCCTCATAATAAACGTTAGAAATAAGTATTATGATTCTTCAATAGAAAACAATGTTCAAGACTACCATAGTCTGATGCAAGTAGAGTACAATGCTGATTTTTGGATTTCCACTGAATTTAAAGAATAATAGGTATTGTATGATTGAATTACTTTGCAACGTGTCTGATAAACTTGACGGGCATTAGTGTAATCAGCCAATGATGTTCCCACTGCTGGGACACAGGCTCGCTGTGAGGGAGTGGGCTGTAACCCACGGACATACAATAATTGAATTGGATTGCCTTATGTAGATGGGTAGGTATCTATATTTTGTATTGACAACCAACAATATGTGTAGGAAGATACGATATTTAGACATATTCAATAGGTTCTTATAAAGGAAATAATATTGATATTACCTTGAACAGACAATGATGTAGAAATAAGCCTTTATGGTGTGTGTGTAGCTAGCTAGTTCATCGAAGTCCTTAGTTAAGTAATACATTAACCATTGACATAAACTGCTTCGTCAAAGTGTGCTTCTTTTGTTCTTGCTCTGCTTTTTGGTTTTCTAATTCCAATTCGAAAATGTTCGACTGGTTTGCTAAGTTTGTGGCATATGATAAGTTTACGGTACGAGGTACAAATTTGTATTTTATCTCGTTTCTGAATATCATATCATCTCGTATCTTTATTTTAGGTTGTAAACACATGTAACAGAAGAAAACTATTGCAATTATCTCTATAAAATCACCTCGTTGCTTCGCTATTCAAAATACCACAATACTGATTATATTGTTGGGGTTTTACACAAATTCACATTCACAATTTATCTGGAAGACTACCACTTATATTTTTTCGTTATAATTTATGAGATTTAATGAGTAAATCCCAATAAAACGTGCGAAGAAAAATGATAGCGGCGAGCATGTCGCCTTCGCTTTGGGAAACAAACGGCTCGTTGGTTTCAAACAAACTGATAGCTGTCAAACTAGTTACACAATTCGAATTTATTCTAAAAATTGACGTATACCCAACTTTTCCTGACATATCATTCACTCTAATAGATTAGTAATTGCTTTCACAGATATTGGAGTTACGCAATTCGAAACTTGTAAATTTAAGCAAACTGCGATAGAAACGAAAGCAATTAATCTGAATCGTTTGGCAATAATGCATTACGCAATTAGGTAGCGGGTTGAAGGAGCACGGCTGTTCAATAGTTTACCCGAAGACATTAAAAAGTGTGACAGTGTACCCACATTCAAACTTAGATTAAGACAATACCTAATAACATCTTAAATATAATAATGCTAATGCAATGCTTCCAACACCCTAGAGGTGCCTAATATTAATAGTACCTACTAGTTATAGTTAATTTAAGTATCTCATTATAAGCGAACTGTTATTTTTAAGTTCTTATGAGAAATAAAGTTCTTTAAACCTAAGTACGTAATAACGAAGCAAACGCAAAAACTACAAAAGGAAAGTTAATAAAAAAAACATGGGACCACCTCTGGGGCCTACCTATCCATTCGAAAATCGAAATTGATCCACAACTATTGCCGGAGATATCACGGAAAAAACAAACAAAAAAAATACAGGTGAATTGACAACCTCCTCCTTTTTGAAGTCGGTTAAAAATATATGAATCAGCGAGTGTAAAGTACCTAATCAATAGATATCTAATCATTTTGATTTCGGTGACTCACTGCATTGCGTATCGTAATTTACCATATACTGTAGGTATCGTCAAATGAGGCCTCCGTTATTGTGCAACTCATGATCGTTTCATGTTATGTGGTGAATACCGTGATCGTGACTAATTATGTTACTTTGATGTACGAAGCAATTTGGACAAGCCTCTTTATTTACGTATTTGTTGATCGTTTTATTGGCATGCACATTATACACGAACACTATTATGCGTAGGTACTGTGAGAGCTTTACGAGTTCTCAGACTACCGCACCGGGATGATTAAATTAAAAGAACCAGCCTTATCTTGCAAGAGTAAGACCTCTTATTGTTCAATTAATTTCTGGCGTTAGGTAATCGTTCTTAGTGAGAGTTCGTTACGAGTGTTCGAATATTATGTATAAAAAAGTCGTATGTACAGACGCCAGCATATCAAGCTACCCCAATCTGTCAAATTTCTTTGATAGATTTTCTATTTTATCAAATAAGCATAAGGTTCATGTTCAATTGGAAAAATTTGACAGTTTGGGGTAGCTTGATGGGTGGAGTCTGTACGTCGATCCTTTTATTCACGTAAAGCTAAAAAAAAGTAAAGGGGTTCTGTAAAGGTCGACCTCAGGTAGTGCAGGCTGGCTATAAAGTTGCATTCGAAGTTCGAACTTCCCAGTTGACTGTTCGAATTTCGAACTCAACTGGGAAGTTCGGACTGCCTCGTTGGTCTAGTGGCCTCATGTTCAGCAGTAGCGCTTGCTGGGCTCTGTGTTCGATTCCCTAGTTAGGCTAAGTGTTATTTGGGATTTTCTATCTGGAATTTCTCAGTAGTAGCCCGGAGGATTTGTACCAGTTTGATGGCAATAGGCTCGCCCCTATCACATTGGGACTTGAACATAACTGACGAAATGTGGGTGTACTATAAGTACACCTCTGCTCAACCCTTGGGGGAAATCAGCGCGTGATGTTATTTTTTGTCGAACAGTCAAGCAGATTTAGAATGAGCTTTCTAATTATTAGTATCAGGGTTTTGAAAAAACGAATGAAAAATTTAGGCGCGTTGATGTAAACCCGAACGCTTGAATAAACGTAATTAATTGAATCGTCTCAGTACTCTGAGAGCTCATAAAGCTCTCATAGCACCTACTGGCGTCCACCCTGCTTTGGTTTTTAATACCTTTTGGCCCTCCACCCTTATTGTATAACACACTATCAATCAGAATCAGAATCATTATGAAGGATACATATTGCTAATCTATTGCTTCATATGTTCGAAAAAATTGTCTGTTCAACAACCTAAATAACGCAATGAATGTGGTTGAACTGTCAAAATGAATGCCAATCCTACTGTTAGTGTGTTCTCATTTTTTTAATTCCGAGTAGAACGATTGTTATGCGTTCTTCCGACAAGGTAACACTTTCCGAGGATGGGCCGAATCTTGCCATCGGCACGGTGTAAAGAATGAGGCCCTTTACCCTACCACGCTTTATCCAATCTTGCCAAGACAGACGTGAAGTGAAATTAAGTACATGTGCACATTTACTTACCATCTTCACATTTTCATACATCCACATAATAATTATTTAAAAAACCCTCATCACGTTCGGTACCGTGCCGCGAACGTTCTATTGTCTGTAAATGATCCCTTTGAAAACCCAAAGAATGTTGGCCATTTCGTAGTAACCTTGGCCCGTTTACTTCCATTATTTGGTTTGCTATTTAGAACCGTTGAACACGTTTGCAAAGTAGTCTGGTTGGTTAGCTATGGTACACGCAGTGGGCATGGGGTGCATGGCGAGTTCCCAGAAGATTAGCGTTGCTGCTGTGAGTGTTGTTACATAAGTGTTTTTAATATTAAGAAATAATTCTTAAATAATATAAATGAAAACCGATGTCGAATATTTATCAAAATATTCGACATCGGTTTTCATTTATATTATTTTAGAATGAAACAGCTGAAATGATAGTTAGTCTTGTGTTCGCCAACATTTAAATCAACTGAGTATAAAGATATAATTCGAAAATCGAATATTCTATATTAAAAATTTCCTAACGAAATAAAACATAAACCAAAACCGGATAGGTAAACATTTAACAGTCTATTATTTAAGCTAAATTAAAAATTAAATTAAATTAAAATTATTAATGTTTACCTAACCGGTGCGCGGTGCTTTGAATGCTTGTGAACACAGGTCTATCAAAATAAATCAAAATCTTGAACATGAAAATCTGTCTGGCTAAGAGTCGCATTCTACTTCTTTAAATACCAAAGCCAACAGTTATGAATAAATATTGTTTTAAGTTCTAAATAAAGGCTGTTTTGCGCAGTATTCACAGCCTTCTAAATCTTCATTGAAGTCAACCAAAGCCGAAACGGTGCTATCAGCCCTGACGAGGCTCGACGATGAGATAGCCAAGAGTGAGAGGACCCATCCAGCGGCGAGGCTTGCAGTCGTCGCCATTGAGCTGGAAAGTATACAACAGGTACCGAGGACGTAGCTGACATAGTCGCAGCATTTATTTCTTCGTATTAGACCACTTTTCTGACTTTTCTGAATGATATTTACTGCTGCTATAGCTTCTAAATATCGCAAACCTCTAAGTACTAAATGCATAAGCCTTGAATATCCTATTTATCAGCAGGCGAAATATAATAATGCTATAGACGATGTTGAACTGCATAAAATATACAACGTGTAACGGAAAGGGTATATACATACCAAGGGCACGGCTTCTTTGGATGATATCAAACGATATTGGAAGGGATTTCTACATGTTCGGAAGTTATGAGAATTTTTGATACATTGATACCAGAAACCGAACTTTTCAAATTGAAATAAGCACATCACTCGGAAGACATTTATCGTGATATTAGCAAGTAACGTGGAAAGTTATTGACCTACGTACTGCGGTGGCACGTTTGTTATGATTTGAATTTAAGAAACGTATGAAACCGAAAATTTGGTATCAATTCTTAGAGTATTTTATTTTGAGCTGAAACGATGTTTAAGGATAGCAATAGGGTTTCTGTTACACCCTGTATATATTGATTATTAAAAGGCTCATTTTCGACCACTTTTTCACCTAGTGAAAAGCGATGATGTAGTCGACGATGGAGCACGTTTGCCTAGAAGTACCTAACCTAGTATAGTTTTTACAATACCTAAATGTCTTTTCTTCTTCTTTCCTTTCTTTGGTATCGTTCTTCGTATCGTTGACCTTCTTAAGGTCTGCGTTGAACTGTACATGTGCGTACACTGAAAAGACAGGTCCACTCAATCTGTGTGGTCCTTTCCTCAAAAGACCATTTCAGATACCAATCTACATGGTGTTCACATGATCTGGTTAAAATTAAAAAGAAGAAGAAAGAGACCTCTGAGTTGGTTTCGGCCTCTCTTCTCAGTTAGTCAGTTAAGAAACGCCGATCTACGCATCTACCTACTTAAAAAAATATGATTGAGGTGTTAAAGTGTTTGTACAGACCTTCTTACAGAAGTAAGATCATTATCATTTAATAAAATCGGATTCTTGTGATTGTTTTATTTTTCTAGGAAATCAAGACATTTGAAGAGATTACTGCTACAGTAACAAAAGATACGTATGCTAAAACCATTCATCAGGTGAGTAAGGCCCATAGTATCCTCATCTCCCGTCTGAATGCTAAAGCACGACTCTCGCCCGCGCCCGCGCAGGGCACCTCTGAGCCTTTATCTCAAAATGGGGATATTCCTTGGCAAATGTTGAATAATAAATTTACAATTGTGCTCTAGCGATTCTGTGGTACCTCTAACTATCAATTTTTTAGTGTATTTTTTTTCCAAATAACGAAGCCGTTTAGTAGGAGTATGGAATAGAAGCCAAAATATTGCGTGTCGGAAAATATTTTTTTACAGCAAAAGTATTAACCATACAAAAAAAGTACCCTCGGCAAAATGATCTATAAGAATCTATAGCAAAATCATATATTTTCTAATCTTCTAGACAAGCCGTTAATGAGCAGTACGGTTCATAAAGTGACCGTGTTACGCTACCAAACGGGACTTAGGCCCTTAAAGATAGGGTCCTCTAATCTAAACAAATCCAATAAAATAAAATTGAAGTGTCTGTTTGTAATGTCAAAATAACAGGTTTTTACTAAATACTAAAAATAAATAGGTACGGACGTTACATAAAACAATGTATTTTTTTATTTTTGTCTGTCTGTCTGACAGTCTGTTTTTTCCGGCTAATATCCGAAACGGCTTGACCAGTTTTAATGAAATTTGGTATGGTGATATGTAGAATCCTGGGGAAGGACGTAAGACATACTTTTTATTGACATACCGCCGTCGATCACTAATAAGTTATTTATTAGTGATCGATGAATACCGCGGGCGAAGCCTCGGGCGTGAAAGCTAGTTTGTAACTATATCATTTTGAATTAAAATAGAGATACAATATTAATTACATAAGTAACTAATAATTTGTCTATTGTTTTAGATTGAAAATTGTACTAACCGTCTATTGTTTTTATTTAATTCTAGTTGTTTATAAGCTTAGACCTCTACAGGCGGCCGATGTTAGCATCAGAAAATGAAGACTTCGTCGCAAATGTTAACAGAAAGGTTCGTTCCTTAATTGGTAGTTAGTAAAATTGTGTATTTTAGTTATTGCAACTAAAAGTAAACTATTGCAGACATTTTTCGTAATTTTACCAAAAAATTAATCTGCGGTTGGAATGCAATACCTACCTACGCAGTCAAAATGGAGCATAATATGTTTTTTTTTCGTTTTTACCTTCGTTTCCGTTTCTTCCCATCTACGTATTTTTTTATACATATCTTGCCAAATTATTGGACTTAAAATTAACAATAGTTTAAAAAACTAAAAAACACGCTTTAAGAACCAAACTAAAAAAGGAGAAAATAATTTAATTCAATTAAAAAGCGTGGGGTGCTTTTAGAGTTATTTTTATAATCACTTAATGTCAAGCACCCCACGCTTTTTAATTGAATTAAATTATTTTCTCCTTTTTTAGTTTGGTTTTTGAAGCGTGTTTTTTAGTTTTTTAAACTATTATTATTTATTTTCTAGTTTTTAGTTCTGCTAACTAAAAAAACGTGATTTTTTTTCTCATTTCAAAAAAAAAGATTGAATTGTCATCGGTCCTCGATAAGTTTACACAGTTTAAATGAAATCTGACCGTTTAAAGTGGGTCAAAATCGCGCTCTAAGGAGTCGGTTGCAAACATACAAACATACATGAAGCTAATATAAAGCGTGTAATAAGAGTGTTTGAAACTGTACGATATCATCGCCGTACATTCTTCTGCGTACTCTGTAGGTAACCTCTTTTAGGCAAACGATGCGCGTCATAATTTATCATAATAAAATAACATTACTAACGAATTTAAATATAGTGAACTTGTAATTGTGTAGGTATTAACAACTGAGATAAATAATCGCCTTCCACTGTAATAGTGTTACTTACTCTAAACATCAATTAAATTAATTTAGGTACTTTTGGAAAAAAAGGAAGAGCTCACTGGGCATCAAGTAATTCGTTCGCAACGCTGTCAGTGGGAAAAGTGCCCAAAAGGCTGGCAGCGTTGCCCCGTTGGATGACAATGGTGATTCTTTGACTAAAAAATAGCCCAGCTCTTTGGTGTCTGGTCACGTGAAGAGTCGACCAACCGTTTGGCGATGTTCCGAAATACTCGTAGAGCACTCGGACCCCACGGCCCTAGTGTTTCAACCCCAAATGGCTCAAACATATAGCTCCTAATAAGGTTGTTATATTTGCGCCGATTGAGGTTTTTCTGCAGCAGCCGCCCCAGCACAGCCCACAATGCTCAGAAGATGAAATGGCGGGAGGGTGTCGACACTTTACTACTTACTTAGGGCACCTTAGTGGAACCTGTTTCTCTGTATTTTTAGGGACACCAACAACGTCTCCTATCAATGTCATTCAGGCGCCATAAGATCCGTCAAGTAGTATTCTAAGTACTCATTATTATCGAATTAATTGCGCATGGTCTGCAGGAGATGCGTCGCCTCGAACTAAGCTGGCTGCGCACGCGCTACACGGAGCTGGTGCGCGAGCGCCGTGTGCTGCACGCACAAATCCTGCGTACACGCTCGCTGTACGCTCAGCTGCAGCACTTGTTAGGTATGTACCTACCTTGTTTAAGGCTGTTTTCTGTTAAGAGGGGTATAAATGCAAAATTGAAAATAAAAGCGTATTAAAAATCAATTTGTCCACTCCCAATTACAGTTAAGTTTTGACAAAAATTGCATAAGTGACGTTATTGCACCGTAGGTGCGATATGACAACTCTTACATTTAATTAAACTTACTAAAAGTACGAAGCAAATATATGACAAATGAAGATACAAGAAGACACGTAACGAAAATCAATGGCTACGCAACACCCCTACGACCGCTACGCAACACCGCTACGATGGTTACGCAGAACTGCTACGCCTGTTACGCTGCGACTACGACTCGACGGCTACGAAATAGTTGTAGACAGCGTCCTAGTTTAATTCATGAATATTATTGTGTAGTTGAGTTGCTTTCTAACAAATTATTAATGTGATGTTGTAATTAAGTCACTATTAATATTATGCGCTAGAATTTTGATAAACGAGGCAAAAAAACCAAACCCACTACCTATATAATTTTGGATTGTGTGTAGATTCCATCTGGGGCACTGCTGCCCGTCCCGGCAGTGCTCAAGAAAGCGCACTTACGAAGGCGCTCGGTCTGCGCGACGCACTAGCGGCGGTGTCCGCGCGGCTCCGCGCCGCCGCCGAGTATGCGCACGCGGCGGTGCGGCTGTTAGACGACGCCATGCCGGCTTGGAAGATGACGACGGTCGGCAAGTCAGTACATTTATTTTTTTCTTGCCCTTTACAACTTAGTTACACCCATATGATATGATTTTGCGTCAGCAAAATTGATTAAAGTCAATGTTGCACAAAATTTTATCACGATTTTTGCAGCAGGCGACTAATTTGCTTTAACATCAACAAAATCGAGGGTTTGTAGTCCAGTGCAATGTAATGTTGATTCAGCAGTAGGCATTAAACACGGAAGTCTGGCCTTGATTATGACGCTTTGGGTGCCCTCGTAATGGACAGAGTTCATGTACACACGGCTACACATCAAGCTATACAAGTCCAGTTTACGCTGATCTCCCAATGTACGGAAATTCTATATAATGCGAGATCAGCTTATACTGGAAATGTATAGCTATTTTCCTAGCGGGGCCCTCAGCGTCCCCCGTTTTGTGGTTGTTGGACTTTTTAAAGCGTGAGCAGTCGCACATTTTGGATTTGGATGAAAGGCACTCAGATAGTTTATAACCTGGATCAACTAACACATAGGATAGTTTCCATCCCTGTAGTGCGTTCCCCTGGGATAATTTTCAACCTCCACGCAGGCGAAGCCGCTGCCAGAGGCTAGTACTTAAATATAATTAAAATCATCAATACAACCATCTAAGCTCATTCAATGCCATTCGATGACTATTTCATGAAAAAGTCAAACATACGGACCTGCTAATTACAAAAACGGAATTTTGCGGGCCACCTTGCATTCACCTTAAGGTGGAAGCGCCAAGGTAGCCCGCGAAATTCAAATTTTGTTACGTTTTTTGCAATTTCCAGGTCACTGTCAGGTTGTATGGTGATCTAAATATGATTCGCGACCGTATCAAATATGGCTTTATAGAATCATAATCATTAGAATCAGCAATACAACTCCATAAGTTAGAATTGTCCTCAAATGTCATAATTTTATGAAATAGTCATTCTTTAGAGTAATATGAACTTATAGAGATGTATTGCTGATTCTAATGATTATGATTCTGTATAGCCATATTTGATACGGTCGCGAATCATATTTAGATCACCATACCACCTGACAGTGACCTGGAAATTGCAAAAAACGTAACAAAATTTGAATTTCGCGGGCTACCTTGGCGCTTCCACCTTAAGTGGTTCAAGTGAACTTACTAACGAAGTGTAACCAGGAGTGGCTGGGACCGCTCAGCGGCGGTGGCAGACGCTTGCGCGCTGCTGGTGGCGGCGCGCTGTGCAGAACGAGGCGCGCGCCGCGTCCTGGCCGCGCTTGCTGCGCCGCGAGCCGCACGCACCTTGCGTCTCGCGCTCGACTACGCTTTCACTGATGCCGTGCACGACCACAAGTAATTTACCTGGGCCTCAATTCTGTATCGTTATGATAATTCCCCGCGGAATCTTAATACGTTCAAACTACGTCAATATCGTGTTTTGTAGAAACCAATGTAACGGTAAGGAATCGAAATGTCAAATTCTATATGTTCCAAGACAATTTGTCGATATTTATTAGCAGATGTCGTGTGTGATCTAATAAATTGACATGGTTTCGAAGTAAGGAATCGTTAAGTGGTCACAGTGAATTAGGGCCCAGCACAATTATTTTTTTTTCAAAGTCTATCGCAAATTATGGCTGGTGGCAACGCTACGCATTGCCAAAATGCGAATTAGTTGCATACATAATTTTCATACATTTTGTATGAACCATTGCACACTATAGACCGACCGCCTTCGACTTTTTTTTGGTTTTGTAATGTGCTGCGGTGTTGCTCGCCTAAAGGACCCTGGGCGAATTAGTATGGTAAGTGGTCTATGGACCAACAGCGATACGGTTTTGATATGTAAAGGGACATCAAAATCTAACCTGAATTTTGAGAAATAAATACTTTTAAAATTGATAGGATTTTCAAGGGCAGCCGCTGTAGCTACAGAAAAACGTTCTTAGGAGACTATGCTTAACTTTTGTAATACCTAATTGCTAACTGCATTAACAGATTTTGTAGAAATGATACAGTTAGAAAAAAAACAAGAACAATTCTTGTTGTATTTTAATGCAGTTTCGTATACGGATTAAATTATTCGTTTAGTCCAACGGAGTTTAGATAACTAGAAATGTAACAAAACGGCATTAATAAAAAGTTTTTTTAAACTACCCATTTTTTTCTGACTGTTCTATTATTTCAAAATCTGTGAATGCAGATCACAATTTAAAAAAAAGATAAATACTATCTTCTAAGAATATTTTCCTGTAGCTACACGTCCCAGTGTCCACTCTGTATATTTTAAAAGCTTTTTTGTTAAATTGCCGGGTCAGATTTTGATGCCACTTTGCATAAAGTTAAAGATGATTTTGACATAAATATCACAACCATATCGCTATTGGTCTATGTACTACTTTTGCCCAATCTCCTTTATAGTGGCGTCAAACGTTACATTGTTGTAATGTAAGACTCGTATGTTTCTGTGTAGGTACCAGAGAGCTACCGAAATCTTTTTCCAGTTCAAAGATGCACTTGTGTTATTAATCGACTCAATTCATCAGGTATGTGGATTCAAACAATTCTTATCTCAGACTGTTTTCACACGTTCTGGCGACCAGCAAGCACCGGGATAGTGGTAACGGGGTTATCTATAACAGCGGTGCCCGCCCCACATAACGCCTGCAGAGACGGCGCGGAAGTGAAAATGGTGGCCGGGGTTTGAGTTTACGGTGTCAAAAAACGCTCTCTAGGGAAACACATCAACTTAGGTACTTATTTCCTGTTCGTCTAGTATCTACACCAGCACAGCACTACCTACGATCACTACATACAGTGGTATCGTTTAACTTTAAAACACCCACCGTACCACCGAGGTACCGCCAGGGGTACGGTCGCTGGTCTGCAGTGCTTTCATGAATAGCGTTTCACGTGTGACGTAATTTGACGATAAATTGGGGACATTATGTGGCTGCCACCGCATTCATAGGAAAACCTAGCTTTACTGCAGTTTTGTTAAGTACAAGGCCATTCAGAAAGTATTGCGAAAAAAGTTTTTAAGTATGAGAGACCGGCCAGTTATAATCTATTTTAAAATATGATTATTTGTGAGTAAAAATAGGTACTTTCTAATTTCAAAATTTCCCTCCACATCGTGTAAATTAATATGCCTCATAAAAAAATGGATCTGTGCTGGAAACATTTTAGCGCTATGATTTTTTACGATTTCAAGTGTCGCCTAAAACCAGACGAATCGTACGATAGACTTCAAATGGCATTCATGGATGAAGGCCCTTCTATGGCAACCGTGTATCGTTGGTATAACGAATTTAAGCTCGGGCGACTAACTTTGGGAGATGAAGAAAGAAGTGGTCGCCCTTTGACGGCTGTTACGGAAGAAAATGTGCTAGCAGTGAAAATTTTTATCTATGACAATAAGCGAGTTACGTATCAAGAGATTCAGCACATACTGCAGGTTGGATCGGGAAGCCTTCACGAAATTCTACATCAGAATCTTCGCGTGAGGAGGATAGTTTCACGCTGGGTGCCGCACAACCTCACCGATGCTCGGCCCGGGTGGAATTGTGCCGTGATATAAACGATTTTTTTATAAACAAATTTGAAGCAGGCTCGTCTCGGCGTGTTTACGACATCATTACAGGTGATGAGTCTTGGATTTATCAATACGATCCAGAAACGAAGCGCCAGTCGACGGCTTGGGTGTTTCAAAATGAATCAACGCCTACCAAAGTGAAGCGATCTAGAAGCGGGGGAAAGATTTTGATCGCGAGCTTTTTTAATTTGACTGGCTACTTGGTCGCAATTCCTTTACGGAACCAAAGAAGCATCAACGCTGAATGGTATACTACCAAATGCTTGGCAGACCTTTTCTCTGTTGTGAGCAACAAGTGACCAAACACAGGGCTCCGCTGGCTACTGCTCCACCACGACAACACGCCTTCGCGCACCGCGCTCAAAACGAGGGTTTTCCTCCAGGAAAACCCACCCCCGCGCTGTGCTGCGCTGTGCTGTGCTGCGCTGCGCTGCGTGCTGCGCTGCTGTCTGTGTGCTGTCCACAGCACACCGGTCAAACTCCTGGGTCAACGGAGGGTGACCGAACTGGAGTTACAGCCCTGACTTAGCACCGTGTGACTTCTTTTTATTCCTGAAAATAAAAAATCAGCTCAAAGCAGTACAATTTTCGTCGCCGGAATATGCACTGTCAGCGTTCGAGCAGCCTGTAAACGAGGTGTCAGGGGCAGACTGGAAAAAGTGTTTTGAAAAATGGTTCAGACGCATGAAACTTTGTATAGAGGCTAGTGGAGAGTACTTTGAAAAGATTTAATAAAAAAAATATTTAGGTACCCAAAGAATATTTATTTTTATTTTCGCAAAACTTTCTGTGTGTCCCACGTATGACAGTTTTTACACGTACCGGCTGCTCTCTGATGGGACCGCGGTGGGCCGCCCGCGCCCAGACGGCATTCAGAACGTGTGTAAAGAGCCTTATGGTGCCACTTCACCAACTCGATGACACGATTGTAAAAAATATATATTAGTAGTTCACTTATTAATGTTCTCCCAGACGATCCACAGCCATTATAATCGAGTTCGTGGAGAAGCAACTTGAAGAATGAGTTTATTTTTTGGGACGTAACAGTCCCAAAAAATAGACTAATTCTTGTATCAATCGTGATTCTTGATTAGATAACAACAGTCGATCTATTCTGTTAAACTCTGACCGTGAACACCTGAAAAACATAGTATATTGGTACCACAGACATATAAAACAGTAGCAGACCAAACATTAATCCATAGTCGACGGACTTGATTCTCTATCCTTTTTTTGCTAAGCGACAAGTCGTAAGCAGTATCTCGTTCTGTCACCTGTTGTCACACTGACCCACACATAGACAAAATTTGACGCGTAGCCCGTCTGTACCGCGCCGCCATTTGGATATGCAACATTTATCCTGAATCGCGTTCTATGTTTCAACCGCGAAATATTACTTGAAAAATTAATTGTTTGGGAAGATTACACAAAAATAAAATGGTAAAGTGCTGTGCGTACCAGTGTGACAGTGATAGCTACCACAAAACATCTGAATTGACCTTTCATCGGTAAGTTTTTGTATTATGCTGTGAAGTCAGGGACGGATTTGGCAACAAAGACGATATTTTTTATTGTATGGAAAATATTTACCTATTATGGAATTATCAGATAGAGACTCGGTTTACTCTACGATATTTCAAATTTTTTTGGTGATATAGTTTGAAAATACTGCAGAGTGCAGATTGCCAGTGTAAACATACATTCTATGATAATAAAATTTATAGAATCGCTCCGGCCCGGCGCGTACACATGTGATACGTTACAATAGAAAATCAATTGTGTCTCATTAGCCGGTTATGTTACCCTGTCTGTGTGATGGATAATATGAACGACGGTGGACATAAATCGGTATAGGCTACTCACATAATGTTAACATTTCATTCAGCAGGTAATAATTGAGCTTACTAATATTTTTCCAGGTTTCCAAAGGATGTAAGTTTACGGAATGCATGGATTTAAAAACATGAAACTCCAGGATTGAAACTGAACCTCAAATGGCGCAAATATTTTAATCTTATTGGAACCTATTATGTTCGAGCCGTTAGCCTTTGTTGGCCACTTTTCCCATTGACAACGATGCGGACGTATTATTTGATGCCCTATGATTATTTTATTTTTTGTATACCTGTACATATTATTATTTTAGGACCAGTAGTTTTTAAATTATGAAAATAAAGAACATTACTTGTCGTTGTGATCTTGTTTTCGTACCAAACTGTAATAATCTCTGTATAGGCTTTTATTTTCGGTCGTTTTAAATTTTGTATATATGTATTTATGTATCTATTATTTAGGATATGTATATATCTGTGTATCTATTTTAGTATATTGTAAACACATTATTTGCACCAACATCGTCCCCATTTTATGCCCCTGTCCATTCCATGGTTGCCTGGATGAGATCGCGGAAAGCGATAAGGCCGCCTATTGTATATATTATTGTGTATTTTTTTGTTTATTGTATTTTTGTAGTGTACAATAAAGAATATATAAATAAATAAAGTTAAAAAAAGTACAAAATAAATATGTATATATTCAATAAATTCATTGTTTTATTTCAAAATTCCTAATATATTTATAAGCTAGCTTTCAGGCATACCAACACCTTAACTCTAGGTCCCACCAAGCTGGGCATACGGGTTAATGACTGCAGGGAGAGTTATTTTATCCGATACTAATGCCCGTCAACGGTCTGTGTGTAAATATACCGTTAAAAGGAGGTGAAAGGACTGCTGCCCACCGTCTTCTTAAAATATTACCTTAGTCGCCTTTTACAGTAACCACGAGAAGAGATGGGTGGTTATATTCGTTAAGACTTTATTGATAAGTAATCTACACTTCATATACCCAGAGAATATCGATTTTCGCGGATTTTCAGTAAGATTATCGGTCGTTTCAATATCGTTATATAATACCGGCAACCGGCCCTAGTCCGGGCCTGTTTCGACATACTCTCTATGTGTGCGTAATGGGTACGCATTTTTTAGCGAATGTTTGGTCTGCTACTGTTTTATATGTCTGTGATTGGTACTGTAATTTGTAAATTTTCAAACTTCATGTACAGAGGCCAGCACATCAAGCTATCTCAAACTGTCAAATTTTCCCAATTGAATATGAACCTAATATTATTTTTAGAATAAAATTTAAAAACTATAAAAATAAAATTTAAAAACTATAAAAATAAATTTGACAGATTGGGGTAGCTTGAAGTGCTGGCCTCTGTACATGAGTACAGTTGAAAAAGGTATAATGATTGACCCTTTGATCGATGTTTAGCCCCCCAAACTTCGATCAAGGGGGCAATCATTATTACCCCCTTCATCATCCTTTGGGGGGAACTAGCCTGTATTGTCCCACTGCAGGGTAAAGGCCTCCCAGATCTCCCTTTTCCACACAAATCTGTTTTTTGCTAGTGCTGGCCAGTGCCTTTGGTAGGGTGGGTTCAAGCTCGTCCCGCCTTCACCTCGGCCTGCTGCGATGGCTTCGTGCGTTTAGTGGGACCCAATCGGTGGTTCTCTTAGCCCATTTGTCATCTGACATGCGGCAGACATGTCCGGCTCAGTTCCACTTATGCTGAGCGACGTTCTGGATGTACGTTCGTGACCTTGGTTTTGGCTTGTTGCTCGTCCTTGATCTTGGTTTTGATTTATATAGAAGAGCGAAATCATGCGTTATGTGCTTTCTGCTCTGTAAAACCTCGATAGAATTAAAATATTTTTAATAAAACAAAATAATAAAGAAATAAAAAATTGACACATGACATTAATCAATTTAATTTGATTACCATGACATTGTCACGTTATGGTGAATATTACTAGTATTTTTTAGAGGAAATGTTCAAAGCGCTAACAGTTCCAAGCACATTACTACATACATTAAAATGTCAAAACGTACGTCGGATCTTGCAAACAAGACGCGCTTCCCAAGTACAAGTTTACATCAATGACCATCCTGTTGAAGTTCCTTCTTATTATACAATTATGCAAGCCTTACGTAGTGTAAATGTTTCCATACCATCATTCTGCTACCACGAACGTTTGTCAATAGCTGGCAACTGTAGAATGTGCCTGATTGAGGTGGAGGGCTGGTGGAAACCTCAAGTGGCTTGCGCTGTCCCTGTGGCCAAAAACATGAAGATACGCACGAACTCGGAAACAGCCAGCAAAGCTCAAGAATCTGTTTTAGAGTTCATACTTGTCGACCACCCGTTAGATTGCCCCGTATGTGATCAGGGAGGCGAGTGTGATCTTCAAGACTTGTCTGTGAGATATGGCAATGATCGTTCACGATTCACAGACATACATTTCGACGGAAAAAGAGCCGTGGAAAGTAAAGTTTTGAGCCCACTCATTCGTGCGAGCATGAACCGCTGCATCCATTGTACCAGATGTATTCGCTTCGCGTCTCAAGTGTGTGGCCTGGAAGTATTAGGATCAACGGGTCGCGGCCATGACATGCTTGTTGGAACGTTTGTTCCCAAACTGTTTTTATCTGAACTATCTGGGAATATCGTAGATTTATGTCCAGTGGGAGCATTGACTAACATCCCCTATAGGTTCAAAGCTAGACCTTGGGAATTAAAGAAAGCTAATTCCATTGATGTTACAGACGCTACAGGCACGAATATAATATTAAATTATAGATTCGACCGAGTACTTCGTGCTTTGCCTCGTGAACACGATGAAATAAATCAGGAATATGTCTCAGATAAGGGTAGATGGGCAATAGACTCACTTGAGATGCAAAGATTGGTGACACCCATGAAAAGAGCTGGTGATTGTTGTTGTCCGCTCGAGTGGGATGCCGCCCTACAAATGGCTTGTGATTTAATTAGAACAAATACTCCTGGCAATATAATAGCGATAGCTGGCCCTCACACTAATGTCGAGACTTTAGTAACCTGCAAAGACGTCCTTAACTTGTTCGGATGCGAGAACACTTATGTGGAACGAGAAATGTTTTACTCATACTCTGGAGCTGACATAAGAGCTTCATATTGTATAAACACTACTTTAAAAGACATCGCAAAAGCTGATAGAATTTTATTAGTCGGGACTAATCCTCGATTTGAAGCGCCAATCTTAAACATGTGGATTCGACAAGCTTATAGTAGTAACGAAGCGGATATATTTGTGGTTGGTCCAAAGTGTGATTACAACTACCACGTTAGTTACTTAGGAACTAATATTAAGTCTTTATCAGAGGCTGAAAAGGTTTTATCTGGAGCGAAGAATCCACTCATATTTATTGGAATATCGCAATTCGGAGGTGACAACGGTCCTGCTATAATGACTGTTTTAAGAAAATTGTCAGCCAAATTAAAAAAGAAAAAGAATGACCTAATTAACATTATTAGTAGAGAGGCGAGTTTTGCCGGTGCCTTAGAGGCAGGATGGAAACTTGGAGCACGGTGTGCATTGCAGGAATTATGTCCAAAGGTAGTCATCTCTCTGGGAGCAGACAGCATATTTTATGACTGGACCCCGCCCGACGATTGTAAAATGATCTACGTAGGTTTTCAAGGTGACAAAGGCTCGGAGTGTGCTAGTTTGATTTTACCAGGATGTGCATACTCAGAGTCAGGCGGGCTTTACTTGAACATGGAGGGTAGATCGCAGTTCGCGTACCCAGCCGTCACTCCTCCAGGGAAAGCTAGACATGACTGGAAAATATTTCGTGCTTTAGCAGAATACCTTAACCTTTGTGTGTTTTATAGTGATCATGGTTCTCTTTGCACTAGAATGGCGCAAATTAGCCCCAATTTCTCGTGTTTGGGTATGGTTCAACCGAAGCTATTTGGAAAGTTGGTTGGAAAATTAATTCCAGAACAGCCAGGAACAAACACCAAAACCGACTTTTGTGTAGATATGCAAGAAATGTCAGATTATTATTGCTCCGATGTCTTCACATATAATTCACCCACTATGGTAAAGACTAAGAAAGCAGCGATTGAATTTAAAAAAACACTGTATTATCCCAACTAGGTATAATTGAAAAAGATTTTTTATTACCTATTAGTTTTTGTGTATTTTGATTTTAATAAACTTTGTGGACAATATTTTAAATTGTCTTTTTTGTTCAAAATATATATATCATCAGTATATTCTTAATAGGTACACGTTTTATACTCTGGTGTAATAAACGCGGTAGTTTGGTTAAATAATTGTAGAAATTTATTAAATGGCTCTCGTGATCTTGTAAACTCTATCATCTTTTTGTATGTTTTTTCATGTTAGGTCCTTCTCAACAATCTAGAGAATTTATCAGCTGCTGCCAAGGACGTGGCTAGTTGCAGAAAGGAGCTCCGAGCGTCTAGAGTCAACGATATCGTCCGGAAAGGACTGGCCGAACTCAAGTACGAGCCCAAAGCTCTGACTAGCTTGAATGTAGCAATGAAATGACTAAAGCTGCAAGCGCCTGATGGTTTTTGTATAAAAATAAATGATTGAAACCAGTTCTTGGTTTTAATGTTTAAGTTATTCAATATTTCCTACTAATCCTATCCTACTACATCAATACATATAATATGTTATAAATGTGAAAGTTTGTGTGTTTGGATGTTTTTACTCTATCACGCAAAAACGGCTGAACGGATTTAGATGAAATTTAGCACACATATAGTTTATAACCTGGATTAACACATAAGGTAGTTACTTTCTATCCCGGTAGTACTTTCCCGTGTGATAATTTCCGACCTTCACACGGGTGAAGCCATTGGGAAAAGCTAGTGTAATCTAAAGGTAAGGTAACTACTCTTATGCTCTCCAAGTACCTACCAAAAACCTATTGTTTAAATAGGTATTATAAAGAAATAATTAAAAAAGTGATCAAGTTTTAGCAATAAAGCATAATATACCTACCTACCGATGTTACAGTAGATAAGGAAGAGAGTGCTGCAGAATTGTGTTCAAAATTATCTTTTTCTGCATTGCACAATGATTCTGGTGACGACTATCCGCTAATTCACTGTCCTATGGCAGTTATTTTCAGGCCTTTCGGGAAAATCGGTTCTGGGATAAAATGTTCAATTTAGTAAAAATAAAAGTCAAATGTATATAAACACAATCAAATTTTATTAAATATTGTATTGTCTAACACGATTCCTTAACTATCATGTTTCACATCAATATCTCGTGATGGCATAATAATACGGTTACAAATACATTGGGTCGATAAAGTACAGACAGATCAAAAGATATTAGTAAAGGACAGAATCGAAAGTTCAGAAAAGATGCGATAGTAGACACAGTTATAGAATACGATATATAAATAACATTTATCAATATTGTCATGAAGGAACAAGAAGTAGCCAAGGATAATAATTATATTATACTCGTGCATGAAAACTTAACAATATTAGACAAAGACACAAACAATGTAATAGTTTTTAAGTCAGAAATAATATAAAATTAGAAGTAGCTACATACAGTTGATGATATGGATAGTCTACAAGTTTTAAAGACTGAAATACATGGCACTGGAACCAGTGAAAAGTAGGAGAAAGAATTCGACGAGACTAAGAACACACTCACATTATAAATACTTGTACACAATACATGGGTTTACATGGAAAATCTACAAAAAAGTGTTATACACGATTATTATCTCAAAACGGTATGATCAGTTAATAATAATAGGTCTTATACACTATTAATATTAGGTAGTTTTTCGTGCGCCAAAGCTCTACTTTGATGATATTAAGCGTTAGGTATATAAAAAGGATTCCGCACATTACTAGTTTTGCTGCAATTGGCGCATGAGATATTAAAATCTTCTACATTCGCGATGTTTTTGAGAAATGTTAATATGGTTTGTTTATACGCAGAAGATATTTTATAGTAATTACGACGATTCTTTAAATTTAACACTGATATGTGGTATGATGTGTCACGTCTCACTTGGTCAGCACAAGTCTTCCGCGGTCAGTACCCGCGGTGCAGTCATCTTCGACATCTACTAATCTTACTGTATCGTTAAAATGCTTATCATAAAGTACTGTAAATTAACTAAGCATTGAAATTCCACTTAAAATTATGTTAGTTGTAGTATTTGTGCGAAAACGATTACTGTAAAAGTTTGGTTTTATAAAAATAGTAGTCACTGAAAGAGTCATGAAAATAGATTTGCTGCTTTTTGCGTAAATAGCAATTGTAAAGAAATTTGCTGAATATTTTTAGTGTTAAATATTTGAATTTCCGAGCTAACGTATGTCGTGTCGTCATTTCAAGTATCGCTTACAAAATGGACGGCTCTGTGTTAGTCACATTGCCTCAGTTTCCGACGGTTGGATTGTTATGGGAATCCTAAAAAGGGCTATTCCTTAATAACTCGGGTAGAAGGCGACCAACTTGTCTACCGAGACCGCTACGGGCGTAGCGAGCTAGTATTTATAGCTAACGAGTATATTGTCAATCAAAAAGCCCGACCAACGCTTCGGCTAATCGTTTAGCGTGGAGTTATAAAAACCGTCTAAAGCATTAATTTTATATACGTAGTAAAAACATGGAAGCACTCCTGCGGACAGACTCTTTGCTGGCTATCATTTGTTATAATTCTAATGTGTACAACCTGCCAGTAGATGATGTGGTTACAGTTGTAGACAAATACTATTGTAGTAATGGTTAACATTTTACAATTCGCAAATAATCGACGCGAATTAAATGAGCAAACTCATGTTATTAATGATTTAACATCAACTTAAGTAATAGTAAAACTCAACACTATTAGACTTGCGAAATACTAGAACAACGCAATGAAGATCACAAAACAGACAACATAACGAACGATGTCCATGTGAACCTGAAGGGCCGGCGACGGTGACGTCACCGGGCGAGCGAGTAGTCACAAATGTTACCTGCTTCTGATTTACACTTTGGTAATGGTCTTCAGTTTTCTACTCCTCAAGCATCTGGAAAATAATAACGAGATCTTTGAAAATACTGGAAACATGATGTCGATCTAAGATTCTGTCCTCTAGTTCATTTTAAGTTAAACCTCTAATGGTCCCATTGCTTAAAGGATAAAGGTTTCTTCCGCGTATTATTCAAATCCTCTAAAAGGTTTAATCGCTAAGTTTACCTGATAAAGCCGCGGTACAACATGTAGGCTCCGTACAGACTGAGCACGATGGTCGCCGTCCACACCACTGCCAACACGGAGGTGCTGCCCTCTGTAACGAATTACCAAATATTAAAAATATAATGAAGTAAAGCTAGTGATGTAGGCGAAAAGCCAATAGCTCTACAATGTGGTTAATCCTATTGATTCCCCAGTACCTATGTATTCAATGGAATTGATCAAATCACATATATGGCGAAATTTGGGTGTACTATATGTAATGTTGTTCGTGATGTTATGTTGCTCACCGATATATCCGTCGTGGTAGATGTCCTGGTGTGTGCGCGCGCGGCGCGGCTTGTCGTCGCGCGGCTCTACGGCCAGCAGGTCGGGGATCTCGTCCAGCTCACCGGTGCAGTTCGCCCACTCAATGGTTACATATCTGAAGTTATCAAACAGGGTTAAATGGTCTTTGTTGTGGTTAGATATTTTCGTGATTCTCCTTAATTAAATGTGACATCTCATCTGTATGGAGAGTTGTAAAAGAAGCGTAGTCATAGTTTATATTAGGTATAACATATACTGATGATATAAGCACATAAATTGTTTATATTTCTTAAAAATTCTATTATTATTTTGGGATTTTCTTGATGCCAAGAGAATCACTGTGTGGTTAGTCCGTTGCAAAACTATGTTCACCAAATAGTGATTGATTTTGCCCCTCATGCCATAAGGGCTTGGCTGATCAGAATTTCGCTGATAAAGATGGTTTACCTGGAAGGAATGCTGCAAGCTCGCCGCGCGGGCACGAGTAGCTGGCGGGTGCGCGAGCGGGCTCCTCCGCGGCACGGGCCCCACGCACCCCAGGGGCCCGGCTGACCTGATTCCGATTGTTTGCACCCACACTCCACCTCGCATACTTCGTCCTCCTATTAACAGAGGTAGTTGATGCAATCAGGTTAAATTCACTCGTTCTTCACATTTGCTCGCTTTGCGGAAGGCCGATAGACCGACGACTTGGTTAAGATTACGGGAGTCCACTGGACCTAAACATAGAGGGACCGGTCGTTGTTGCTATGCTTGAGGTAAATATCCAGCAGTGGGCTCTTTCTGTTGTTGTTTTTGTTGATGTTAACCTGTTGGTCCCGGCTGTAATTTGTGGATCTTTGGCAGTCGTTATGGGTCATCATCAGAAGCCCAAAAGTCTGACAACCAGTCTTACCAAGGGGTATCGTATTACCCAGTAATTGTGTTGTGGAGGTCAGATAGGCAATTGCTCTATGTTAAATACTGGTATTCACCTGCATCCCGTTTGACTGGAAGCCGACCCGAACATAGTATGGAAAAGGCTAGGCGTATAATGGGACTCTGTCGGCTGAGATGATGATGAATATTTACTACTGTATAATCAGCGCCACGGCTACAGGGCTACAGGTTGGTGGAGTCGTCGGCGTTGGTGAGTGGCAGAGACGAAGCTATAGTACCGTCCTTGTTCCGCACTGACCTGGTAGTGCATGGGCGGTGCGACGATGCGGCCGGGAAGTACTACGGCGCAGCGCCACGGCTGCAGGAACAGCTCGGCGGAGTCGTCGGCGCTGGTGAGTTCACAGCGTGCATGAGACACCTTCACCCCCCAGCCACATGCGCCTGCTGCCTCCAAGCCCGTTGAAGTCTATGGAGAATCGGGATTAGGTTAGAAGATTGTAGATATTGTGACTTTTTATATGAGTGAAGTTCACTTCTATTACCATTGCAACATAATACTTAGGTTGTTGTACTATTGCAACATAATACGAAAAATATAAAAAAATAATAATGCAATTTTTAAACCTTCTGTAACCGTCTTTGTATTAATAAACTAAAGACGGTTGGTAGTTATGGAAAAATTTGCTGTCTTAAAAAAATGTTAGGAGCAGGGTTGTAAAAGAGGCTTGTGTCTAATACAATCTAAGTAAAGTTAACAAAGCAATAACAAAATTGATGTTACCTCATTAACTACCTGTATGTGGCAACCGAGCGAGGGTCTGGCGACGAGCTTGAGGCACGGCTCGCGAGGACACGGAGCGCGCTGTTCTGTAGCTGGACAGGAACGGCCTGGCCATACGGCAGGTGTCAGGTGTTGCCTGGGACAAAGGAACAAGATTTATGGCTGTGTATTACGACATTTAAACGAGGGGCTGGACAAGTAGTCATGCACGCCACATAAGTAATGTGAAGTCAAAATGGAGATTTTCGAAAATGAAACTAGTTGGAACGAATCCGCTTTGGATGATTATATTTAATTGGAATATTTACCGTTATTATGAAAACAATGATAATAAGAAAACGAAGATTGAGCAAAGTCCAAATAAGCCCGTCGGTCAACTGCCAACGCCAGCTCGCCTAAATATGTCATATAGTGATGCAAGTTGTTAAGGAGATACGGAGACCAAGAAACCCGAGGACTCACATGTTTTCGTATGAATTTTAGAGTTTTTTGTCTGAAAAAGAACTACGAGATCTTGCTGAAGACGAGTGGGGTCGAAGTACCTGGTGCGCCGCATGTGGCTGGCGGTGTTGGCGTCGCCGCAGGAGCACGCCGACGTGTCCCACGCGCCCCACTCGCTCAGCTCGCAGTCCACGCCGCACGGCACGTAGCACCACGACTCCTTGGCTTCAGTGGTTGTTGTGTTCTGTGGTAGAAGAACATTAGAAGATGTAGTGATGATTTTTGTGAGTCTAACACTGATGATGTGTTCGTGTGTTTTACTTACGGGACAGTACGAGTCATTAACAAAAATTCCGTCACTCCGAAGACATCTGACAGCCCTCTTCTTCGTGCCTTCGCCGCAAGGTGATCCTCCTAAATTACAAACATAATTACCAAAGTACTCAAAAACGAATGTAGAAATTGCATTTAGTGAAATAGGAAAAAGGACAAGAACTTTTGTTTTAGGAACTCTGTCTATAGCACATAGCGTTCCATGGACGAAGTCTGTGTTCAGCTGAAGACTCCGAGCTGATCATATTCTTAAATAACAAAACGTACCAAGAGGTTGGCAATCATCCCAGGGCGCAACGTGCCAGGAGTAGGCGTGTGGCGAGCAGGGTTCCGCACCCACCAGGTGTGGGCACGGGGAGCCGCCCTCGTCCGCGGGGCGGAGCACCACGCGCGTGCGGTCACGACGACCTCCCCACTTTGTCTGATGAATAAATGACACATTCTTGTGCAAACAGAACAGATAACATCACGTTACGATAGGCACACAACGTAGTTATAAGGATAACAAAAAAACTATGGAAAGCTACAAACTGTTGTCTCTATAGGGTTAAAAATTATGGCAATAAATGGTTTGACTTTATTTATAAATAGTAAACACATGTTTTAATATCGCCTGTTGTAGTCCTGAAATCTTTTAAGCACGAGACTTTTTATAAAAGGAGTCTTATAGTGAGTAGTAGAAGTAAAAAGATGGAGGAAGGATAAGAAGAAGACTTGTGCGACAAGGGCATCAGTTACCTGTTCGCAAGGACTCCACTCGGACCAGGAGCTGACCACGCAGTCGCCCGGGCAGGGCGCGCGGCACGTGGCATCACGCGAAGGTGCCGAGCCCGCGCCCGCCGCCTCGCACGTGGCCGGCTCTAGCACTTGACCTTCCGCGTCTACACAACTATAAAGGCGGAAACTTTAGATTAGAATACCAATTCCCGTAATTAAAAGCTAATAAAAATGTCAAGAACTTGTCGAAAATGTGAGAAAATTAGAGAGGTATTTTTGACAGATTGATGTCCGTACCGTATTTTAGGTGCCTTCGCATTTTAATCCTGAGATTAGAATACAAAAGCACTTAAAAACGGTAAATGCCCCTCAATTCTTTAATTTTAAATGTTTAAAACTAAATGATTAATTACTAAAACTGTTAAATGATTCGGTTTGTCGACGTTCACACTATCAACATCTGCACTTTTTATATAACAGGCCACTCAGAAAGTATTGCGAAAAAAAGTTTTTATGTATGAGAGACTGGCCAGTTAAAATCTATTTTGAAAATATGAATTTGTAAGTAAAAATAAGTACGTTCCAATTTCAAAATTTCCCTCCACATTTTTGGCGAGCTAATTAAAATTATCGTGTCTCATTCAGGTGTCTCATAAAAAAATGGATATGCGCCGGACACAAGATGCTATGCTTGGCAGAAATTTTCTCTGTTGTGAGCAACAAACGACCAAACACAGGGCTCCGCTGGCTACTGCACCACCACGACAACGCGCCTATGCACACCGCGCTAAAAACGAGGGACTTCCTGGACAGCACGTCGGTCAAACTCCTGGGTCACCGTCCTTACAGCCCTGACCTAGCATCGTATGACTTCTTTTTATTCCCGAAAATAAAAAATCAGCTTAAAGGGATACAATTTTCGTCGCCGGAATATGCACTGTTAGCGTTCGAGCAGGCTGCAAACTAGGTGTCTGCGGCGGACAGGAAAAAGTGTTTCGAAAACTGGTTCAGACGCATGAAACTTTGTATAGAAGCTAGTGGACAGTACTTTGAAAAGATTTAATAAAAAAATATTTATATAGAACGTACTCGTCGATCGCCCCGCGTGGCTCGGACACAGCACATGTTGCACGTTGCAGTGAGGTGAATGGGTACATACGTGACAGTCCTGTTGACGATGGCCCGGCCGCACAGTGAGCGCGGCGGCGCGCACACGCTCCACTCGCCGAGCGCCCAGCGCGGCTCGGACACAGCACATGTTGCACGTTGCAGCGTGGCTCCGCACTCGCGGCCTCCACCCGAACCTTCTTCAATCACCTCCCTGGAGTTTACAACTCGTTTTTGTGAAGTGATTAGAATAGTGGCCTAACCCTATTCTAGATTTGCCTGCGAGTCTGGCGTTGTTTGACGTCACTAAAACGTGATTGTAGGAATGCCTAAAAATAAGAATAATATTTATTTTCAAGAATGAAAAATAATGAAAAAACCCCAGAATGGATGATCTCCTTGATCATCCATTCTGGGACCTTTTTTGGCGGCCATCAATAATAATTAGGTACATATATTTAAAGTACTTATAGAACGCTTTATTTTTACTACCACCTCAAAGTCGAGAACAATTTGGGTTTGAAGGTAAAGGTAAGAATTAGAACGTCGGCTACAGAAAACAATTATTATCGGAACGAAGTTCTAAAACGCAGCTAGGAGATAGGAGTAGAAATCGTCACGTAGGTAACTAAAAAGCGTTAGCACCTCCATGCGACACCCAAAGGTCGACTGGTAGAAAATGCCTTTGGCATTAAGTCCGCCTCTGTACATTTCTGTGCGTGAAGTATTAAATAAATAAATAAATCGTTTTCATCGTTTTCGGCTGCAACTTCTTTTTATTTATCGTCATGGGTTTCGCTTTTTTTAATTTTTGAGGGTGTTGGCCACTATAGTGAGGTTAAAATGAAAATTCAAAGTGCCAACTGCGAACATTTTAATTGTTTTCATTATGTATGTGCTTTTCATACTTTTCGAGGGTGCTGAAGCCGATAGTGAGGTCAAAATGAAAATCAAAGATGGCGGATAGGAGAATTTTCAAATTGTTCGTCATAGGTAGGTAAACATTAAGTTTGAGTATTTTAAAGAAAGCGTAAACGAGGTTACTTACGGAGTTGAAGAAAAAGTGTAAGGAACGTCGTTCCTAACGGAGGGCCCCGAAACCACACGTTTTTTACACGAACAAATACTATATGTACTTACGTAATTACTTGAAAATAAGGTTACTGTTTGTTAACCGGAAGCTTGTTGGAAGATTTGTTCAAGACATTAAAAAATTTGGAATTTATCTCCTACCGTGTGCGGAATCGGAAAGCCGCCCTCGATCCAGGCTCCGAGGCACAAGGTCCCCACTCGCCCCACTGCCCCACCGCGCAGTCGCGCGCGCACGTCGCGCTACACGAGCCGCTCAGCAGGGAGGGGAACTCGGTGTCGTACAAGTAGCCGTCTGTTGAGGCTTCACAGACGCGGCTTGGACCTGAAGAACCAAATGCACACGCATGATTTCTAAGAAGACATTAATCCAGTGCAAGAAATTTACAGGTTGAAGATATAAAAGCACTGGTCTTTACCAGTGCTTTACGGTTTATACGCCTATCCATATACAATTCAATCATGTTATTCACAAGGTGATAGAATTCAAGCAGAAGACAACCTTATCTAGTAACTACGATACATGATCACGAAGTCACGTCGAGGTCCGAAAGTAAGCTCTCAAAAATGTCAAGAGATATCTCGACAATTTAATCGTGGGAAGTGGATAAGATGAAGGGTCACCGTCCCGACCTCGCCATTACTTTATCAGCATCAGAACGAATTAAAACAAATTTAAGTTAAAGGGGTCATACCCCTAAGTGGATGATATTTCTTGCACACGTCCATCGGCACATCTCGTCCTCCCACCATGCACCTGGCGGCGCGTAGAGATCTGCCTTCTCCGCATTCCTTTCTGCAAAGAAACTTTGAAAGTCAGTTACTGCAAAAAAAAAGTTAACGGCTATCAATCTCGAAGTGTTTGCAGTATGCAGAATGACCAAAGTCTGCCTTTTGTACTTTGATGTTGACCACTAAAGGGCTTACTAATAAAGAATATTTAATTCAAAGATGATCGACGAAGATGGTGCACGAAAATATCTTACCCGGGTGGAAGAATGCAGTCAGAGTCAGTCGGCAATAGCTCCAAGGAAACATTCTTGCAAATGCAGTTTGGAACATCAGGATCTGAAGCGTCTAGGAATCTGAAAAAGAAAACGATTTCAGACCGTGAAATGGAGAAAGACGGACTTTCTTTTAATAGTTTAAAATAATGTGGTTAAAGGAAATCAGTGGATGGGATACCAACTTTATATGCCAAAACCCCTCCGTGCCTCGGAAAGCACGTTAAACCGTTCGTAGGCTGTCATTCGTGGATCTTTGTCAGTTGGGACGGGCCGTCAGAAGCCCGAAAGTCTGAAAACTATTCTTACCAAAGGGCGTCGTATTACCCAGTAACTGAGTTGTGGAGGTTAGATAGGCAGTCGCTCCATGTAAAATATTGGTATTCACCTGCTTGCGGTTAGATTGGAAGCCAACCCCAAAGGCTAGACAGATGATGAGTTTAGTCACTAAGCTCGGTTGATCGGCAAAACCTATGGTCGGTCAACAACAGCATCAGTTGGTTTGAAAAACTCTTTCATTTATTTTGGTGTTAGAATTAATTTGGTAGTTGCAAAATACTCCAAAGCAAAGGTATTGCCTGTGTCCCAGCAGGCGGAATATAGACTGATCATTATATTGCCAGCTGATGCATTAATATTGCCAGCTTTTCCATTTAATGTCGTAATTTTGTCTCCACATTGTTTATGTGACAATATTACGACATTAAACGTTATTTTTCTTCTAAGGTCAGCATGACTTATATATAAGTATCTCAAGCTGTGGCAAGTGCTGGTGGCCTATCAGGAAGGTGCGTAGCGAGACAACTAACCATTGGATATTTACACCACAATCCGACCCCGTCTGCATAGCTAATCACAATTATTTTTTTTTATTTTTTTTTATCACAAACACTGCTATCATTACAGGAAATTCCTAATGCGGTAGCGTGGTCCTTAATTAAACTATCTTAAATAACATAACACATATAACATAATTTTTGTGAATTCATACGCTTCCAAACCGAATCGAACATCAATCAATGTTACCGTGGGAGTCCTATAGACGCTGTTTATTTATTTATTTGTAAGAATGTAGTTTTACATAGTATGGTGTCCAATCCAAAACCCGAATATAGAGACGACCGGTATTCTTCCGACAAGTGTTTGCTGGCGGGGGCAAGGCAAATCAGGTCGTCGAAATGTGTCATTTTCGATATGATAGCCAGTCGAGCAACTGAGGGAACGCGGGTGGGTTTTAATCAGTGAAAGTCTGACACGCCCTCCTGTGCCACCCAGAGCGGGAGAAGTTATTTGATGATTTCCATCCCTCAAAAAAAATGACCAGCATAGGTCCAGTTATCGACAGGCTATCGTACTTACTTGAGTGGGTCTGCGCATATCACGTCACAAGTTAGAGGCGCGATGTGTTCACAAGTGACGCGGCAAGCGGCGACCCCGCGGGGTATCAGCTGGCCGGCACAAGCTCCGGCTTCCACACGGTGGGACTCAGAACCGCACCATATACCTGGAAAAACTGAGTGTGAGCAGCAATATACATAAACACACACACATACACACACACACACACATACATATACACATATTTTTGTTTTATTTATGTACTAGTAGAAACGAGGTAATCTCTTATCTAAGAAACCTCCAGTCTAAGATTAAGTCTCGTCCGTATTACACATCAATAAGTCGTTTTAATTTCATGACCTGTGTCAGGTACAGTTTTGCTATCATTATCGTTCCATCGTAGACCTTATCCACTGTTCCTGATAAAGAGCGAGGCTATTTGTTATTAAACGGTTTTAAGAAGCTTACCCCGTTTATTTATGTTTTTTAGGTAGAGTTTAGTAACTGAATTGTAACCCCCTTCGTTTTGTCAATTTGGTACACACCTTTGATTCCGATGACAATACAATTTCATATATTCAGTATCATTGTAAATCTAAGATGGCCGCCGCCACAAAATGGCGGATTTCATATTTTTTAATGAATACATACGTTTTGTTTGAAAGTTAGAGCTTTTATAATAACTCTATTAAACACAGGGCTTATATATCAACTGCATTTCCTTACTCCTGACTCTGTAGCCCACGCCACACCTCTGCATGGGTGGCAGGCGACACGTGCTCCAGTCGCCGGAGACCCAGGCGGCGTCGCGCGCGCGACACGTGTGTGACACGGGACAGTCTCGCGTCTCCATGCGAGACCCACAGCTTGGGCCTCCGTGGACTACGCGGACACGGACTTGCTTGCCTGGCTCTGGAATAGAAAATTATTGGTGATGGTTGGTGTTAAAGATAAATCAATTTATTTATAATAGGTCATTAAGATGGGCCAGGCGAGTCCTGGAATGGAGACCGCGTATCGGCAAGAGTAGTAAAATGAAATGAAATTAAATGTTTATTTATGTAAGATCTCATCTCGTAGATCTCATAAAACACTTTTACACTTCAATATTTTAAAAACTAGATGGCGCTGACATTTCCTAGCTGACTGTTCCCTGAAAAGCCGAAACAAACTCAGATGTCATGGTCTCTTTTAAAGTCCAAACATTATATTATTTGAATTTTATGAGCGTCTAAAAATACAGGGCCATGTCTGAAAGGGCCTATTGAAGAAAGAGCCATTTCAGCTTTGAGTTGACCTGTCCCAACAGACGAGGAGCTCAACGACCCGTCACAAGACGCTACCAGATCTGTAGGACATTTGCGTAGGCCATTTACAAAATTCTCAAAACCACCAGACGAGTTATAAAGTCATGTGTTCAATCTAGCCTGCATAGTACTCACATTCAGAGTCAGTTTTCTCTTTAACCTTTTGACCGCCACCATCGGGTATAGCCGACAAATGAAAACGTGCCCAACACGCTACCGTCGGCCAATGCCGACAAAAAAACAAAACTTTAGGGTCAAATAAAATAAAATAATGATGTTACAAGTAATATTTTATAAAAAAATAGGGGACGAAAAGCAACGATTAATTGGTTATCGATAAAATTTTGGAATCCCTATTCTTTTTTGCGCCGAATTTGTGGCTTGGCGTGGGAGGGACGCCGATACGTTTACGCTCTGGCGGTCAAAAGGTTAAATGTAAAGGTGGCTGGGACAGACTGGATGCGGGAGGCGGAGGATAGGGTGTTGTGGCGCAGCCTGGGAGAGGTCTGGGTCCAGCATCGGACTGCGACAGGCTGAGTTGATTGAGGCTATTCAGAGGAGGTTTTGAATGTCAATATTACAAGAAATTCCAGTAACTGTTTTGTCTATGAAGAAACATCCTTTCATGTTCAGGAATAAAAACCTGGAGTTACCGGTGTTTAATCGAATAGATAAAAAATATAAGTAACTTTCGAATCAGTCCACAATCAGTGGTTTATGAATATTAATTTTCAAATTTGTTAAATACATAAATTATAAATGAAAAAATTAATGTATCGAGATCGTAACGTCGCCGTCGTCCCATTATATTGTCTAGACGGACTTATAAATAACACGTCGACCAGAGAAGCAATGGTAACTGCTAACTGGTAATATTTGCAGACTTACCACAAGTATTAGGGCAGGGTGACCAGGGCATCCAAGCTTCCACCTTGCATCCACGACGACAACGAACAGTGCACGCGCGGCGATGTGCAGGACGTCTTAGAGGAGCACACCTGAGGAGAATTCAAATCCAATGCCGTTATTAAAACTTGAATAGTTAATTATTATTATTATTTTCAGGAAACATTGACCTTGTATTCTATTCAATTCATAGTTTTTTTCCGGATTAAGTTAGCACAACCAGCTACCAGTGCGGGTTGGTACACGTCTGGATTTCGAATTTTTGTTCTTGGAAATGCCGATTTCCTCACGATGTTTTCGTTCACCGTTTTTAAAGCAGTGATGATGAAATTATTTATACAAATTAAAACGCCTGTCTGGGTTCGGACCCACGACCTACTACTTGTAAGTGCACCACTGTCCTCTCAAATTGACTGTATATTTTTTTTTTTTTTTTCTCTTTCCTGCTCCGCGGCAATCTGTTGGACACAACAATAAGCCACTGCTTTGTCTGATACGAGTTGTGCTTTGACTGCATAATGAAGAATAATTTGCATCAACTGTTGTCATATTGTAAATACTTACAAAGTCCCCCGGACTATATCAGCATTGTTCTGGACACACACGACGTCTCGTATCATTTCACCTTCTTCAATGCAAGGCTCCTCTTCGTCACTCTCGTTGTATGTTTCTCCATCCTACAAAGAATTATAATAAGTACTTTTTACAAATACTGATTCACTGAGGCAGCGAGACATATATCATGGCAACCTATTTCAAGAAGATTAGTAGATGATGTAAACAGAAACCAGCAAGATCTAAAGGAAAAATAGGTAGTACGTTGATGGTCATAAGTTCCCATTTATCGCTTCTACTTAGCTTGCGTTTCTCATACTTTGAAGCTCAATAGTGCTTGTTAGCTTAGATCATCATCATCATTTCAGCCGAAAGATGTCCACTGCTGGACATAGGCCTACCCAAGCACCGCCATTTCGACCGGTTCTGTGCTTCTCGCATCCAGCGAATTCCTGCGGCTTTCACCAGGTCATCGGTCAATTTAGAGGGAGGCCATCCAACGCTACGTCTTCCAGTACGCAGTCGCCATTCCAGAACCTTCCAGCCCCATCGGCCATCTCTTGTCAGCTTAGATACTACAAAGTAATTGATAATCAAATTACAAGCAAGTCCGTATAGTTGGTGACTGGTATGTAGTCCTGCCGCCGTCTCTCACAGGGTCCCCACGGCGTGGCGAGCCAGGAGTACGTGGCACAGGCGTGAGTGTTGCAGGTCTCGTTCTGAAGTAGTTGGTCCTCTGGTGGGCATGGCCAGCCGTCTAAAAGAGGATGTAGATTCGTCATTAATTCTGCCTGAAGTCTTTTTTGTAATTACCACGGACTGGTGTTTGAAGAAAGGTTGTTGGTAAGGTATACATGGTAAAATTATACAGCACGTGATTTTTCTTGATAGGATAGTAAATTGTTAATTAATAAAATGAATTGAATTGAATTGAATCAGTTCACGTTTGTATGAGGTTATTACCAACTATTTAGTTGATTACTCATTAGTTAAGAATAGGATGTGCCGTCTATAACGTGTTCTAAAAGGCTGACATTGTGCAACTGCAGCAAATAATGCAAGATTACACAGAGACAAGCCTACAGAGACATGCTAGGCTATGTTACCATCTAGCTTATTTTTATAACATGTAAAAGTAACTCTGATATCGTAGTTTACTTACTTGGAGCTGAATGAGCCAATATATGCCGTCTCCGGGTCCTGAAAGGTTGTGGATGTGCTGCAGCGGCACATGGAGCAGAGCAAGGGCTCCAGGAAGCCCAGGATGATACAACGCAGTCGCCAGCACATGCAATGCGGCATCTTTCATTGCGAGGTGGCGCACCTGTTCCACTACACCATGCGCGTTGAGCTTCTTTCTGTAGGTTTAAAGGAACTTGATAAGAAGAGTTTTGCAAGGGAATAAACGTCCTAAAATATTGCTTCAAATTTATTAGAAAGCGGGGATTGACCTGAGTGTTTGTACGTATGCTAGGTCGGGATCAATTAAAAACTAAAGGCATTGTGAAAGGAGGACCTACTTTACAAAAAAAACTTGTGGGGTCCCTCGCTAGGAACGAAAATCATTACGCTTTTTTCTTCAACTCCGAATCTAATGTGGTTTATTCTATCTTTAAATTAATTAAACTTTATTTTAATCTCCTTTACGGCTTCGGCACCCTCGAAAACCATGAAAACGATGGTTGTTAAAGGTTATTTATGGTCACATAGAACACACACATAAAAACTAGTGGCAATACGATCATAGGCAGATGCTCAAGTAGTAAAGAGTGTTGAAAACATAAAATGGAACAATGTAGACACAAGTAAATTTTTTATTCCTACCCCATCATGGCCAATACATCGCATTTCGCGGCTCCGCTTGCCGGGCCCGCACGCGGTGTGCGGCTGGCTGAGCACGCAGGGCCCCCACGGCAGCGCGCGCCAGGCGGCGCAGCGCGGCGTGCTGCAGGCGCGCTTCTCCTCCAGCGGGGGGCACGCCGCGCCGCCGCCCGACGCCGCGGATATCACTCGGCGGCGCCGGACGCTGTAGCCTGGAGATCAGGTAGGCATATCAAATAAGACCTCCAGGGCTATTCCTGGACTTACTGATGTACTATGTATGTAGACCATTAATTTAACTTTTTATAGCCATCATCAGTCTATAATGTTTCCACGCCTGGGACACAGGCCTCTTCTTTGTGAGAAGGAGCGGGCCGTTATCCATCACGCGGACCCAGTGCGGGTTGGTACCTTTGAATTTTTGGTTCTAGGACATGCCGTTTCCTGACGATGTTTTCCTACACCGTTCTGTGAGCAGTGGTGATGAAATAATTTACTCAAAGTAAAGCGCCTGCTTGGGTTCGAATCTTCGACCTACAACTCGTTAGGCGCGGCTGTTATCACTAAACCACCAATGCTCTCGATTTCTGCTTTAACGGTTACGCGACCATAATATCTTCAAGGAAACCAGCTAAGCAGAAATAAACCAAGGCAGCATAAATAAATGAGCTAATCCGAGCATAATGTGAAAATCCTTTATGGATTTAGTTACTATAGATTATTTAAATTATCAGCCAAGTAAGTGGGTTGATGTCTTGTCAGTATTTACATACTAATGTAAGCTTGTTTTATGATTTGATTGTAAAGTTACCGGTAGTAGTAAGTTGTTGCACGGGAAACAATGGGCAACCGTCAGTTGGTTGACACGCTCCCCATTCACCCCATTCGCCTACTTCACAATCACGAGGACAGGGCACCTATAACAACAAAGTGGTTATAAGAGACCTAGACTAAAAACGCATGAAAACTCCTTATACAGAATATTGTGTTACTTTAAATCGATGAATTCAGAATGACGCAGTCGTTATTTATTAAACTATATGCTGAAAAATATATTACTATTGTGACGCATCTAAAATAATATTTTTTCTTGTGAAATACGACTTAACGACTTAACTGAATGGAATAAAAATTATACGTAGTTTCAGTCATAATTTATTATCATTGAATCCATTAAATGATGATTAAGCATAGCTGAAACCATGACTCATATAATAGAAGTGTCCAATGCCTAATACATCAAATAAAATAAAATACATAATTCTGGAATTCTTGATTCGCTATAAATTTTTATTCTTTTTAAAAGTGTCGATTCGCCTAATTCGGCGTAAATTCGTGCTAGTCAACTAATAAGCCGATGATTTTTTGGTTGGATTCATGGTGCACGAGGGACTTAATTTACCTCACAAGGTTGTACAAGCGTCGGCATCGGTGCATGAGCACATTGCGCGGGATGTAACGCCCGCCCATCAGCGCGCACGCAGGTCGCATCTCGCCGCTGCGACCCACCCCCGCAACTCGGGTCCCATGCCACCTTCGTATCGGGCTCGTCGTCGTCATCATCGTCGTCATAGATTGCGTCATTATCGTCCGCATCATCGTCATCGTCTGTGTTCACTGAATAGATAAAAAATGTTATACCTTTTATTCGAATTTTAGAAACGTAAAACCCTAACTATATGTAGACATTAAAATCAATATATACTATGGTCTTACCAATAATTTCATTCGATCATACATATACACTACAGAACGGCACTTGCTACGATTCTTACATACTCCTTTTACTTCGGCCACCTGAGCGTTCTGAAGAACAGGTCACTTTATTTCCTTCTTTCGCATTTCCAGCATTTCCACTTACACCTGTCTTGTAAATACCTTTTGTTAGTAGCTTTTTACTCATTCTCTCAACCTGACCAAACCATCGAAGTTGTACTCATTTCATTTTTTATCACTATCTTTTCTTTTATACCGCACCCGTTGCCTTTCACGTCATTCCTCAGCCGTCATTCATAGTACAGTAACATTACCCGTGCATGCTTCGCAAATAACATTCATTCTTTTAGTAAAAAAAAAATACTGTGTCTTTAGCCCGAAATAGTTCCATATTTAACTTTCCTGTACTTTTTTGTTGGTTGCGCAGGACAGACAACTGTATCATACTGATCATATGTACTTATGATTTGAATGACACCGATGGTACTCCATTCAAATAACTAAAGCGTGATTCGAGCCAGTCCATTTCCAATACTGAACATGTAGTTAGGTCATCGTTATATATTATATAGTTACACCACAAACACACACATATGTATGCCACAACATTTTATTTGACTTGTCATACTCTCTCAATTTATTATGACGGACACACACTTTCATATGTGTTTATTATTCTAGCGTATGGTATTCGTGTGTTGCAGTTGAAAATCAGCGTCAGGTGGTACACCTTGTCTTGTCATGTGACATTATGCTGACCTGAGGCCCATTTAGCATTATTAACATTGTTTTGCGTTATTTTTTATAAGTAGTTTAAATAAACGCGATACTATTATAGCACTTTATTTTTGCTATTTTCAGTTTCAGAGATCATCAATTTAGTCAAACTTTAAAACTCATTCTCTTCGCAGAATTAAGTTTATTTCCCCAGATTCTTTCACAAGCTCCTTTCTAATACAAATTCCATGAATATGTAACGGGAGCTAAATGATCAACGATGTAGTTTTAACACGTGGCTCGCGTCCAAACGCCTTATTCATCACGTCAGCGAACACTTTTGGTTCAACAATAAATTAATGGTTTTACAGACACATCACAAGTAATATTATCTTACTCTGCATGACAATGTATGATGAAAATCACACCAACACCAACACCTGAACACCTTCAGTATTATAATCAGCCTATAATGTTTTGCACAAGGTTTCCTCTCCGTAAGAGGAATTAGGCCGTAATCCATGTTGGTGGACGCCATATATAGCCCACTGGTTTAAGTGGTAAGAATGCGAACTGTTTAACAACCCTATAGATTTTTTAGCCTATACTGCCCCATTGCTGGGCAAAAGCCTCCCTCAAATGCTTCTGGATTATTTTTCCTGCGCCACCTCGAACCAAACTTTGCGGTACGCGTCCAGGTCATCTCGCCACCGCTTTCTTATTGTGTAGAGATCTTTGCTCAGCGTTCATCCTACATGCGGCTGATGTGACCCGCCCAATCCCATTTGAGCCTTCATGCATACGTCTACTATACCCGTTTTGGAACGTAGCATGGTGTTCCAAATTCTATCCTGTGTTTTTACACTCAGAATGCTGCGTTCTATCTCTCTTTGGCAAACTCCAAGATACAGATAATTAACAAGATCAAAAATATCCAGTGTAATTTGTATCACATCAATTGGAAATGTGTCTGTGAATTGCTAATATAATGCTTGCATTATGCAAATGATCTCGATCTAGGTTATCAACCCTATCTTCCTGAATACAAATTCATGCAACAATTAGCAGCCAGTTTTAGCATAATTATCGTCACAAATCATGTCTGTTTATCAATTAATCTCGACAGAACAATGGGTCAGCAGCGATGGTCCATTACTCATCAAAATTAACCTTATTATCCTTCCCTCGCGTTTCTCTAACATCGCCATTACGATTAATTGAACAAAGGCACTATAATGACAGCTGATGGTATAGAAAATTAGATATTGTGTAGCGAATATATTAATCAGTAGGTAATTGATATGAATGTTTTAATTTGCTGCGAGCAAGAAGGAATTTAATTAAGTGAAAACATCGATGTTTTATTGTTTATGGAATGTAAATAAAGATATGATTGATAACATTAAGGGGAACCTAGTCGCGGGCTCGAACTCTCTGGTGGGTCTGGCTAAAAATCACGCTGTCTCACCAGGCTTCGTATCCGACAGAGATAGTCAGATCAGTCGTCTAACTAGACGCTAGTCTACACGCACAACGTTTTGAGTGAGATGCAGGATCATTTATAATAAAAAATTCGCGAAAAAAAATAAAGAAAAGTCCTTTGGAAGATCGGGTTTTATGAAAAAGCCAATGCATAAATCAATGACCAATAAAGTTTAATGAACTTTTTGATAATTGAACTTTGTCGGTACCGACTTGCTTTTAGAGATTTCACACTTCTTTTATTACTTAAACACGCCTAAACTTAAGTACAATTAGCAAGAAAAACTAATCTTTGTTGGCTCCTAACTTTTTAATGGGTTTTTATTTTAGTATTCTGTTTACGTACAGACAATATTACTTAATAATGAGACAAAACGATATCATATTTTACTTTGGATGTGACATGTCAGACAGTGGAGTAAAACACTCCCGAAGTATGTATGCAAAAAATGTGGACTACGTTCACATTAACGGAGAAAACTTTGATATGACGTTTTTTAATGCAAAATTAGAAATACAAAAATCTATTTCAATTTTAGCTATTACCAGTGGCTACCCCCGAGTGTAGGTTGGGAAATATCCCACGGGAATGTTCTACCGGGATAAAAAGTATTTTGTGTATTCCAGATCCTGTTCCAGATTATAAACGATCTGTGTACCATATTTCATAAAAATCCGTTCATCCGTTTTTGCGTGGTTGAGTAACAAACATCTAGACATACAAACTTTCACATTTATAACATTATATTATATAGTAAGGAGTGGGATAGTAGGAACTTCAAACAAATCCGGCGACAAACACCCCTCCATTCTTAACAGTTCCAATGTAAAAGTACTGACCAGGCGGGGCAATAGTAGAGTGTTCAATTTGGGTGTACGTGCGGCACTGGCCCCAGGGTCCAGGGGTCCAATGGGCGCTCGCTTCCAAGGCAGCAGGCCTGACTTCCTCCACCACTTCGCATTCCCTGCCTCCTCCTGGATAAATGAAAAACGTTGTTAGAAGGTTGAAGGTTGTTGGTAGCATAATTAGTCTAAATTGTTCCCACTGTTGGGACACGGGTCTCCTCTCTTCGAGACGGAGTGGGCTGTAATCTACTACGCGGGCCCAGTGCGGATTGGTAAACGACACAAGTCTTCAAATTATTGCAAGCTTTGCATCTAAGCATGATCGTTCTATGACATGCGGGTTTTCTCACGATGTTTTCCTTACGCAAACTGTACGCAGCAAACATAATCAGGTCGTATTTTAGAGGCCTGAGGGCCCTAGTCAAAGTGACCTTTCATTAGCGATACCGATGATGGAAAAGTCAAGGATGTAGGACTGACAGTCCAGTCTCTGTAAGTGATTTACATTTGTCTTGGCCTTCCGCGATCAATATATGAAAGAAATTCTAATCATGGCTGCCTCATCTAAGCATGACCGTCCTATGAAATGCGGGTTTTCTGACGATGTTTTCCTTGACAGTTTTGAAAGCAGTGGTGATGAAAATATTTATACAAAGTAAAGCGCCTGCCTGGGTTCTCACTTTAGTGGACCACCATTGCTCCTCGAAGGTTGAATATTTATTTTAAATTGGAATTAAACACCGTAAAGTAATCTCTATCTGTGTCATATAAACGTATAGCGACTAAAAGGATATTAATTTTAAAGAGTTTTTTTTAGAGTTTGCATAACATGACTATAAGTAATCACAATAGACCATTATTATCCTCAATGAAGAGGATATGATATGAAGATATTATGATACATATAAATAAAATCCAAATTTCAAATAGTGAACCGAACACTATCACGTTTTTATTCACTATTCTAATTATCTATGATTGGGAAACTATGATTTTAAATAATAATGTGGCATTACAGTTAAAGTGAATCTTCAACTATACGTACGCACTGTACGTATCTAAAAGATATAAGATAATTTAGATGTCTCGTACAAACCTTGCGGCAATCGCTTCAGTCGCCGCGTCCTCACCAGCGCACCATCTGGCCGTGGTCGCCATGGCAACCACTCAGCCAATATGCAGTCTTCACGGATCACGCACACACGGGCTGTCCCTATCTGTGCCAGCCTTGGACCGCAATACCTGAGACGAATGGTTGTTTAAGCATGAAATTCAAAGACAGAATGCATCTGTTCTCACTTGCAGGCAACTCTGTGCACTCAATATAATCCTACGTAAGCATGCCTCCCTAAATTATGACCCAAAACTGTTTACAAATAAACGACGTAAAGACCTGGTTTGTCGTTCTGTCAGAATTAAAACTGCCCTGGCAAGTCGAAACTATTTGCACCTGAGTGGCCGGCTTTATAATGCAATTAACAAAGCATGTAACATATACCCCCTTCCAAAATTCAAGTGTAAGATCGCAGTAAAACAATACCTTCGGGGTCTTACTTACGACGACACTGAAAGACTCTTCGCCAGGGTATCATAAATAGTAAGCGCAAAACACACACACACACACACGCACACACACACACACACCCCACACACATTTCCTTGCATGCCATAAAAATAAAATTAAAATAAATATTATTATTATTATTTTTTCAATCTAAATTATATTCAATTCAATTCAGTTTTTATTCCAATAGGTATCAATGCTTATTTGTACCAGAAATATATGTTTCTTTGTATTGTTACTAGGTAGGTATATGATATGTCTCGGTTTAGCTTGTTACTTAAGGCTGTAGGAGGAAGGCGCCGGTGTCTGTCACACAGTTAATACTAGCACAGACATCGTCGTTTACTCTATCTTTTTAATACCCGTATCTATGTACATTGTGTTTTTGTTTATGATAGATAAGTTGTATCCACATTTGTTACAAATAAATAATTATTAATTATTAATATTATTAGTTTCGGATGGTAGACCCTCCTATAAGGAAGTAGCTATCAATTATATTAGTTAAATAAAAAAAATAAAAAAATGTCTATTGCTTATGGATACTTAAGTTTAAGATCAGAACTCTGAAATGAAGTTAATTTACTAGTGTGTGTTGTGCATTGTTATATTATATCAATAAAATGAGACTGAAAAAGGCATGACATATCTAATTTGTACTAAAATAAATCCGTGACTACTTAACATTTATCATACAACTTGTTTGGTATATCTTAGGTAGTTACGGATTTAACTGGTTTAGGGAAAAACCCTTTAATAACATTAATAAAAAAAATGCTTTGTAGCCCTCATATTTTGCATAGAAACACGTGATTAAGGGATTATGTGACGTTAATGAGGAAATCAGAGCGCTTTTGCTTATACCGTAATATTCAAAGCCGATATCGGATATAGAGCATTTATTCTTATACGCCACATCGAATCCGATGAACAGTGAACACGTTCTCAACATAAATCGGCATTTCTAAAACGCCGCGCCATCATTTATTCACGACATTCTTCGAGAAAGCATTCGTGAAACAAACGTCAGCATAAACTCCAATAATGATCAGTAAAACTCTTTGCTTGGCACGTGACGCGGAGATGAAAAATGTTCCATTTCTCCTCCATAACTTTGCACATAAAGTTATTATACGAGTGGCATTAGATCAATAAGTGGATGAATTGACCTAGTTTCCAAGTGTCGTAAGAATGCATGCCTTGAGCCACAAGATCAGACAACTTTGATGATATGAAATTTCTTTCACAACATGACATAATAATGAAACGTGTTTTGTGAGTGAAGTATGTAAGAGTCCTTAATTTTGGGATGTTTTAGTATTACAGGACTTTACACACTTCATTTGGAATTTATATTAGCTTACGCGTTGCAAGATTCCTGTAATATTTTGTTGAAATGTTCAGCGTAGTAGTTTTCAGATGTCAACGAGTAATTTGACTTTTAATAAACAAATTAAATTTTATTAAGTAAGGACGTTATGAATTTAATTTTACGTTATGGTGAGGGTTCCTTTCAAACAGGGGATGATAATGATATGTAGAATACACGATTTAATTCCTGTGACTGGGTACCTAGTTATATTTTACGGTAAGTATAAACTTACATGGCTTCAACAAACTGTCCGTCCTTCTTGTGACATTGCACCTGCCGTCGCTGCAGACCAAGTCGGGGCGTGTGTACAAGCGAGTCCGTCTCCTTTCGTATATACCTATAGGAAATAACAATCACGTGCATATAAATATTACATACAAAAGCGTTCGTAGTTATGGTTTTTTACTCTCAGGAATTTTTCTATGCGGAAAAATTCTGAACGGAAGAATGTCGAAAAAAGATACGAGAAAGGTCCAAATACCAGGAAGGCCGAGAATACTTGTAATGTTGTATCAAAACAAGTATTTTTATCTTTACTTCCTTCAATCTCGATTAAAGGCCGAGATTGGAAATGTTTTGTGAAAACTTCTCTCTTCATCTTCAATCTTTAGCATCGTCGATGGTATGTTATGCAAGGTATAACAGTATTGATGTACAGACCTAAAGCGGAACAAGCAAATTGGTATGCAGGCAAACATATTTATTTTTCTATTACACTGCTAATAATAATTTCGTAATAACTTACTTGCCACCGGTTTGAGTGTATGAGTAGAGAGTGAGTGTATGACTAAAGACGTTCATACGAACGAAGAATAGATGTATGAAAAGGAAAAGAGAAAAAAGAGAAGTAAATAATTTTATGTGGGACACGCACAGGAAATAAAATAATTACAAACAACAAATCACTAAACTAACTATACTTAGTTAAACAAACAATTAATTATAAAAGGTAATCTTATAGATTAATAGGCGTTCTGTATTTTCCACCCATAGGGAAGAAGGTGTGACTTTATGTATGTAAGTATGTATGAGAGAGGGTAAAAGAATTTGCCGCTGGGTACATTCACACATTGTTTTAGAGTTATTTTTTCCAAAGTTAGCCAGCTGTATGTATACCAAATGTAAATGAAAATGTGTTTATTCAAAGACACAATAATTTTACAAAACCTGCAAAGCAGTTTATTGGCAGACGTAGTTCCCTTTTAGTACGTAAACATAATTTATAATAACACTTTTCCACCTAAATTACGCTAAACCATTCATGCATTCTTTAAATTGTATCTTGTAAATATTATGAGTATCAGAGAAACTGACATGCATTGTTCCGTACAGCAAATGGCACGGCTATACAGGTCCTATAATTAATATAGGTATACTATAAAGGAGTATGATACTCGTAATTAATTAGATCTAGAAAACTTAGATGGGTTTCCAGCTAAAAGTATTGAATCTAGTCTACGAAGATTAATGGAGTTTTTGAAAGCAAGTTTCTGGCCGGATTGTGATGGATCGGCTGGTATCCAATTTGTCAAAATGTTACAGGATTTTTCAAAAACAATATTCGATTTTGAGTATACTTTGAACTTGATATTGTTTTATTGATGGATATTTACATAATATAGATATCATTTTCAAAACTGAAACAATTGAATTTACCGTGAGAAAAAAGCACAAAATAAAAAAGTAATTTATTCAAACTAGGCTAAGAGAGGCTAGGAGTCGTAATTTTAACAGTTTAAACGTCAAAATTACTGAGACAGTCCCCCAAAACGCCCGTCCTTCTCAGAGCAAAAAGCTATACTTACGCAAAAAAATTGAATACTCTGGAAGTATGCCTATAAATTGGAAGTGAAGTTTTCAAAGCCAACTTTTCGCAAAACTAACAAAGGGCACCGGTTATTACAAAAATTTAATCAACTGTATGCCTAACACAAAGTTCTCAAACGACTATACACAGCCTAAAAAATAAAAAAATACCAGCGTGCCAAAAGCATAAAATATTTTTACGGGTCGTTGTCAAAGCTAACAGAGGAATGCATGCTATGGTACCTCTCTATAGTGCGTGCAGCATGTTCGCCCGCACCCAGGGGGTTGCATTCAGTCCATTTGCCCACGTAGATGGAGTATTCCGAGTCATTTGTCGATGGTTCTGTAACAAACAAAAAATAATGAATTAATATTTTTGAACTCAACATTCTCGAAAAAAGAGTGGCATTCTCGGAAAAAGAGTGAATTTTTAATAAAGTATTCGAATACATTTTTCGATAAATAACAGTTTTTATATACTAATGAAAACATAGCTGCTATATTTTTTGGTTTCAATAGGTAATATTTTTGGGCTTTATTAACGCACACGGTGTACCACAATCTATTTAAAGAAAACAAAAAAAAACAATAGTGTATTGTTTTTTATGGCTTCCAACCAAAGCGGCCAGTATTTTCTCAATTGCTCGTTCAAACAATAAAACCTTTTAGAAGCAAGATTTGAAAGAAATCTATTCTTATTGTTCAAAAAAGGAGGTTTTATTAATCAACAACCTTTGTAGGATTCCGTACCAAAAGATTGCCCACAGGACCCTCTTACTAAGGCTCTGGTGTCCATCCGTCCGTCTATCACAATATTTAGGTAGACACTTGAAATTTTCACAAAGTTTTCACTATGCCCGTTATAACACAAATCCATATAAATAAATAAAATTGAAGTGTCTGTTTGTTACGTCAAAACAAGAGTTTTTTACTTAATGCCTATAAAAGTATACATAGCAAAAAACAAATAAAAAAAATTGTCCGTCTGTTTGTTCCATCTCTTCTCCGAAACGGCTAAACCGATTTAAACGAGTAACTTTACAGGCAAATTTTTGTCTCGATAGCACGCTCCAGTGGGATAATTTCCGACATATGCGGGCACAGCTATTAATAAATATAAAACAAAGTAATAAAATATGCAAAAAAAAACATTTGAAAAAAAAAGTATTCTTAAATATTGTACGGTGGTACGGAACCCTTCGTGTGCGAGTCCGACTCACACTTAGCCACTTTTTTGCACATAAAATTCAAACGTGTCACCAATTTACATTTAAAATCCACAGTAAATTAATTCAAAACTGTTAGCTAACAACGCAGTTGCTAAAATCTAGTGTATTTCAAAGGTAAATACACACCCGGCCAAAATAGTTGGGTGCAGTGACTTAATTTTCCGAAATTTAAATTTTGGTTCGGCGAAGCTAGTTGGAACAGTATGAAATTGAATGTATGAGGCAGCTGGTGAACGGGCTTTGTGAGGCACTGGCTAGGATTGACACACCGTGTGTCAACATTACGGATATGTAATTTTATTCACACAGACTTTGCACAGTAAAATTGTGCAGTTTTCGGTTCTGTTTATTAGGAATTGTATTGTTAACATTGTTTGTTGTGATATGAAATAGACTTTCCTTTGGATTTTTTCGTTTACATTTTTAGGATGTTTTTGTTTGTTCAGTGATTGCATAATTTTATTCTAGCCTTGGCGCTGTGGAGGTATTTTTAGAGGAGCTTGTGGATAAGCAATAACAGCCTTACGGTTCGATCAATCAGGTTAAGCTATGCTTAAAGCAGGTTTAGTCGTTGGTCCTGGCCATAATTCGTGGATTTTTGACAGTCGTCAGAAGCCCGAAAGTCTGACAACCGGCCTTACCAAAGGGTATAACCCAATAGCTAGGTTGGCTGGAGGTCAGATATGCAGTCACTCCATATAAAATACTTTGTATTCAGCTGCATCCGGTTAGATTTAAAGCCGATCTCAACATGGTTGGAAAAACGCTAGGCAAGTGGTGAGTCAGTTATTTTAATTTCATCAAGCTTTGCCAAAATATTGAGTTTAAGAGCATTCATACCATGCGTGCTGGCAACAACGCATTTATAGTAGTTTTTCGTGATTATTTTATTAAATACAAACAAAAGTACTATCTTTTTTCAACCAAGCACTAGATCGTTGGTGTTTATAATTATTTTTAACATTTACTCTTTAATCGCACGCGCAAGTAATGCAAATAGAAAATAATTGACGGTATGTCGATTTTTGTAAGTAAATACTAAAATAACTGAAAAAAATAGCATAAAAACTTCAAAATACCAATGATGTGCTAGTGCATGCCTGATTTTTTTTTTACTTTTGTTTGTATTTAATTAAATAATCACGAAAAACCGCTATAAATGCGCCGTTGCCAGCCCGCGTGGGATGAACGCTCTTAAGATGTATTTCATACTGCGCGACAGCAATGTAGCGTCACTGCTTAATTTCAACCCATTTCAGGAACCACTTGACGTAATAGCTCAGTACATAATGAAGCTGGCAGCACATTAAACATGAGCGACGCGGTAAGCTTGCCTTCATAATACACGAGCCTAAACGTAACGTATTACGACGAGCGAAATAGCCCCGGAAAATGTTCTAGCTGGTAAGTAAAACGCTGGGTCTTTATTTATGAACTGACTTGTAAGGCGCTTGGGAACTTTTATGAAAAAAATTGTAGATCTATTTTTGGGCCTTATGGACCTTCGTTGTTGTCTTACAAAAAACTCTTTTTCAAGATTTTCTAATAAGAGTAAGAATGTACGAGCTCTTAGGATTTTTGTGTGTAAAAAACTAATTTAGTGCTTACAGGCTAAAGCAAAAATATTTTAGACTCAATATTTTCTTCATGCAATCACATTTTCGTCCCCTATTTCGTGAAAATTAAATCTAAACCTAAATCCAGTTCACAGAAAAGCTAAAAAAAACAGACAACGAGCTTAAAATCCTTAGCTGACAACAGGCTAATGAAAAACCTATACAATTACTGCAGATGTTGAAGGACCTTTTTTAAAATCTCGCTGAAATCTGATTATTAGATAGGAGGCACAGGACAGATCAGTTTCAAAGGACAGCGGTGCTTTTTACACGCTTTATATTAGCTTCACTTGTATGTATGTTTGTAACCGACTCCTTTGGACGCTATTTTGACCCACTTTGAACGGTCAAATTTCATTGAAACTTTGTAAACTTATCGAGGACCGATGACTATTCAATAATTTTAAAAAAAATTGAGAAAAATGAAAAAAAAAATCACGTTTTGTAGTTAGCAGAACTAAAAAATAGAAAATAAATAATAGTTTAAAAAACTAAAAAACACGCTTTAAAAACCAAACTAAAAAAGGAGAAAATAATTTAATTCAATTAAAAAACGTGGGGTGCTTTTTGAGGTATTTTTTTAATCACTTAATGTCAAGCACCCCACGATTTTTAATTGAATTAAATTATTTTCTCCTTTTTTAGTTTGGTTTTTAAAGCGTGTTTTTATTAAGTTAAGGTTACTGAATTTGAAAAACTAGCTGGTGTAAGCGGCTTGGCTCACGTGGAGGTCGAAAATTATCCCATGGGAAAATACTACCGGGATAAAAAGTATTCCAAGTTGTCATTTAGATTATAAACTACCTATGTGCCAAATTTTATCTTAATTCGTTTATTAGTTTTTGCGTGATTGAGGAAAAACTTTCAAACATCCACTTTTATAATATTACTAGCTGACCCGGCAAACTCCGTACCGCCGATAAAAGATTTCTGAAGTTTTTGTGAGACTAACAAACGTGAATTAATTTTTGTATATATATATAGATTTTCTTTATATTTTCTCACGGTTTAAAACTTCCCTGGACTGCCACAAATATTTCAAAACCAAAATTAGCCAAATCGGTCCTGCCTTTCACGAGTTTTAGCGAGACTAACGAACATCAATTTATTTATATATATAGATATATAGATAGATAGTAGGATACATAGGGTTGCAGTTCAAAACTTTAATTAGTGTTTCAATGTGTATGCCCGAATGATGTGCCTGTATATTGATCCTAATCACCAACATACGGTGAGGAAACGTGATGACCAGAGATGGTTCTGGAGTCTGGACTGATTCCTATATATTACATGTAAATACACGCCACATAAAATATAAATCTTGGGAACAGGGATACTGAACTCAGCGTGATGAACAAATGACGATTAAGTTGTCACATATGGACTGTTTAGATGTAAGTACTGTAAGAAATTGTTTTTCTTTTTACAAAAAAAAAAAAACTTATTAAATATCGTACGTTTGCAGCGTTAAATTTCAACTGGCAATTCTGTCCTTCCTTCAAAGTGACGTAGGGAGCGAGTAGTTCCCAGACGCGGCAGTTTTCACTCTGATTAATTAAGCGTACGATATCGAATTAGCCTGGGGAGAACGATTTGTTTGCTCCCTTACCCTTAATGGAAGTGCTTTAGCATTCGAGCGGATGGCTCGTGTCGCGCTTTGTAGCAGGAGAGGTCGGGATATGAATTGGTTTGTATTTAAGTGCTTCTTGTGTTTCCTATTGCATTTACGTAACTCAATGAGTCAGCAAGGAAGCCCTATTTTATTATTGCACTTAGTAGTATAACAAAGTACGCCGTAGCTATGCTGCTACGCCGTAACAAATCTGCTACGACGCTACGCTGCTACGCAAGCGGCGTAGCAAAACTGGTACGCATCTACCAAAATAAAACCACATGTAATCTGTGCGAAATTCAGTTTTTCATTACATCTTGCCTTAAAATTGTAGACAAGTAACCTGAAATTAAATTCAAGAGGCTCTTGCCATCTTACCTTCCCATAAAAAAGGTGAAGAAACGGTCGTCAGTATAATAGCATCAACCAACAAACCCAGGGCAGGTGTGTTCTCTATTCTGCCATGATCAAAAGCATTTTAGTGACCTACTTTTTCACAATATTTATTTTCTGTCGCCCGAGGGGCGATAGTATCTATTTATGCAGCCTTGTTATCTTTATCGTTGTTACATTGACACAAGAGTGGCTGTGTTGCCAGAGGCTTGTTATTTTTTATTTTATTTTTTACCCAACATATGCGATTGAGGATTGAGGCGGCTGTGTTTATTGTTTGTAGCACTATTTTATGAAGTTGTAGAACAGTATAATGTTAATGTTAATTTCCTGGTATTTTAAATGATTTTACGATTTTCTTATTACTTACCAGAGAAGCTTGATAGTAGCTAGTTTGTTTGACTGTAGGATTGAACACAACGTATTTTTATGTACAAGTATATAAACGAAAAAAGTTCACTGGGCGTCAAATAATTGGTCCGTATCGCTGTCAGTGGAAAATCTATTCAAAATACTGGCAGCGTTGCCACGTTGAATTACAATGCAGATTTTTTAACCTGAAAATAAGCCAGCCTTCTAATCGCGTGAAGAGTCAATCAATCGCTTGGCGATGTCTCGAAATACTCGATGAGCACTCGGTTTCAACCCCAAATGGCTCAAACATAGAGCTCCCAATAAGGTTGTCATATTTGCGCCGCTTGAGGTTTCATGCACCTGCAGCAGCCGCCCCAGTGCAGCCCGCCGTGCTAGGAAGATGGAGTAGTGCGAGGACAGGTAGCATGCCACACCAAAGGCCTACCCAACTTCCAAGGCATTATGGCCATTCTGTTCGGCTTCTTCGCATTGTTATGTGCCAATCCAGGTTTTATGTTATGTGTGGTTTTGTTTCCTGCTTTCACCAAGCTATAACTGGTCTGTTTATAAAAACTGATAGTTTAGTCTAAAAATAAAGTTAAAATATCATTTAGTTTGATCGACGTAAGGCAAAAATAACTAAATTTGCAGATGTCTTTTTTCCTCGTAAACCTGTCTAGTCGAGTAAATAATTAACTTAACGTTGTTATAAATCCTATTTAGATAACTCGCTCGCAACTTTTTTGTTGAACAACCGAAGTTGTATCGTGGCAAAGTAAATTATTTCTAACTTTGCTAACTGATTGTAATTTCTATTGTCAGTGGGGTTATTCAGACTCTGTTGGGTTGAAATAATCTTCGCAATTCACTTTAATAAGTTCAAATTTGATTTAGTTTAGAACTTCAGTGTGGACTGTGATATAAACTTTTCATCTTGTAAACTGAAATGTGAAGCTTGGAATAATTAATCAAAAGCGATAACTAAAGATAATAATATCATCATCTGCCTAGCTTTATCCCTACTATGTTGGGGTCAGCTTCCAGTCTAACCGTATGCAGCTGAATACCACTATTTTACATGGAGCGACTGCCTATCTGACCTCCACAACCCAGTTACTCGGTTAGACTGGTTGTCCTTCAGGCTTCTGACGACCCGTAACGACTGTCAAAGATCCACAAATAACATCCGGGACAAACGGCTCAACGTGCTTTCCGAAGCACGGAGGGTTCTTGGTATGTAAAGATAGTCACCCATCCACAGATCAACCGCAGCAAGCGTAGCTTAACCTGTTCGACCAAACCCTGGGCTGTTATGTTATATATATCCACAAGCCCCTCAGATAATAACATGAACTTAAATTGATTTAATATCTCTCACATCAAATAAGATTCCGTAATTGAAAAAAATAAACGTCAATTTCATAAAGGGCCAAAAACCGAAAAATATATTATAAAAAGTGTCCACAGGGCGGTTCTAAGGAAATTAACGAGTAAAGTCATTTGTCGAGTTCCGTTTGGGTTTCATCAAATTAATATGCGAACGCCGCGTTCCGTCAATAAAGTAATTTATTATAAGTGCCTCTTGATTGAAAATACTCATTTTGGAACACATTTGATTAAGTTTTGTATTTAATTTGGAATTTAATTAAAGCGAAGGTCTGTTTGATGTGTTGGAAAGTAATTAACAACTCACTATGTAATATTGTTACAAGATATATCTATAAGTAAATAATTATCTATTCCTTCATTAGTGCAAGACGAGAGGCTTGAAAAGTTAGGGGTCAAGTAATAACAACCGCACGGGTCAATCGATCAGGTTAAGCGACGCTTGCTGCGGTTGGTCCGTGGATGGGTGACCATCTTTACATACCCCTTCGTGTCTTGGAAAGCACGTTTTGTCGTTGGTCCCGACTGTAATTCGTGGATCTATGGTTGTCAGAAGCCCAAAAGTCTGACAACCTAGGGGTATCGTGTTACCCAGAAACTGAATTGTGGAGGCCAGATAGACAGTCGCTCCAAATAAAGTACTGGTATTCAACTGCATCCGGTTAGACTGGAAGCTGAATCTTACATAGTTGAGAAAACGCTAGGCTGATGATGATGGTGCTACACGAAAGTTTTATGTGCCCTCATCAGCTAGTGTAGTGACAGAGCACAATAAGATAAGTAGATTTACTAGAAGATGAGGTAAAACAGTTGTTGTGTTGTGTCGTTCTGTTATTTGCACGGTTACTGAAATGCCAATGTTAGATGTAAGTTTTATTTGAAATGTAAGTGACAGTGCTGTTGGTGTGCTTATTATTATAAATAAATAAATAATTATGCTGTATTCTCTTTAATAGGAAAATAAAATAAAGTGGCAATACTGGTAGTATTACAACACAACGTCATAATCACAACGTCATAATCTTTTACAACGAAATAGTCAAATTACTTTTCATTAAATATAGTTTTTTCCGTCGGCTTTAACTAGATACTATTGTAGTTTAAAAAAACGTAGATTATTATTTGTATTTCTTTCGTATATGTGTCACTTTTAGACGCTCAAATTTATCTCAAGATTTCGCCATTGTTCTTTTATACTTATATACCTACATCATGCCACCTTTTTACTGATAAAAAACAACCATTTCGGAAAGAACTTTTCCACAACAAATGCAGCTCAATTCCTTCCACCAACCCTTACAAAAAGTGTCTTAAAAAGCCAGACGAGACTGTTAACTTTAATCTAGCTAACAAATCGGTGCCTAAGCCATCAGACATTGATAGACCTCGCTCCACCCAAGTTAGGAGTTAGATATATAACACGGAGACATTGTAATATGTTGTCGGATCTTAGGTTTGATACACACTTGATCGGGTCGGCACAGTCGATTAAAACAATTAAGACCTATGTAAACATACTTACTCTTATATTTATGTAAGTACGTACTCGTACGTACCGTGGTTCTGGAACATAAATTACTTTGACTTTCAGAAATATTTGGTGAAAAGCAAAGCCGACCCGAAGCAGTTACTACATATCTTTGGCTATCATTTATCATTTACCCTCGCTGGCTTGGCATTTTGCAGTAGATTTTTATTGCCCAGCTCAGTGTAGTGGCTCGTACACTGCAAGCGGCCTTTTTCCGAATATATTTATTTCTGCGCAAACCTTGCGCCTGATGGAAATTCCCACCGACAAAAATTACGAACTTCCATACAATCTTTCATTCCCTAGTTAATGCTCACTCAATGCTCGCTTTTGTTATAGCGAGTGTCAAAATATCCGTCCCTGTACGGGACGAGATTCACCCATAAGCACGTTTTGCATGTGTTATTTGTACATGGTGCACTACCGAAAGCAGCAAATTTCCACACCAAAAATAAAAGCCAATTCCAAGCAATATTTTAGCGATAAGTTATTGAGTTTTATGTGCAGAATATATGATGGCTTCGTGATTTTTAGACCTTGTATAAAGAACTCTTGTGCAAAAATTTTGTATGTTGTCTGTTAGTGAAAGAAAGAATGAACTTAAGATTTTTATTAAGTAGAAGAAATATTCCATTTATCGCCCGGCTGTGCCGACCCGAACAAGTGTGTAGCATGCCTTATCGTCCCGTGTTTCGTGTGAGACCACGGAACCATGAGACGCTATTTGCATACAGATGGTGCGTTCAATCCAAGCCGGTAATGTAATTTCTCGACTAGATAACGTTCTGAATATTCCTGCAATGTGTGAGTTAAGTTTCCTTTGGAGAATTTGATTTTAGAACGGGAGTGTAGTGTTGCTAGTTGTAATAAGATTTAAATCTTGAGAAAACTGATATTTGTTTTGATGTGCGAATGTTAATTTGTAGTATGTATTGGTGTTATTCCCTTAATAGTTATACGTATTTTGTTAACCTTTTATTTGACCACTCAAGGCAAACAGTTTCAGAAAAGGAAACGTTAGTAATTAGAAAACCACTCAAAAATATTCCCATTCCATCAACCATCTCAAAAAGTACATAGACATTATAGATGCATTATAGTCTCTATAAAAATGCGTACCAAATAAGGTGTCTACAATAATGGAGGTAAATGGACCATAAGGATACGACATCATAACGGCTGGGAAGGCCGAAAGACCCTCGAATTAGGATAAGTACAATGTCCTGTGGTATATAACCTTTAACATTGTGTTATCCCCATGGGAGAAACCGTAGGTTTTTTTGATGTATTTTGCTATTGGTAATTTATCACTTTGTATATAGTACGGATGGAATATTATGAGCGATAGGATGCCAGTTGTTGTGGCAACATTTCTAGCTTTTTTGAGCTTTCCATTTGTTATAATATAACATAAAATTAGGCTTTGTTTCCGTGAAGGGTTGGGCAGACTACACTTATAGTACACCCACATTTCGTCAGTTATATTTATGTCCTATGTAAGTCAATCGGGCTCAAATCCTGCTGAAAAAACCCAGTCTGAAAAAAACCAATCACAATTTGCCCGACAAGGGAATCAAATCCAGGATATCATGCTCAGCAGTGGTACTTGCAACTACAAGGCCAACGAGAAAGTTAAGTCATTTCAAGACATAGTTATTGCGATAGAAGTTTTGTGCATCATTTAGAACTTAGATTTTTTAAATTGGCGGTGGTTTCTAAGCCAAACTCGGAGAACAGTGCTTCACCCACTAATTAAATTGATAAACTTTATATACCTGCGGTACCCTATTATGTAATCAAGTTAATATATAAATTGTTTGTTTTACAGACAACCTCACATCAACAACTTACTTTATCTACGACAAAACCACCCATTGTGTCACCCTTTGTAAAACTACATTTATATCAGTCTTTATGGTGTGCATATTAAAGTGTATTTTATCTATCTTTTACGATTTAATATTTTCCGACGAAAATGTTCTCCAAGCAAGAATGCTCCAAAAACAAGGACATCTTGAACAAGGTAAACATGTTTTCTTCACATTTTACAGACTATTATACATATTAAAATTTATCATAGAAACAGGGTACATTTGGCAGACATGTCTACATACAACTTGAATTCTTACATGTTATTCCACCTCGGGATGCTAACTTGGTTCCAAGAGTTCTTTACATAATATATTATAATAGTAAGTAATATGAGTTTGTTATCTTTCAAGGCAATGCTACTGCTAGTTACTATATAATCATTCAATCTGCCTAGCCCTTTCCCAACTATTTTGGGGTCGGCTTACAGTCTAACCGCGGATGCAGCTGAAAACAAGAATTTTAGAAGTCAGTCGCTCACTGACTACCTGATTTCCACAACTCACTAACACCTTTTGTAAGACTGGTTGTCAGACCTACTGACTACTGATTATCCGTAATGATCGCCAAAGATCCACGATTTCATAATAATTGTTTATATACTCTATCTGAGGTTTTAAAATGATAAAATGAAATGAATCGTTATTTTACATATTCGTTCTACGAATCGTGTATTTCACTGACATCTAGCTAGAGCATACATTATTATAATCGAATTAAACCACACAATTCTACATATAAACGAGCAGAATTACTGTTAACCGACAGAAATGTAGCAGACTATTTAAACAAGCTGTCATATTTGCTGAAAGCCTGCCGATACAGTATCGATCATTATAACAAGGGCTATTGTTGTCTGACACGCACACCGCATACATACATACATACATTTGTACCTACCGAGTACCGACATGTTCGTAATTTATGTAAAATCGCCACACACTGCAATTTACATGTAAAAGCTTTGAAATTGAAGTATTGTGTACAAGGAAGTATGAATTTTTAGTTTGTTATAGAGATTGTTGAACCGTTGCTAATGGAACGGTTTAAATATTTCTGATTTATAGAGTGAATAATTCTGTTGAATTTTATTGCTGGAGAACGGGTAGTTTTCTATTTGAATGAGTAGTTATTGTATGGTTTTACTGAATCCAGGTATGATGATTTAGCATTATATATTTTTTAAATTTGATTAGAAGGCTTAGTCGCTTAGCGACTACATCGTCCAGTAGCTGTACTATGTATGTGTACTGTATTTTTTTTAGCTTTATTGTACACTGGCAAAGCGAGGATGGTATTATAAATGCCATTATAATACATTTTATACCGTCCAAAACATTATTTATTTTATTTCAGAGTATATGGTAATTAAGGTAATTCGGGGTCGAAAAGTTCTGGAGTGGCGACCGCGCACCGGAAGACGTAAAGTTGGAAGGCCTCCCACAAGGTGGACCGATGACCTTGTGAGGGCCGCAGGAGTCCGCTGGATGCGGGAAGCACAGAACCGGTCGAAGTGGCGGAGCTTGGGGGAGGCCTATGTCCAGCAGTGGACGTCTTTCGGCTGAAATGATGATGATGATGATGAAGGTAATTCCGGACACACTCCATAATAATATGAAAAACATCATCTAACTACCACTGATCCATTGTTTAAGAGAGATCAGATGGAGCTGCACAGTATGGCTAGAACATCACTTTTTGGGCAATATTACGACCTGAACTTGGTTGAGTCCTTGACTGATATCATTGACATGATAATAAAATAAGTTGTATGTTAAACTTGTTTTTTTTTTGTTGTATTTTACTTAGAATTAAAAATATTTTTTAATACGGGGTAAATTCGTTATGGATGTAGATATTCATAGAATAAAAATGATTTGATTTGGATAAATCAGTGAGTAGTATACTACTTCTAATTGTCTTAGGTTTTCAAATCAACCAAGTTCTCGGGTTACCGTAATCCTATAGCCAGTTTTTCCTGTCATGAATTACAGAAGTCCCTTTAGCAAATAAATTAACTAAACAGCGCACGTGTCCTAACTTCCTATGTCTTTTTTTTCTATAAAAACAGCAGCTATGTGTTGGGTTTTTCCGACCAGTTTTCAGAAAAGAGGAATAAATTTATCATCCTTTGTTTACGCGTTTTGCCGTTTTTTATGTATAAAAATAAGCTCAGATTATTCCAACTTATAAAAAAGAAAACAACGTCAGCTTTTAAGGATACCAAACTCATTCTGCACTGTGAATTCGTTTATTGTGGAAGTATTTTTAAATTAGTACTTAAAGGAAATTGAATCAATATCTATGAAGCCTTCGTTTTCTGCTCGGAATAAGTTATATCTACTTCCTTCGATTTATTTAGTTATAGCAAAAGGCGAAGATTGGTGTATCAAGTTTGCCAGCGTCGTTAGTCGGTGAATATTTTCTGAAAATTGTCACAATAATGAGACACATTTCACAGTCATTGCAGGTCGTCAGAAGCCCGAATATCGTAATACGTCGCAGTTGTCGCTAGAATCAACTAGAATATTAGAATTTACTAGAATAGAATAGTTTTTTATTTGCACAGAAAGTAGGTCAATGTTACAGATGTTTAGTTTTAAATGATCCTTATACTAACCACCTTAAACTAGGGCATGCAAACAGTTTAAGCTATAATAATATAGACTCATTTATTATATATACATAATTTAACCATTCAATCAAATTAATACAAGTTTACCATGTCAAGAAGAAATTTAGCAAATAGTTTGAAATAGACAATAGGTAATGGTTTTTTTGTTTTGGGTGGGAAATCATCAAATAATTTCTCTCGCTCTGGGTGGAGCAGGAGGGCGTGTTAGACTTGTACTGACTAAAACCCACTCGAGTTCCCTCAGTTGCCTGTGTGCCAGGGGCCGCGGTATCTTTTTCGAACAACCCGCACCCCTGGCAGGCATCGGCCCTTGCGGGCCCCATCAGTTGATGCTGACATATCTTTGAGGCGCTCGTGGAACACAACGCGCCGTCGACCCGGACTTGGTCTATACCGGACAGCGAGCTACCCATTACTCGCCGTCCGCAAGCCCGCGCCAACGGTGGCCGGGTATCAGCCTGGGGTTTCTGACGCCCAGGGCGTCTCACGCGGCGCGGTCCCTCACGCGCGCCACCTCCCTCTTCGCGAGCATTACTGCTTCGCATTTTCCGAGGCACGGTGGATCTTACATCTGATTTCACTGGAAGCCGATCCCATGTAGTTGGGAAAAAGCTAGGTAGATTGACTGAGACACATCTTTAGCGTACTCTACGACCTGGTAGTATAAAATTAGCTACAAAAGACAAAAATCCATCAAAAGATAAAATCTAAAACTCAACTCATTGGCTAAGATTTACAGCCTTATTCCGAATATTCATTGGACATCCAATAAGGCCGATAGGATCGACCTCTTAGTTCATTGAACCCATGTATATTAAGACAATTGAAGGCCTAATGGGGCAAAGAGGGATTATTAGGGTACAACTGGCCCTGTGGGTACGTTAGGAGCCCGCAAAGCCTCGGCTTAGCATCTGGTTCGGGAACCGTTAATTTAATTCCGATGAGATGTTTAAATTATGTTATCTAGGTTCGCAGCTCTGTACATACTTACCTATTTGTACATGTTTTTGTATTTACCTACCAGTACGTGGTTTGTAAAGCTTGATTAAAACTATTCACTGTGACTCTACATGTACCGTGGACATGTCTGCTGTCTGCTTACATTGTTATTATCTATTCGATGTGTAGTGGACTGAATAGTGTAAAGTAGTACATGAAACGAAACTATCAATGTTATCTACAAACTATCCATATAAATGGTTCTTGTGCTTTATATGTAACACATGAAAAAGTATTTTTTATCAATCAGTCCCCAAAATAGTGCTACAAGTCTAAATTGACACTATTCTCAGGTAAAATATAATTAAGCTTATGTTGGATTAGAAAAAAATATTAATTTGGATTTTTTATTTTATTGGTTATTACGTTACATGGTAATCAGTTATTAAGAACAAGTTCTTATTAACCGATCTGCCGAAAGAAAACAAAAGTTCCTATAAAAACCCTAAAAAACTTACATCTGGTTTTATCAGTGTGAAAATAATATATGGAAAGTATTTCAACGCCAAATCTTTGCAATAATTTAGGTTGGGCTAAAGCGGTCTGGCTAGGGCGGGTTAGGTAAGCTTTCTTCACAAAAAAGTCTTTATCCCCAGGAGTTTGCGAGGAGGCGTAGACTATCGTCCATTTTCGGATATGGGTATCCGAAAAGAGACGATAGACTACGCCTCCTATCAAACTGAGGTCGAGTACCTTCGTCAAACTACCTCTTCTTTTGACGCTTTGCCCCAAAAATCTATTTACAATGAAAATTCATTCATACGCTTCGTAGGTATCCTTTTCAAAACCACGTCCTATTTGAAATGCTCAAGTATTTTCGTGAAAAATTTGGAATGCACAACATCCCTCCTCTAATAAGAGCGCTGAGGCTGCGTGGAATACGGAAAGCGTTCGGAGCGGTGAGAGCGGTCGGAGAGGTGAGAGCGGTGGGAACGATGGGAGCGTAGACTGACCGACGCTAATGCAATCGTCGGCTCCACACCTGCCGGGAATTTAGTTCCCGCAACGTGAGCAATAGTGTTGAGTTGGTATGACGGACGGTAAGTTTGTTGCGCTTGTTGGTAGTTAAAACGAAGTAGTGAGGGCTTGTCTTTCGTTGTTAACGTTCAATTAGTGCTGATATTGCATAATATTTATGTTCTTATACCGCGTTTACACTCGTAATTGGGGCCATTATTCTGTTTCATACATTACACTCACCTTTTGACTACAGTTTCACTCACTTTATCATTAACCATACAAGAGTCTATATAATTTGACTAGGTAAGTATTAGTTAATACTTTGGTGTAGCATAATCAGCCTATAATGTTCATGCTGGGACACGGCCCTCCTCTTCGTGAGAGGAAGTCTGCTTGGGTATGAACTGACGACTTAGAATTCGTCGTGAAAGTCAGGGACGATAGGTACCACTCTGCTTCAATACTTTGGTGTAATAGTACGTATTATATTACGAGATAATAGTGAATTCCTACTATGACTTATGACTTGACAGTTTACAAAATAATCTCATCATCATCATCATTTCAGCCGGAAGATGTCCACTGCTGGACATAGGCCTCCCCCAATTTGTGGGGGCTTGCCATAATCGCCACGCTTGGCAGGCGGGTTGGCGATCGCAGTATGGTGGTAAAATACATAGAGATCGCTGCTGCCCATTATCTAGTAAGACCCTTAGTCGCCTCCTACGACACCCACGGGAAGAGATGCGATGGTGCTAATCTTTACGTCCGGCACCACACGGAACAAAATAATCTAGTAGAACCTAATTAAATTATAAGGATGTCTGCAAAAATCATCATCTGCCTATCCTTGTCCCAACTATGTTAGGGTCGGCTTCCAGTCTAACCAGATGCAGCTGAATACCAGTATTGTCCTCCTACCAGTATTGTATTGTATCTCCTCTATAAAATCTCGTTATTACATATCATAACATCACTCACGTCTTGCTTGTTTGAAGGGTTGGGGCGACCCTATTGCCATCAAACTGGCAAAAATCCAAGCTCCGGGCTGCTACTGATAAATTCCAGATAGAAAAAAACCCAATAACACTTTGCCTGACCTGGGAAACGAACCCAGGAACTCATAGCGCTACCACTAGACCAACGAGGCAGCAATTAATTTCCTAATTTTTTCAGTGCTAATGTTTAATTGGTCGTGCAAATGTTTAACAAACATAATTTTCCTCTCAATAATGATTGTTAGCCTATTACTGTCATTGAACAAGAATAAAGATAATTGCCTCAAGTTAAACTAATCACTGAGAGGATTAAATTAAATTGGAAACGGAAAGAAAGGCATTATCTTTCATTTTCCAATAAAGGTGAAACTGGAAGCTCGTTATTTTAAGATCACTGGGTTTAACTTAGATGTTACTGTAAATTGTGAAGAGAATGGCGGATTTTATTGAGCCTTTTTAAAATTATGTTAAAAATGACGTAGATACTGTTAAAAAGGATTTTTTTTTAATTATTCAAATAAAAAAAAATATTAATGAAGGTATATCATATTTACATAGCATAAAACAAAGTTGCTTTTTGTGTTTGTACGCTTAGACCTTTTAAACTACGCAATGGATTTTAATGCGGTTTTTATCAATAGAGAGAGCGATTCAAGAGAAAGGTTTAAACCTATATTTTAATACACCGACCTCCACGCGGGCGAAGCCGTTGGCAAAAGCTAGTGTATTATAAAACAAAGTCCCCCGCCACGTATGTCTGTCTGTCTGTTCGCGATAAACTCAAAAAGTACTAAATGGATTTTGATACGGTTTTCACAAATAGACAGAGTGATTCATGAGTAAGGTTTAAGTGTATTTTCCGACCTCCATGTGGGTTCGCCGCTGGAAAACTAGTAGAAAAATCAAATTAGATACATCATTACCGAAATAGATTCACAGGATTATTATGAAAGAAACCCTAGTATTTAATTTAGCTAGTTCAGGGTATTCCTTGTACATACATAATTCTATGAACATAATGTCCAAAGCCTACTGATGGTTACCAAGCAACTCGATTCTTTTCAAAAGCCTTAATCCTCATTGTGCTCGCAGTCGAGCAACCAGTCGCCAAGACGACTCCCTTAGAAACTTATTTATAACACCACATTGCCACGAAATGGGAAGCTCTAAATATTATATAGGTTGTTAGGGAACTTTTTTCTCTTCACGGTATAATATATTTAAAAGCGATGCTCACAAAAACGCCGCTATACGATCTTTAGCTGTATATTAAGAATCCATTAAAACTTCTCGGAGCATCTCTATGATTTCTCGCGAGAGAACGCTTACTAGAGCAAAGTTTTCCAATTTAGGTTAGGCTTCTGCCCCCAATTCCAGCATCCCGAGGTCAGTAACCTTTGTCAAAAGAGGAATTATTTACAAAGAACTGTTGACGGGGCAAAATGTTTATCTTTGTGGTGTTTGTGCCAGATATGGACCAATGCTGAATGTTTGGAAATTAGATAAAGGATTATTTAAATTCGCCTTTGAAGTCGGGATGATGCAAAATCTTTTTGATGATGTTTCCGTTATGGAGGGTAATTTATTTAGTCCTAGCGGCTGGAGCAATTAAATCTTTTACCTGAACTTGGGCGTTTGGTGTTTATTATAAAAAAAATAACTGACAATTTACTGGTTTTCTATTTGGTTTTTCTAGTGTTTTCCTTAACTGTAGAATTTTATAATTATTTTACGTACCTGTACGTAAATAAATAAAATATTAAGGCTTTTATTTCTTGCTGTTTGAATTACAGAAAATAAGATCTTATTACTGCACGCATTCATAATTTAACGTTTTAATCAATAATTTATCATTATTTTTTAAGCAAACTCATTATTATTTATTTATCTATCTAATAATTATCACGAAAAAAACATAAGTACCTTTATAATACAATGTTTTATGTAAGGAAGAAAGACAGAAAGAAAAAAATACGGTTACTTTAGTTAGTGCATCAAAGTAGTTTGGAACAGCCTGTATTGGTAGTGGAAACATGCAAAGCTTGGCCCAATATCCCAGCCAACACTATCGCACAAAACACACACGTAGATAACGGGTCATTAAACTCTGATGCCCTGTGAAGTAGAACCGGGGCAGGTTGTATTCGCACAGTTTGGTAAAAAATGGCCTCGGCACGCACCAGATTTATTGTGCTGCCGCCATTTTAGTTTTCAACGCTACGTGAAAGAGAAAAATCGAGTGTGAGCCCCAGTTCGCACTGGCAATTTTTTTTCGTACACTAGTTTTTTAACGCACTGTCTTAGCGTGGACCGTTGAAAATCCAACAATGTGTTTTTTTGACGCGCTGGTATACGCTCTGTTGGATTGTCGATGCTCGGCTCGATACCGAAAGTTGAAAATTAAATGCGCTGCACAAAATAGTCGCGTTAATAATCGGCCGTGCGAACTTCGGCAAAACGGTGCTATATTTTAGACGGGCATTTTAACCTTTCCTGGGCACATAGGGTGCTATTTACATATTTATTTTATTACGTGGGTACCTATTTTAGTTCTGATGTAGGTCTGAAATAAATCTACATAAGTAGCACCACTATTTGGTAACTTTTTCATTGCTCAAGAGGTTTATCGTAATTTTGAAGTTTATCGCAGGTAAACAAACACATATATGCCTTTAATTTTGACAATTCGACGACAATCATTACGTTATTGACATTATCGAGCAGACGAAGTTTTCAATAATTTGAAAGAATTTCTTTTAAAATAATTGTTGATAGAAAGTGTTTTTTTTTTTTGAGGGTGGGAAATAATCAAATAACTTCTCCTGCTCTGGGTGGAGCATGAGGGCGCGTCAGACTTTTACTGACTAAAACCCACCCGTGTTCACTCCGTTGCCTGTGTGCCAGGGGCGCCGGTATCTCTTTCGAACAACCCGCACCCCTGGCAGGCATCGGCACTTGCGGACCCCATTAGTTGGTGCTAACATCTCTTTGAGGCGCGCGTGGAACACAACGCGCCGGCGACCCGGGCTTGGTCCTTGAGCTACCCATTACTCGCCGTCCGCAAGCCCGCGCCTACGGTGGCCGGGAATCAGCCTGGTATTCCCGACGCCTAGGGCGTCTCTTGCAGCGACTAGGGCCGTGAGGGTGCATATACTGCCTCTCCCTCACGTGCGCGACGCCTCCCTCTTCGCGAGCATTACTGCTTCACAGAAGGAGGTGACGGCTACCCATGCACTCTCACTCCGTACCATGGCCTGGACCAGGGCCGGACGCGAGAGATCGCTGCCGCCGATCGCCTCCGCGAGGACACGGCTGTGCTCCGCCCAAGCCGGGCAGACCTCCACCGTACGCTCCACCGTGTCCTCAGGGCGATCTTCGTAGTGGAAACATCCGGGCATTTCCTCCCGCCTTATGCGAAACAGGAACCTTCCGAAACAGCCGTGTCCTGTGGACCTGCGTCAGGCGGAAGGTTAGGACGCCGTGGCGCCTCTCAATCCACTCCTCAAAGACGGGACTTACCGCCGCAATCGTGGCGTGCCCATTGATAGAAAGTGTGCTATGCAATTTGGGTGCGCTCTACGCCACTTACTGTTAAGCTTGTTCTCACTGTAAATATCCTCTTATTAAAACAACTCCCACCGATTGAGATGAATAATGTCGATGGCTATTTCACCCTAATAATATTATAAATGTGAAAGTTTGTATGTTTGGATGATCGTTACTCAATCACGCGAAAACGTCTGAACGGATTTAGATGAAATTTGACGCATATATCTATAGATTATAACCTGGGTACTTTGGACACATAATACTTTTATCCCACGTTCCAGTGGGATTATTTTCGACCGCCAGGCGGGCGAAGCCGCGGAAAAAGCTAGTGAATGGGCTCAACTGGGCTTGGTAATAAAAGATATAGTTGACTGTATTAAAATAGGTGTAATACCATAAATAACATGTTAAGACGGAACAAAGGAATGCCCGTAGTGGAGCGCGTCTGTGAGCTGAGTGATGTGGTGCGCGCGCAGCGGCCGTCGCGTCCGGGTTCGGTACCCCGACACCCCGCGCCTTTCCGCCGTCAATCACGCGCATATGTGGTGCGCCGACACTAGTCATGGATAAATATGTATTCAAAACCAATATTAGTTTTCAGACAGATGTATGTCACATGCTTCAAAACGTCCTAACGTTTTTCCATAAAATGGACACCGAACAATTAACAAAAAATACTCGCGTTACTCAATTAAGTAAGTTTCCAATCAAACCAGCCAATATTGCGCCGGCATTGTTTGTCTGTTGCTTTAAAAATATTCATTTGGCTTTGACTGGACGTGATGAACGAATACCGGACGATATTGCGAATAACTAAATGACCAATCAAATTAGTTCGGCTTGCAGCTACATCGCAATGCATTCATAGTTTTATTAAATGGATTTACAATATCATATTCTGTGAATATCGAGTGAACATTAGGTAGGTATATATTACCGATAACATATAGTTGAATAACTTTAACTTCGGAAGTCGGTGGCAAAATCTAAAACACTAATACAAAAACACCGTGTTTTTGGATCTGTGTTTTAGTTTTTGCCACCGACTTCAAAATTATAGTTATTTTTCATTTTGTATCGTTTTGTCTGGAAGTTGGTTGTTTTATTTTCAACGTTTATTATTTTATTTTTCACGTTTTGGTTATAGTACCTAGCCTGCACCAATTCGTATACCACTACGTGAAAGGAAGTTTTAAAAATATTAGAAAATCATCAAGATACATAAATAAGATAAATTACGTAAACTTGAAGCTGACGCAAAAACTACTCAAGCAAAGTTAACAAAACGTACCTGGAGTCATTCCTGGAGCATACTCACTCCATTAAGATAATAATTTCCGACGTCAATTCTCAATTGCCGGAGAAATTCTGGGACATACAAACAAACAAAAATACTGAGGAATTGAGAACCTCCATCTTTTTAAAGCGCTGCGCTAGCGTCGGGGTCGGGTTGCCTCCTTCCCTCAAATATGGCGGAGGGGGTAATGGCTGATCTTTGCGTTATACTCGTGAACGGGTGCTGCTTGTGGTGACTGGTCATCTTGCTGACCATGGTTTTGTTATTGTTAATTGTATTAACTTTTTATTAATTTTATTGCAGAGGGTCCTAGTTTAACTTTTGTTACTTCAAGTTATAGCTAATATTTACATAATGCAGAATTGTATATGTAAGCGGGCACGCTCTTTATGCTTGGAGCCTTTTATTTAGATTATAAGTTCTGTTTAGGTTTTTTTTTTTTTTTTACTTGAGTACCTATAGTTTTTAATGATTTGTTGGTATATTGGCGTGTGCTAGCTGACGGTTACAAACAATCATTGGGTACCTACCCAATGTTTGTTTGTGTTCTTAACACACACAGCCTTAACAATAGAATGTACTTAGTAACAATTTTAGGTTCGGCAGAGCCACAATACATCGACTTCCTGATAACCCATAACCATTTTAACCCAATACAAAAAGAATTGTCCCACAAATGTCTTTCTGCCGTGTTTTACCGCCAACGGTTCGCCATGATTTATTCATTTGTCCATAAATTCGGTCATAAGCCGGACATATTTATTTTGTATGAAATATCGGTTTTACCCTTGGCCGGTAATACGATATTTTCCCCCATTGTTATCCTCACAGTCGGACTTGACCCTTGATATTTTCGGTTATTATATTCCGGCTTTTTTCGGCTATTTCTGCTGGCGCAACGTTTTATAGTCACACTTTGAATGTACAAACATAGCGTACGTATGCGGAAATCCGTAGAGTGCTTCTTAAATTTTCCCTCCAATCGTATAAATAGAGCAAAGAGCTTTTTGTTAGGGAAGCCTATTCAATGTTTTGAATCTGTACTTCTCTTGGAATACACGTTAGATGCTTTATTATGTATATCTCCATTGAAATTTGGTAGCGAGGGGAGATTTTTCTGATTAAAAGATGTTGCCAGCTAAATAAGAATGTATTTCAGATTAAAATGGGTGCTACGGGATCTATTGCGGCTCATATTTGATTAACGAGGAAAATTTTGTGGTAAGTACCCAACATTTTTGATACTTTTAAACTAGAAATGCCCGCGACAAATTTGCTTTCACGGGTTTCTTTTTTTTGCGCGGAATCCTAATTCGTTTTCCGAAATAAAAGTAACCTTAGTTATTCGTTATAACATCTGCTATCTGCCAGTGAAAGTCTCGTCAACATCGGTCCTGCCGTTTCGGTGAACAACAGACAGACAATTTTTTTTTTTGTTTTATGTACCGCAGTTACGCATTTAGTAAAAAGTTGTTATTTTGGCATTACAAGCAGACACTTCAATTTTTTTTATTTGTATGGATCTAATAGATGAATGGATGAAGATACACATTACCACCACTTTAACCTAATACCTCGGTGCTGGTCTTAATACATTTGGTAAAGTCTTCAACTATTCGGCACTTCAACGGAATTGAGAATTATGCGAGTACTTTCGTGCTCACGAGCCGGAACCAAGTGCACTCGGGTAAAGCAGGAGTGCAAGAGACAAACACTAAAGTGCATTCACTTACTTTAAACCCGTAAAACTTTACGGATGCTCAAAACACTGCGGGATTAATAATAAAATACTTCCGGAAATGACAAAATTGTTGCGTTAGCTGAACATCCAGGGCAAATCGTAAAAGTCGGGTGGTCGAAGAGTTATGTGTTCGACGTTAGCGTCAACTAAATTCAAAAACTCCTGTTTAATCCTTTGGGGAGAACAGGCGTCATATTATGTATGTATACCAATATTACAGTCTCGACTAAATACACATTGTAGCAGATGACTGGTTACTAAATTCAAATCCAAGTTGTTTTATTTCACATAAACTTACATGGGCACTCATGGTACGTCAGAAGATAGGTGCACGGTTTTCATTCGTTGTGTCCTGTGGAGAAGAGCCGGCGAGAAACTACACAGTTACACTTTTAACAATAATTGTCTTTTGCAATGCTTTTAACATACGTATGCCTGGCGACAAGTACCAGGTAGTTACCAAATAAATAATAGTTTAAAAAACTAAAAAACACGCTTTAAAAACCAAACTAAGAAAGGAGAAAATAATTTAATTCAATTAAAAAGCGTGGGGTGCTTTTTGAGGTATTTTTATAATCACTTAATGTCAAGCAACCCCACGCTTTTTAATTGAATTAAATTGTTTTCTCCTTTTTTAGTTTGGTTTTTAAAGCGTGTTTTTGAGTTTTTTAAACTATTATTAATTATCTATTTTTTAGTTCTGCTAACTATAAAAACGTGTTTAAAAAAATCCTTTTTTTTTCATTTTTCTCAATTTTTTGTTTAAATTATTCAATTGTCATCGGTCCTCGATAAGTTTAAAAAGTTTCAATGAAATCTGACCGTTTAAAGTGGGTCAAAATCGCGCTTTAAGGAGTCGGTTACATACAAACATACATACAAGTGAAGCTAATATAAAGCGTGTAATAAGACTGAAGACACCAAGAAACAATTTTTTTTTTATTGTACCTCGCTATTGTTGCATTGCTTATTAAAGGCTCTAGAACATACAGCTTAAATAACAACCCTTAACGTCAACAACGTCCTTCTATTTCAGGAATAAGCCGCTTACTTGTATAGCTCCGACAATTGTGAGTTTTCCTCAAAAGCTACAACGCAATTTAATGCTCTACTGCTTTCAAAATAGGTCTGAAAATACCCTGACAGTTAACATGTTTACAGTCGATATATTTTTTCAATTGTACTAAGTGAATGGGCCCACATAATATCTTTGGCTTTACAAAGCTTTGAGATACACGTTACACGTGTCAGCCGCCATTTAAATTGAGGACATATTGTCAATTGACGTCACAAATAGCTGTTCGTGATTATATTAATAACGGATCGGTTAACATCTGGCGAGATGGCTTTATAATTATATTGCGATTGATAAATTGCGTTTAGGTTTAGTGTGATGCCAGATTATGTATGGGATTAATGTGATAAATACACAGATTTAATAGCTTAAATCTTATGATAGTATGCTGTCTAAAGCTATTTAGACAGCACACTATCATAATTAATTGAATTACTAGCTGTGGCCAGTGACTTTGCCAACGTGGATATCAGAAAGTATCCCGCGGGAACGTGCTACCCAGAACGAGAGTACCCAGAACAAACAGACAGAGAAACATAAAAAAAAAATGCATTTTGTTATATTTAGGTAACGCTCATATACTTTCGTAAGCAATTAGTAAAAACCTGTTATTTTGACAGTGCAAACAGACACTTCAATTTTATTTATTTGTATGTTTGTATAGATGAAAGTGTTCTGTAGCAATAGTCCAGCTCTGGACCGAGATTTGCTGAGATAAGCAGCTTTTTCCTTATTGACTTGTCATTGTACTAACAATCACTAAAACAAACTATTTTAAAGTTTGCTTTCATCATTTTAATGTACATCAGTGTACCCTCCGTTTGGGGGAAACGGACCCTCCGTTTGGGGGAAACGGGTGTTGTATTCTTATCGAGTAAAACCGCGCTTTATTCCTCCTGCTACCAAGAATCAGAACAGCGCGATTGCAGTCTAACCAAACGTATTTGAATAGTAGTGCTGACTTTTTAACCGACTTCAAAAAGGAGGAGGTTCTCAATTCGACAGACCCTTTTTTATGTATGTTCCCCGATTACTCTAAGATGGCTGGACCGATTTGGATTGTTTTTTGTATGAAAGGGTATACTTCCCAGGTGGTCCCATGATCATCAAGTCAGGATCTGATAATGGGATCCTGGAGAAATAGAGAGAACTTTTAAAATTTTATCGGCACACTTGAAGCGATTTGGGTAGTTTTTGGAAGAGTATTTTCTCGGAGTGGTCCCATTTCAATTTGGTGAAGATCTGATGAAGAACTTTGGAGATAGGCAACGGAACTCTTCAATAAAGGATAGCAAATGGACTGGGATTGCTGAAATCTCATGTCTGTCTATTGTTTACACCAGTTCATAACATAACATCACGCCGGTACGCTGTGAAGGAGTAAGCACATGTCAAGCACTAAAAAGTGAAAAATATAAACTTAAAAAAAAAAACAACTGAGTTCCAAAAAACACTACATAGTGAAAAATTACTTTAATTTCGGAAGGCGGTGACAAAAAATTTAAATACTAATCCAAAGTCATCGACTTCCGAAATTAAAGTAATTTTTCACTTTGTCGTGTTTTTTGGAAGTCGGTTGTTTTTTTTAACACTAAACGTCGGTAAGTCGTTTTTTGATCATAAAACAAACATCACTATAAAGTTCAACGCCGCATCTGTCTGTCTGTCTGTTCGTGATAAACTCAGAAAGTACTGAACGGATTTTAAAGCTGTTTTCACCAATAGACAGAGTGATTCATGAGGAAGGTTTGGGTGTAGTTATGATTTGATAAAGTTTTGTTTAAATTGGTAAACGCGGGTACGTTGCGTAAAGCCGTTGTGTAAAAGCGAGGTAGTTGATCATAAACTTATAAACACTCCATATTTTACACATAAAGCTACATCAACACCGACAATATCTCAGAATTATTCAGAAATAGTTACAAGGAAGTGTCCTTAAGTGGAAAATACGGTGTCCCGTCGCCATGCAGATTACCGCCATAAATCAGAGAGTGGAGCCGCACTCTTGCATACATCAGCTCTGTATACGTGCCTCGTGGTGTAATGGCCGTGTTCCAATGTGTGTTATGGTTATAAGTATGGACGTGGGAAGATATTATTCTGCCTGACTTTGTGTTGGGAATCAAACATGGGGCATTTTGGTTAAATGATGGTGAAATTCACTCGTGGGTCTAGTGATTATAACGTCCTGGGATCGATTCCCAGGTCGGGAAAAGTGTTATTGGGTTTTTTTTTCTGGAATTTCTGAGTAGCAGCCCAGAGTCTCGGATTTGTGACCTGTTTACAGCAATATGCACGCCCCTTATTAAATGGGATTTAAATATAACTGGTGAAATGTGTCTACACTATAGGAACGCCTCTACCCTATCCTTTGGCAAAACAATGCTAACGCATTGTTTTGTGAAAAACGCATATTTTTTGTGAAATTTACATGTATGAGATAACTCATACATGTAAATTTCACAAAAAAATATACATACTATAAAAGAAAGTCGCTTTTCGTGTTTATAAGCTTTGATCTTTTAAAACTACGCAACGGATTTTTCATCGATAGACAGAGAGATTCAAGAAGAAGTTTTATATGTAGGTATAATACACCGATCTCCACGCGCGCGAAGCCACTGGCAGATGCTAGTATGATATAAATATGCTACAGATAGTCTTGCCCTCTAAGCCTAAACTGTCGTTTGACTTTGTTTAGGGAAATCGGATTGGTATTTGGTTCTTTGTTTGGTTGGTCATTATTGAAGTTGTGAGAAGCAAGTTTCTGAACTCATGCTTCAGGGTAACAAAACTTGCAGCGGTCGTTGACTTCCCAAAAAAAATCATCATGACGTAGATATCGATAACCATAGCGCCTGCGGAGTTTAGCTAGCAAATTAACAATATCAATATGATGTATAAAATAATAAATGAAGAAGCTAAGTTGAAACGAAAATATGGTAGAAGTGAACTTGGAAAAAATCTTTGACAATCAAGATCAACCCGCAGCTCTTGTAACTGTGATTGGCGATTATAATGCCAATGAGTTGAAGCGAACAGTTACTGGAAATATAAAATGTAGAAGAGAATACAATAATGATAGATTTAGACACTAAAATTGTCTTTACTGAATCGTAAATAGAACACAGTTCATAAACTCAGCTGCTTTCTTTTATGAAAACCATCCATACATTTGTCTTTGAAGTTATAAACTTTATCTTTAGGTCTATGTTTACTTTATCACTCGAGCGATCCTTTGAATAATGGAAAGACAGAATGGAATAGTACGAATTACGAAACAATTGTTTGGAGCGTCTTTGTTGTAAACTCTTCTTTGTACTGATCGAATTGAATTGAGATACGGTTAGGTATCTTGTTCAACATACACATAAAAAAGTTTTTATTTTTCACTTTTTAGTGGTTCACATGTGCTTACCCCTTCACAGCGTACCGGCGTGATGTTATGTTATGAACTGGTGTAAACAATAGACAGACATGCGATTTCGGCAATCCCAGTCCATTTGTTATCATTTATTGAGGAGTTCCGTTGCTTATCTCCGAAGTTCTTCATCAAATCTTCACCAAATTGAAATGGGACCACTACGAGAAAGTACCCTTCCAAAAAATACCTAAATCGCTTTGTGTGCCTATAAAATTTGAAGAGTTCTCTCTATTTCTCCAGTATTCCATCAACAGATCCTGACTTGATGATCATGGGACCACCTGGGAAGTATACCCTTTCAAACAAAAAAAAACAAAATCCAAATCGGTCCAGCCATCTTCGAGTAATTGGGGAACACACATAAAAAAAAAAAAGATTCCGACGAATTGATAACCTCCTCCTTTTTGAAGTCGGTTAAAAATACTTTTTATGTTAAACATGCAATATAAAACTTATTTTGACAACTCGGTTGACGGCGATTGGACAGCCGTATAAGGATACGTGTCTAGGATTCAATTTCCGCGTGGAAAGAATTTAGGTGTATATTTGCATAACAGAAATGTAGTTTCTCGTGATGACTGGGTACATGTGCATCTTAAAATTCTTCTCACGATGCATCAATTTTCGTAGCCTTTTCCCAACTTTCTTGGGGTCAGCTTCCAGTCTGAGCGGATGCAGCTGAGTACACTGGTACGGTACTACCGTATTTTACATAGAGGGACTGCCGGTCAGCCACATCCTACGTTGCCTCAACCCGTTTACTGGGTAATACGATACCCGTTGGTTGTTAAGACTGGTTGTCAGACTTTCGGGGTTCTGACGACCCGTAACGACTGTCAAAGATCCACGAATGACAGCCAAGGCCAACAGCTTAATGTACTTTCCGAGGCACGGAGGGGTCTTGGTATGTAAAGAGTGTCAGTGTGTTGTGTGTCATTTGATGATTTCCCACCCTTAAAAAAATAAATAAAAAGAGTGCCACCCATTCACGGATGAACAACGACAAGCTTAGCTTAACCTGATCGATTGCCCCGTGTGGCTATTATTACTTAACCACAAGCCCTCACGATACATACACGATAAAAATCCAATGATTTGTTTGTATGTATCGTGAGGGCTTGTGGTTCGATGCCTTTACCAAACGTAAGCCCCGTAATTGTACGAATTTCGGGGCTTATGTTTGGTAAAGGCATCGTGATTTCAAATGTCGTCTCGGTGTTAATTGATATAATCCTACTAATATTATAAATGTGAAAGTTTGTAGATATTTAGATGTTGGGATGTTTGTTACTAAATCACACAAAAATGGCTGAAGATATTGAGATGAAATTTGGCATACAGATAGTTTATAACCTGTATCAACACATAGGATACTTTTTATCCCGGTTGCACGTTCCAGTGGGATAATTTCCGACCGCATCACAGGCGAAGCCGCTGGCTGAAGCTAGTTAAAGAATAAGCAACTTTGAATTTAACAACTTGTCAGGTTCCTACTAAGAAGTAGGCCTAACAATAACTTGACTGTTTTCGGATCTATAAAGAATACTATTGCGAAACGCAACGAGATGAATATAAATTCTCAACTCCTATTTATTTCAGTAGACGATAAGTAGATCCTTTTGCTCGGAGTACAGGCTTTTATGATGACTAGCATGATTGATAACGTGCTTTTATTATTCAAATGTCGCTTCACGGATTTATATTCTTGTTCTTCGTAGGTTTTGGAATATCGCATTGTATATCATACCAGTATTCCCCAAAAGAGTAGACAGAGTTGTAGGTATGATACTCTCACATTTCGTCATAGACGTTACCGTTTGGCATATCGTATATATGTATATAATGTATATATTCGGTGAAGAAGTTGTCCCTTTAATGTGAGTTAGAAATAAGTATTTTTTATTTTAAACTCATATGAAGGGGCAACTTCCGCACCATATTATAATCCCAATGCAGGGAAAAGTCTTTATACAGAGAAGGCATGAGCATTGAAATGTGATTGTTGAGTTTTTCATTGTATTTTGACGGTTTCAAAAAAATAAATTAAGGGCTGATTTTTCAATAGTCACATAACTTTTATCTGACGAATAAATCAGACAGTTTAGCATATTTTCTATACAAAAGCTGTCAGACCGACATATTTAATTCTCAGATAAAAAGTATCCGATTATTGAAAATTTTACCCTAAATGGAATTAATTTTATCACCACGCCTCTGGCTTAAGGCGGATTGGAGATTTCAGACTTACCTATATTAATTATAACTAAAACATTAATTTAAAGTACAAATATAATCCTTATGTACAAGAATAACAGTTAACTACACACGGCTCCATTTACAGTTTACGCTGATCTCGGACTGTCCGGAAATCCTATGCAATGCGAGATCAGCTTATACTGGAAATGTCTAGCTTGATGTGTAGCCGCGTGTACGTCTTCACTAGAACGATTTTCTTAAATCTCCATTTGAGCTCTCGACCTTCCGAGGAAATCCTTGCGAGCGCTAAGTCTTCGATCCAATGAGGTCAAGGTTGCCAGTGACGGATTTGCCAGCAAATTAACGACGACGCTGCCAAGATAGCTGCAGATCCGTCACCTGACTACAGATCCGGGACTGAGATCCGGCTAATGAATTCCGACGATTTACCTCCGGCCCGCGATGGAATTAATCTCATCTTGAAATCCTACTGTTACTTACTTGAGAGTTTTTACTTTGGGATTATACGTTCTTGGGACGTTGAAAAATATCTGAATTTTCATGTTTATTTGATTACTTATTTGCAAGATGGGTTCGCTTTCCTTTGGGGTTTAGTTTGAGGGATATTAATGAACTGTGTTTTGAAAGTATTTTTTGTGCTCAGAATTGTAATTTTGACGAATTTTCTTTGATTCTACGATGAGGCAAAAAAATAAATGTCTTGTTAATAAATGCTGTGTCCTACCAGAGCCATCTTAGATAGAAAGTGATCATTTTTCAGCAAAAAACTTATTGATTTCTTAGTAAGCAAAATATTTAAAAGCAGACGTGTCTTCTCGCCTCTTTATTATGTAAATAAAACGTGGGTAGATAAGACTTTTGTGTCAGTAGGCCGTACCTCTTTATAATTTTGGGTAGAGGGACTACAAAGGGCCGACTGATCAAAGCCTTTTGCAGATATAGTTCTTTTAAACAATTTTTAAGATATTAAAAAGCTGCCGTGGCCTTTCGAAAGGTCAACCTTTTTAATAGCTTAGGAGATGGCTAAATAAATATATCTTCTTAAGTAATGGTTAAATAGAAGGAATTGTTCATGTTTTATTCACTGTCATAATTGAGTGAGAAATTAAATATTCGTTTAAGTTTCTAGCTACTGGCTGTCATGTCTTTGACCTGTACAAAGTTGAGAAGTTTGTTGGACGCCTGACCTCGTTAAGCTGTCGGTTAGTCTATGAAATATGAAGCTAACTGGCATTAAAACGCTAGTGAAGATATTCCGAGCTTACCCATGGGAAGAAACTAGAAACTCAGTATTTGTGTTAGAAATTCTTGGTGAAAGCTATTAGCTATTGCTCGCCCGAATCGGGTTAATCGATAACTCCAGAAAAAACGTATTAGGTAATTGGCTTTTTTTGAATTTTATGCAATAGGCACCTAAAGATATGATGTACATGCAATTAAGTGCATAAAATAAAAATATACTTATTGGCTAATACGTTGTTGAGTTGTCGATTCTCCCATAACAGCATGCGAGTCGCCTATAGAAAATTATATGTTAATGAAAAGTGTGGAAAGTTCAGTCTTTCTGACTCCTGACATACAGGTATACCTAGTTTAGGAGTCAGAGGCTTCAAACAAGTTTCTGTAACCTATTATGTCAATAAAGATAAATTTGAATTGATTTGATCTTTTATTAAAAGGGAGGACCCTCCAACCAGACGGTGTGTCGTATCTGGTGGGCTACTGTCTGACTTTTTGTCAGGACGTCTTATATGTGCTAGCAAACTAAAAAGGAGGTAAACCCTTTCTTGGCGATGCAGGATTTTGCGTGAACTGAAGTCACGCAAAATCCTGCATCGCGCATAGAAAATAATATGTTAATGAAAAGTGTGGAAAGTTCAGTCTTTCTGACATACAGGTACACCTAGTTTAGGAGTCAGAGGCTTCAAACAAGTTTCTGTAACCTATTATGTCAATGGTGATTAATTTGATTTGATTTGATCTTCTATTAAAAGGGAGCACCCTCCAACCAGACGGTGTGTCTGGTGGGCTACTGTCTGACTTGTTGTCAGGGCGTCCTATATGTGCTAGCAAACTAAAAAGGAGGTAAACTCTTCTTGCGCGATGAAGGATTTTGCGTGACCTGAAGTCACGCAAAATCCTGCATCGCGCATGATGCGTAGTTCTCATGTGGCGATGTAGATGGCGCCACAATATATAGTAGGTAAGTATAAAATTAAAACAAACACACGTCCATTTACGACCCACACTCAAATGTTTCTTTTACCAAACAAACAGTGAACCTTATTGACCAAGCAATACAAAATGTCTGCTTGCTACTGGATCACGCTCGTTGGCGGGTTTGCCTATTCATGTGTCTCGATAAATGTGGGCAGTTCGGAAATAAAAATGTGACGAGATTGGTGTATATAGCTTTAGCTAGAAAACGTTGTTGGACGGTCGTGGAGCTTGCATGGTTACTTAACGTAGGTAAGCGGTTAGATTCTGGGATCGGCAGTGTTATTGAGTAAATAGTAGAAAATTCTTCGTAACTCAACTCGTAAGATACCGACTTCCGAAATACTAATTTTTAACAAAGTGTTTGTTCGGGCCGAATTTGCACAATCTGGGGGAAAGACACGCTTATTTAATTGATTCGCGCAGCATTCTACGTAAACTTTGGAGTCGCGATTCCAATCAATCAGGGCCGATAATCTCCAAGCCAAGAAAAAGGAATGTTTTACCAAAATAAGCATCCGTTTGTGGAAGATCTGAGTCATTAACTCAGATCTTCCACAAACGGATGCTTATTTTTGAGCAAAACTAAACTTTGGTTTGATAACTGGCGAAATGTACGTGGGTGTAGGTATATACCTCTGACTACACCTTCAAGGGAAACACACATGATTTTACAGTCGCCAGCGCACGTCCATTTACGACGTAAACTGAAATGTTTATATTTCTAAATAAACAGAGAACGATGTTAACCAAGTAATTAATTCAATTTGTATAATCGTATTCCAAGTATGTTTTAATAAATTGTGTTATTATCTACGCATCATTATTCTTTAAGCAATGGGGCACTTAGACTTAAATTTGCCATGTACATTGTGTACTCATTGTTGAAGAGTCCAATAGATAAATAAAAACTATTCTGTGTTACTATTTATTTAGTGATTCAGTGATCACGCTCGTTGGCGGGTATTGCCACTCTGTGTCCCGATAAATGTCGGCAGTTCGGAAATAGAAATGTGATGTGATTGGTGTAGCTAGAAAACGTCGTTGGTCGCTCATGGAGCCTGCAAGTTGAGTTGATGTATTTTATTTATAACGTGGTTTTGCTTGTCGAGTTGAATTGTGGTTGGGTATGAAGTATTTTTAAAGCAGACAGAGCTATTGGTGTTGAAAAAATATGTCTTGATAATTGCCTTATTTTGGAAAATCAAGACAATCAAGTTCTCAGTCTTTATTTGTAGTTCACAGGTATAAAGTTTTTGTATTAGGTATTATGTAGATAAAATATTAAAACCACTTTAAGCTGTCTCTATTGACAAGTTGGCATTTAAAATAACAGACAAAACAGGGAGGTATTACAAATCAAATTGTAATTACAATCGACATAACCAAAATCTTCACTAATCCCGTTATGAAGATTAAGTACCATTAGAATTAGGTATTAACACTCAAGCAAACCTTTTCAAGTACCTAATAATACAATACTACGCTGCATTAAGAAAAAAAACACCCAAAATCAACATTATCATTAAACAAGGACAAATTATTAACAACATTGTCGATAAACAAAGAGCTTTCATCGATTCCCTGAATTAATTAGAGTAATTAATCACTTTGTCTATAGCACCGAGCATCAATATTCATTATATGATCAGACTAATTTGTACCTCCTGAATATTAATCGTCCGGCAACAATATACATCCAGTTATTGCTGATTTGCTGTAGCTTTATAGATAACAATGTTAAAATTGTAAAAGTCATGCATAGTAGTAAAAAAGAAAAAAAAAAGAAAATAATAATACTTTTGGTTTCGTGTTTATTTATAAAGATTGATAAAAGATCTAGGGTCTAGTTTTATATAATTACTGTGATATAACTATATCATCTTGTACTTTAAGATCTAAATTAACCTGGAATAAGTTCCTCCGATAGTAATTCTTGCACTAAAGAGACAATACTATCTTATTGTATCTCATCGTAAAAGCTGCAGAGTCCCATTAAAATATCTCAACTTTCAGAAAACCATAACGTTAACTTTCTACCGTTCCCACATCATTAATTCTACTCACACAAATCATTATTATCCTATCAACACCCTTTATATACGTCTTCATCTATATTATACGTTTTAATCGGATTTTGCGTGACACGGAGTTGAGACTTGAGTTACACAATCCAACTTAAGGTGGATATACATCAAAGACTTTAAGAAATTGAAGTCCGGACTTAAAGCAAGTCCTTAAAACTTCCGCGAATCTGTAAATAATGTTCTAGACGGTAAAGGGTTTCAAATTAAAAATGGCGAAGTAAATTGTTAAGTGGAGCAACCCAAAGATGTTTAATAAACATTTATTCGTGCCAGCATCTTGCAATAAACAGGAGAGTAGTCAAAATATTTGTTGTGAAAACTTTTCTTTACATAAGGAAAACATTTTCAGCATTTTGCATAATTTCACATTTTTGCGGTTTTTCTTATGAAGTTAGTTCTGGGACGTCGGCTTTGAGAACAAATTTATGAAATGTTAAACATTCTCATTAATAAAATAAGTAAAAACGTCTCCAAGGTTTAAAAGTCTGAATCTTTAAAAATAAAAGTTGTTTACTTGTTGAGTACATACTTACTCATACCTCAGAGCCTGTATTTTATTAACTTAACTAGACTCCATTTTATTTACCAAACACACAAATCATTCACCTGTCTATTTTCAAATCACATTTGCTACGTCACACCTCAGCTCCCCTGCCAGTTAAACACATTTATTTCAATACAGCGTCGACATCTCCTTAACACTGTATCCGGCAGAGAGTCGATCGATTATACAGGGCGATATGGGGGCGACGGAAATACCCTCAGGGGTTGAAAAGGGGGGGTAAAGGGGGTTATATCTGCTGCTTTACAGGCGCGAGCGTCCACGGTGCGAGCGATAAAATGCTCCCGTCTGCTAGCACCAGTACGTGGGGATCACAGGAACAGTAAACAGAGGGACTGCGATGAAGCTGGGTTTATTTTTTGCGATGAAAAGAAAATGCTTTATGTTTTTTAATCTTTGCTCATTAGGGAATTTGTATTCAGATAGGTAAGTTTCGTATTTTTTGTATTGTCTTATGATTTTACTGTGGTTTTGATGCTTGTATGAAGGAGAAATCGGCTGGATTTTAATTAACTGTAGTGATGTGGTTTTGTAAATAAATAATACATACTTAGCTGTTAAAATTGAGAGCAGTGGTGGCCCAATGGTAACAGCCGCATCTTACGAGTTGTGGTTCGTGTGTTCGAACCCAGTCAGGCGTATTACTTTGTGTAAATAATTTCATCACCACTGCTCTCAAACGGCGGAGGAAAACATCATGGGGAAACCGGCAAGTCCTAGAACCAAAAATTCGAAGACATGTGACATCTACCAACCAGCACTGGGCCCGCGTGGTGGGTTACAGCCCAGTCCCTCTCATGGAGAGGAGGCCTGTGTCGCAGCAGTGGGAACGTTATAGGCTGAGTATGTAGCTCTTAAAATTACACTCCTTTTTAATGCATATCGATAAAGTGCACATGCACAGTAAGCACGTAATGAAAGCTTCTTTGTCTTTATTCATTCCACTGGCTTCAAAATCCCACTTTTCCTTCCTCAAAATTCCACACAGGAGTATTCAACCATTCAAATGGCAGACATTAAAAGACCGAATGCTAAAACAGGTCGGACTACAATTGGACTTCAGAACAGAACATTCGGTGAACGTACAACAGTTGGTCACATTGCTAAAGCCAGTTAGGACCGCGGTAAATACACGAGACCTTTTCGGTATTTAATTTCATGTTTTTATAGGCGTAAAAATGTTCGGAAATTGGTTGATGGATTTTTGTAATGGGTTTGTAAACAGTTTGGTATCTATTTTTTGTTGACGTTACTGCATCTGTCGGTCCTACTTATCCATATTTAAGATTTGTTTTTTGTAATCTATACTAATCGTAATATACTATTATTATATATACATATACATTATTATAAAGCTGAAGAGTTTATTTGTTTGTTTGGTTGAACGCGCTAATCTCAGGAACTACTAGTTCGAATTGAAATATTCTTTTAGTGTTCGATAGCCCATTTATCGAGGAAGGCTATAGGCTATATAACATCACGCTAAGGCCCTTAGGAACCGAGCAAAGAGTAAAAAATCACAAATACGAAGTACTCGCACGGGCAGGCGATTTGAAGCGACGGGGTGGGTCGGGAGAGCAAGAAATTTGTACAATACAAATGTGAAAGTTTTTGAGTTTGTTACTCTTTCACGCAAAAACTTCTGAATGGATTTGGATGAAATTTGGCACACCGATAGCTTATACCCTGAATTAACACATAGGATACTTTTTATATCAGTACTACGTTCCCGTGAGATAATTTCTGACCTCTACGCGGGCGAAGCCGCTGGCAAAAGATAGTTTGGTAGATATGTTTTCCTGTTACAGGTAATCACTTCATAGACCAGGACACACATCGCTGAAAGTACTGAATACGGGAATGTAACATTTTCAAGGGGTTTTTATACGGTACACAGATGCAGAGTTGTATTAGGAAAAAAGGATTTTCAGAACTCAACCAATGAACGGATTATTGATTAAACTTTATATGCAAACTAAGTCACAAGCAAAGGTCACTTCCAGCGGGCTTGCGGACGGCGAGTAATGGGTAGCTCGCTGTCCGGTAAGGACCAAGCCCGGGTCGACGGCGCGTTGTGTTCCACGCGCGCCTCAAAGAGATGTCAGCACCAAATGGTGGGGTCCGCAAAGGCCGATGCCTGCCAGGGGTGCGAGTTGTTCGAAAGAGATACCGCGGCCCCTGACACACAGGCAACTGAGGGAACACGGGTGGGTTTTAGTCAGTAAAAGTCTGACACGCCCTCCCGCTCCACCCAGAGCGGGAGAAGTTATTTGATGATTTCCCACCCAAAAAAAAAGGTCACTTCCAAAAAATATCCGTCAATCTAATGTTTCAAACTGTTTGCTTTGTTATCGTCAAAAGGCCAGCAAATTATGGATTATGGCAACGGATTAAAATTAGTGGTCTGCGGGTAATATCAGTTGTGAAAATTAATAAAGTTGGTCGTCCTGAAAATATTAAAGCTTTGGCTTTTAATATAAAGCATAGTAGTTAAACCTTTTATTTTACGATGCCTTTTATCTTTAGTTAAGATAAAATATAACGGCAGCTCAGATGCGGGTGCAGATCGTTTTTGGAATGTAATCACAATTAATTAAGGATAATTCGTTATCAGTTATGAACCTCATCATCAGCCTAGCCTTTTCCCAACCATGTTGGGGTCAGCTTCCAGTCAAACCGGATGCAGCTGAATACCAGTATTTAACATGGAGCGACTGCCTATCTGACCTCCACAACCCAGTTACTGAGTAATAAGATACTCCTTGGTAAGACTGGTTGGCCGGATTTTCGAGCTTCTGACGCTTCTCTGCATTCCGAGGCACGGAGGGGTCTTGATATATAAAGATGGTCACCCATCCACGGACTGACCGCGGCAAGCGTAGCTTAACCTGATCGATCGACCCGTGCAGCTGATATGACTTAGCCTCTCTTATTAGCCCCTCTATTATCAGTTATGAACCTATCAAATAATAATTGTAGATAATTTTCCTTTCATATTTTCTTCATATGTGTAGGAAATAATAGATAATAATGGAAGCGAGTAACAAGTAACACTTCTCGTAAATTTCTAATAACATAACATAGCGATGAAAAGGGGACAAAATAGGGAAGTTCTTTGACCAAAGTAAAGTATTTCGGGGCCGGTATCATAACATCATGCTTGTTTTCCCCTAATACTTAGCACAGAGGTGTACATTTTATAAATAATATTAAGAACTAGCTTTTGCAAGCGGCTTCGCTCACGTTGAGGTCAGAAATTATCCTACGGGAACGTACTACCGGGATAAAAAGTATTTTATATGTTAATCCAGGTTATAAACTATCTGTGTGCCAAATTTTATCCACATCCGTTTGGCCGTTTTTGCGTGATATAGTAACAAACATCCAAACATATCTTAGTAACCAAACGGACAAACTTTCACATTTATAGTTTTAGTAGGATTGAATACTAATCAAAGCTAAACAAATATACGTCTATGTGAGAGACAGTTAACAGAAACTAAAGCAAACACTAACTATGAGGTCTAACTTCAAACACACGGTGTATCAATATACACGTAGGTATGTAGGTAAGTAAGTTTGCTTCCATGCGGATATCGTTAGACGCACATATTCGAGGGATGATTAAAACATACGGATGGCCAGGAGCAGCTGGAGCAGTGAACGTTATTCTTGGAGTTTTGTAATTATTGTATTTCGATTGTGATAAAGCAAAATGATTATTATGTATGTGTGTTTTTAGTCGATTATTGCAGTTTGATATTTTAAGCTTTATAATAATCATTTTACAAAAGCTCAACCGAAACACATATCACAATGAGCAAGACTTTTTGAGAATAAAAAAAAGAGACCGTCACAGAGATACCATTTTATCAAAATACAAAATAACTCGGCCAAACTGCGAAGCAGATTGTAGGCAGATGTGGCTCTTATTTTATTTGTAGTTGTAACACTTTTAACCTAACCACACGGTAAGACAGTTATGATTTTTTAAATAATACAGCACACAAACGTTTTGTGTTTTCACATAAAAAAAAACGCTATTTAATCAAATTATAATGATTGTTTCCAATTACTCAACAATTTAATGTTTACAATTAGTGCATTTATTTACAGCACACAATGTAATTGTTAACTAATGAGAATGTTAATTATCTGTTTGTGAATGCCCGTAATTAGTTAGAGGCTCATTAGTTAGTGCTTGTTTATCCAAAATAATAGCACATCCAGGTGTGAATATTTTATGAAATATAGGTAATTTGAAAATCAAATCAAGCTCGTATTTTGAAAGCAGTCAACACAATTTCGACAATTGTTGCAACCAGACACCGTTTAAGCTTCAAATAATTGCAATTAAAATCGGCTTCCAATAAATTCGAAACGAAAATTGAATTTCTATTGTTTCCATAACAACAATAAAGATTGAGCTATGTTGAAGAGTCTTGGTACTCGAAGTAAGAGCGAAGCTAGTAAGTGCTTCGCTCGGCTCGGCCGCACTTGCACCGTCATGTAACGATGTTATCTTTCCTCTATTGTGAACATGGCTCTCTTTGTGAGAAATGTTCGTAGTTTTCTATAGATTGACAACCGAATAATACAGATGGTACAGAATAGGAAGATTTGTTTGTTGTTAGTAGAGAGAGCCGGTTTGATTGATATGAAACGTTCATTCACGATGGGTTTGTTTAGATTCTTATCATAGAAAACCACAAAGAGTACATCGGAAATGCACTTAATGACATTAAATCAGCAATAAGTACCTACCGCAAGTATATAAAAATTAAAAGATCCTGTGGCATCAAAAAATCCGTCCGCATCGTTGTCAACAAGAAAAGTCGGAAAACTAAGTGGGCGCTTGGATCCCATGACCCTAGAGTTTCAACCCATATAAGTTCCAATAAGATTGGAATATTTACGCCGTTTGAGGTTTTCCGCACGTGCAGCAGCCGCCCCAGCACAGCCCGCTGTGCTAGAAAGATGGTCCAATGGTGTCGACACATTGTATCCCACACCTTACCCCATATTTGTTGCCAGATATCAAATTAAATCTACGCCGAAAATAACATACATCAGTTTTAACTGCGGAAATGTTGCACTATGCTGACTAGTTTTGTTATATTTCTTTATCGAAAAGTGCAATGTTGTTGAATATGAAAGTGCCTATAGTTCGGCATCCAATTTTTTTTGCCGTTGCTTCGCACTAGGAATTTCCTCCTATATTGTGGGTGCGTTTACAAACATTTAAATTCACATACACAAACAGCTAGAAGCGGAACAACTACTTGTAGGTCATACAAATATTTACTCTGTGCGGGAATCGAAACCGCAACACACAGCGAAGCAGTCAATCGCTTAACCATTATGCCAACCGTGCTGTCGCAATCCATTGACAAGCATACAAGCTGATAGTCAAGTTAGTAACGAAGTAAGTTGTCAGTGTAGTCGCTTTGTATGCCACCCGTGAGTCCCTTCAGTCAGCTGTAGTGACTGGCATATTGATGAGCTCGTGGAGGACCAGTTGACAGTTGTAGCACATGAACACGTGAGTAATGTGTTCTATACGCTTCTGTATTTATTCATTTTCTTTCAGGAGTTTTCTGATAAAAGAAAAACGTCATGACCTCACTGTTCAGTTCAGTATCTTTATTGTGGATCATTGGTAGGTACATAATACAGCTCTTAAATATAGTTAATTGTGATCAGCTACGTCCCGCTGCGTCCCGTAAGCGAGCTGCAAGCGAGCTGTTGCGAGTACTGTCTATCAATTCTTAACATTACATAATCAATTGTATGATTGATGGATGTTACTGATGGCACTAAACACGTAGTCGATTTCTGTTCCATTTAGATTACCATCGACACTTTACGAAGAACATATAACCAATTAAAATAATCAGAACTGTATAAAATTTAGAGGAAGAGTTATGGTATAGTACTAAGTGAAAAAAGTGAAGCTAAGCAAAGATTAGCTCATAGTGGTAAATTATCACTAGTTTACTTCCAGGGATAAACTCAAAGACACATCCAGGAGTAGCCAGAGCCCATACACTACGGCCGAGGTCTATAAACGTTATTTAGCAGGTGTTTCGGCTAAGACCTGTTCCCGTCTCTATCTTGCGCGTGTATTTAAAGAAGGGAACATGTCCGCGATAAGTATAGACATCTTAACACGGTAGAACTGATTTCTACAACTGACACTCCAAATAATTACAGTACCAGCGGGCGTTGGCCCAAACAATATCATCAATTTATATTTTAAGTTTTGCGGAGTTTCGCTAACTCATTTAATTTCACCTTATATAACTCTGCCTAAGAGTTGGTTACTATGCAGTGTTCATTATAGGTATCATACTTAATTCGTGAAAAATAAAAAAATGCTTTCTGCATTCCTTCATATAAACTTAAACAGTGCCAAATTTCATAATCCTGCGTCCGCGTAATCTTTGTAAAAAGGGGTACACACGGCTACACATCAAGCTATACATTTCCAGTATAAGCTGTTCTCGCATTGTATAGGAATTCCATACAGTGCGAGATCAGCGTAAATTGGAAATGTATAGCTTGATGTGTAGCCATGTACAAATGTTTTATTTCAAGTATTAATTAGGTTGTTAAAGAAATTGCGTGCCATAGCTTAGGGGTAGGTTCAGTATCGATAAAGGAACCCAGGATTAAAAAATAAAATAAAAATAAGAACAATAAAAATATTGCAAGATCAACCTAATTTAGTACCTATTAACTTAAAATAGCAATCGTTTAGAATTAAAGTTATTTTATTTGTTTAAATGCTTTAATTACTTACCTACTATCGAACGCGTTTTCATTTTGTCCTTCACTTTTCGCGTCCGAACATTAAGTAAGTAATTAAAAAAATAAAATAATTTTGATTCTAAACGATTGCTATTTTAAGTTAGTAGATACTAAATTAAGTTGATCTTGCAATATTTTTTTATGTTTTTATTATGAATACTTTTTTTTTTTAAATATTTTTCCTTTATCGAAACTGAACCTACCTCTAAGCTATGAAACGCCATTTCTTTAACACCCTGTATAGATGAAGTTTGCAGTCTTAAAATTAAGACCGATACCTATCGATTACTTCCTTCGGAGGAGCAAGAACGACACAAGGTCACTACAGATGCTGCAGTAACAACATGTTTTCTCTGGCAACTTTGCTGAAGGTTATAGGTACAATATCTCCTTGTTAAAACAGCAAATAACTTGAAATATATTCAATATGTAAATTATGACGAGCCTAATTCTTCAGCACATTATGAAAGTTTGATGCTGTGTTCTGAGTTGTAACAATTTAGAAGCGAATTTTTCAGTCTGGTGAGTTAGCTGGAAAATTATGTATATTGAGTCGAAAAACATTAAATTGTATGTAATTGATAGAGAGGTGCACTTAAATAGCTATATATATATATATAGAGGTGCACTTAAATTTATAACAATTCTCAAAGATTATAAGACAAATATCCTGATTGGCATAATTATAATAATAAACCATTTATTTCAGGGCACGCAGCGACGCAGGCCCATAGATAAATACCTTAACGTAAACATACATATTTTAATTACATCTATCACTATACTGCATCTCAAGTTTAGTCCAAGTCTAACTAAACTAATAACTTGTGTAATTATCACGATTGTACAGCAAAAATTATAAAGTTACATGTATGGAAGAAGGCGCCTTCTTACCATCGGGTAGCAAAAACTACAGAACGTTACCTGCTACCAAACTTACATACTCTTTTTTTCAAGTTTACGTTCATACTTCATACACGTACGAAATATTATAGTCGTCACCAAGGAACTACTTTGGCTGCATCAATTCATTTCTACAAAAGACTGTATTGTCATTGGAACGACGGCTACTTGATCATTCAAAGAAAGTAATCGGCCTAGCCTCTATTACCAACAACTTTTGTCTACCGGTATATACTACTTTTGACTTACTATTTCTACTAATAAATATCAATATTTTACATGGAACGACTAGCCAGTTGCTAGATAGCCATCTAGATTACACAACCCAGTAACCGGATAACAGGATATCACTTTGTAAAATTGGTTGTCAGAGTTTTGTCAAACGACTGTCAAAGATCTACAAGTGACGATGATGATGATGAATTATTGAGTACTCCATCTGGACGGACTACGCTCAAAATTCTGTCAATGACAAGAAATTCTCTTATCTTGATATATTTAACACCATTAAAGGTGTATTCAGGGAACTTTTCGTGACTTCTGTATGCGATGAATTGACTAATAATTCTAAATAGAACTGAATAAAGTAATCCGTGATCATACACCATTACAACTCCTCACACACACTCTTACACACCCACCCACACTTCACACTTAGATATGCTTAGAAGGCATGCATATAATAAGTGTAGTTATTAAATTGTAAATCCGTAATTGGCTGTAAGATTAGTTTATTTATCCTAAGCGAAATTGTTAAAGAGCTGTGGATTTTGTGAATAAATAAATAAATAAATTACTGCAGCCGGGTTCATCGGATTAAACTGCTTTTCGAGGTACGGAAAAGTCTTGACACATAATGGTTGGCAACACCCGTTCAAGTACCGACCGCGGCAAGCGTAGTTTAACGTTCTACTGTGTGGCTACTATTATTTAGCCACAGGACCTTTGTGCCCTTCGTTACACAAGCGAATATAAATTACTCCATAAGAAATGGGCATTACAGAAAAGTTAAGTCGAATCACGGTGTGGCAAAAACTGAATTCAATTTATTCCGTCACGTTGTTTCGTACTGTAATACAGCTTATTTCGGTCCCTATTATTTAGCTGTCAGCAACAGGGGCAGTAACTCAGCCCGCTGAACACATATAAGTCACATTTAGTTAACCGACACAACCGAACGTTGAACCAAATGGCACACATTATATCAGGGTATGTAATTTACTTCTTTGTGCTGACCTTAATTTAGTTTATTTTGGTGACGTAATTATTAGGTAATTTGTGATGAAGGTGACTAATAAATACAATGTTATTTGAGAAATTTGTAGTTATTTGTTAGAAGTATGTAAGTTGCGTTTTTCATGTTGTGATAGCTAACAGTGATTTATTTAGTAAAATCCGAGACCGTTCTACAGTTTTGCTACGACGGCGTCTGCGTAGCGATCGTAGCAAGGCCACCGCTACGGTGCAGCGGTGTAGCAATGCCGCCGCTACAGCGTAGCAACTGCGTAGTTAACGGATTTCCAACGACTAAGCAATTACAGATAGTCCTCTTGTCTAAAAATACTTAGCAAATATACACATAACAGAAACCTGATTTGTTTCAACAAAATTTAAAATATACAGTATGGAATCCTACTTCCTATCCTAATATCCTACTTATATTATAAATGTAAACGTTTCTATGTTTGCATGTTTAGATGTTTGTTACTCAATTACGCATAAATGGCTGAACGGATTTGGATGAAATTAGGCACACAGATAGCTTACCTTAGAAACCTAGATAGGATACTTTTTAGCCCGGTAGTACGTTCCCGCTGGATAATTATCGCCCTCCTACCCAAAAGCTAGCATGCAATAAATAAAACCGCATACTTGTGATGGCCTTTGCTGACGATATACAAACAAAAACACGAAATCGGTCCAGTAATTAAGTTAAAAGTAGAGTTTTTATTTTAAGCAGAATTAAATACATTGTAGAATTAGATCACTAGGTCAATCAATGAATTTGAATCCTTGAACATTGAAAAGCGAAGTTGACACGCAGTGCAAACTATCACGACCCTGTTACGTATTCTGCTTATTTGCCTAAAATGTAAAATTGGTACACAGAAACGACAAGGTACGAAGGTACGTTGTATAAACAGAATGTTTACTTTTACTCAATTTATTTTTATATTTATTTTGTTTTCTTTTTTATTATTAACACGCTTTTATTAGCTCGGGTTGTATGTATGTATGTATGTAACGGAATCTTTGAGCGCGATTTTGACCCACTTTAAACGGTCAGATTTCACTGAAACTTTGTAAACTTGTCGAGGACCGATGACAATTTAATAATTAAAAAAAAATTGAGAAAAAAAAACACGTTTTGTAGTTAGCAGAACTAAAAAATAGAAAATAAATAATAGTTCAAAAACTAAAAAACACGCTTTAAAAACCAAACTAAAAAAGGAGAAAATAATTTAATTCAATTAAAAAGCGTGGGGTGCTTGACATTAATTGATTATAAAAATACCTCAAAAAGCACCCCACGCTTTTTAATTGAATTAAATTATTTTCTCCTTTTTTAGTTTGGTTTTTAAAGCGTGTTTTTTAGTTTTTTAAACTATTTTTTTTTATTTACGGATTTGAATTTAATATTTAATTATGCTTTACTTTTGTGGACTAGTATTACTTGTGGTTTCGTTTATGTGGTTACCATACTGTATAATTATGTATTTATATCAGTAAAATTCTTTCTGAGCAATGACCAAAGCAATTTATTTAACACTAGCTTTTCCCAGCGGCTTCGCCCGCGTATAGGTCGAAAACTATGCCACGAGATAAAAGTATTCTATGTGTTAATCAAGGTTATAATGTTTAAGTGTGCCAAATTTCATTCAAATCTGTTTAGCTGTGTCTGCGTGATTGAGTAACAAATCATCCGAATATCTAAACATCCAACTAAAAACGTTCAGATTTATGATATTAGTAGCATGGAATTTTTCCATTAGACCGTTTTATGCACACCCCTTAACCTTTTAAGCTTAACTTCGAATGATGGTGAAACAAGATTATCTTCGGGGCTCCTCGGAAAATCCATACTGTTTAAACACCGCTCGTGTATCAAGACCTTATCAGGTAACGAGATTAATGTTCTGTTCCTCTGCTTTTTAAACAGTTTAAAAAAAAGAACTCTAGTGATTTAAAACTTTTTTTATTTACACAAGACGTAGGTACGGTCAGCTACGAAATTCGATTAACACTGTGACATTTCATTTATCACATAAATCTGTGACATTGGTATACAGTGTTTCACGTATAGTTTAGTTTTAGATGTGTTAATTTTGTTAATGCTTTCGTTTGCATTGACGTGGTGAAGGTGGCGTGACGATCTAATTATGTTTGCGGGCCAATATGGCCAGACATTGCACAAAATAGGCTTGAAAGAAAAAAGGGGTGGCTTTTCCCACGGCTAGTGGATAACCATCTCAACTTCTCTTCTCTCTTCTTCAACCCTTGGCCACCCAATGCTAGTGTAGGTCTCGTCGAAATCTCTCCACTTTTGGCGGTTTTGTGTCATAATTTGTGGGTAAATTTAAATGTAAATTTCATTTTGTGGGTAACCATGTAGGCTAACAAAAAAACAACTATTATTATGCTAGCTTCTCTCCACGCCTTCATCCACGTGAATGTCTTAAATTATTCTACTGGAACGTGCTACCAAAACAAAGTCTTTGTAACTTCTTGTAACATCAGCTATCTGCCAGTGAACGTTCCGTCAAAAACTGCTCCATTGTTTCGGAGATTAGTCGGAACAAACAGACAAATAATTATAGGAATTGTTATTTTGTTATTGAAGTACCGTATATGTACTTTCATAATGCATTTAGTAAAAAGCTTTTATTTTTACATTGCAAACAGAAACTTCTATTTTATTTATTTGTAAAAATAAATTAAAATACTCAAGCGTCACTCGACTTTCGTTGCTCACTGTCCTGCTGGTGACCTTTTTAACCGAAGTCCCCTCTACAAGTAACAATAATGTCTATTTTTGGAGCTGAAAAACGAATGCTCGTCGATCGTAATTTAGGTAAGATTATAATTAGCATTTACTTGCTCAGTGTGTTTGATTAGATCTGTGTGTTATTCGTTTGCTTACTTTGTTATTACTTATTATGTAAATTATACGCATAATTGCTTTATTGAAAGTGCGGTAAATAAACTAATCAAAATAGTAAATTGTTTATTGGACTGTGATTGGATGCGTGAATTGCTCTTCTGAGTGGGCCATTTTGCTCGTATACAGGGTGGCGGGGACATCGATGCAAAACCTGATAAACTGGATACAGTACATGATACTGAACCCTGCGTTGAAATTTTTGGTCAGTCACTTATAAAAAAAAAAGCAGTGGCACTCCGGGAGTGCCGGCAGAAGTGAAAACTTGAACAACTACGTGTGTATTTTTTTAACAGTGTCGCGAGTTCAATTGTTTTTCCCATCTCTAAAATACCCAACGCGCCTAAAGAAGTTTTCACTTCAAATTCGTAGGTACAGAGGTGTCGGTAACGGTAATGGTAACAGTGTCGCAAATTAAATGGTTTTTTCCTCATCTCAAAAAATGCCAACATGCATGTGTATATATGTACGTACATACACAATATACCTATGTACATACTTATATACAGAGTTATAAGTAACGGTTACGGTAACAGTGTCGCGAGTTCAATTGTTTTTCCCATCTCAAAAATGTCCAACGCGCATAAAGAAAAAACAAAAACTTCAAAAAATTTCTGCTAATTTGACCGCGTAGGTATTGCACTTTTCTATGAAACAACAGTTTTTTTTTTAATGATTGATATTCATGTGCTGAATTGATGGTCACCTCATTAAAAGATGAAAAACGACGTCAAGACAAAACCGTTTTTGACCTGCCAGAATTTTTTATGTTAAGGTATTTTTCTATGCGAGCGAGACCTACCTACCTAGAGCTAGTAATTAATTATGTAGAACCGAGAGTTTGCTCTTCATGTTTTGAAGCTACATTTTAAAATATAAAATTTTTAAAGCCAATTTGCTTAAACTAGAATTTTAATCAAACTACACAAGTAGATACTTGTTGTGACTAAAAACCTGCAGAACATACATATTTAAAACATGAACATATTTAAAAGCTAATGTGGGTAACTTGTAATTTTTATCTCGTTTCTAAATACTATGCGAAATGGGGCGTTGGAAGCCCAAAGGATTGACAATCAGTCTTACTAAGGGCTAACTTATTACCCAGTAACTGGGTTGTGAAATACTGGTAATGATAATTGTAATGCTAATTATAATTTCTTAATTGATGTGGTTTTCAAAATGTAAGTACAAGTTGCATAATTAATCTAAATGTTTGCATGCCGAATGGTAAAGTATGGATGAACTTTGATGTATCTTAATAAACTAGTGTGTATTACCCATATTAGCAAAATAAAATTCTATTCTATTTAGCTGCATCAGGTTAGACTGGAGGCTGACCCCAACCTAGTTGGGAAATCGCTAGGCAGATGACAACCTGTCTCCAATAAACTTGTTGGTACAAAATGCGTAGTATATTAACCTTTAATGTCTTCACTAGTCTATTTTAAAATGACCTATAGGATGACCTCCAAGGTCGCCCCGACCGTACCTTTTATATCACTGTAAGCGTATATTAAAGTTCAATGAAATAGAATTTAGTATTAAAAGAAGCTTCTTTTTCTTTGCTTAGGCAATGTTGATTGTTTACTGTATTTTTTTTGCCTTTTATTTTAATAAAATACCTTCACGTTTTTAGATAGCTTTGTTGATAGGCTTACTGGAGTAAGTTTTAATCTTTTATAGATTGTATTTTGTTTTTGTGCTTAAAGTCAAAAGATAATAGAAGCAGTCCGGAGTCTAGATTTGTGCCCCATTGATGGCAATGGGCCCCTTCGGGGATATAAGGCATGTTGTTTTGCTAGATAGCAGTCTTATTGATAAAAAAAAAAACATTTCTTTGTACATGTTTCCTCAAAATAATCATGAGATTTCATTGGTTTTAATTATTTAACGTACCGTAATTCTGCTTTATTTTACAAAAAAAAATCTTTTTCAATTAAATTTTTTTCGTGTTAAATCAAATATTTAATGAGAGTCTTTATAAGTATACATATTGCCATCAATCGAGCATAAATCCAGACTCCGGGCTGTTACTGAGAAATTCCTGATAGAGAAACCAAATATCACTGCCCGGCCTGGGAATTGAACCCAGAACCTCTTACTCAGCGGTAGCGCTTGCGATCACTAAACCAACGAGGCATTCAGAAAATAATCTGACAAGCTAAAAGCAATACAGTACTTTAAATTTTTAAATGTTCGCCTATTCCTGTGATATAGTTATTATTGGATACGTACCCATTGAGCATCACATCACGATTACAAAGCTGAGTACATACGATACTTAACGGGTTCAGCCTTGATTTTCCCAATTACTGCGGATGAAATGACGCTCGGAATTTCGGGAAGCTATTTCGAAATTGCATTTTGTAGTGACAGGTTTCCGGTTCAACGCTTAAATCTGCGTGATTCAGTAAGTTATTTTCTGTGATGGAGTCAGCCAAAGACGTGATGCTATGTTGAAACTGTATTGAACTATTAAGAGCGTTCATCCCACGCAGGCTGGTAACGGCGCATTTTTAGTGGATTTTCGTGATTATTTCATGAAATACAAACAAAAGTACTATTTTTTTCAGCCAAACACTAGATCGTAAGTATCTATAATTATTTTTTACATTTACTTAAAAAAAAGTCATTTTATCGTAATAAGTAATGCAAATCGAAAATCATTGATACATGTAAATTTTTGTAAGTAAATACCAAAATAAATGTAACAAAAATAGCATACAAACTTATAAATACCAAAGATATAGTGCTTGGTTGAAAGAAAATTGTACTTTTGTTTGTTATTTTAACTAAAAATGCGCCGTTGCCAAGCCGCGTGGGATGAACGCTCTTAAAGGGTAACTATTAAAGGCAATCTGCAAATGATGTCACGATGTAGGTTGAACAAAATATGATTTGAGACCATTACACGTAACTGCCAGGGGTGCGGGTTGTTCGAAAGAGATACCGCAGCCCCTGGCACACAGGCAACTGAAGGAACACGGGTGGGTTTTAGTCAGTAAAAGTCTGACACGCCCTCCTGCTCCACCAAGAGCGGGAGAAGTTATTTGATGAATTCCCACCTTCAAAAAAAGCATGTGAACATTGATTTAAATTTAACTCAGTCTTCAGGAACACCTACGCAGGTGAAGGACTCCTCCAAATCAATTAAATGTATGGCAGGATGATTTAAAGCAAAAACTATCTATTTCTAAAACATACCAATTACATGAATAAACATAGAAAATAATATTCTTCTTAAATAAACAGCGACGCATATCATCCCATGCTTCTATTCCCCTGGCTGAACAATATAATCAGCATAACTTATGTGTTCCCTGCGACGCAGACGACTACAAACTAATTCACAATGAGAATCTGAACCCGGTGACATTTACACGCGTGTAAACTCATACGTGCGCTGCGTGATACGGATTTTCTACCCCTTCATATTATGTGATAAGGTTAATTTTATGACTGGGTCTCTACCTCAATATATGCAGGTGACAAATACCGTAATAGAACATGATCTTTAAAATTTAGTTGTAAAATCAAGATTTCATGGTAAAGAATCGATAAAAATCCACTCAGGTGTTTATTTTTACGCAACAGTGAAAAAGGATTAGTAATGAATTTAACACTCTTTGTAGGTACATACCTATGTTTAAGTGTAGCTGTGAAAATAAATAATAAACATTCCTTTTAATGAGATCAAGTGATTTTTTTACGTTGTATTGAAATAAACTGCAGTCAAATACTTATGTAGAACTGTAAGTTCGCTCTTTGTATTTAAAGGCCACATTATATAAAATACAAATATTAAAGCCAATTTATTTTAACTGGAATTTTAATTAAACTCATTGCACAACAACGATTCGCGGAAAATATTTAAATCATGAACTCATTTAAAAGGCAGTGTTAAGTAGAATCTTATTTTTTGTTATTTCACTATGATTTACACATAAGGAACATATTCCATTAGCACAGATTACCGATACGTTTTTCAATTAAGTCTATTAACAGCCTCAAACGAGCCTGTATTCAGGCAAACATTTGCGCCAGACGGGTCTCTCCTCGAGCCAAACACTTTCCATAACGGGCAGACGTCCGCGGTCCCAGTTGTGTCGGCAGCGCCCCCTAATGCACGCTAATGGAACCAATTTGCCGTGTTTTGCTCAACTACGAAACGGGGAAGTAACAAGCTTGTGGCTGGGACTAGATGAGAAGACGAGACACACTGTGCAGTAACGAGCATGCGTTAAGAAGGAAGGAAATTCAAGCAATAATGACTCTTAAAGTTATTAAAAATAAAGGGGTATAATTTCGTCCCATGGTAATAGACTTAACGGTTCTAGTAGTGGCGTGATGGCGTCATCATCGTCATTGTTCAACCCATTGCTCAGTATTTGCATTTATTATTCTTAGGCTGTAAGATAATCCATGCAAGTCTCATCGAGGAGGTATGTTCAAATTAAAATTAAGGAGTTTATTTCTCGATAACCAGGATTCAGCCTATCCGAGAAATGAACTCACACCACATCTTAGTAGTTCTAAGGTATTTTTTTATAAGATTAAAAATAAAATAAGATCATGTATCTAATAATTAACAAGCGATTCACGCCATCAAACTGAAAAGCTTAGCTACTAAAATTGTATGAATAAAAATAATAGTTTAAAAAACTAAAAAACACGCTTTAAAAACCAAACTAAAAAAGTAGAAAATAATTTAATTTTATTAAAAAGCGTGGGGTGCTTTTTGAGGTATTTTTATAATCAATTAATGGTTTTTAAAGCGTGTTTTTAAACTATTATTTATTTTCTATTTTTTAGTTCTGGTGCCTAAGCGTGATTTTTTTGTTTTCATTTTCTATTTTTTTTTTTAAATGATTGCTTTGTCATCGATCCTCGATAAGTCTACAAAGTATGAAATCTGACCGTTTGAAGTGGGTCAAAATCAAGTCCAAAAAAGGAGTCGGTTACAAACAAACATAAACGGTGAGCCTATAAAAAAAAAACCTGTTAAAAAATATGTAGTTTTTAAATAAATAAATAAAATTGCCATAGTATGTGGCCGGAAAAGAACACGACATAGCCACAGTCAGCAGAATAACATGCCAGAAATTCCGTGGCGTTTTTCCGTGCTAATTTCCTCCTACACTTAGGCTGCTCGCTCATTACGCTACTCAAAAAGCAATTACGAACTCAGATTACCAATGCACACGGCAATTTAGATTACTAATCGTAGCGCAGTTTTGGGCTCGCATTGATATAATGTGGGACTAAATAGTTACTCATTGGCAATCCGAGTTGGTAATTAGTTTATTTAGTGTTATGTGTTCGGCCTTCATCACGAGTTACATTTTGTTTATCTGTCGTGGGCTATATACTTTTTTGATAAAAGCCCTTTCTCTTCTCTTCTTCGTCATTTCCTTAATCCTGAGGATCACAGCTACATACGAAGCATCTCTAAGTCATGCGAACTTTTTTTTTTGAGTATGGGAAATCATCATAAATCTTCTCCCGCTCTGGGTGGAGCGGGAGGGCATGTCAGACTTTTACTGACTAAAACCCACCCGTGTTCCTTCAGTTGCCTGTGAGCCAGGGGACACGGTATCTCTTTCGAACCCGCACCTCTGGATACGATATAGTTTCAATAAGAATAAACATAGGCTGTATAGTGTGATGAAAAAAAAAGTAATGCGGTCTCAAACCTATAATTATCAAATAAAAAATAACCTGTATCTTCTTACTTAGTTTTAGGTGCGTACAGAGCTAAGAGTCAAATAAACGTTAGATGATCTATCTAATACGAGCTTTTACCAGCGGCTCGCGTGGAGGTCGAAAATTATCCTAGGGGAACGTACAACCAGGATAAAAGTATTCTATGTATTATTCAGGTAATAAATTATATGTGTGCCAAGTTTCATCCAAATCCGTTCGGATGTTTTGGTGTGATTGAGTAACAAACACCCAAACATCTAAACATACAACATATTAGTTTATTATACACCTAGTCAATATGCAGGAACATGGTTTAATGCAAATAACGTCCCGTTTGAGTGGTAAATCGTGCGGGCAAACTACATTACAATAAATCATGTTTATCGATAAATGTGGTGTGTTTTGGCGAAAACCGATGTTAATTTAAAATCTAAATTCAATCAATCTGACGACGCCCTAGGGAAGAAAAGGGATAATATATTTTAAGCCGAAGATCGGCTTAATTCAATTCCGATTTGAGTCATTATTTCATCTTTTTAAGCAGATTCTGTTGAGTTAAAATTTAAAATACCTTTACTAAATGTATTTTTTTAATTATTTTTGTAATTACATAATGGTAAAAAATAATATTATGATGAATTTTGGAACTCACACAGCCTTTGATTGAATAGTCAATAGTCACTTTCGAGATTGTCTGCGAGTACGCTTATCATAATTATATAGATTTTGATATGATTTTCACCATATTCCGGTATATTTATTTGTATTAAAGGTACTAATAATTAACCTTATTGATTTAATTAACTGATAAAATATAATTGAAATATTTATATTTTATGTTTTCACGAATATTGACAGCCATCAATGAAAAAGTTTGCTTCACATAATCTCCAACATAATCTATCTTAAATTTGAATAAAAACCATTTGCTGTTCATTGATATCGTCAAAACTCAAAAATTGCTAAACCGATTTGAATATTTGTTTTCGTTTAGAATGCTCTGATACAGGGGTGGTAAAAAAACGAAAATTTGGAAAAACCCAAAGGAACAGCCGAAAAATCGGGAAAATTGAAATTGCATTTTCCATAACAATGTTACGAACTATTGTTTAGACAGGACAAGGTTTGTCGGGTCAGCTAGTGGCTGTTGATAACAGAACAGACCAAGATAATGTTAAGCAACACGTATGTACACACGTGCACATTATCTATAAATGTACAGTAATATTATATCTCTTTCTGTGGGCAAAGCCTTGGCTGCAGTGGAGCACGTCCGCGTTGCACCCCAAGGCTCACCCCAATGACGCGCGGCAAGTTGCCGTTGGATCCCGACTTTTACCCCCTCCCCAACTGCAGGTAGCCTATAGAACTAGACTATCGATGGTGAGTATTAAGGCTATGTGTATTTCCAACGTTATTATTTAGAACTGGGAATAGAGATTCATACATTAATTTAACACGTATGTATCTACAGAATTATCTATATACTAGCTTTTGCCAGCGGCTTCGCCCGCGTAGAAGGCGAAATTTCTCCCACGGAAACGTCCTATCGGGATAATAAATAATAGTTGAAAAAACTAAAAAACACGCTTTAAAAACCAAACTAAAAAAGGAGAAAATAATTTAATTCAATTAAAAAGCGTGGGGTGCTTGACATTGATTGATTATAAAAAATACCTCAAAAAGCACCCCACGCTTTTTAATTGAATTAAATTCTTTTCTCCTTTTTTAGTTTGGTTTTTAAAGCGTGTTTTTTAGTTTTTTAAACTATTATTTATTTTCTATTTTTTAGTTCTGCTAACTACAAAAACGTGATTTTTTTTTATTATTTTTTTTCTATTTTTTTTTTAATTATTGAATTGTCATCGGTCCTCGACAAGTTTACAAAGTTTCAATGAAATCTGACCATTTAAAGTGGGTCAAAATCGCGCTCAAAGGAGTCGGTTACATACAAACATACAAACAAACAAACACACAAACAAACAAACAAAAATACAAGTGAAGCTAATAAAAGCGTGTAAAAAGTATCCAATGGTTTAATCTAGGTGTGTGCCTTTTGTACAAATTTCATACATTTCCTTTCAGCGGTTTGTGCGTGATTGAGTAACAAACATCCAAACATCTTCACAAACTTACAAAATTAATAATGTTAGTAGGATATTAGTCGGATATAATTATGTAGTAGGATTAAAACGTGAAGCAAAAACTTTGTACTCCTTTTTACGAAAATTACGTACTTATGAAACTCCAGCACAGTTAAAGTTTATATGGCGAAAGAGTGTTGTTCGGGCGCCTTCGGCTTTCTTCGTCAGGCGTCGGGTGGCTGCGTGGACGACGGCGCGGGTGGCTACGCGGGTCAAGGAGTGGGGCCAAGGGACCACACCAGGGGGTATCAACTTTGTATTGGCCAATGTAGGACAGGTACCCGGGGCAGAAATATGACATTGCCAACATTAAAAATATTGTGAAGGACCCAAAAAATTAGGTCCCTAATAATACTTTATTTTTAAGTTGTAACACGGCTGCATTGTGTTTGTCGCGTTTTTTTTCCTTTCTAAATAGTAGTTTTTAGACGGAAAATTTGCCAACGAAATATAAATATTTATTAGATAGTAAAAAAGTGAATGACTGTTTGAAGTAATGCAAATTTTTTGTTAGTCCAAATTACGTAATATCATAGTAATATTGTCCTAAATTTAATTAAACCGAAAATATAGTAGTTATTTTTGATAATTCATAGTGGCAACTCAATGTCATGTCAGTCAGACGACAAATGTCCTTGAAATTGTGGTTTGTTATTGTTATATTATTGTATTATTACATTCTTAGTAAAATCTAATCTACCATGTATCTTCAGGACTCGTTAAATGTATAATAAACCTACTTAAGTACTGTACGTATCGTAAATATATGAATAACTTCGTCACTATTTCTACTGATCTGTGTGTTGTGAAGTGCTGTGTACGCCTGTAAGTGAGAAATCCACCATAACTCAATGCATAAGTTATTTTTATTATCTTAATGTTTCTAGTGAATAAGTCGTTGGTGTACCTTTTAATTAATATTAGTACCTTATAAATAAATAAAATCTACTGTCGATTCTGTTTGAGTACATTTTGAAAATTGGGTTTTGTCAACTTTTGTCTAACCTTGTTGTATGATCTATGTAAATGTAGTTAAAACAAACTTATGGTTTAGTCTATAATCTGAGGCTACTGCAAACAGATGGTAATTAAACTTTTTGAATGTATAAATATGAACACAATAATAATAAATTGTAATGAAACTGTTGAAATAAATATAAAATTATTTATTTACACACTATTGTTTTATTTTGTCATATCCACTCTGTAGGTTTTTTGGTAGGTACATTCTCTTGTAAGAAACTCACCTTTGAGTTTTCTTACAAGAGAATGGACCTACCAAAAACCATGTTCAATAGGCTGGGGATGCTAAGCAAACGTTTGAATTTACCGCCATACGAGGTTTTTTCCTAGGGGCGAATATAGATGGCGCTCACACAATCGTTCTACTAAATATTGTATGGAGTTGGCATTCTTCTCCGTTAGGAGTATATGTGTTCTGTGGACCACACACTTCATTAGCGAGAGCAACCGACGACACACGCGCGCCTTCTATTTCTAATATTGTACAATTCTTTTGGATATATCGTAACAGTTTATGCAGTCCACTGCTTTCATTTCAAAGTCCATTTTAAGACCCTCACAGTGTAGAAAGATAATATCTTTATTTATTAGGTAATGCATTAGTTCAAACTTAAAATTTAAATTAATTATGGACGAATGTCAACCACTGGGCGACCACTAGTGATTTATTAAAATCATCAATACAACCTTCTAAGTTGATTTAATCCCATTGGAAAATACTATTTCATGAACAATTGCAAGAAACGTAAGAATATTTGAATTTCTCGGGCTAAGTTAGCGCATCCTCCTTTAAATACTTATGCTGATATTATCTCACACACAGATCTAGGTAGATATTAGTCAGTCAGTGTTGCCTCTTTTCGTCAAGTTATCCGCGTTAGTAGTTTTTACAATCTAACAACCCTGCACATTCAAACAAATCAGTAGGTAAGCACCTACTTCAAGGTAATTACCCACAAAAGTAAACTAAAGGTAATATGAGATCAGTTTTCGCATGCACTGCAAAGATGAAACGATCGTATGGTCGTAAAATATAATGACAGGAAAGTGCCAAAGGGTTAATAGTTAATGCCGATAGAATATTGTAAATTAACTGAATTTTCCTGTGAATAAGAGAACATTAACGCTACTTGCTTACTGCAAGTAGCGTTAAAGAACTTCAGTCCAGGAATAAAATTGTGGAAGTCGTCACATAACGAAAAAGCGCTGCGAATGCCATGCAACTTGTATTAAAGAAAGAGACAGAGAGAGAGCTTGAGATAGTTTTCATGGTTTTCGAGGGTGCTGAAGCCAATAGTGAGGGCGGAATGAAAATTATAGATGGCGGCTGCGAATATTTACAAAGTTTTCACCATGGGTGTCGTTTTGATGGTTTTTGAGGGTGCTGCAGCCAATAGCAAGTTCAAAATGAAAATACAAGATGGCGGCTGCAAAAATTTCAAATTATTCGTCTTGGGTCGATTTTAAAATAATGTTAGTTTCGTTAGTTTTAAATGCTCCTTTTTAACTGTTTAAATTCCCTGTGCAAGACCCAAATAAAATATTTTTCGTTTTGATGGGTGAAGAATACATACATAGATATATGTATATTATATTACGACATTCATTGGTCTTGTCAAATAATAATTCTGTTCTACAACCCAAACCTAACTGCTCTCAATAAATAAATGTTATTTTTACTCAATTATTTAATTAATTTGGTTTTTTATTTATTCTTTTTTATTCTATTTAGCCCTAGAGGGTTCGTAATTGTACATTAGGTTTAAGCTTTAAATATTTTGGAAACTAAATAATGATTTGAATATGAATACGATATAAATGATTTCGGGCTTAGTGTACTTAAAATCCTATGTACCTTTAATCTGATTTTACTCTTAATTCATTTAAAAATGTAGACTCAATAAATAGGTTATTATGTAAATGTATTTTAAATGCTTTTACCAAATAAGAACTGTGTAGCCCAACACGTCAGTCAGTTTCAATTACTAATGAGTACCCTGAAAACTTTCAGGGCTAGGATGTATCATTTTATAGGATACCGCAAAAACAACTGCCAATACCCTACTCTTAATAAATACCAGCCTCAATATTTAGAGCAGCCAGGCTATCCGAAACCTCATCAATATCGTTTAAGTCAAAACAATGGACTAGGATAATACGCCCGTATCCCGTCACGTTGGATCCGAGCGCTCTACCACCAAACTAAGTAGAATTGGCAGGTGTACTGATGTGTGGGGTGTGTGGGTGTGTGTGTGTAGGTGTGGGCCAATCTGATTACCCGCTGAGTGGATTATACGGGCATCGTCACATGAGGCGGCGTTATTATAAAATTAACTTGTTGCTTTTTCATCGGTAGTCAAAAATTATAAAGGTAAGGACGCTTAAAACCTTTTTCTGAAGGACATTACAGGACCAGCACCAAGTCAAGGTACTTTTTAAAGGTTTATATCATGATGAGACGATTGTTAGCTATGTGAAAAATAAACCGAAACATACCGGTGTACTTAAAAGAAGCGTGCCTACTTTAATTTATATTAGGTACTAGCTTAAGCCCGCGGCTTCGCCCGCGTGTAATTCGGAAATTATCCCTCGGGAACGTACTACCGGGATAAAATTAGCCTATATGTTATCCGTTCAGCTGTTTTCACGTGATTGAGTAACAAACTATTTTTTCTTTTTTTTTTTGTCGGGCATCTCGCAGTTGACCTTGAGAGGCTGTGACTGCTTAACCGGGCTTTCCTGGGGCTGCCATTAAGAATTAAGTTAACGCCTCCAGGCAGGGCTTAAAAACTAAAAAACTTACATCCTAAGCGACTGCACGCTGAGGGCATCCCCTGTGGGGTACGAACCTCGGGTCAGGCCGTCACTGATAGGGGGACAGCTAGTGGGGACAGGCTGGATCAAAATATTGGCATTATTATTATTATTCGGGGAATTTAAAGCTACTGGCTCAGCTGCGGCGCGGGCTGGCGCTTCAACGAGCAAGGGTCGGTCGGGAGAGTAACAAACATCCAAACTTTCACATTTATACTTGGTACCTCTCTTCTCTTTACGTTTTAACCCGTTTGAATAGTTAGAGTAGTACCTCAATAATGGAATTTGCAGAGCCACAAAAATAAAGCAAAGAGAATGATATTCATCAAATTTTAAACACACGTGTAAAATACAAACCGTAGCTAGGAACATACTTCTAACCCATAGCTACAATAGTAAATAAAACCTCTATGCTCCATAAAATACTGGCAACAAAATATTCGAGCAAAGCCGGACTCTGAAAATAGATAAAACCGCACATAGACTGGCTTTCGTTCATCCTTGTGAACAACCTGCTCTGTTGTCGGCAGTCGGCAGGTAAAAATATGAATGGGATCAAAAATACCCGGCGGAATGACGAATGAAGAGCGGACAAGCATGGGCTTCTATTTTTGATTGCTCGGATGTGGCCAGTGCTTAAATTGTGAGTTGTGAAAAGGGACACATGATTTCATTCGTTTTATGTCATTTGCTGTAAAAATACCTTCACAAACTTTTCTTTTAGTTAGATCAAAAGTCATTTATTAAAACTATTATAAAATAATAATAATACAATTATTTGTTGGCGTAAGAAGTGTGTACGAACAAAGTGAAGCCCTGATTCCTGCGTTAGGTAAAATCACCTGTGTTACATGTGGTTACCAGTATCTTCTGCCAATCAGTAGGTTCTGGATTTTACTAAAATTAAACTAGGCTGAGAGTCCTTTATTTTTTTTACGTCAAACATCAGAAAGTCCCGAAAAAAAAAACGCCCGTCCTTCACTACTCGTGGTGAAGGGTCTCTTAGTGCTTTAGCTGGGAAGAGGCGTTTCAAACACCCCAGCTGTTTTGGTTTTATAGACTGTTGTTGCCATTTCTCATGGTTTAAGAAAAATAATAGAGGGTGTAGGTAAGTAAAGAAACTTTATGAATGCTAGTTCTATGAAATACTTCTACTGTGGTTTAACTTCGTACCTAAATAATTGTTTAATGAATGAAATAAAAACCATTAAACTGTTATATTGTATTTGTTTACACTCATTTAAGAGTTATGCATGATTTAAAATAATGATTTGTGACAACTTTCGATCAAGTGACAATTTTTACACAATAAATCCAAAATGGAGTTCATCCAGAGTTTTCCAACGTATCGTAACGACATTAATATGAACAACGTGTGGGGAATTGACCTGAATTTCAGATATGACCGATTTTTGCCGCTGTCAGTCAGATTGAGGACTGTTTGTTTATCTGACAGCGGTTTACGCATCATTTGGTGCAGTATGTGAATGATTACATAACAACATTAATGGTGTTTGAGGAACATATTTTTATAATTATTCGTATTCAAAATTACAGTGATAACTGGCCACGGGTCATTTAATAAACACAATTTTGACGCAGGAGTCATAGACAGTCCACTGTTTAGGACCTGCATGGAGGAACACCAGACATCTATTTATGTGCTTTTAAACTGTATGGTCGTCGCAACATACAGGGAAAAGGACCCGGGTACCTGGTGTGAGATTATCAATAACACCAAGGAGTTACTGGCCTTCCTTCCTTGAGGAGCTGGGGTGAATAGAATAATCGATTTTTACACCCGTACCCAAAATACGCGCTTAAAAAGTAAGAAAGTATAAAGTTTTTTTTAATTTCCATGAATTTACAGCGACATATGGCATGGCTGACATGGCTTATGGTGGTGTTTAACTCGCTCAAGACAGCTCAATCAATTCAAGATGTAAACTTAAGTTAGGTACAAACAACTTTAGCTCTCACTTCGAAGATCTACTAAAATGCTTTCGAATATCTCAAGATTTATTACATGAAGAGCTTTCTGTACAGTTTCCGTTATTAACTTCCAAAGTATTCCGTTAAGGTAAAACTACTCGAAGGGAGAACTTTAGCTCTTTACAATGTTAGTCGGTAAGTCAGCCAGAGGGTATGCTAAACGTCTATTTATTTAACAGACACTTTATCTACGCTAAAACCTTGTAAAGATACCGACTTAAACCAGATAAACTTTCATTTATTTTTTTAAATATTAGAAGGTACTTTTTAAACTTGTTAATTTAAGTAGATTTTGTTTTTATTTAAGCTGTGGTATTAATGATATATGGAATATCGTAGTGGAATGGTATCCTAGGAATGGAAAAAGACAAAAGGGACGTCAAATTGAGAGATGGGAAGATTACTTACTAAAAGGATGGAGAAGATTAGGTCGTGACAGAGATCAGCGGAAGAAACTAGGGAAAGCCTGTGTAGAAGGACAACCTTGACCAACCAACTGGATGCTGTAGAATACGTATTTGCTTACCTAATCGTTTTTCTTCTCTATATTATATAATAGATTTAAAATTACATTTATAAAAGTTTGAATTGTACTGTAATGGTCAGCGAATGAAGGCATTATTATTACGAATAATTAATAATTTGTGAAATTTATCATGACTGAGAATTTTCTTTTACATATTAATTTCAAGAGTATTTCCACAACACTGAAAATATTACGAGGCAACCCATATCTGAAGCAGCAGTATAAAATTAAAAGGACCTCCTACATTAAACACAACAAAGGCTTTTCAATAAGGAGGCACCAGTAAATCCTATGTTATCGCGACAATAGTCAACAAATGACTGCCTTTGTGATCTAGTGGTCGTCAGCGCTACTACTGAACACGATGTCCTGGCTTCGATTCCCAGGCCGGGCAAACTGTTATGGGGTTTTTCTATCTGGAATTTCTTAGTAGCAGCCCGGACTTTGGATTTGTGCCCGGTTGAACGTAGGACTTATACATTACTGGCGAAATGTGGGTGTACTGTAAAGGTTTGTTGCTTATCGAATGCAACCTTTATGTTAATACAGGCCGGTAATTAAATGGTTTTGTCACATTTGAATTGTTAAGATGATGGTTCTAGATTCTATGCTTAAAAATAGAATGGGATAGGTTTTGTTCCGAGAGTGAATATATTTCTTGTATTAGGCGCGGCCATGTAAAAGTCTTGATTACTTAAATTATACGTGGAGTCCCACGAATGTAAACGCTATCAAGTATTTTTTTTATAGTTAGATTCCTGAAGGTACCTGGGAATTCGACAGAATTCCCACAGTACTATAGAGAGAACTCTGTTCATCCCTTTGGGGAAACAAGGCGTGATGTTATGTGTACGTTGTCAACAAATTTCATTACAAACTCTCAAACAAATTTATCATCTCTCCATGAATTTCCAGGCCTGCCCGTGACGTAAGATCTGGTTGTGACATGTTCAGCCGGTCCTAATGTCAACAGCATTCGGAGCTGATATCCGGCGGGAACGGTAGGTGTCGCTGCGGTCGCTGGCACGTCTTCATTTCCTCTGTTTCCGGTGCGACCTCCACCGGAAGTAGACGCCTAACCGCGCAACCTAGTTTTTACAAGTACGTGACGTATTTTCATGAGATATTTTCTCTAGTTCCTCACATTTTGCTAAAGTCTGTATTATTTTCATACAGCTTTCATTTGAGAGAGTGTACATGCTGGATTCTTTAAGAAATCTCTGTATAGAAGGTTGTAGATGTCCATGTCTTCGAATTTTTAATTCTAGGACATGTCAGTTTCCTTACGATGTTTTCCTTGACCGTTTTGAGAGGTGTGGTGATGAATTTTTTTACAAAAAGTAAGCGCCTACCTGGGTTCGACCCAAGACCTACAATTTAAATAAGTTACCAGCAAAATAGAATAGCATTGAAGTTGATTTAAAATAGCCTTCGCCGACTGAGAAAATTACTACTGAAAGGTCATTTTAAATATAAGCTCCAATAAAATGTTTGTTTGCGAAAATGGCGAGACTATTTTGATACAAAAACATGACATAACATCACGCCTATATTGTCCTTAGGAATAGGCTGAGGTATACTTAATAGTACACCCACATTTCGCCAGTAATGTTCTAAGTTCTATGTAATAGAGGGCGAGCATATTGCCATCCACTGCGCACAATCCCTACACACATACTAATCAATTGAAACTATTCGATGAGAGTGAACAAGGTTGGTTTTTGTCTTCTTCAAACTTGCCAGACTTTCAAGAAGAGACTACTCTAGTATATATATCGGTATCACTGACATAGGCTAAAACCAGGATAGTCGCCCAAGAGATATAGCTGTGGCTTGGGTGGCTCGCTGTCCGGTGAGGACCAAGCCCGGGTCGACGGCGCGTTGTGTTCCACGCGCGCCTCAAAGAGATGTCAGCATCAATTGATGGGGTCCGTAAGGGCCGATGCTTGCCAGGGGTGCGGGTTGTTCGAAAGAGATACCGTGGCCCGTGGCACACAGGCAACTGAGGGAACACGAGTGGGTTTTAGTCAGTAAAAGTCTGACACGCTCTCCTGCTCCACCCAGAGCGGGAGATGTTATTTGATGATTTCCCACCCTAAAAAAAAGGGGTATAGCTGCCCCGATTGTATTTACACTAGTTTCGCGGATGATTTGCGCGATGTTTTATTAATCTATCAAAAGACTCTCCAACTACCATTAAATTAACCGTGTCGCATATTTGTGTGTGGTTGCACGGGAAGACAAAATGCGATCAAAGTTTCTGTGGGATAGATGTCCTATTTCTCGGCTGGGCAGATGCCCAAAACGATGATCCTAAAGGTAATGTATATTTAGGGTTTAGGCAACTATCCCCTAAATGGGATAGATGTCCCAAAATTTTGAGGTCCGCAAAAATCGTTAATACTTTGGAAATGTAATATTAAAGATAATAAATATTTACTTTTAATAAATTTGTAGATAAAAAGCCAAAGTATCGGCCAGTTTTACAAATAAAGTATTTTGCTTTTTGTACTGAGAGAATTAGAGTGATTTTAAAAAGTGTGCCGGATAGTTTGGTTGATACTTAAGCCAACTATCAACCAACTATCCGGCACTCGGCTATAGGTCATTCACATAGCCTACAAACTCAACCAATCCCAGAGTAATCTCCAAAGCATTCACAGAGGAATTACATTAATTACTTTAATGTTCCTGCTGTATATTGCGTGAACAGTCCATTATAACTTGCGTCCACAGACGGCTTATACACTCCGCCATATTGCTATCAATTGTAGTTCGAGACAATAAGAGATGAAACCACAATAATAGCGAGAACTTGTTGGAACTGCTCTCGAAACAATCTGATTTGTGGCTCGTATTGGAATAAGAATGAAATAACCGTATTTTGTAGCCGGCTTGATTTTTTTTTTGTTATATTTTTATATTTGTTGGATTCTATTATTCTCTCTGTAATGAGTGTAGGCGGCGGTTTTGTTGTTCTTGGATGTTACGTATTGGGTTTCGTTGAAGTGTTTTTAAATATATTGGATCTATGTTCGCTTCAATAAATCATATTCTTACACTAAACTGACTATTCTTAATAAGCGATAACTAAAAATGCGTGTACGGACTGGACAGGTCCACTCAATGCGTGTTTTTATTTCCTCAAAAGACCATTTCAGACATCAATCTACATAATGACTATGGTTCCCTTTTTTGTCAGTTTTTTTTAAAGTACTCCATGTACTAAAATAAATAAAATATTATAAATGGTCTTCCTTGATCTCAAAAAGATTATGTCTGGACTTTAAAACAGACTGTGACCTCTGAGTTGGTTTCGGTCTTTCCTCTCAGAGTAGTCAGATAGGAAGTGCCAACCTTATCTAGTTTAAAACAATTTTTTTACTTGTAAAAGTGTTTGTACAAACCTACTTACAGAAATAAAATCATTTATCATGTATGGTCATCCATGCTTTACAATGTTTTATTGAAAACCTCAAAACTAATATTATCCTAAATGTGGCTAAACCATTTTCAAAATTGTTGCAGCTGAAGTGTAAGTAGACTGAGCGAACGCAATACTGCTAGATTTCTTTTCATTTTGAATTTAAATCGTTTCAAAAAGTGACGTCTCTTTATTTGTACAGTAGTAGGTAAGCCATAACTTCGTTGTAATTCCTTACACGTGTGAAAATCTTTAGAAAGTTCCTACATACAATGTTCCCACTGCTGGGGGTTAGGAACAAAGGCCTCCTCTCGGTGGCAGGTAGTGGGCCGTTATCCACCCCACGGGCCCAGTGCCGGTTGGTAGATGTCACATATCTTCGAATTTTTAGTTCTAGGACATGCCGGTTTCCTCACGATATTTTCCTTCACCGTTTTGTGAGCAGTGGTGTTGAAATAATTTACACAAAGTAAAACGCCTGTCTGGGTTTGAACCTACGACGTTCAGCTCGTAAGTTACAGCCATTACCACTGCGCCACCACTGCAAGAAAGTTTCTGTAGCAGTTGAATCCACATTTACATTCACAGCTGTTAGGATTCCTATTATTGTAACCTCACATAACTTGTACAAAGCTGTATATTCTACCTCCCTTGTTTCCAATTAGTAGCAAGATCGTTAAAGGTCGTGAATATCTATGGGCACAATTCGGAGCCCGTCTGCGTTCGATACTGTGCGACACAATACGACACAGTACAACACTGTGTGACAGTGTACGACATAGCGCCTTATCGTACGGGAGCAGGCGTTTTGATAAACATTCGTATACGATTTACGTACCTACTACATTATTTTGTTGGTGACATTTGTGAGGGCGTATAGCTGAGTGCTAAATTATGTTCTTGGTTATATTTCGAGGCTCATTTGTTTGTCATGATTTTGAATGTGATTTCGAATGAAGAATAACCTTCTGCTAGAATATTGTAACAATGCTATTATGAATATGTTTTTATGGAATGTAAGTAAGTAATCGGAACATGAATTTTCATATAAAGACAAACTATATAATGTGAAACTCTTAGCTATTAGTTTTTATTGCTTCTACTTGTTTTTTTGAAATGAAAACTTCTTATCGTCGAGCGATTTTTGGTAGGGGCAAAACTTTATGGGCAAGCATGGCGGAATGTGACCGCGTCACCGATATGCTTATGTCATAATGTGACTTGTTGTTTTTTCCAAAGTTGTAAGTTTTGACTTTTGTCGGCAGTCCCTAAGAATTTTTACATAATTTTTGTGTGTTGTTTTTTTTTGGTGTTAAAGGTAACACCTCTGCCTAACCCTTCAAAGATTACTGGTGTGTTGAAATGCGTCATGTGAATTTTATTTGTATCACGCTAGCGTCAAATAAAGGACGCTAACTTTACCTAATAGTATCAAGCATGAAGACGTTCACATGGATTCTGATCAGCGGCGAGGTGTAAATTTTTCTAAGATAGAAGCCGAAATGAAGTCGGGTTTAACTTACTGACTTTTCAATAAAGAATACTTACTATCATTCTAAAATTAATATAGTAATGTAAAGAATTAAATACAATAAAATTGAACAGCTGAAAACCAAATAAAATGTGCAATATTCCTCCATCTCGTTCTCGCTGACGCATTTTTCTATATCTGTCACTGTCATAACCCGTTGTACAGCGGCTTTCTCTCGAGCTTTATCAAGCGGTGCCGCGAGACCTAAAGTGACATCATTACGGGATCGCTGTTGTATGAATTTTTAGTTTCCGAAGACGTTTTGGCACCGGGTTAATTTAGAACATTTTTGTTTGTTGTAATACAAAGCTAAAAATAATAGTTTTTGTTATTTGAATGCTATGGTCAATTAAATTACTCGTAGTGTAACTAAATTTTTTGATAATAGTAGCCACTATTGACGTGCCATTTTTAATAGCGATGTTGCTGATGCGAATCCCTGAAGGGAAGCCGGTAGGAATTATATGGTGCTTTCGCCACTGATTCTGTTTCTGGATTTTCAACTCTAGGTAATGAACCGAGCATCGAGAATCAAACCGAGTGCATCTCACCGCGTCAAAAAAACACACATTTTCAACTCTCGGCGCTAAGCGGTGCGATGCCTACGGGGCCAGCTTCCTAAGCACGAAGTCCGTCGTTTCGGCCGAAGTAACGGGCGTTTCCAACTTCTTATCACTTACGGACAGAAGTTTAGCTTGGAGCTCGAACTAAGAATGAATGACAACACGATTTGACAGCTGTCCCTACTCCCGATATGTTTTTGCCCGTCCAATAATATTAGTTAATTTGCTGTAGGATACTAAGAAGTTTCGAACTACTTTCGGACGGGTCCGTATCTTCGTTGACGGAGTCGGAAAGTAGGCCCCCTAATACAGTGCGCGAACTTCTTTCAGCTTTCTCTTTCCACTCTTTGCTGTGAAGTGCTGATACATCGGCAGCTGTCGAAGAAGGCGTCCACTCCTCGCACATCCGATCCATTTTCCTGTTTGCAGTGCAAACATGTCTGTAAATGCTCCGACAATGCGCCACATACATTTCAGAGATTTAAGGGGCGCATTCAGAAATGTACATACAAATAAATGTAATGTATTGTGGACGTGGTTGCGGTAGTGTCGTGCGCCACGTGTAACCGATGGAGATTGGTCTTGGTTTTGTTTTGTCGTATTGAAAAATAAATAGGGAATATCTTGTATAGTGAACAGAACTCTTTCAGCTATATACCATGGCTATTACAGGTAAAGATATTTTTCAAATGGAATCAATGCACATAATCAACGTAAAATGTTCCCACTGCTGGAACACAGGCCTCCTCTCGGTGGACCGTAAACCAACACGTAGACCCAGTGCGGGTTGGTAGATGTATCTTTGAATTTTTGGTCCTAGGACATGCCAGTTTCCTCACGATGTTTTCTTTTACGGTTTGAAATAATTTATTTAAGGTAAAGCGTCTGTCTGGGTTTGAAACTATGACCTACAATTCGTAAGTCGCGGCCGTTACCACTGGACCATCACTGCTCATTAATGCACGCAAACTTTATATTGTTTGGAGCTTCTTGTTTGTCGAATCGATGATTCAATTGTTCTTCTTGCTTCTTAGCGTTTCGATAGCAAATAAAAAAATTGTCGTGAAAATTCAAACACGGAGTTTAAACTTAAATTTTGCCACGTGAACGTCGTTTGCTGACGCAGTTATAAGGTCTTCAAGTGCACAGGTGACAAGGGCATGCGGCGCAAGGTGGAAGGTTGGCCATTAGAGAGACGCCGCAAATATTAATTGGGTTAGTAGAAGTTTTAAATAAGCTTCAACAAGAACCCGGCCACTTCGACAGCGTTAGCGTTGGCCTTGAGCTACATCTGTCCAAACAATATGTTCAAAGTTGTAAAAACATTTATTCAACTTCGAATATTTACAAACGGAACGGAACCACAGTCACTTTCCAATGAGCCTGCTGGTTCTTTTAACTGATTCCAGTAATTACAAACGTTGCCGTAAGTTAAGAGACGTATAAACCTTAAAGGTTCTACGGTTAAGTAGACGTTTAAGCAGACGCTAATCATTACTTAACTATAAACAAAGTTTTAAAAAAGGGGACAAATCTTAGAACGACATTATCGCCATACATTTCTCTGATTACGAAAAAAACGTCTAAACAAAACCAGTACATTTATATGAGTAGAGATAATAACAAACTCACACTCCAATGTTTATTTAGGTCAGAGATCCCGTGCGAATAACTACTCACGTTTAGTTATGGAAGGTTGCCGCCAATTTTTCAGACGCCATTTTGCGAAAATATTGTATTTATAGTTATATTCTTTGGGGAAATTCGCGCTTTCATCTATCGTTTTTATCATCTTCAGTTTCGCCTTAGGGTGGGATCGTGAAGGTGGAATTAATATTGGATCGAAATATGGGTAGGTACACAATATACATTTTTACCAACTTCTGTTTTTGTTAAGGATTGTGAAATCTTTTTCGAGAATACGTGCCTCGGAAAATATTCTCGGAAGACGAACCCCGCTTATGACGTAACTGTATTTATGCCTTCCTTTTCGTGACATGTGATCCAGTTTTCGGTTGAGGAAAAGTCATATTGATTTTTGTGCTTGTGTTCTGTCATAAGACTGATATTTCAGGAAAATAGTGGTTGTGTCATTAACTTAACTACCAATGCAACCACAAATAGATGAAGGCAGGGATATCGACGCGAAATCTGCTACCATGGATTGAAACTGAACCACTGATAAAAAAATTGAACGGAACCATTGAAAAAAAAAATAACCACTGAACAAAAAATCAGGTATGAAATTGTTTTGAAATCGGTATTCGAAGGAATTGCATTTTTCTATGAAACAGCAGATTTTTTCTTCATAACCGACGGCAAATTTATTCCTGTAGGGAGTCTAAAATCATGTGCTGAATTCATAGTCCCAGTTTGCGCGTCGATGTCCTTGCCAGCCTGTTTATAAGCCGAATAAATAACTTAGATTCAGTAGTTACTAAAACTATAGCTAAAGCCGAAGTCTTAATTATAGTCAGATGTAAAAAGACATGAGTCGTACATTTATTTATTTTTATTTATTTATCTAAAGGGTTTTTGTTCTTATAATTATACAAGGCACACTATTAGACCTCTGGGGTCTCTTAGCATGCCATGGTCTGAAATTACTCAACGCGCTACTGTGAAATTAAGGTAAGGCTAGGGGGTAGGTGGCTTTGAGCTTGTGTTTTACGTAGTCACGAATGTCTATAGGTATTTGGTTTAATAAGATGGGTATTGTGAAAGATGCAGTGCGCCTACCATAAAAATTACATTACACATAGGTGACTAGTTCTACCCTCATATTTAAGTAGAACTGAGAGAGGCTTCTTCAAATGATTCATGGTTTCATGACTCATTTTCTGCCATAATTTTATCTAATTGAATCCAATCAATAAGGTTGTATTTCACAATGAACATGATTCACAATAGTAATATAACTTTAAGCAGTAGGTTTCAATAACGATGACTAAGTCATTCTGAATTCATTGATTTAAAGTTTTTTTTCCCCTTGTCCTAGGGTTCATTGATAGGATGGACCTTAATCTTATTACAATCTAGCCTTATAAATAGACTAATAAGTAATTTAATGATAACCTTAACTATTAAATTGTCTTTACTAATAATGTGTCCAATAGCACTTTATTATTGTCTCTATTAAGGCGAATACACTTCGATCTTGTCTTTGTTTGGCACTTTTGTACTTTAGGTACACTATTCACTAAAACTAAACACTAACTCGAACGGTTTTGTTCTTTTTAGTCTTATAATTATGTTTGTGAGGTCGAGAAGCTGGATTGCCTCGACGTTCACATGCTAATGAAGTCTCTTTTCGTGAGCTTCTGCAAATTACTGGATCACTGTTTCGATTGATTTAAAGTAACGAAATATGCTGTTTGAGGAGTGTTCTTACCCTAGGTGTATTTTATAACCAACTTGCTTTTGCCAGCGGGTTGGCCCGCGTGGAGGTCGGTGTATTATACCTACCTACATATAAACCTTTCTCTTGAATCACTCTGTCTACTGATGAAAACCACTTCAAAATCCGTTGCGTACTTTACAAGATCTAAGCGTACTACAAACACGAAAAGCGACTTTGTTTTATATTATGTAAGGAAGCATTAAATCTCTTTGTTGTCATAGATAGGTGCTCTGTCCACCCTGTATAGTTTTGATAAACCAAAGATCAATAGGTAGTTTAAAATTCGAATGTTTTAATTCCTGTTAAATATTAGAATTTTCTCTATAAATTTCATCGCTACATCAAAAGCTTTCAAAACCGTACACTAACTAATAAGCGGAATGAAATAGCGAACGTTCCGGAATATCTCGTTGTAATACCAGCCTGCATCGTCGACAACGTGTTAATATTGATTTAACGAAGTTAAGCCCATCTGCGGGTACTGCCTATAAATGTGAACTGCGAAACACGGAGTAGGTAGTACATAGAGTAGTTGCTTTAGTGTGTTTAGACTATAACTGAACCACAGAACATACAAAGTTTTATGTTCTGTGTGTTGAACGTAGTCAAATTCACAAACCATTTCAGTTTACAGTTGTAAAGATGTTGCTAAATCGCCTCGCTTGACAAAAGATTCGTTTGAGTATGGTCTTATGCGAATGGAAAGAGAATATATTTATTTCGCACAGCCTAAAGTCACAAAGGGATAGGTTTCATCAAAACTGAAAGGAGAACGCGCGGGCTCGCGAAAGATGGAAGGAGTGAGACTGCGTAGGCTGGCTGGTAAAAAAAAGCCACAACACAACATATAAGTACAATATATATTATAGCACTCGATAATAAATTTATTTCATGACATAGGCTAAAAATAAGTGATAGTAAAAAACAACTTGAGTTTTTCGCTATTTGCGAAATCAACAGATAGAGAAGGGTAGCACATCGTGCACCGGAAACGAAATAGAATTACACACATATTTTTGCAATCAATCACATTGAAGGCGGATAAAATAGATGCTTTCGTAAGATTGTCGTCGGCGTCCTCGCAAGATGGTTACTCCATTTGCTTCCTACTCTGTGGAGTGGCCAAACTACATACGTAAGCTTGTTTGTAATGCTCGGGATCTGTTTACCGGACTGTTTATGTTGCGGCACGCGTGTTTGTTTGTTTCTGTGTTCGTACTGGAAAATTGTATGTTGGCTTACATAAGTTGTATTTCTGTAGGCTGTAATGTACACCACTGCTTTGGAACTTTGATTAAAACTGCTATGATGTGATGGTGAGTAGCAGCAGTAAGGAGGGTAGTGCTGGCCCAGTGGTATCAGCCCTGACTTGCGAGTTGTAGGTCGTGAGTTCGAACCCAGACTGGCACATTACTTTCTGTATTTAATTTCATCACCACTGCTCTCAAAACGGGGAAGGAAAACATCGTGAGGTGTCCTAGAACTGAAGACATATGACATCGAGCAACCCGCACTGGGCCCTCGTAGTGGACTAGGGGCTGCTCCTTCTCACAGAAAGGAGGCCTGTGTTCCAGCAATGGGAACATTATAGGTTGATTATGTAATGATGTGATAACTACTATGTAGATACAAGATATAAGTACTACTTAGATATTATACCTTTACCGGTAAAGTACTGGTAATTACGTATTCATAATTACAGGTACTTACATGATAATCAGTGTTGTGTTGTTTTAAATGTCTAATAGCTGTGGAAAGAAATAAACTTGTCAAACAGGGTGGCATCCCACATCGATGCATGACCTGTTACCAAGCATTCAGTACATGATTATGATTCCTCTGTGTTGTAATTTTTCGTCGGTTCGTACATTTTGACCGCGCAGATATTAGACTTTTTTATGAAACAGCAGAAATTTTGATCAAAATGAATGGTTTCGTTTTGCGCGTGGATTTCTCTTTATAGAGGTATGGAACAGGATGTCATTTTCACTCCGCCTCCACACAAAAGGGAGGTTGCACGGTTAACTGTGCTTGCGAGATGCAGGATTTTTCGTGACGTCAGTGTGATGCGTAGTTAAAATGTGGCGATGAGATACCGCCACAGTAACATAGGTACTTTTATGTGAGTAACTGAAATTAGCTTTAAGATTATACGAGGTCATACTCTTAACTTTTGAATCAATAACTTGTTGTGGAAAGTTTATTAGCTTCCTTGCTGCCAAGTTAAGATACAACATTTCATTACAAAACTGCTGCAACATATTATCGACCTTCTACCAAAAGATAACTGCATATTACATTTTATTACTCAACCCTAAACTTGTTACGTAATACGCAGCGACAGGATTTTATTTTTATTTAGGTCGTAACAAAACATGACGTGTCTGAAGCAAGGGAACGTACGCATTCTGCCTCTATGCCCCGGATCAATGGGAGATTGAATTTACGTGTAGACTCTTTTGTGTATTACTTCCATAGACAATATGTTGCGTAATGATAGATCTTATTGACGTTCGACCTCTTTTTATTGGTGTTTCTGCTTTTTGAGCAGTAAATTGATTTATTTTCGTTTATTTTGGATATCAAGCTAGCTCATTTAAATTTTTCGACTTATGATCAATATGACTGTATTATTTATAGAAAAATCAAAATGGTTTTAAAAATGGAAATAAGCGAAATGATTGTTAAATGTGTTGAAATTTATTTATCTTGACAGTTTCCTTAAAAATATATTATATTTCGTTTATTTTATTTATGTCAGTTCTCTTTCCGTTTATATTTATGGCACCTGACTATAAATCCAAGGAAATTACTCGCCACATCACGAGTTTTCCTTCTAATGGAAATCGTATATTTTTGCTTTGGTTTTGAATTATGAAATATGGGCACTGACTGTTAATAATGGCTGACGAGTTGCACTGCATTATAAAATATATAAAAAAAGTACTTTTAAATGCCATAAAATTATAACGCGCATAAATTCTTGATAAATATACCTTGTTTTTGCTATATATTTTAAGTTTATTAACTACTAAGTTAATTTGAAACGAATTAACATAGTTATTATAATTTGATGAAATAATTTCAACGTCGACCTTATGTGTGGTATTACGTCATAAATAAGCTTTTGCCAGCGGCTCTGCCCGCGCGGAGTTCGAAGATTATCCCGAGGGAATGTAATACCGGTATAAAATCCTATGTGTTAATCTAGGTTATAAACTATCTGTGTGCCAAATTTCATCCAAAACATTTCAGCCGTATTTGCGTGATTGAGTAACAAACATACAAACTTTCACATTTATAATATTGGTAGAATACCGAGAATTAATTATAAGTGGAAACAAAGTATAAGATAAGAACGGAAATACAGCGGAGTAAAGTAAACCAAAAAAAGGGTTCGTGTAATAAATGGCATAAATTAGCATAAAGTTACCTACAATGATTTATACTTTATAGCAATACGTTTGTGTTTCTTTACTAACTACATAACGTATAAATAATTTTATATTTTTTTTCCTTGATGGTGGTTTAGTTTTTTTGTAATATGTTAGACTGAATATACGTTTTATTATGACTGTATACGCGAAGGGCCAGCTTGGCTGATTTCAGGTTTACTTTCCGGTTCGCCATGGAACTCTAAGATTTGTTGTCTTAAAATGTTTAGGTAGTAAGTTTTACTTTTCTATAATCAAAGTCTGTTGTAAGTACGTACACTTGATAAGATCTTAAATTCACTAAAAAACAACGCACAGCCGTAACGATAGGTCCAGAGTCATGAAATGACCAGAGTTCCTTGTACAATAACCTAACTGTGGACTAAGGAAGAATTTCTCAAAATATAACCCCAAAAAGTTAAATACGGAATGAAAGTTTGTATAGAACTTCATCATTCTTGCTGATCGGCGCACGGCTTGTATTGCAATAAATAGTGAAAGACCAATACTGAGACAACCTTCGAAGTGCTCCAAACTAAACGATACGAGCAGACGTCGTAAAATGAGAGGATTGAACGTTGCTCCATTTACTGCTGCTTTTATGGTAACCAGATACTAGTAATAATAAAATGGATATTGATAAAGAAAAGCTATTAAATATAGTCCATTTTATTTGCACACGAAGGGCTATTGGCTAAGTTAAGGTTGATTGATCAACCTTGCCTGTTGGTCCGTGAAATCGTGACCATCTTCACATACCTCGGAAAACACGTTAAGTCGTTGGTCCCGGCTGTCATTCCTGGATCTTTGACAGCCGTTATGGGTCGTCAGAATCCCATACGTCTGACAAAATAGAAGTAACTGGGTTGTGGAGAGCAGATAGCCAGTCATTCCATTTAAAATACTGGTATTCAGCTGTATCTGGGAACTGGTTAGTTACAGTAAAGTCTATGTAGATTGATATATTGTATTTGCAAACGAATGATGACTAAGTATACTCTGGCCTCTATACAATAGTTTTTCTACAATGCCAGAGCATAGTCACCATTTCTGTGCAATTGTGCAGATCCGATTAAAAAGTTGTTTTATTCTGTGTCCATTGCTTCGAAATTGTATCCGTGGCATATGAATCTACCATGATATATTTGAATGAAAAACAAATGAGTTAGTATTCGAATTGGTTGCGGTCACTTGACTGAGAGACTAAATGCGAATTTTCTTTCATAGAATGAGTCGTACCCCTTTTTTTAAGGGTGGGAAATCATCAAATAACTTCTCCCGTTCTGGGTGGAGCGGGAGGGCGCGTCAGACTGTTATAGACTAAAACCCACCCGTGTTCCTTCAGTTCCCTGTGTGCTAGGGACCACGGTATCTCTTTCGAACAACCCAAACCCCTGGCAGATGAGTCTTACCCTGAGAATTAATTTTGAACCTTTTTAGGTTTTTCCATACAAGAAATTTCAGACGTCAATTATATTCCACGGATAAAAGTTAACTTACTTTGGTAAGATCAGCCCTAAGAATGACAACTTTACCCTGTATTTTCATACAAAAACGCGTACATTATGAAGCAAGCCAACCTTTAAAGCTTCTAGCAAAACTCCAACACGCTTTTCTCAACAAGAAATCTCTTAACTTTAATAAATTCACAACAAAATTAATCTAAATCTCGGCAAGAATGTTTACGTAGCATTACTCGAGAAAACTACCAAGTGTAACGTTTTTCACAGAGAATATTAAACAGTTTGTTAATTAAAAATAGTTATATCGCGGCCGGACGGCACGGCCCGGTCCGGCACGCCGGTATCCGGCACGTTACGCGGAAGAGAAACTTATGAATTTGATAAAAGTGTTACGGAACGAAATATGTATTATTATGAGTTTGATACGTGGTGTGTGTGAAGATGAAATAGTGCTTGTGTAATGAATATTCATATCATTATCTGCCTAGCCTTTTCCCAGCTATGCTGGGGTTGGCTTCCAGTCTAACCGGATGCAGGTGAATACCAGCATTTTACATGGAGCGACTGCCTATCTGACCTCCACAACCCAGTAACTGGGTAATATGATACCGTTTGGTAAGACTGGTTAGCAGACTTCTGGGCTTCTGACGACCCGTGGCCGTAACGACTGTCAAAGATCTACAAATGGCAACCGGGACCAACGGCTTAACGTGCTTTCCGAGGCAGACCCCTCGTCTTGGTAGGTAAAGATGGTCACCCCTCCACGGACCAACCGCATCGAGCGTAGCTTAACGAATGAATAATCATATACGATAGTCGTTTACGTTTCCTGTTTTATTTTGCAACCCGCGTGGATGTCGGAAACTATACCACGGGAACGTACTACCGGTTCAAAAAGTAGTGTATATTACGCAGTTACACTCCTTATAGCATCAGCTATAGGTACGCCAGTAAAAGTCCCGTCAAAATCGGTCCAGCCTTATCGGAGATTAGCCGCAACAAACAGAGAGAGAGGCGGACAGTTATTTTAACATTGTTCTCTTTTTACCCGACTGCCAAGGAAGAGTTGTGTTTTTTGCGTGCATCTTGTATATATACATATGTATGTATATTTGTTTGTAAATTTCTTTATTACCTCGTATCATCCAAACGGCTGGATGGATTTCGACAGTTAAGGTATCGTTATATTCGTCTTAAAAACCCAAGTGTCCTTTTGTGTGTCCGTATTTTTGCTATATTAAAATGTGAATAGATTGTTTTAAGAGTTCATCCAAGTAGGCTTGTGGAGATGAACTATATTTAGATGTGTGCTATTTGAGTATCTTCCATAATTCCCAATGCTAAACGAAATAGGTAATTGCAATGTGTTATTAAATTGAAGCCGATAAAAACTCTGCAACACATCCCCTCCACAAACTCTGCAACACATCCCCTCCACAAATTCCTATACACAGCCCATTTATTATACCTACACGCGTAAAGCGATATAAAGTTATTTACATTAAGATTAAACGCCTTATCTCGTTACCCACTTTTATACATTTTTCAAATATGGCCGTCTACTGTCAGCTTAACTGCGTTATCAGACTACATAATACCCAGAGTAATGGCTACGTACTCGCCGTACTCGGAGAATTATGTGCTACGCCGTGCTACGAGCGGTCGTAGCTTGGGTGCTACGAGGCTACGGCGTAGTAATTAAGCCGGGTTTTATTGAGGAAGTAATCTTACGATAGCATTTTCTTGTGTTCCTTTTCTCATTTGTCGTTAGTTGTGGACGTGTTTTCGTATCTTTTAAATGATGCAGTTTGCTGTATAAGTTTAAGGTTAAATGGCGTAAATGTCTATAACGTTTAAGCTAGATTAATGTTTCTTAAGTACAAAATTCAACTTTTTTTCTTAATAAACTTGCCCAAACATTGGGTCGTTGCATATTTTTTTCTTTCCCAAATCATTGGTTTTTTTTTAAATTACTATATGGGCCCGCTCTTGACCTCGATCACGACTGATGGAAAGCGATTGATGAGGTTTATGATGGATCGAACGTGCCCAGAAAATGCCTGTTCACTCTGGTTCAAGGCACTGGTACTCCCACGCATCGACGAAACACAGCAAGCTGCTTGACGCCGGACTCCAGTGGGAGGGTGGTTGCGAACCAGGCGGGCGTTAGTACTACCACCGCAAGGGAAGAATTGGCCAGTCATCAATGTATTGGGTGTGACTGTCCAGGATGCGCCGAGCGCTCCGTTCATTCAAGTTACTGGTGGAACAAATTGCGTTACACGAGGAGGCTTCTTCATGCATCCCAAAAATGGTTTAAATAAGTTAACGACCATTTCTCATGATGTCGATGATTTTTAATAAGTATGTGTTCTTTCTAAACAATTCATGGAAAAACTGAACATCGGCCATATTTCACTTACCAGCAACAGGTTCCAGCAGCCCCTCAGGGTCTGAAGCCTCGTCAGCGGTGGCGGCGGCCAGCACGGCGGCCACCGTCAACCACCAGCCGCGATACATTGTACCTGCAACGAGGATATAGATACTATTAAAAAAACAAACTTGAGAAAAAATCAAGCGTCAGGGCAGTTCGCGAAGTTCAAATTTTTTTTTTTTTTTTGCGATTTTCAGCTCAGTGCCAGACTATATGTTGAACAAAATATTATTCGCAGCCGTGAAAAGTATGTATTTATATAATTATAATCATTAAAATCATCAATGCCATCCTCTAAATTCATCTAATCTCATTGAATGACTTTTTATGAAATAATCCAACTTTAAGAAAAAAAAAATCCGCTACTTTAGACTATCTTCCAACTACTTCGCTCCGGTTACATGTTTTCTGTAGTTTTTCATATTTTTTGTAATTTGTAATGTACAGCACTTAATGTTTGGTGTCCAGGATCCGAGACAAAACGTAAAAATATCTTCATAATAATGTTTGTTTCATTTTTTACTATTAAAGTAAATTTTTCCTAAACAAATAACTATAGACAAGTAGTCGACATACAGTAAGGATATTACTATTAAAACTAGGGTTGCCAACCGCACTCTAAAATAGAGTATTGTATGTGTGTACTCCATAATCTACAACACTGTTAGAGTACGCGAAAATACTCTTTTTACATAAACTGACTTTTTTGAAGCAAATGATTTAGTTTTTTCTATATTTTCCCCTTGACTATTTGTCGGTCATGAGTGTGAAGTAGCAAGAAGAGAGGAACAGAGCTAAATATTGATTAAAATGAGCTCCTGATCTTATATTAACGTAGAATTAGGATGTTTGGAGTCCTACAATTCTTGTAAAATCCATAAAAATATATGTACCTCAAGGAATGTTTCAGAATGAAGACCGTACACGACACCTGTCATTCTGACATGAACTTTATCGAACTGAGATAAAGTTTAATTTTCATAGTTGTTTATATCATTTTGATCAGTCTGTTTGTCCCGATATTATTGATGCTGACTATACCTACGGCAAAATGTGCTAGAAAATACATAAAGAGGAATTAAGAAATGGTACTCCATGTTATTAATCTGCAATCTTTATTTACTCTGTCTGAAATCGGAAATACTCTACTTCTTCTAGAAAAAGTTGGCAACCCTAATTACAACATAATTAGAACCTTTTGGCACTACTCGCACTATTTGGCATAAGGATAATCAGCCTATAATGTTCCCACTGCTGGGACACAGGCCTCCTCTCTGTGAGAGGGAGTGGGCTGTAATCCATCACGTGGACCCGGTGCGGGTTTGTACATTTCACATACATATCTTTAAACTTCTTTCTTGGTTCTAGGACATGCCGGTTTCCTAGTTCACATTGTTATTCATAAGAGTAGTGTTGATGAAACAAATTACACAAAGTAAGGTGCCTGCTAGGGTATCAAACTCACACGCATTTGATTTTCATTGGCAATCTGTGATCAGAGGGGCAATTCTCGTAATTTTAAGAACGTTCACAGTCTGATCTCAGTCTCAATTTGTTAAAAATACCTCGATTTTCCATACATTTTGACAACTTCTTGACGTTTGATTGTCGCTGAGATGAGACTGCGACTAGATTGTGTACGTTTTTAATTACGAGAATTGGCCTTCTGTTTACAAGTGGTATTTTTACGCCAAATAGGTTTCAAATAGCGCTTCATCATTAACTCTAACCCTCCCCGTGTCAAGTACCAGTGACGGTATGTTATGTGAATAAGAGTGATCGTTTTCCTATGTGACCGGGGTAATACGCTCAATGGAGTTGTGGCAAGGTTATAACTTAAAAAACTGGCGAGTGAGACTCGCACGTGTAAGGTTTGCGTCTTAATTACCACCGCTGCACGGTACAATATTAAACAATAATAAAAAATACACGTTGCTTGTATGACGACTCCTTTTAATTTTTAAGTTTATTTTATTTTTATTATTTGTTAATATAGCAGCAATAGAAATACATACTCTGTGAAAATTACAATCATTATGTTTCATAAGATACAGCCCGCTGATAGACAGACGGACAGACGGACAGCAAAGGTTTAGTTGGGTGCCGTTAGAACCCTTTGGGCATGGGTCCCCAAAAATAACTGTTAACCTTGCGTTACTCTTGACATTTTATTATTTGAAAAGTCGGTTGTTTTTTTTTCACTTTTTAGTTCTACGCAAGCTTATAAAGATATCAACATATGAACAGGTTTAACTAGTATTGAAGCTCATAAACCATTCAAGCAAATTTAATATGGGAGTACCGTGCGGGCTCCTTCTTTCAAATGTAAAAATAATCACGTAAGTGGAGAAATCAGTGTCAATAAATGAAAAAAAAAATACTCGTCGAATACCAACCTCCTCGTTTTTATGAAGTCGTTCAAAAAGGGAGATAGTCTGCTATCATACATTTACAGAGTCGTGCCAACATTTTACAACTCCTCAAAGCAATATGGATGTATTAGAATGTTTCAAAGCGGCGGCATATGTTTAGTATTTGGGTTACAGATTATACGAGTAACTTTGCCCTCGCTCTGAACAGGGATTTGTAGAAAATTAAACTCCCGTCAGCGAGATTTAAACATACGACGGTTCTTATTTTGTCATTTTAATATTTTATAACCATGTGTGTGTTGTGAAATGATATTTGAATCTACGTTGCTTCGCGTGTATATTTTGTTTTGTATGTCTTTCTGGCGGTAGGTATCTTAATTACTTATATTACGAATAGAAAAGTATTTATATAAAAGAATAGTCACTATGTACTAAAAAGTAAGATCAAAAACTGAAACCCGACTACTAAAAATTACCCCCTAAATGTATGAAAAATCTTTTTTTTTTAGTTCGTGTCTTTAATTTCTCTATCGCCATATTCAATTTAATTTGGGGTCATAGCCTATAATCAATGGACAATGAAGGCGCTTCCAACGATAGGTACCTTATTTGTCAAATTATGATAAGTATAAGTTTAGAAGTTATGAGGGAAAAAATGCACATGCATACATACCGTTCAAAATCATAACCCTTCTTTTTGCTTCGCCGTAATCGGGTAAAGCCTACTATAAAAAATTGACCAGGATATTCTGTCCATTACAGAATCCTCAATGAAGATCATCAGGAATCATTATGTCTGCAATTCGTATACTACAACATAGATAAATACTTTATTTAAAATCTATATAATACTTACAATAGCTATAAGTCATTACTGTAAATAATCTATCTGAATTAAACAGCCTGTTAAATTACGTATTTGCCTTCATCAGAAAATGTAATTTTCCGGGCAAAAGTTTTACATGTCGACCCAGTCACAGATGGTTTTACGTACAATTATTATCACATTTCCGAGTAACTTCCATCTAGCTTAATCAACCGTTGTAACTTTATCTTTAACTTAACCGAGGGTATAAAGTTATGTGCAGTGACAACCGCGACCGCCATTTTGGTTAACATTAGGGTTGACCTCACCATAAATCTTGCAGAACCTAATTAAATAGGAAAACTTTAATTGTTTTAATGTAACATAACAATTGGCTCTTAAAAGGGGGGTGAACAGTCTTTGTGTGGTGCATAACATGTAAATAAATTATCTAAATATATCACTGCTTGACTTACTTAGCTAGTATAAAAAATGCAAAGTAAAAAGTACAGATAATTCCGATTATAATATCATTAGCATTGTTGTAAAGCAAAACTAAAAAGAAAGCAAATAAAATAATGCTAATTAAGGAGCTGCCCAAATTTAAGTCTCCATAAACGTTCAGTTTTTTGTCGCACAAGCGTACACTATGCTGCGTATTACAAGGCAAAAAAAATTGAGTGTATTGTCAGTGTCAAATGTTCAAAAACGGACTTATACAAAAATATTTCATAAAAATAACATGAAATATCGTAAATAGAGCTTAAAGAAAAAAATCTTCCCATATCTCTCAAAATGTTGAACATAAACTATCATATTTATGTAAGATAATAAAGGAAGTTCAATCTAATAAAGAAATAACTAAAAAATATCCCACAGAGCTGTGCATTTATTTTTTAATTCATTTAAAACTGCAAAATTACATTTATTTTGACGGCCATTCGATTCAACAAACATCAAATGCATCGCTGTTTTCAACCTTATTTGCTGCCGCGATGCGCTATTGTCAAATACCAAAAAAAATGCTTCTTTTCGAATGAATCCATTGAAGGATATGACCTATGAAATTGCCGTTTTGTATGAAAAAATTTAAACGATTTTTTTTCATGTATTTTTTATTTGTATTAATCGAAGTAATCACCCATGCAATCAATGAATCTTTGCCATCGCAGTGGCAGTTTATTGATGCCCTTCTTAAAGAAATCAGCTGGACGGGAGGCAACAAATTCTTCAAAGGCATTTTGTACTGCCTCTCGGGTATTGAATTTTTTTCCCGCCAAGAAGTTATCCAAATTCTGGAAAAAGTAGTAGTCTGTAGGCGCAAGGTCTGGTGAGTAGGGCGGATGACGGAGAGCTTCCAACCCCAGTTCTTGCAACTTGGAGACCGTCTGCTGTGCAGTATGAGGTCGCGCGTTGTCGTGCAGGAGCAGCGGAGACGAGCGATTGACCAATGCTGGTTGGAGATGTGCCAGCTTCTCCATCATTGTGTTCAGTTCTTCACAGTACACATCTGCAGTAATGCTCACCCCGTTTGGTAAGAAGCTGTGATGAATCAGACCGGCGCTAGACCACCGAACAGTGACCATCACTTTTCTAGGGGTAAGTTTTCGTTTAGGGCATTGTTTAGGTGCTGAACCAGGATCCAACCAACTTGCTGAGCGCTTGCGGTTATCAAACAGAATCCATTTTTCATCGCAGGTAACAATGCGGTTCAAAATTCCTTCATTTGTGTGTCTGTTGAGCAGTGCAAGGCACGTCTCGACGCGTACTTCGCGCTGACGATCATTGAGTTCGTGGGGCACCCATTTGTCAAGCTTTTTTACCTTGCCAATTTGACGCAAATGGACCAATATTGTTTTGACGCTAACGTCGAAAGCTGCTGCTAATTCAGCCGTAGATTGTGTATCCTCAGCTTCCACAATCGCCTTTAATTCGTCATTGTCGACCAAAGTCTTCGGACGACTGCGAGGTTCATTTTTCAGGTCGAAATTTCCAGAACGGAAGCGAGCAAACCAATAACAGGTGGTGCGGTGGTTTGTAGTGTTAGCTCCGTAAACGTCGTTGATGTTGCGTGCCGCTTGTGCCGCGTTGCTGCCACGACGGTACTCATATTCCATAATTACTCGAATTTTTAACGTATCCATGATGACGAAAAAGATTGAAATGCGATGAAAATGTAACACTAATCAATAAACAAATGACTACTTTTGGAAAAAAAATCCATGTTTTTAAAATAAAAATAATTTGAAATTAGAATTCTTACCCAAACAAAAATTATTTTGATTTGAAATGGCCAGTACTGCAAAACGGCAATTTCATAGGTAAAGACCTAATATTTATTGCTTTCATTTACATATACCTGACAGTTACCGATGGCAGCTGTCCGATTCAGAATAAAAGGAAAAACGACAAAACTTACCTCCATACATCTGTAAGCCAATCGGAAAACTAGAATACGAAAGCTCGTCTGCTATTTTGATTATTTTTCCCTCCATTAAAACCAAATGCAATTCCGAAGCAAAGTCTGTTTGCTTTGAACGGGTTCACGGTTTTTATGTTACAACGTACGGAATTAAAAAGAAAAACAAGAGAATCTTTAACACAACGACCTGCAGATGGCGTATATGTGTAACATGAAATAAACCCAGCACATGTCATGTGTAACAATTCCGGAGTCGGTCGACGAAAGTTGAATGTAACTCTTTTAACAGTAGCCTACTTTTAAACAACGTCTCTCATTGTGCCAGCAGGGCGAGGGAAGGGGTGAGGCCTCAAAGGGAGGTCACCTTTTATGTCCCAAGATGAGGCCCTTTCATCCGCCCCATGGTTTCACACAAAAATGTTTGGATGTAAATACGTAATCGGCGAACTCCTGAAACATTTTATCCCCAGTGATTTCAAAAAGCAGGAAAATGTCTTGCTAAATTTTCTCGTAAATTGACGTTGTTTGTTATCTCATATCGGATTGCTTATTGTTTCCTAAGCATTCAGCGTATTTTATCATTCAAATTGTTTATTTAATCGCCGTTTCTATTGCTATTCGAATACTGTAATAGAATCGCTGCATTAAGTAGGTTTCTTAATTAATTTAAGGAAATAGAGTACCTAGCTTGAGTTCTAACTGCCTGTTCATTATTACGAAATGTGTGCAACCGCGACTGTGTAGCTAAATATAATTCAGTTCGGAATTGGAAGCTGCGGTGTTCTGGTATTCTGTGCACATAAATACAGGGCACAGACTAGCTTATTTGAATAAACAATGATTATAACAACGTTTCCTCATTCATCATGCACCCTAAAATTCACAAAAATTATCCTCTTTAATATGCAAGAGGCGCAAAATTTATAATTTATGACGTAAAACGCGACGCGGCAGACGTCCACCCCCCAGCGACCATAGCAACTCACTGACTCGGCGAAATTTTCAATTCAACAGTTTTTCTAGCGTTCATTAACTCGCTCGGTCTGATGAATTCATCTTTTACAAGCGAGCTGTGGTGTTTTTGTAGCAAAATGCAACGAGCGAAGCCAGACGAAATGGAATAGGTACGCTTAGGAGAGCTTTGATTAATTCTTAGTTCTGTTTACCGTTCGCAACGAGACGATAAATACAGGCTTTAATAGACGAGAAAACTTACCGGTCAGTATTTAAGCTTAAGTAGTACGTAAATAATGTACGTTGCAAGCTGTTTTCACCGCCTTTTGAAAAGCCAAACTTTTTAAGGGACATCAGCATTTTAGGGGCTGTTGCTAAGTGAAGTGTTTTCTCCACCAGACCGTTCCATTAAACTTGCAAATGCTTTCCCTACTAAAGGACATCGTGAAAGGAGCTAACGGAAATAGGTGACTAAAATGAAAGGGATGGCAGGTAGCTTTTGCTCTTTTTCTCTCATTTTGGTTCGCCTCTATGACAGGAAATGTATCATTTTTTTGCTGCCACGCGAGATTCTCGGACAATTGCTCATATAAATTATAGCCAAAGTCGTCTACAGCGTTTTATTATGAAAAGTAAATGTGCTGAGGTTGTTTAAAAAGGCAGGTCAACAATTGTTTATCTTTGTGTAAGTTTGTCTTTGCTCGATGTTGGAGCACGAGCAGATGTTACACAGTTTGAACAAAATATTATTTTGTGATTTAAATATTCTGAGTTTGTTTAGATTTAGAAATCCAGTATTTTCTGCTTCAAATTTTGATTTTAGTTTACCATAGCTATTTTATGAAAATTACAAACTGATTAGGTAGCAACAACATAACATAATATAAACTTAATCCCCCGAAAGCTTAGGCAGAGGTATAACTTTAGTACCTTCACGCAAAAATTACTTGGCAGAATCTCCTCCTTTTTGAAGTCGGTTAAAAACTAAGTAGATTTAGAAAAAAATCCTAATTAAAACGTTTCAAATTACCATGTACTTTTCTTCCAAACTATGAAAAAGCATACCTACCACAAAGAAAAAATAAAAGAAACCCATTAAAGAGCGCACTTTTATTTTTACCCGCAATTATTTTCAATACTACTTCCTTGAAGAATAATCGAATAAAACTTCCGCCTTCTTAGTGTAAGTTCCTATTTTAAAATAAAACCGCAGGGTTGCCAGCAAGAAATTCTCGTTGTTCACCGGTTCCTTGCAAGTGCACTGCAAGTTACAAAGGCTGTGTTCCAGAGCCAGTCGAGTGTTCGAATGGTTAAGCAATTTTTGTACTGGCTTTGATGTGGTTTGGAACACAGCGATATACCGAATATGTGTGTGGAACCATATGAAAAATATTACAAAGATTAATTTGATCGTGTGTATGATTTTATGGTCTTTGTTAGGGAAAAAAATGCTTTTGCAGATAGCAGTTTTTTCACTATTAATTAAATTAGACAGTCGTAACATTTAGTTAATCACTTATTTAGACTAAAGCAGTCATTGCTGCTGGAAATAACCGAAATTAAACAATACACAGGTTCTGTTAATACTTTTTTAACAGAAACTTAATGGATATAAAAAACAATAAGGTTCGGGGCGCAGATTCAAATTTCGTAAATAGTACCAAAATTGCAAAAAAAGCAGCCCAGTTGACGGGCGTCCGACGACTCCTATCAAAAGAAGGTTGCGCGGCGTATTTTCTCACACGTCTTCTAGAACTTTCTAGAAGCTGCTGCGCTCTTATTTTTGTCAAGCGAAAAAGGGAAGCGGTCTGAAAGAGGTTCGTGTCATTTATAACCCATATTTATTGAAACTTCATGTGCAGTCAGAAAATGACACCCTATGTCAATTTGCCGTGCTTTAAATATCTCCTACAAATGTCAAAAAATTACAGTTTTGATTTGAATATGCGGATTATTTAAGTTGGAAGTCAATTTGATAAAAAAACACTTCTCTGACTTCACAATAGTGGTACTTTCGAGGAAACTTACATCTGACCAATTTGGAAACAAAGTCCCGTGCACACAATGACCACATCTGTTAGCAAGCGTAACTATAGCGGCTGAGCGCTGCAAGCAATAATAGTCCTTACGGTGTATAGATGTTAGTTTCCTCGATAGTACATTGAGCGAAAGATATTTTCACGATTGACCTCCTCAGTTAAAGTCTCTAAGGACAAATAAAAACTCACAGAAACTAACCTCAAAACAAAGCAAGAAATACGTAGGTACATAGTTTATATACGAAAAAACTTCCCTTCTCTCCTTTTAAGCTCATTTATTATTATTAGTTTTGGCAAGTTTTATTATTTACAGTGTAAATGGTACATGATGCGGGTAGCAGGCAATTATTAACAGTTTGACAAGGGTAGGACGTGGCCACACTGTCGCGCCTAATGTAGGCGGTTGTGATATATCGCTAGCCGTCATAATGATTTTCCGCTTTGTTTTTTTACGTTGATATATTGTTTATTGATGTTTGTATAAACGGGTGTATTTATTGTTTATTGGCCTTGAAAAAGGGACTAAAACATTCAAGCCTTGTTTACACTACGGAATATTGTATCACAAAGACTGAGTTAAAAATATTTTTAGAAAAATTTACTATAATGTTTCAGGTATTTAATAATTTTTAACTGACTTTAAATAAGGAGGAGGTATACGAATTTGTGTGGGGATAAGTACCACATCAAAAAGTTTAAATATTTTTAAAATATAAATACAACTGACTTCCAAAAAATACACTACATAGTGAAAAATAACTTTAATTTCGAAAGTCGGTGGCAAAAAAACGAAAATACAAAACCAAAGACACCGATTTCCGAAATTAAAGTTTTTAGTGGTTTTTTTTCGGAAGTCGGTTGTTTTTTTTTGTTGTTAAATTATTTTATCAACTGACTTGTTTAGCAAATATTCTCAATTTCACAGAGCCCCATGAACCCCTTGAATGAACAAAGTAACCAGCCACGCTTGTCAGAAGCTTGTTCATAAGACGATCAGTGTCAATCTACCGGGAGAGTCGTGTCGTCACGCTAAACTCTGCCAACCCTTAGGTTGTGTACACATTGATTGACGTGCTTGTTTGCTTGATGCACGCAAGTAACTGTCACCAAGTTACTGTACGTTTGCACCCCTATACGGTGTTTTCATTTATGTAGGTAGGTATACCTACAAATACAATGTGGAGATAACAATACAAAAAGGAAATAAAATACTGGCAGTACTTCGTGCATAGGAGTATTTTTAATATTTCACAATAATCGAATTTTACATTTTCTTTTTTTAACAAACTAAATAAAAGTCATGAATACAAGATTGGCTACAGCGTATGAAAATATTATGTTAAATTGACCTTCATCCTTGGCCACTTAATATGCTCCAACCCATTAGATGCGCACAGCATAATTTTCAATTGATAAAGCCACTTTAAACATGCAAGCAGTGCATAATTGTATTATTATTTTATTTTTTCTGATCTCCACCCAAGTATTGTCGAATTGTAGATTCAATAACAAATGTGTCTCTTAAAAACACTATCCATGTGTATATTATCTGTTATGGATAATGGGCTCCAAGAACATTCCTAAAATTCAGTTCCCAAGTAGTCATTCAGTTTTGTTTAGGTGATTAACTTCGAATTGACTAAGAATTGGCAAAAATCGTTTGGGTAGCAAAGGTTCTCGTAGAAAAAAAGATATTTTCTAGGAGAACCTTTACTACTCCTAGAAAAGCTCTTTCCATTGGTGTTGCTGGGAATTAAACGTGACATCATTGACACACCGAGGCGCGGCGCAGTGGCAACATGGCTCGGCCCAACGAGCACTCGTTTTCACGGACTCCACCGCGACGGACGAATCTAATCTATAACCTTATTTTATTATTTGTTTGTCCGGGAAAGTTAAATTTGTTAATAAGAACGGCAATAAACCATTGCCTAAAATACAGTCCACTTTCATTTGCTCCCCGCGCTAACAGGTGTATATCGTATGGCTTTTGGGTGCCAAGAATTGCTTAACTTCAGTGCCCAAGTTGTCACCTATGTAGGTCATTAACTCCAAACTGACTAACAATTGCCAAAAGTCGTGTTAGTAGCAAAGTTTCTCCTTCAAAAGTAATTTCCACTGGTACATATCTTATGACTATTGGGTGAAGCCCTGACCGACTTCTCACTAACTCTATCTCACTAACTGACCGAATTTTTGACAGTTCAGAAGTACTTGTAAATACCTAACATGTCCGTCTTTTAATAGGATGAGTTGAAGCTCAATATCCAAGAAAAACTATAGGACATCATCTGCCTAGCCACCTATGTTGGGTGGGTTCAGCTTCCAGTCTAACCGGATGCAGCTTAATACTAGTATTTTACATGAAGCGACTACCTATCTGACCTCCACAAACCAATTAAAATTTATTAAATTAAATGCTTTGAGTTTTAGTTTGGAAAACGTTAATATTTTCGTAGTGAATATAAAAGAAAAAGTAGCATTAGAGATACAAGCTTACAGATACTTTAACCGTTGAAACGCGTCAACTAGTGTCAACGTACCCTGTAGCATGATTTATCCAGCGAATCTCGGCCAAGCATCTCTGCCAATTTTTACTACCCTCGACCTATTTGGCTGCGGTTCCTCAAATTACCCATTGAGTTGCAATAAGCCTATTACTGTGCAGTAACATTGACTTAATGAATGAAGTTCCTCACAAGTAAATTAATTGAAGAATTGAACACACCAACTATTCTTCGGCAAGTAGGTATGCCACAGACAGGCCCATTTTATTTTTGTAGGCTGAGAAAGCAAAAAACCGTTCTAATATTCATCAAACATATGATAAAGCAGAATAAAATACATTTTTCATGTGAAAAAAACATGAAAATTAATCTCGTTATGCCTCGCGCGCTCCATCGAATTTCCGGGTATATTCAATTTATTACTCACATCTTTACAACAAAGCACTTTACATCTTTTGGAAATGAATCATTCCGTATATACAACAAAAACCAACCTGCCAGCATTCAGCAGTAAAAATAGAGAGAGTCTCCCGACGGTGGAAATACAGGGAGAGAGATGCAAGGAGGTTAGTGTCGACCTCTCCCGACGCCGCCCGGTGCGGTGTCCCGATAATAATTTGGCACGCTATCAAACCGGCAGAACAACTTTAATTAAACAAGCATTAGGAAGTTTCTAGAGATAACTCTGCTGTTTTGAACTGACCGCTTTGTATAAATACCTCTAAAGGTATACTAATAGTAATGAAAACCTGGTGTATAGCAATATATATCAAACTATACAAGGTGATTTTTTAGTCACCGTTTAAATTCTTCAGGGTGATAGTACCCGTGAAATTTAACAACTTTCTCCAAGGAATATGGGCCGAAATATATTTAAAAAAAGTCGGGCCTCCCGTGCAAAATCAATAGTCAGCTGATTGATTTTGTATGGGAGGTCCGATTTCTTTTTTCATATTTCGACCCATGATCCTTGGAGAAAGTTGTTCAATTTCATGGGTACTATCTCCCTGAAAAATTGAAACGGTGACTAAAAACTCACCTTGTATAATTAGGTCCTCAACTTAATATCAACATAGACTTTTTGAAGACAACCTATAATTAAATAGATCTCTAATTAATTGAAAAAAAATAGCAAATTTCCTATTTCATAACTAAAATAAAGCGTCGAAAAATTCATCCGCATCGCTGTCGACTGATAATGTACCCAGGAGACTGGCTAAGGTAAAAAAACCGTCCCTTGGCTCACGGGCAGTGTCAACCAGCTGTTTCGAGATTTCGTTAAAGAGAGCATGAGCACTCGGACCCCACGGAAACTGGAAACTTCCTAATTAATGCTTGTTTTATTAAAGTCGATAGTAAAATTAATAATAATAATTGAACGTCTGGCGACTGACTAAGTATTTTGCTGCAAGGAGTTAAACTTTTTATTGGGCATTTAAATGATATAGGTATGTAGCCACCATAGCAGTACAAAGGTAGGTGTCACGTAGGTAGCGCGCTCTCTTTACATCGCGGAAATCGTGAAGGTGACAATGGGAATACGTCAAGGGAATATGAAGCTGCATCCTCCATTGTGCCGGTATAACTAAGTTTGCCAAGCGTGAATATTGCCAATATTCCCTTTATTTGTTCGTCGGATATGGCTCCCATTTTCACAGTAGACTTGACTGATATTGTAGATAGACTTAACATCATCACGCCTTGTTTTGCCGAAGGGTTAGGCAGGGGCGTATAAGACACCCACATCTCGTCAGTTATGTATAAGTCCCACGCAAAAGGGTGCGACCCTAATGCCATCAACCACTCTCAAATTCAGACTCCGGGCTTCTACTGAGAAATCCTAGATATAAATTCCCAATAACACTTTGGACGACCTGGGAATCGAACCCAGGAAATCATGTAATGGGTAGCTCGCTGTTCGGTAAGGACCAAGCCCGGGTCGACGGCGCGTTGTGTTCCACACGCGCCTCAAACAGATGTCAGCATCAACTGATGGGGTCCGCAAGGGCCGATGCCTGCAACTGAGGGAACACGGGTGGGTTTTAGTCAGTAATAGTCTGACATGCCCTCCCACTCCACCCAGAGCGGGAGAAGTTATTTGATTTCCCACCCTCATCATGCTCAGCGTGCTATAGAGCTTGCGACCACTAAACCTACGAGGCAGTAGTAGATAGGTAATGTTTTAAACGTGGTGTAAGTTCACAAATAATAAAATGCCTTTTAGATTCCAAAACGATTTTCAAAAAAGAACGGACAATGGTCAAAAACAAAAGCCAAGCGAGACATACTAAAACAACAACATTCAGGTTCAAAAGTGGGAAAATTATTTCTTTTATGACAGACAATAACTGCACTTTCGAGATAGTCTCGACCTTTTATACGGGCATTCTGGGAGAATATTCATAAAATTATGTACATTTAACTGAAATGCGGGGTGTCACAGCTGCAGGGCAAAAATTGCGTTTATGAGCTTCACTGCAACGTTGAAATTAAATTTTCAAATACTTATGTTTTACAAAAGCGAAGTTGAATCTTGAACAATTTTGCTTTTGTAAATCATAAGTTACGTTTCATTTGCACGATTTTAATCGAATACTGGCGTGGCTACGCTAAGCCAAGTAGGCTAGTTCTATTTTATTTCTGTAAGTAGGTTTGTACAAACACTTTTACACGTCAACCATATTTTTTAAACTAGATGAGGTCGGCGTTTCCTATCTGACTACTCTGAGAAGAATGGCAGAACCAAACTAAGAGGTCACAGTCTCTTTTAAAGTCCAGACATAGTCTTAGTCAGACCCTGTGAATACCATGTAGATTGGTGTCTGAAATGGTCTTTTGAGGAAAGAACCACACAAATTGAGTGGACCTGTCCAGGGCCCGAATTCTGTATGGTTATAATGATTCTCCGCGGAATCTTGCTACGTTCAAACTACGTCAATATCGTGTTTTGTAGAAACAATTAGAACGGTAAGGAATCGAAATGTCATATTCTTAACGTTCCAAGACAATTTTTCGATATTTATTAGTAGATGTCGTGTGTGATCTAAGGAATTAACGTGGTTTCGAAGTTAGGAATCGTTAAGTGGTCATAGTGAATTAGGGCCTTTACAGTGCACGCATTTTTCACGAATCGTGTAGGTCAACTCAGAACTTAAGAGCTCAACGAAAATGAAAGAATATTTGGGTAGGCCAGATAGAAAGAAAGAAAGAAAGAAAGAAAACGTATTTATTAGACTCGCACAGGAAAAAAAAAGAAACTTAACTACACAATATGCTTAACAAAAAAAAAAAAAATTAAAATATTATAAAAAGTAAAAAATAAAAAAAACAAAATACTGTACGAGGCCAAAAGGCCCCTATCTCAGCATGATGCTGCGACATTTAAAGGTGTCGCAGCGCTGGTATTCTGATAGGGCCCACTGTGATGTCACGGACAGATACAGGAATAAAATAATAAATAAAAATGAGATAATTATGTGTAAAATACCTAAAAAATTATGTACGTAAAAAGTTTGTTTTTTGTAATCCGCGTGTGTGCACCCGCACGTAACATCTATTATTTGTCTATGCCTTTAGTGTCTGTGACACTATGGCATCGCTGTGACAAGCAATGAGACGCAGGCGCCGACCACAGCAGAGTAAATGGCGCCGACTTACGGCAAAAGCAAAAAGAAAATCACATCGAATTTATATTGTTACGGCCGTCATGTAATACAGACAATTTACGGTAATTAGAGAAAAAAGATAACTAAGGTTTTGAAAGGTGTGAGAATTCCGATTTACAAAAAAATGACAAACAACGAACAAAAAAAAACAAAGAAGAAAGAAATAAATAAAAACAAAGTGCAAAACCAATGCAGCTATGCCTTTACAAAAAATAAAAGATAGTGAAATTATTAAGATAATCATGATCAATTCCAATTACATTCATAGAAGTAAGTAGGTAATAGTAAGTTTTAAGCCCCAACATAACCTAAAACGTAATACTGACATTACAAGTGTCCTCTTTAACGTCGCTTCAAGACCTTACAAGAACAATTGCGAGAATTCTCATTAAATTGAATCGTTAAAAAACTCTTGCTGGTTTTGTTAGTGATCTTGTGTGAGACAGTCCCTTTGTCCCAGCTATGTTTGCTTTTAATTAAAATCTCTCGTCTACCCGGGGACACCGTAATTAATGAAACTTCAGATTATGCTTATAGGACAGTTGCGTTATGACAACTTATTGTTTGTTTGGGTCTGTTGGCGGCCATGATTGCTGGTTTCTTGTTGCTATAGTGGTATAATTAAACAGGGTAATTAAAGGAAACGTATTTTAATTAAGTATAACGAATAGATTTGATATACTTACATAGAGATTCATGCCCCAGTTGTGTGCCCGCGGCTTCGCTCATGTATCTATGAATTTTATTGGCATTAGGTAAAAGTTAATGACATAGTGAAGTCAAATATGTTCATAATATCCTCTACAACATCAGTTGATTTTGTTTATTGAAACTAAAACCTTATATTAAAGCATTTTAACGAGCTATACGGTCGTCGCGAAGTTTAGTTTGGGGTCTTTATTTTTAGGCACAAATATCCGTTAATCCAATAATCCAAAGAATAATAAGTAATAACAGCCACACGGGTCGATCGATAAGGTTATCAGCTACGCTTGTCGCAGTTAGTCTGTAGTTGGGTGATCAACTTTACCAAGGCTCCTCCGTGGCTCGGAAAGCAAGTTACGCCGTTGAGCTGTTATTCTTGGATGTTTGACAGTCGTTACGGGTTTTCAGAAGCCCGAGAGTCTGACAACCAGTCTTAACAAGGTGTATCGTATTACCCAGTAACTGGGTTGTGTAGGTCAGATGGGCTGTCGTTTCATGTGAATTACTATTCAGCTCCATCCGGTTAGACTAGAAGCCGACCCCAGTTGGGAAAAAGCTAAGCAGATTATGATCTGATCAAATAATGTGGCATGTTCGCTTAGAGAGATTAGATTAAATATACCGAAATTAGAGGTACAGGTACTGATTTAGAGGTACCGACCTCTCTCTATCTCTATGTGCTAAAACTTGGATAAAACTTTACGATAACTTTTAAGAAAACATAACGTCACGCCTTGTTTCGAATGCAGCCTCCGAATCTTCCCATTTATTGGCTTCAATAGTGCTATTCCTGGTGCATGCTTCACTGATCCTCGGTTTAACTTACTGTGGGACAATAACTATATATAAAAACAGCTGTTCCCTACATTTTGGCGAGTTATGCGAACATAAATGTAGGGAAAAGATGTTTTTTTTTTCGCGATTGCATCATTGGTCCCTTAGTAAAAGTTGTTCATAATGATGAGTACAATCTCCCATTTCGGTTTGTCGCATGTTTTCAATTTCAACCTGTATACTATTGAAAAACGAAACAACCCTCGGTGACTTGAAACTGTGGTGAAATATAATTAAAAAAAATGTTTCCCCGCAGGCTTGGGCAGAAGTGTAGCTATACTACACCCGCATTTTGCCAGTTAAGTTTAAGTTACATATAACAGAGGGCGAGCCTATTGCCATCAACCGTGCATAAATCCAGACTCCGGGCTGCTACTGATAAATTCCTGATAAAAAAAAACAATTAAACTTATCCCGACCTGGGCATCGAACCTAGGATCCCAAGTTCGACCACTAGACCACGACGCATTCAAGCAGGTTTTTAAGAAAAATAAAAGAATAATGACCCTACGTGCAGGTATAGCCAAATTTCCTTTTCTAACATTCACGTCCCATCTTTCTTACCCAATTTCCACCCTCCATTGAGCATAAAGAAAGGAATTTTCTCGTGTTTAATTAAAAAGGCGGTGATTAAGATCCGAGGTCCAACAAAGACAAAAGATAGAATGATGGATAAACGGTCGGAGGGGCTGGAGAATTGAACAGGATGGAATTATGTTTGTGTTAGGTTCGCTGTCTTGAATATCTTGATTAATATCGCCTGAGATTTGAAGAAGTATCAAGGAAAAATTGCTGAAAATTTGCTTCAGAAAACCTTATTTCGTTTTGACACAAACTGTACGAAAAAGTTTGAGCTGTGGTAAAATATTAGGTAGTCCACAAAATGTTAGCAGAGCTTTCAGGCCAGGAAGCGCCAGGCATACAGTAACAGTCTTGTCTTAACTAATACATATTAGCAGTGATCGTCCAGTGGTAACGGCCGCGAAATACGAGTTATAGGTCGTAAGTTCTAACCCAGACAGTTGCTGCTTTACTTTGCGTAAATCATTTAATCACTACTGCGCTCAAAACGTCGTGAGGAAACCGGCATGTCCTAGAACCAAAAATTCGGAGCCATGATATCTATAGATATCTACCAACCCGCACTGGGCTCACGTGGGGGATTACGGCCCAGTCCCTCTCACAAAGAGGTGGCCTGTTCCCAGCCGTGGAAACATAATTATATGATTATGATGTTTGTTTCTTACGCTGTCACGCTAATACGGCTGAAAACCGACGAAAAATGTCTACTTTATAGGGTCTAAAATCATGTGCTGAATACATGGTTTCAGTTTGCGTGTTGATGTCCCTGCCAGCCTGTATATAAATAATGATGTACAGACGCCAGCACATCAAGCTACCCCAAACTGTCAAATTTTTCCAATTGAACATGAACCTTATGTATAAGTGATAAAGTTGAAAATCTAGCAAAGAAATTTTACAGATTGGGGTAGCTTGATGTGCTGGCGTCTGTACCTAATAGGTTCGTTCACAAAAATATTTATTTCGTAAAACCAATGCCAGTAAATAACCATTTCCGACCGTTACCAGCCATATTCTTGATTTTGTTACATAAAACCAAACACAAAATATGATTACTTTGCCAATAAAAACGTCACTTCTGATAATATGACGACAACACGGCTTAAAAGAGGCAGTTATCATAAATCAAGGAGGACCTAAATACCTCTAGGACGAACATTAGATCTAGCTTCAACTGTTACAAGGGTCAGAAGGGCCACAAAACTAATTTATAGTTACCGCCATTGTTGTTGGAACAGGTTAATAATTTCATTAGGTTGGTACTGCTGCGGACTTGTTTGTGGAGGAAAGGACGGAGAGTACGTGCTCGGTAAGTTGGTAGACAGAAAAATAAGGAAAGATTCTTCAAGAGGAATTTAATTATCTTTTTTTTATTAAGTTCGTATAAGTCTATTTGTAAGGCCTCCCACAAGGTGGATCGATGACCTTGTGAGGGCCGTAGGAGTCCGCTGGATGTGGGAAGCACAGAACCAGTCGAAGTGGCGAAGCTTAGGGAAGGCCTATGTCCAGCAGTGGACGTCTTTCGGCTGCTATGATGAAGTCTATTTGTGGACGAGATGTTTGCTTGTGATATTAGCGAAATACTTATGTGGATTTGTTTACTAATTCGTTTTGTTTAAGTAAACATGATTGTATAAATGTAGCATCACGCTTGCAACCCCCGAAGGGGTTAGGCAGTGGTGTATATAGACTTCCAAAATGTCGGTTTTACTATAGAGTAAAACCGACATTTCGGAAGTTAGCCTATTGTCATCAATCGAACACAAATTCAGACACCGGGCTGCCACTGAAAAATTCCTGATAGAAAAACCCAATAACACTTTGCCTGAACTGAGAATCGAACCCAATACCTGATGTTCAGCTCTATAGCTTGCGACTACTACACCAACGAACCAGTACAGACATGATTGGTGCTCTGAAAAAAAAGGGGTAAGTGGCGCTGCAGCCCACAAAGGAGATGGCGGTATTACTTGGATGTCTTTCTAAAAAATTAGCAAGAAATAGCGCAGAACCTACGGATACCTAAATGACAGTAAGCCTTGCACAGGAGCTAGCTAAAGGTTGTATGCAATACAGACTAGTTGTCTAAACATCTTCTATGTAAATAAATTAAATTAATGTGTCTATTTGTAATGTCAAAATAACAGCTTTTTACAGAATGCATAAATAAAAGTATGACATACTTTTAATAAATAAACAGTTTTTAAATTTTTGTCTGTGGGATAGACAGATATTTTTTTTTAAACAGTTCTTTTTAGTTTCGGCTAATCTCCGAAAGGGCAGACGGAGATTTTACTGGCAAGTAGCTGATGTTATAAGAAGTAACTTGTGCTACTTTTATTTAAGAAAAACAATACGGGTACCGCGCAAAAAAAAAACACCCATTAAATCCAATATGTACAAGAACGAACTCGTGGGCACAGCTAGTAAATATAACTAAATATAATTATAATATAATTATAAAAAGAGACGTCATATGAGAGTTTTCTCTACAGTATTAAGTCAAAAAGTAAAACTCATGTTTCGAAATACATTTCATATAAACCCGTCTTCTACCTTCTACACCGCAGTTAGCGAATCGAATCAAAAATACATGAGTTGGTAAAGCAGGTGAATCCGAGATAGTTTGCTATCTAAATATAAAGTTACCGAAGTCAGTAAGTTGCCGTAGTCAAGTTGTTCAGCACTTCACTCGGCGCTTCCTTTGGAGACGGTCCGTAATTATCTGATGTTGTATTACTAGTTAAGCGCGAGTTAAGTTAGTCGAGTAATTGCTAAGTGTTAAGGTTTAGGTAATTTCGTATTAGAGTTAGTGGAAGCGAATGTTTGATTAGAAGTAGTTGTAGTTGAAGTTGCATGAATGTTTCTGCAATATTTTTCTATTGGTACACGAGAAACCTAATTGAAGTGGCTTTATAAACTAATGCTTGGTTAATTAATATGGCTTTTAGACTATGTAGGTACAACGTGTGTCTATGAAGTAGTTTGTTTCTTAAATATGACTATACCTATCTTCTTTCGGATCGACGGTACGTCTTTATTATTATACTGTTTAGGCCTAGTAGCGCAAAGCTGTAGGCCGGTGGCCAGGAATCAGGTGGCCACGTTAATTGCGTGTTCAGGCCGTCAAGGGTGCACGGACGGGTGCAGGTGGGCGGAAATTTGGGACACTCCAACAGATGGGACATAGTCTGATCTGGAGCACCGCACTCGTACTGGGTATTAGATGCTTAAGCTTTCTGTTCTGCAGATCTGGTAGCGTCTTGTGACGGTTCGTTATCCTCCCGAAAATAGGGTTGAGCTACACAGGTCAGGTCAAAGCTGCTATGGCACTTTCTCCAAAAGGCCCTTCCAGACATGTCCCTGTTATAAGTACATGTCTGTATTACTCACTTAAGGTTCTAATAATATAATGTTTGGACTTCAAAAGAGACACTGACCTCTGACTTTGTTTTGGCATTTCTTCTCAGGGAACACTCAGTGAGGAAATGCCGGCGCCATCTAGTCTTTATAATATTGACCAACTAAAATTTTAACGTATAAAAGTGTCTTATAAGATCTACTTACGATTACATAAATAAACATTTCATTTCATTTCAATAATATCTTATGATATTTAAATGTCAATTTTCTTTTAGGGAACAAATACATTTTTGTTTTGTCCGGTCCAATCTTCGTTTGAAAAGAAGTAATTTGTTGCTTTTTTCAGGGTAAGGATAGAAAAATATGTCCCTGCAGATTATTGGTGTCCCCTTGTTTCGCAGACAGGAATTTTATAGAATTTCGTTTCCCAGAATATGTTTCATATAATATTTGGCCCTTGTATTTTAATTTCGAATATTATTGTTTCAAAGACTATTAACTTGAACTAAACATATTTCACAGAAACACAATTTAATTATTTTTTATCACATTTTTTTGTTTAACAAATTTATCAAACAGTAGAATTATTTTAACGAATATTGTTTGTTCGGTGTATTTTTCCATGGCATTTTATTTCAATGAATTAAAATATTGTCTTAAAAAATCAATATGTTGTGCTACAAAAGTTAGTGACAGAAGCGAATCGCCGCAAAACCGACTCCACGTAGTCTTGTTTGGCCTACCCCTAGAGTGTAATTAAATCCGCGTAGGCGCAGAAGGGCGAGGTGGCCCGCGACCTGAGGAGCAGGCGATTTTAACGAAGGTGCGGCGGTGAGCGTGAATACCATCTGCGACGATAAGCTCGCGTGGGACCGCTGGAGCCCCACAGCGCCAGAGCTGTGACAGAAACCATGCTTGCTGTATGTTTCATGCTCGCTTGCATGCTGCATGCTTGCTTGCACGCTGCATGTTGCATGCTTGCATGCTCGCTTGCAGCATGCAAGCAGTAAGTTTGGTTAGAACTGAGACCCCCAACAGAAATTACCAACAACAATAATAAGAATAAAATAATAGACAAACAATAATACAATGTTATTCTTGGTAATAAGTTTTATATTAAAAAAAAAACAATAAGAGGATAAAGAATATTTGATTTGTTATTCTATGATATGATTATTCTAAATTAAACTTAATGTGAAATAAAAATCAATGATATAAAAATCTTCAAAGTAAATATTCTGCGTAATGATTTTTCTATGAAACGAAAATATGAAAAAAAAAATATGCAAAACGAAATTCTATAAAAGTATTAACTATAAAATAAAGTACAACCTATATTATTACAATCTCATGTAGAGGCTAGCACAATTTAATATCTCTGTGTACTCATAAAATTAAACTCCTCAGTGAGTCCCTCCTCAGTGAACTTTGCTTGCAGTTATCGTGTTAAAGTTAGTTCATCGTTTTACTGCTAAGTCTTATAAACTTGTACCTTGTCCTCACTATGTTAAGGTGGTAGCGAAACCCAAACATTAAGGTTTTAAGTGTCCCGGCCCGCTAGCTTGGATGCAAATATGAACGGGTGCAGCATGTCGTGACTGGTCGTCTTTTGACCATAGTTTTGTTATTGTTAATTGTACTAACTTTTTATTAGTTTTATTCCAAAGGTCCAAGTTTAACTTTCGTTACAATATTTACATTATTCAGAATTGCATTTATTATGTAAGCGGGCACGCCCTTTATGCCTGGAGGATTTTATTTAGATTGTAAGTTCTGTTTACGTATTTTTTTATTATTTCTACTGAGTACCTATAGGTTTCAATATTTTGACGGTATATTGGCGTGTGCTAGCTGACATGAGAAATTTAATGTTTTTTGTGTTTCGTAATGTTAATTACCTAATATTGTATATAATCAAGTTCTTCTAACTTAACAGACAGCTGTGCTGCTGGGGAGTTAGTTGCGCCACTTTTTCTTCCCAGCTAAAGCACTAGGAAATGGTGCAGGGTGGGCGTTTTGGGGGACTGTCTTATGTAATTTTGACGTTCAAAAAGAGCTGACTCTCAGCCTAGTTTGAATAACTGACTTTTGTTTTTGTTTTTTTTATTTTATTTTACATAAGTACGTATGGCATTTCTTCGGGCTATGTCGGTTACCTTGGTATAAACTAAATAATCCAAGAACCTTTTTAGGTAGGGCGGGATCTGGGAAACAAAATTATCTTTTTGCAGGTCAGCCCTAATATCAAAATGTACATCTACGAGTGTACGGAGATCCCTAGCGAAGATGAGAAAAGCTGGAGAAATACCGGTTGTTTGGCATTCGGCTGTTGTATGGCAAACGGTACCTATGGTAAATGGTTTTTTTTTGTGTGGGAAATCATCAAATAACTTCTCCCGCTCTGGGTGGAGCAGGAGAGCGTGTCAGTCTTTTTCTGACTAAAACCCACGCGTGTTCCCTCAATAGACTGTGCGCCAGGGGTCGCGGTATTAGTTTTTAAGACTGTAATACTAACAAAATGGAACCTGATTTCCGAAATAAACGATTATTTATTTATTTATCTCTTTCGAACAACCCGCACCCCTGGCAGGCATCGGCCCTTGCGGTAAGGCCACGAAGATTGCCTAGTGTCGACTAACTGCGACAACTATACCATATGTACTTCATTTTTGCGTTTACCTTCGGATGAAAATAAGGTACCAAAATCCTGTTTAATCCTCAAAATACAAGGTGTAACAGAATAGACGCAAGACCTGAAAGTAGTTTGTTCCTAATTGACTATTGAATCGATTTCAGTAACTTTTAATAAAAGTAATTTTGTGTTAAATTATGTTTTTTGCAATACCTACCACTGATTGAGCCAAAGAAAATTCAATCTTATATCAGAAGAAATAAGACTCAATTTTAAATGCATAAAGTAATGCTTGGGCCTAGACGTTTTACGTTTTTTTCTTTTTTCTTAATAACAACAGTTAGCTTTAAAAAAATAGTTTTGGTCATCGTATTATGCTTTTATCTCAATACTCTAATTGGGGTGTATGAGGTCTTGCGTTAATTATGTTACACGTTGTATACATGCACACATTTTTTGTCATGTTTTTTTTTATCAACTTAACCAACAAACCAATTTTCAGATACCTGTGTTAAGAATATAAACAATAGCCTTGCATATTCATCTGGGACACATGATTAGCATTTTCCATTTGCCGTGACAATCCAGCCAACATTTTTGGTACTAACTTCCAAGGTTTTTGGCACGATACACACAAATATGGCACAGTTCACAAGCCAAATAGCTCTGACGATAATATTTATATAATGAGCTCAACTTTTATGTGAAAATAAAGCTGCAAAGGCCGAAAATCGTAGAATAAGTTAAGAAACATTTTAGTAATTACCTCTAACATTTGATCACAATATTTCTGCTAACGCTTCTATAATTTCTGACGTGACGATAAATTATCGTGATGTTACAAATTATAAAAGTGCACATTGGTGCCGATTCTGTTGTACACCGAACTAAACTAACTAAACTATCACTAAAATTCCTTACTTTTGGCTATGAGAATCTTAAAGCTATTCTGCAAAAAATAATCTCTAAACTAAAAAATAATTTTTGACACAACTAAAATCGAATTTGACAATCGCGACTCCTGCAGGCTTAGCATGACGCTTTCTATTTCTACTCTACTGTAGAATAGAAATCGCTTGTCTACATTTCTCGGTGATTAACTGACAACTGTCTACACGGAAACGTAATTTTTGTCTAGTCTTCCGTCGACAAAACGCTTCTCTACAGTTGTCGTGCCAAGCCTGCAGGTGGTATTTTTTTTTCTTTTGGCTTCGCAACGTGGTACTTGTGTACCCTACGCAATGATTTTTTTTAAGAGCTGAATGAAGCGTGCGCAGGGGGGCGCCTCGACGTTTTTTTATATGGAATTTTTCACTTTTTGTTTGGAAAATAAAAAAAAATACTACCTACATGTTGAAATTATGGGGCTTACGGGTTTATTAAAGGGGGTCGAAATTATCATCATTTTTGCGATAGGACACACCATTTTCGAGATATAAGCAAACGAAAAGAAAAAAAAGATCAGTACTGTTTTTGCACCAAGTGTTGGTGTGAATTTTAGTTCATGATCACTAATTTTATTCCACACTTTTTTAATCGCGATTAAAAATAGTCAGATTTAGTTAGAAAAATTAATTATAGTCAAAGTTTTTGGTGAAAAACGACAAACTCAGAATAGCAAAATTACCATCTTCACTAAACTAATATTTCACTGCTATCTTAGTGCTGTCAAACTAAAATATAGTTAAGTTGTGTCACTTTAGTCAATTTCAGAATAGGAAATCGTCGTTTGACAGGAATAAACTAAATTTTGGTGATTTTTAGTTTAGTTTAGAGAATTTTGTGCCAACAGAATCGGCACCATTATTTACCAAATAAAAAAACCGTAACCACCATATAAAGCTTCTTCCATTTATGACAATAACTCTTAAACCCACAAAAATATTGAATCAGCTAAACTATTATTATAATAAACGAAAATATTGCTACATTGCGTGCCCCATATCTTCATCAAAATGCCTTTCACTCGTATAAACGTCAATAATGCCTTTAATCGCGGAATCACCTTCAATATCTATTACGAAAGGAATCGATATTGTCAGCTTACTCAGCTCAGGTTCCGCCCTTGCTTTGGGTACAGGAGTAAATATTTGACAGAGAACCAGCTTCATACAGAAGTGATACGGTAGGTACACTACTAGATTCCTAGTAATTATAGTAGTAATATCTTGCATGCTCTTGTATGTATACAATGTTTAGACAAATAAATAAATCTTATCTTATCTTATCTAGTAACATTCCTAGTAAATAATTTCCTAGTAATATTTATGCTCGTAAGTATTCACTTACGAGCTAAATATTTCACTTACTCACGCCAAATTAAAAAGTAATGTCCTCGTGAAATAACGTTTGCAACTTTGAAAAATACCTAATATGGTATGGTATGGTTTGGTTTGACCGTAACACTATAAAACGTATATCAATACTGTAAGATAAAATTGCTTTTAAAACGTAAAAGTGAAAGGTATTTAATGCTCGTATCATTAAGTGGAAGTGCTGATCAACATGGTGGCAAAAAGCCGCAAACCGACACCGATCAGCACCAGCGAGAGAACCATCGTCCACTTATCTAAAACTATATACAATTATCTGACCAAGACACTTCCAGCCCAGGATAGTTACTTTAGTTAGGAAACATCGACCTCATTTGGTTTAAAATATTATTATTTCTTTTGACGTGTAAAAGTGTTTTCTACAACCAATTTACAGAAGTAAAGAAGAATTCGTGCTGAGGTATGATATCATAGTAGCATGATTGTATGAAGCTTGGTCTCTGTTGTATATTCTACTCATGTACCGGGTGTCATTCAGCACAAAATTTTAATATTGCTCAATCGATAGCTCACGTCTTGAGGGGCCTGATGCGACGTTTAAGGGGTGTAATGTATACGTATCTTCCTTTTGCAATGGGGAGAGCTTAAGTTTCCAGTTATTTGATCGATTTGTGCAAATTTTTATTAGCTACTTGTTGCTAGGCATCCTAACTGACCACGGTAAAAGAAATCCTAGACTGAATGCAATGCCTTTCCTGCTGTATAATTTGTGCTTTTAGTCTGTGCTAACTTTTTTGTGAACATTTTTCCTTCTTTATAATAGACTGATTGTGTCAAAACGCAAGCTTTATTGCACCTTGATGTATTTTTAACCGACTACAAAAACAGGATGAGATTTTCAGTTCGTCGAATGCAGCTGCTAGCTAATCGATCTGCAACAAACTTAATTTATTTTTACTGTTATGTATCTATCTAGCTGATGATGACGTAAGTCACGGTCAAGTAAAAACTAAAAAGTATTTTAAAAAAAAAAACAGAAAAAATTGACCTTGTATTTCATATGAAATCAAACTCAGAAGCGCGTGTGATGTGAAGTATAGGTAAATTTTGAATTCAGGAGTTAATTTACTCCTGAATTCAAAATTTACCTATACTCCGTTAGTTAGATCATCATATGGACGCCCCATAAATAAGCCCGACCCATAGTTAACCCTAATCATATCTAACATTCCCACCCTCAAAAAAAACATATCTAACATTAACAAAGCAAATTTTAAAGTAATTAATTAACTACCTAAACGAGCCTTAAAACAAACACTCAAAGTTATAGTTTCTTTACTCAATTTTCAGGAAGTTCTGCAAGCTCGCAAATCCACCCGAAGAGCATAAGAGGCTTCTATTCGAGCATTTTCGAGCTTGAAACTAGGACATATTTGAGGTGTAGCTCCATTCGAGCCAGTGACGGTTAGAGTGTGCTCAAGCCACGTATAGGGAGGCAAAATTCCGTATAATGAACGGCTCAGTCAATGACTCTCGATGATGCAGGATGTTGGCGCAACAATGACGTATTGAAAAATGATAAACTGCTGGAGAATGATGCAGTTTTATGATTGATTAATTTTAATTTCGGGGCGGGCAAAGTTTTATTGAGTTTTCCATCTGGAATTTTTCAGTAGCAAAGCGGAGTTTGGATTTGTTTGATTTGTTTTTGGCTCGCCGCCTATTACATAGGACTTCGAAATAACGAGTGAAATATGGATTATAAGTAGGTATACCTCTGCCGAACCTTTCGAGAAATGCGCATTATTATGTACCTATGTGTGTTTTGTTATGAATTTCTGACCAAAAAAAAAGGAAAATTGTGTTTTTCTAAGATGCTCTGATTTTTATAGGTACTTTTAAAAATTTTGCTAAGTTAACAGCTAATTAATTTTGCTTAATCTTCACGTTCATAATGCTGCTTTACTTGTTCAATTACTAAGGTAATAAGTAAACAAGAAATAATTTTACAAATCCATATTTCTACTACAAAAACCACAAACTGTTTTTATTTACAAAAACAAACCTTGTCCAACAATTCGTCCTCAAAATATCAGCCATTCTCATCCCCATTAATTCCACTGCGTCCTTCCTAGTCACGTTCAGAGGTCCAAAACAACACAGAGTATAAACATACAAACGTAGGAAACTCCACAATAACCAGTAACACAACAATTCCGAGCACTCAGCATTTAATGTGTACGAAATGTCGACAAAATGTAAATGTACCACTAGCAGCGCTCAAAACAGTAGTTTGAGCTATGTAAATAAATTCTTTATCTGTCCACTGAATAGGGCTGTGTCACATCGCATTATAATCCTGAACAGACTTGGTTACTGGGTTGTTCAGTTAGGTGAGCCTGAAAATTCATTTTGAGCTGAAAATAGATCTTTGGCATGGATGTCGTTACAAGCTTCAGGGATTTAATATGAAGTATATAATGTAGTTCGATACTTGCCATATTTGTACACCTCTCTTTTAAGTGGGTACATATATTAAACTACTGCGACATTTCGCCAACCGTTGTTGATAATAAAAAGAAGGTTACACGGAATCTTCTCATAAACCTCAATTTCTCATACGAAAACACCGATGATGATGACAGATTTACGTGCGATTAAAATATTGTCACAATAATAATGTCACGATAATTTTCGTTCGCGGAACTAGCCATTAAACACAACATGACATAGCGTCTTGTTTCCCTGGAGACCTGGAGGGTTGGTCAGAGGTGTATGCAAGAAAGAAAGAAAAAAAATACATTTATTTAGCACAGACTAAAAAGAAACACAATATGGTACAGCAAAATAATAAAAATAAAAAACCAACAAAGAGTGTAAAGTTTGTCAAAGTGTGCCTCACGGCTGCGCTAAAAAGGCCCAGTTCAGCATAAATACCAGACAACTAGTGACTGACGCTGGTTTTCAACTGGACCTGACGTCTGAGGTGACGGATGTAAATCAGCTATAAACCAATACCAAGTATGAAGATACCCGGAACTCTATACAAAAAGAGAAAACATACAAACTAAAATTATACTAAGACACAAAAACAGAATAAACATACCAACATCACGACTAAAAATGCATTCCGCTAGTACTTATGTAATGTCAATAAAATTATTTAATAAGCTACCGGAACAAATTAGGAACATAAATAAATATAATAGTTTATTAATACATTGAAATTATTTCTATTAAGCAAAAACTACTATAATATGTATGATTACAAAATAATAATACTAATAACTATAGGTATGACTGATTTTGATTAACATTATTCTTACTTTTACCATTCTAATTTTTAATAATATTACTAACACTAACATTTACTATATCTAAATAACTTTGACTATTAATACGTATTTTATAAGTTCACATAAGAATAAGAATAATATAAGAACTGTAATTTTCAATTTATTTTTTATTGTAAATTAATACTACGTTGCTGTGCTCTAACAGGGTCCATAACTGTACTTTGGCTTTAAGCCTTTAGTAACATCTATTATACATATATAGTGGTAATTTCTTGGTAGTTAGGTGAGGTGACACCGCAAATTAAACACAATTGAGTTTCTCTGTAGTAAAAGAAACGACATTTAATGCTATTTAATACACTATCAGTTTCTCCTAACCAACAAGTTTTTTTTCAGAGCTGTCATTCGACCACAGATTAAATAAAGGCGGGCGACACGATTACGATCTGCCACTGTAATGCTAGTAACGAGGCCTTTATTCTAAAGGAAATATATTTTCTTTAGAATAAATCTTTTTAGTAAGATAAGTGACAGGCACAATTTTAACACTAGAAATAGGAACAAATTAGATCAACCACGTTTCCGATTGTCTAAAGTACACACTTCGTTTATGGGGTACTGTGTAAAATGTTATAATAAAATACCAGCCGATATTCTGGAACTAAATGAAAATAAATTTAAATTATGCATTAAACGCACACTATCTAGACAAGCATATTATAAGTTAGATGATTATATTGTTGATAAAAATGCTTGGCTTAATGCTGGTCCGACTCCACAGGCTCCTGGGCTTACTATTTAAAATTTTCATATTTGGAAGAGATGCGCCCCTTTTTTATGTTTTCTGACATTATGCACATTTCTGTTCCTATTATTTTTATTTTTTGACATTACGAATAAGTTTTTATTTTTACTGAATCAAGTATTATTTATTAAAATTGCAAAAGATGTTAAATATTTTTCTTTCTTTTTGGAAATCAAATTTTATTAATTTCTCAAATACATTGCAAACTATAATTTTATATAATTTAGAAGCATTTTGTTTAAACTTTGTAAATGTGAGTACCTACCATGCATCCGTATAATAATTATGTTGTTTTGATGTACGTTGACTTGAAAAAGCGTGGCAGTCGAGAGTATGTCATGCTCACTTAAATGTCTCGCTGATGGTGGCGCGTGTGTTGGATCATTCGGTTCCCTACAAAATGGTTGAGCTGGATGGTGCTGATCCACGCGTCAAGTTCGTGAACGGGCGCCGTCGGTTGAGACTGGTCATCTCCTAACTTCCATGGCTTATTTTAAATCTTATATTTAGAATTGTTTTTTTTTTTTTACATGGTTCTCACATATAGAAGCAACAAGAATATTGTTCCCAAGATTTTGTAATACTTAACATGATTAAAAAGAGTGTCCATGGAGTTTCTTGCCCGTTCTTCTCCATAGAGATCTACGTTTTGGAATGGGCAACTAGCTTCAACTTTCCAACTGGTCGACTTTTTGACAATTCAAAAGTACCTTAAAATGGTCTAATTGAAATAAATGCTTTGAGTTTGAGTTTGAGTTTGAGTTTACACATATTATGGTATACAAATAAATGAATAAAAAAATACTGCAACGTGGCGTATTTATGCATACTTAAATAAAATAATTTTGTGTCAGATAAAATAAATAAAAATTGTAACGAGTCGTAACTTGTAAAGTGAAAATGTTGATATTTATGTATAGTTTGCGTATCTGTAGTAGGTACACCCACATTTCGCCAGTTATGTTTAAGTCCCATGTAATGGGGAGGACCATGTAATAGGGGGCAAGCCCATTACCATCAACCGAGCACAAATCCAGACTCCGGGCTGCTACTAAGAAATTCAAGAAAGAAAAACCCGATAACGCTTTGCCCGAACTGGGAATGGAACCTAGGAGTTTAGACCTCAAGCTCAGCAGTAAAGCTTGCGACTACTAGATCACAGAGGCAGTCTACTAGCCATTAAAGTTACACACATAAATCCTAAACGACTCCCAACAAAAAAAACCATTTATGCCAACCGATCCGACTAAAGACATATCATTATCAATATCTGCCCAGCCTTTTCCCAACTATGTTGAGGTCGGCTTCCAGTCTAACCGGTTATAGCTGAATACCAGCGTTTTACATGGAGCGACTGCCTATCTGACCTCCACAACCTAGTTACTGGGTAATACAACACCTATTAGTAAGACTGGTTGTCAGACTTTTCGGGCTTCTGACGACCCGTAACGACTGTCAAAAATCCACAAAATCATCAAAATCCGACTAAAGACATTTGAGTCCCAAAAAAGTCTAGTCGAAACCGTTTAGCAGCCCTAACACGCCAGTTGAAAATCATTGCCTTTCTAAACAAAAGAATGCTACCGCGGCAAACCACGGAGACTTTTCACTTTGGGCTTTTTAGTGCTACCCTTTTTTGTTCCTTTAATTTTTATGCGATAGCTTTACACGCGAATTTTGTGGCTTTATGTGTAGTTTGGGGCGTTTAGTTCACCGCAAAAACCGCTAGAGGGAACTATTCTTTGTAACTAAGTAGTTAGTAGGTTTGTTTTTTGGGTAGAAGTAAGGATTTTTTATTCCAGTATGTTGTAATTTGAAACACTGAGGGCTGATTTTACCAAAGTCAGATATCTTTAATCCGTAGAATAAAATTTACCTCTGACAATTCTACTATGGAATATCTGTCAAAAATTCTAAATTTATTCTCAGGATAAGACTTATTCTAGGAATAAAAGTTTGATAGAATTCGCCCTAGGACGTTTTAAATACCTAGGAATTGTAAAGAAGTGCAATGCACAGTGCTGTCGATTTTTCTTCTGAATCTGTATCTGTATGTGCCTTTAGTAAGATGACAAAAGAAATGTATAATGTAGTGTATACTAAACCACGGATCTATTGGTCCGTGGCTGGGTGACCATCTTTAAATACCAAGACCACTCCGTGCCTCGGAAAGCACGCTAAGCCGTTGGTCCCGGTTGTCAGAAGCCCGAAAGTCGAACAACCAGTCTTACCAAGAGGTATTGTATTACACAGTAAGTGGGTTGTGGAGGTCAGATAGGCAGTCGCTCCATGTGAAATGCTGGTATTCAGCTGCAACCGGTTAGACTGGAAGCCGAACCTAACATAAACCACTTTATTATTTCATTACTCCATTGACTACCGTCCAGTCCGTTTAGTCTAGTCTACTTATCCATTTATTTTCCAAACACTAGCTCCACGAAAATTCGATAACTTTGGCTAGTTTCACATTCAAGGTTAGCATAACTATTACATAACCAAAAGTAAGTTTGCATAATTTGTAGCTGGGGTAAAAACTATGATGGGGGCGAAGTTAGGTCGTCTTGTTAAACTCGTACTATCGTGACTTGTAATCGTGTTATGTATGGATGTGTAAGTTTATATCTTATGTAGTAATGAGCACTGTGGGCGGTTTATTTTACTGCTGTGGCTATCTGATTTACGCGTTTACGATGTCACAGTGGCTTTATAGTATTTTCAGTGCATTTAATGCAGACTAGTTTACTGTCTACTGGCTTAGGATTTAGGTTCCCCGATCGGGCAAAGTGCTGTAGGGTTTTTCATTTGGAATTTTTCGGTAGAATCCCGGAGTTTAGATTTCTGCCCGGTTGATGTCAATAGGCTCTTTCCATACTTATTACATGGGACTCAGACGTAACTTGTTACATGTGGGTGTAGGTACTATAAGTACACTTTTGCCTAACGCTTCAGGAAATACAGGCGTGATGTTATGAGTGTAGTTTTGTGTAAAACTCTAAAATATTTTTTCCAGGATGTCAAATTACAAAAGATGGCTGTCTAGAGGCAGCTGCTCATCTTTCTTAATAATCTTTACTTACTGCGTTGCTCAGCAAAATGAAGGCAAAAAGAATATTTTTTAGGAAAAGAGCGCTGTATGGCTTAACAATTTTTATGCACACGACACTTTTGTCTTTTCTACTTTATTATTTTACATAAGTAAACTCTGCACTCCCATCAATCAATTTCACTCCGTATATAAAACAAGAACACATACATATAAACAACTAACGCTGATACACGATAGTAACTACATAAAGCGAAGTCACACGAGGTAGACAAACACTGTAAATGTTAGCAGCACGCGAGCATTCCGCTGATGTGTTTACCCTTTACTCTATGCGATACACGCCTATGTATATGTAGTATGTATCTATATGTATGCGCCGTGTTATTTACTTTGCTTTATAGTTACTGATATTGCTTGATAATTTTTTGTACAGTAGGTAGGTACCTGCGTTAAGATTCGGTCCTGGTCGGCGTTTTTTTAGTTTTCGGTATGAAAAGGGACGCTTAGTCGCAAGGGCGTACCAATAGAAAATAGCGCCTAAATTATCTTCTCGGTCTACACTGAGCAAAGCCAGGTCGCAAAACCTTTCTTGACCAATTTTATTATAGCCTTCAATAGCGAAGGTATTCATTTCAGTTTGTTGAAAAATCACTTGCAATTCTGCGATTTTAAGAGAATTTGAATAGAAATAGGCAGGTTTTGAAATACGCTTTCATCCCCGTACAGCACAATATCTTCAAGTAGCTCTTCAGATTTCTTAGATATACATTGATAACCGTATGAAATAGTTTATTGATTAAAAAAAAAAAAATTGGCGACTTTTTGCGCCCCCCTGCGATAGGCGCCCAAGGCTCTTTCTCTGCCTGCCCCACCCTAGTTACGCCACTGTTTAGTCTACTTCAAAATATCGCGGTGGGATTTTGTCGCGCATTACATTTACAACTCTTGGTGTTGAACAGAGCATTGAGTATCTAACAGAGCATCTCAGAGCGTCAAAAAAACGTGCTGCTCGATTTTGAACTCTCGGCGTTAAGCAGTGCATTGAGGATTCAGTGCATGAAAGAATCCCGATGCGATATTTATACTTACGTCAGTACGATCGTAACAATAAACATAATTTGGGTACGTTGGTTTCATCATCATCATCATTTCAGCCGAAAGACGTCCACTGCTGGACATAGGCCTCGCAGGGCCTCTTAGGCGATCACAAAACGGTTTAAAAAATGTATAGAGAACACTGCTGCCCATTTTCTATTAGTTCCCTTAGTCGCTTCCTACGACGTTGGCTTATTCTATTCTATCTATTTCTTATTCTATTCTAAGCCACAACCGATAATAGTATTACCCACTGTAGGAAAAAGGCTTCTTCTTATATAGAGAAGGCACGAGCATTTATCACCACGCTTGCTCAAGCGGGTTGGCGCTTTTAGATTTTTATTATCTGTAAGTCTAGATTTCCCCACGATATTTCCTTCACTGACGACAGTAATGTCGAGATAAAGAGAGAAAATACATTTTAATTGAAACATTCACATTGTTAGGTACTTGCCCAGATTTGAATAGAATACTCTTTATCATGTTAGAGTCTGTTATTTAAGTTTCGAGTCGTAAACGGAATGGAATGAATGAAATTGACATTATCAATTCAGGAGTTTGAACGAACTAATCAATTAGTCGTGAAAACTTCCTTGTCAGAAACTTATTGCCACATTTTGTGATTTTGGGCCTGCGATGTAAGGAACTGTTGACTATTTGGACGCAAAAACATATTTTAAAAGGCATTTATTCTAATACTTATTTATGTTACTTATGCAATGATTTCAAAATCTAGAAAAAATCTATTTATACCGCAAATCCAGTAATCTATCGCCTATTTTGCGCAGCTGTGAGGCACACAATACTATTTAAAGTTTTTTCTGTTTTTGTTGGAATATTGTGTACCTTAACCTTGGTCAAATAAACTTATATTCTTATTATTCTTCTTCTTATAACCATCCTAATTTAAAATATATAATAATATTGTCCAGCTCATCCCGCCATCTCCGTCTGGGCCTGCCGCGATGTCGTTTGCCACTAAGCGGGACCCACTGGGTCGTAAGTTTGGGCCATTGATCGTCTGACATACGGCAGATGTGTACCAGCCCAATTCCATATGAGCGTGGCAGCTTTCCGAGTGACATCAGCTATTTTCGTAATGGAACGGATTGTTGTATTCTTAACCCGGTCCACAAGTTTGATACTCAGAATACTCCGTTCCGGGATGAGCTGGACTCTTTTAATAAAGATTGGTCCTTGTCAGCTTTCGATAGAGAGAGGTGGAAAGAGAGTAGGGAGGCCTTTTCCCAGCAGTGGGACGTTATAAGCTAAAAAAAATAAAAAAAATATTGTAAATTCGAAATTAACAACTCTGTTTGTATCTTACCTATTATTCATGCCTAAACCACTGAACGGATTTCGCTAAGATTGGTCAAGGACATAGTTGGCATTCTGGGGAAGGCCATAGGCTGTCATTTCCGAACTTCACGCGGGCGAAGCTGTGGGCAGAAGCTATAATAGTACCTTCGTAACTTTCAGAACTGGCGAAACTTAAATCTCACACAATACAATCAACTTACCTTCCAGTTTCACGTTTCCGAACAAACGGAGAGTAGACAGAAATTATTAGTTTTACTTGTACTCTGTTGTACTACTTTCCGTAGTTCCGAACTAAACTTACAACTTAACCCTATCCTATACCTGCCAGGGGTGCGGGTTGTTCGAAAGAGATACCGTGGCTCCTGGCACACAGGCAACGGAGGGAACACGGGTGGGTTTTAGTCAGTAAAAGTCTGACACGCCCTCTTGCTCCGCGCAGAGCGGGAGAAGTTATTTGATGATTTCTCACCCTCAAAAAAAAAACCCTATCCTATATAAATTCACGCCTCCTTCCTATGGGTAGGCAGAAATTACAATACAGAAAGCCACCAGCTACGATCGTTACGTTATACGCCTTACGCTTTATTTACGTTCAATCTGAATAACTTTGAAGGATATTGATTGCTTCATTTGTTAGAAAAGTGTATCTACTCAACAACGCAAGTAACGCAATTAATGTTGTTGAACTGTTAAAATTAAAGCCATTTCTACTGATAGTGTGTTACGCAATTACCCCACTGGGCCCTAATTCACTATGACCACTTAACGATTCCTTACTTCGAAACGACGTCAATTCCTTAGTTCAAACAGGACATCTGCTAATAAATATCGACAAATTGTCTTGGAATACACAAAATAATTATGACATTTTGATTCCTTATCGTTACATTGGTTTCTACAAAACACGATATTGACGTAGTTTGAACGTAGTAATATTCCGCGGGGAATTATTATAACCATTCAGAACGCACAACGGACCGAATGGAAGTCAAAGTGCGGAAAACGGAGTCCCATCATTATCATCAACAACCATACAGAATTGGGGCCCCTGGTCGCATGACCTGGCCGCATAGCGTGCATACGCACGCCGATTGGAAGTACTACGCACCTGAGTTTTCTGAAGAACGTCATCAATAAGGTCACTATAATGTACGTTGTTCTAGAGCGTTCCACCTTGTAAATATTTTTTTCCGTAACCCTATCTGTCCGGTATAAAAATTCTTTATGTTTCGGATGCTATCGGTACAATTTATTTGGTACTAACTTGTTACCGCTGCCTTGAGCATTGCATGGGTGGTGGCAGTAAACTGACACTTTGCTTTTTATTATTAGTGACAAGGATAAAGACTTTTTTTTTTTTTATGAACGGCCAGTGATTCAATGCAAGGAAATATTATTTGTGGCAAAAGCGAATTGCCGAGCTTAAGTGGCAGTGGGCAGGGCACATTGCTTGCAGAACAGATGGCCGATGGGGCCGAAAGGTTCAGGAGGCGACCGCGTACTGGAAGATGTAGAATTGGAAGGCCTCCCACAAGGTGGACCGACGGCTTTGTGAAGGCCAGAAATCCGCTGGATGAGGGATGAAATTTGGCATATGGGTAGAACATGGCTTGGATTTGCACTTACATTACATCCCAGGGGAATGAGGCTTATGCGGGTGAAAGCGCGGGGCAGAACTAGTAATGAACCCACTGTTAATTATAATCAATAATTTCATTATTTTAACAATAAATAATAATGACTTCACAAAAAAGAAGTATGTTCATATATTTGGAAAACATGCTGTAGCAAGTAAATGAAAATTTTCTTGTGACGTGTCCCTGACATAGTTCCATATTCAGTGAATTTTCCAATGTTTTCTTTGACAGCGACGATCGTATTTTTGGGTCACGTAAAAAAAAAACATGTCACTGTCTCATTTCCTGTCCTCGTTGTTTTATTGTATTTTTTTTTTCTATCTGTGGGTGGATTATTGATAGCAGCTTATAATGTTTACTGCAGTAATCCTTAAAACACAAATGTGTGTTTTATCAGACATATTCACAAATATTGAATTGAAACGCCTTTCAGTTCCAGATTTAGTAAATCTCCAAGTTTGCTGAATGCTTGACAAGTATTCATTCAAGATGATTGATTCTAGATGCTTTATGGTAGACGTTTAAAAATGTCAACTGACATGCACTTTATCTTTTAAATCAAAAGTCCTTTAATACCGAGTTCAAAGTGTGTCACTGTAAAGTCCACTGTTAATTACGTTTGAACTCGGAAACAGTGGATGTGCTCATATATCATTGTTTTTCTTGAAACCACTGGAATCAATCACAATTTAAACTCGACTAAAATTTTGTTCGATCAATAATATATAAAAGGAAAGTTATCTCTTTCAAGAACAAAACAGAGGATGAAAGGACCGACATTGGAATTTTCCCTTTTAACTCCAGACCATCATCAAAAGTGTCCTTATTAATAACTAGGTTTTAGCAGCGGCTTCGCCCGCGTGGATGTCAAAAACTATCCCACGGGAACCTACTACCGGGATAAAAAGTATTCTATGTGTTAATCCAGGTTATAAACTATCTGTGTGCCAAATTTCATCCAAATTCTTTCGGCCATTTTTTCGTGATTTTGTAACAAACACTGCACTGCACTGCACTATCCTCCCATACCTATTATCACTGTTATTTGAAAACATTGTAAAAGCCAATTAAGTATTTTCAAAAGAGTAACCGTGGAGTTTCTTGCCGGCTCTACTCCATAGGAAGCGACCAATTGGAACCGTGCACCTAGCTTCTGACATTTCATAAGTGCCCATGCAGGTTTATGTGAAATAAAATATTTTGATTTTGAAACATACAAATTATCACATTTATAATATTAGTAGGAAGTAGGATAGTTATTAATGGAAAAGATCTATACTATTGTTATTTTCGAGAAACAATAAAAATGTTCTAAGCATACCGACATGTTGACTAAACTATCAAATTATCGTTACTGTAACATTAAACTACCATATTAGTAACGTGAGACTATTGTGGGACTAATGAATTTGTTGAAACCGGAGTCACATCTGCACGTAATTATTTTAAAAGGTCCCTTGTTCATCGGGGTTTTTGCCGGAGCCGATAGCCGGTGGCAAAGTTATAAACTAGATTACAATGCCAGTTTTCAATTTCAATAGGTTTTAGCAAAAAGCGATTGGTCATTGTTTTTGCTGTTGATGGTTTGTTAAATGTTGCCAGTTTTTTATGGTGCTCATGGCAACTTTTTTCAAGCAAAGTTGATGTTTAGGTATTTGGTAATAAAATTCTAAACTTATTATTGTATAGGTGCATGTTACTATAAAATTCAAGTAACCTTGGATCGTTTCGCATAGAGTCAAGGGTTAGACTGCCTCAAATGAACCTGGTATGACCTTCATTTAGCTAGAAAACACACAAAAGAGCATAATAAATAGAACTATCAAATCGCATCACTCATAGTTTTCAATAGAAATATTAATCGCTTAGTGGTTTGCTGGTAGAAAATTCAGTTTTAGAATGGGCTTGCGTTTTGTTTTTTTTTTTTGTGACGGTCGAGCCGTGCAAAGCCTTGCTTCTGCATCACAGAATTATAAGCATGGAATTAGTATTTACTTAATAAAATACAGGCTATGCTTTATCATGGAACTAGTTAGTACTAATTTGTGTTTTATTGTCATTTATTTGCGCTTCGATCAAAGCTATTCCAAACTATGTTGGGATCGGCTTCCAGTTTACAGTTGAATAACCTGAATTAACCTTGGCCCAACTGCCTACGTAACCTCCACAACCCAGTTAGTATATTAGTGTTCCTTACAATAAATATAAAGACTAAGACAAAATAACCATAATTGTTTATGCTATCACGTTTCTTTGTTCCACACATGTCCATTTATTCGCAACTGCGTCCTTGCACTGCCTCGGATATTAATACCCGCGGCACTGCGCGGTCGATATTCAGCCGGTTGGTACAACGCGTGGACGAAGGGCTCTTGTGGCACTGTTGTGCGCTGTTGTGCCAACGTTGTGCCCTTACAGCCCTCTGTGCATGAAGGATCGAGGGCTATCGAATTTCAGTGCACTTTATTGTGGGAATATTGTAGTTGTGCTTTGTGTATGTTTGGGCTTTTTAGTTTTTAACTGTAGATAATTATGTGTAAATTGATTATGGACATACTTACTAATAATGGATTGGAAGATCGGATAAGTACCGCCGGCCCCTTTAAGGGGCCATTACAATAGAAAATTAATTGTGTCTCATTAGCCGGTAATTGACAGGTTAAACTAGAAATAACCGTTTAGGTTCAGGGGACCCCCGTCAAGAACGCCGTTCGTTACGCTTTTTCTTCAAAGTCGCATATTACTTCTTTATAGAGATATGGAAGTTGTCGAACACAATGAATACGACACCCATGATGAAAAATTTGAAAGATTTCGCAGCCGCCATCTTGCATTTTCATATTGCTTCATTATTGGCTTCAGCGCTCTCGAAATAGATGAAAATTGTATATCTGTCTGTTTCTTACTATTTATGGATTATTACTGGGATTACCGCTAGATCGATTTATCGCCTCTAAAACCCCCTGCATACTAAATTTCATGAAAATCGTTGGAGCCGTTTCAGATTATATATATACAAGAATTGCTCGTTTAAAGGTATTCGATTTATAATAAAAAGTTGCATAGCGCGTTTTCTACTAATTTACTCCTACCGCAAGCTGCCTTAAAGAACTTCGTTCTGAAACTAGTTGAACTACGAACTTTTATAAAATAAAGAAAAACGTAAGCCCACTCAGAGCAGAGCTAAATTTACACTGCATGAGAAAACGAACACTATCACCATTACCATCTCAAATAGATACAACTGTACCGAAAGAGACAATTCCATTTCAGTGGTCTGCCGACCCTTGACAACGGCTATCAGTTTGTTCTCGACAAAGACAGAATTATGGGAAGCAAATAGTGTGCGATTTGTATTGGAAAATTCTTTGTTTCCGTACCGAACAATAGAAAATGTTCCGTAGCTTTGTTGGGAGATCCGAGTCCCTTTTCATGCTTTCGCTGTTTATACGGACAAGCCATTTATATAAAGGTTGATTGTGGCTCTTGATGGAGGAGGGGCAGTCGATGATAATGTCCATTGTTCGGGATATCGATCCGCAAAATTGGTGCTGTAATTTCATAGATATACCTACACTGCTCCGCGGTTTCACACGCATCCTTAGGGTTGTAGCGTGATATTGAAAAGCCTTTAACATTCTTCAAGAATTAGGCTATCAAATGCAAAATGATTTTTATCAAATCCAACTGATGGTGCCAGAGATTAGCACGCTCTAACAAACTTTTCCCTTAACACGGTTAATCGTCAGACCCCGGTTTAAATCCCATAGCGCCATTTCTGAACTACGAGCTTTATTCAAACGAAAGTAAAGTTCAACTGCACCCTAATTGCATAACACACTATTATTCAGAATCTGAATCATTAAGAAGGTTATTGCTAATCCATTTTTTCATATATTATGTTCGACAAAATTGTCTACTTATTTGCAACGTAAATAACGCCATGAATGTTGTTGATCTGACAAAATGAATGCGATTCCTACTGAAACTCCCTTATTAATAAACACAAAATAAAGTGAATCCAAGTTTCAACCTATGAAAATGTATGCTTATTCCTTTGTTATTCCTCATATAACTTTATTCCGTGTTTATTAGTAAGAGGGAAAGTGTATTACGCAATTACCTCTCTGATAACTTAGCACCAGTCTAAGTTGTCAGGTTTGCAAAGAGAATTGTATTTTAATCATAGTTACGTTCGAATTAAAAAAAAAACTATATCGATCGTTAAAACAAAAAAATATTGTTATATATAATAAGAGGCTGTTTAACTTCATGGTATTGTATATATTAGTTTTTAGTGTTGTGACATCACATCTACACATCTACGATGACCCCTGACCTCGCTGTTTCCACGCAAAAAGTTTAATCAACTCCAAATAACAAAACCGCGTGTTGTTGTTTGTCAAATGGCGAACAAGGACATTTTAATGGAATCCTTCCTAAAAATAGCAAACGAAAAACGTTGGTTTTAACACCACGGCACCTCTGCAGTGCGTTAGCGAAGGCGAGAATTTACCGAAAGTAATTTCGTCTCTTATTTACAGAGCCCGAGGCCCCGCTATAAAAACGGTCCTCTATTAAAACGCTTTTAATAATCGTCTTCGATTTTGGAGCGAGGGTAAATGTAGAAATGGGCTGTTAGGCGCCGCGAGCGCGACCATAACTCAATTATTTCTCGCCCGCCATAACTAACTTAACAGCCGGATTCATTTGTGTGCAAATTGCGAATACACAAATGGTTTATCAGGACTCAAAAACATCACATCTCGCCTAGTTTCTACGAAGGGTTGGGCGGGAGTGTACTGAAAAAAATACTGGCAAAATACCCAAAATTATGCCAGTAATTTTTAAGACTCAGAGCCGTAAAGTCAAAGTCAAGGCACTTATTTAAAATAGGCACATAAAAGGCACTTTTTAATGTCAAAATTTACGTTAAAATAGAATTGATTCTAGTCGCCCCTTCCAAAAGATATCGTATGGAGAAGAATGGGCAAGAAACTCCACCGTTACTCTAGTAATTTTTAATCCAGACTCCGGGCTACTACTGAGAAATTCTAGATAGGAAAATCGGGGTCAAGAGTAGGCCCATTTAGTAATAAAAAACAATAATAAAAAAAACTATGATATTTGCTCGACCCAGGAATCGAACTCAGGACCTCATGCTCAGCAGTATCGCTTGCAACTACTAGACCAACGAGGCAGGACTAAAGTTTCCGATGAATTTCGGCTTTCGTTACCTCCAAAAGTTTAGTTAGTTTGGTATCCTGAAAGTTTTGCGACGTTTCGCAGAAAAACGAGAGCGACAGATATTACTTGGTAACTTTGTTGACAGCAAGATATAGGATTCTTTTGACTTCGTCGGCAATATTTTTGGTAACTACATTACATATTACATAAATACGAGTTACGTACAAGTTAACGTAGGTAACAATTTATTCTGTATGCGACTCACGAAGGATCGCGAAAAAATTGAAACAATTTGTAACAACGTCTTTCAAACCAAAAATCAACGTCCTTATCATCGTCACCAGATGATGATAAGTTAATGAGCCAACCCCAAAAAAGCTGGTAAACCAACTATCTTGGGGTTGGCTTCCAGTCTAACCAGATGCAGCTGAATACCAGTATAATCAACCAACTTATATGCTCCCAAATAATAAAACACGAATTATCGACCCTAATAATTAATTACATTCGAACTATCATCTCATTAACAGCGCAGAGCATTCTTAATTTGTGAGAGAGGTCAAGCAGGACACAACAGAGAAGGGCCGTTCGAAATGAAAGGCTTTCAAAAGGGCTGTAGGGCCCCGAGTGCTCTCCACCTCGCTCGCTCACTTTCCGCATTTATGTCATTTCTAACTGCGAATTCGTATTCCGCTGGCGTTTCGATTTCGCCGTACATGCAGGTTCCGAGAAGTCGGTGAAATAATGCAGGTTCGCCAAATTGAAACGACAGATGACGACAGCTTGGAAAAATTTAAGTTTCAAAGTCCATTTCAAATAAAGAAATGTTTCTAAGTTATCTTTCTCTCTGTGTTTTTGTTATTGATGGCACTTTGCTAGAAGGTTATAATTTAAGATTGCAGCTGGAAAAAGATATACTATAACTATGCATTTATTAATAAATATACTAAAAGGAAGCACATGATATTGTTGTTTCGCAACTCTATTATAAGCAGTTTATTTTGGTAGTTAATGTTGAAAGAAAAATTACTTTTATTATGAGTAAGAAAGTATACCGAGTGAGTAACACCGAAATCCGCCGTCGGTCGAAAGTCTACGACGTCAGGGACAGGGTGACGCGCTCAAGTGTAGAGGCATAGGATATCTAGTTGGACGACGAGACGGCCGATGAAGTTAAGCTGTGACCGAATGGTGGCTAAAGTGACCAGGGCCGTCCAAAAGAGCGTTGGGTTGATGATATTGTCAAAGTCGCGGGAAACACCTGGATAAGGGACGCATGGAACTGGGAAGTACGGCACAAAATAGAAAGACCTTACCCAGCAATGGGTGATTGCGGGCGGAAATGATGATGATGACGAAGATATGTAACCACCTCAGGAATGAAAGAAGACTAAATTATTAGAGTTCAGTATTCAGACTACCTTTAAAAAAACCCTGTCGACAGGTCTCTTAGAACTTTGAGCCTCCAGTCCGCTTGGGACACGTTACAAATGTTTTTCGTTGCGATCTTCAAAGTTTCTTGGAAAGTAAGAAACAAGAAAAGTTTTATGTGCAAAAAGGGCAAAATAACATAGAGATATGTAAGTTTGACTATCAACAAACATTATATTACATTTAGCCTATATTTCACGAGGCGATAAGCAGATGTGTACCTTTAGACTACTTACGTTTTGTCAGCCATGTTTAATAATGTTTAAGTTCCATGCAAGGAGGGTTTTCTGAAATGACGTTCACTAGGTGGCAGCACTGAGACGTCAGGTCCGGGCAGCTGTCAAAAGTGTCAAAGCGCCTACGGACTGAATAGTGAACGAAAGAATGAAACGAATGGCATCAAATATTTTAAGTTCATTGTCGAACTGGAAGACTTCTTGTCAAAGTGGCGCCAACTGGTGGCTTGAATATTCATGAACACCCTCATTAATATAGGGCACTCAATAGGGCCACTCAATTACCTGATGGTAATTGAGTGGCCCTATTATGCAAGGCACAAATCTAGACATAGCGCTGCTATGGAAAAAAAATTGTTTAAAAAACAAAAAAACACGCTTTAAAAACCAAATTAAAAAGGAGAAAATAATTTAATTCAATTAAAAAGCGTGGGGTGCTTTTTGAGGTATTTCTATAATCAATTAATGTCAAGCACCCCACGCTTTTTAATTGAATTAAATTATTATCTCCTTTTTACACGCTTTATATTAGCTTCACTTGTATGTTTGTTTGTTTGTATGTTTGTATGTAACCGACTCCTTTGAGCGCGATTTTGACCCACTTTAAACGGTCAGATTTAATTGAAACTTTGTAAACTTGTCGAGGACCGATGACAATTCAATAATAAAAAAGAGAAAAAAAAATAAACACGTTTTTGTAGTTAGCAGAACTAAAAAATAGAAAATAAATAATAGTTAAAAAAACACGCTTTAAAAACCAAACTAAAAAAGGAGAAAATAATTTAATTCAATTAAAAAGCGTGGGGTGCTTGACAGTAAGTGATTATAAAAATACCTCAAAAAGCGCCCCACGCTTTTTAATTGAATTAAATTATTTTCTACTTTTTTAGTTTGGTTTTTAAAGCGTGTTTTTTAGTTTTTAAAACTATTATTTATTTTAGTTTGGTTTTTAAAGCGTGTTTTTTTAACTATTATTTATTTTCTATTTTTTAGTTCTGCTAACTACAAAAACGTGTTCTTTTTTCCTTTTCTTTTCATTTTTCTCAATTTTTTTTAAATTATTGAATGTCATCGGTCCTCGATAACTTTACAAAATTTCAATGAAATCTGACCTTTTAAAGTGGGTCAAAATCGCGCTCTAAGGAGTCGGTTACATACAAACAAACATACAAGTGAAGCTAATACTATAAAGCGTGTAAAAACAAGAACCAATTGCCCGATCTGGAAATCAAATTCACCACCTCACGCGCAATAGTAACACTTGCGACCACTAAAAGGCAGCCATATGTCATCATTGTCCACCTTGAATTTTCCCAACTGTCTTGGGGTCGACTTCCGGCTTATCGGCATGCAGCTGAATACCAGTATCCTACATGAAGTGACTGCCTATCTGACCTTCAGAACCTAATAACTGGGATACCCTTTGGTAAGACGACCCGTTACGCCTGTCAAAGATCTACGAATGACGGTTTGCTTTCTGTGCCACGGAGGGTATGTAAAGATGGTTGCCACATGTTTATTAACTAAATATCATTCCAAGCAAGTTTTTCAAATAACCTGGGGAATAAAAGTCATCTAAAATAAAGCGGGTTCGTGTGAATAAAGCCAAATTGAACGGACAGAAATGTCGACAGCTTGACTCCATTACCAACAAGTTTTAGTCTCAAAGGGTAGGCACGCTAAGAACTTAGAAATGTTTTCGGTTCTTTAGAAAGTTCTACCCAAAGTTTCAACGATAATGGTTATTTGTGTGGGATTGTATAAAGATGGCACAAATGTAGGGACCATTTTTATGTTGGATCAGGCCGCGTATGATCATTTTTTTATTACTTTACTTTGAATTTGTTTGATTATCTTTCATAATGTAAATTATAATAATACATTATCGTATGGTTCGGATGTTTGCCCCGTTTGGTAATATACGAGGGGCGCCCATATTACATGAGAACGAAATGTCGGTGTACTTTAGTTACACCTCTGCCTAACTCTCCGGGAATTACAAGCGTTATGTTGTGTTGAGTCGTTATTGTTTCCTATTACTTACTAAGTTTTGCATGCGACTTCACTCGCGTGGAGGTTGGAAATTATCCTGAGGGAACCTACTACCGGGAAAAGTATCCTATGTGTTAAAACAGGTTACAAACTATCTGTGTGCCAAATTTCATCCAAATTCGTTCAGCCGTTTTTGCGTGATTGAGTAACAAACATCCAAATATCTAAATATCCAAACATTATATTTATATAAACCACATTCAAGTAAATAAATATTTAGTCAAGCTTTATTTAACCGTATTATTCTTCCATAATTCATGTCTTATATGCTATGCTATGTAGCTAATTATCTCTTGAATACCAAATTCAATTGAACTAACAAGTTGCTATTCAAATCAAAAACAAAACTACTACGCTAATTAAATGCCACGCAAACTGAATACATAACTACATGCCAATTAAGATCAAAATACCTCTTTGTGTTTATATTTTGTATCTATATTACATTATGTAATTTTGCGTCGTGTTTGTACTCGCCCCAACCCAATCCAATATTAGCAGATACTTTTGAGGTTCCCAAGGCTTTGCCCCAGTTTCGACCACGTGTTTTTAGCAGCGGTTTCAGCACAAAACTTTGCTATTGTGGAATAATTTTGGTTGTGCAAAATATTGATTGTTGTAGTTAGCACAATACACGTGGCAGGTGATTTATGAATATGTCCTATCCTAATAAAAATGTAATTAAGATAGGTGAATGAACGGTCCATAAACGAAAAAAAAATCTCATACTCAATATAATTTTCTGAAATGTCAATGTGAAATGAAAAGTTATTTATAACGTCTTTTTAATTAAGGGTATTAACATCAAATGGATGAGGATAAGTACCTACAGATGACAGTAAATTGCTTTTCTATATTTTTTCGATACCAACAAGTTAATTTGCGGTTTGGCAGCTTGCCTAATTCTCTAATAACTCACTTGATTTTATTAAAAACAAGCTATTAAATAGGAACAAAAAAATTCAGGAAAATTGTAGTTTTAAAGTTCCCAGTGTAGAGAAGTTTTCTTTGGCTATTTAAAATATAACTTAAAAGAAATTCTGCACTACAAAAATCTGTTCCTATTGTGTGGTTATTTGAAGATCTTCATAACTTTGTTTCGTTAAGGGAGAACTGTCTCGTTGGTCGAGTGGGCGCAAACGCTGCTCGGCTGAGCATGAAGTCTTGGGTTCGATTCCCGGGTCGGACAAAGTGTTATTGGGGTTTTCCATATGGATTTTTTTAGTAGCAGCCTAGAGTCTATATTTGTACCCGTTTGATGGCAATAGGCTGAACCCTACCTATTACATGGGACTTAAACATAACTGGCGAAGTGTGGGTGTACTGTAGATACATTTCTGCCTAACCCTTTGGAAAATTGAGGCGTGATGATATGTTTGTTATGAGTTTCACAGGAAAACAAAACAAATGTATAAAAATGCTTACATAATTGTAAGTACTGTTAAAATAAAGCCTGGCTCAAAGGACCAGACAATCAGCACCGTTGATAAAAACACGTTGCTATTGACATTTTACTCTCCCAATATTTACAAAGTCCGCCAATCAAATGGCGACTTTTAAAAGGCACAAATAAAACCGTTTTAAAAACGGCCAATTAATTCTATATCGGTCCAAAAATACATGCGGCTCACATACAACTAAAAATGCTATTAAAAAGATAATAGTTTAAAAAACTAAAAAACACGCTTTAAAAACCAAACTAAAAAAGGAGAAAATAATTTAATTCAATTAAAAAGCGTGGGGTGCTTTTTGAGGTATTTTTATAATCAATTAATGTCAAGCACCCCACGCTTTTTAATTGAATTAAATTATTTTCTCCTTTTTTAGTATGGTTTTTAAAGCGTGTTTTTTAGTTTTTTAAACTATTATTTATTTTCTATTTTTTAGTTCTGCTAACTACAAAAACGTGATTTTTTTTTCTCATTTTTTTTTTTATTATTAAATTGTCATCGGTCCTCAACAAGTTTTCAAAGTTTCAATGAAATCTGACCGTTTAAAGTGGGTCAAAATCGCACTCAAAGGAGTCGGTTACATACAAACAAACAAACATACAAGATAAAGCGTGTAAAATCTACGTTTACCTGCATTTTTTACTTTAAAAACGCAGTTTGAAATGATAAAAGGCAGCTCGGTGTATTCCCCCTCTCTAATTGGTCGACGTCGCTCCTACTAATTCTGTTATGTCCTAATGGCTGCCTCTCGGTCTGTGTACTAACAATTACGGTGAATTACAGGCTTTAATGTAATATTTGCGTATTGTCTTGGGAAGTTTATTTTGTCTTTTGTTGTGGTTTAAAGGGTTTAAATGTATATGATTCTCTATCATTCTGTGACTAACGTTTTTGAAGCCTTGATAAGGTTTTCTCTTTGTCACGAGTCTGACTACTACCTCGCCAAAAATTGCCGTGTTATTATCTGCCTGCCTTTTTCCAACTATGCTGGAGTCAGCTTCTAGTCTTACCGGATGCAACTGAATATCTGTGTACTACATGGAACGACTGCCTAACTGACCTCCACAACCCAGTTATTTGGTAATACGATAACTCTTAGTAAGACTGTATTACCTGCTGCCTGTTATGTTGGTTATTAAAATACTGCTAAGTATTCCCTTCTTTCTTCCAGACTTCTAGATTTTAAAATAAACACTCTGATTTAAGCTTATTATATATACTTAGTCCCTATTTAACTGATGTTTTTTTTGTCTGAAAAATTCAATATATCTAAGTAACAATAACTTTTATGTGTCCTAATGTACCGTACAGTAATTAAACCCATAAAACCAACCATTAATCATTTCTTTACAAACGATGTCCCAATAATGTAGCAGTTATCAGTTCCGTTTAAAACTAGCATCGATTACCTTAGCATAAATAATGAAAATGGAGCTCCCAATAACACACAATAAATGTTCACTCCTATGCATAATAAATGGTAAACTTGAATGAGTCATTAGTGTGTAGCCATCGAATAACTAACAAGACGACAGCTTTTCAAACTATCTTCCTTGAATATTTTATAAGCTTAACTACTTTATATACCAACATTCAGCCACTACTTAACGCATGACCAATATATCTTGGTATGCGGGAAAATCAATCTGCCTTTTCTCAATTATGTTAGGGCCGGGTTCCAGTTTAACCGGATGTAGCTGAATACCAGTATTTTACATGAAGCGACTGCCTACCTGACCTCCACATCCACAACCCAGTAACTGGGTGATACGATACCCCGTGTACCAGTCCTTTTGCCCAACATACCATTTATATATGTCAGACATTCCAGTAGTACGATGATTTAAAATTTCAGACCTTTTTTTACTAGTAGGTCATTATACTTTAACCTCATTTTACTAGATTGTCCTTATACGGAGCAAGAATTTCGGGCTTTTTACAACCTGTACCGACTATCAAAGATGTACAAATAACAGCCAGGACCAATGCCTTAACGTGCTTTCCAAGGCACGAAAGAGTTTCGATATGTCATGGATGGTACCCAGACACGAACCGACCGCAGGAAGCGTAGCTTAAATTTTAATCGACTCGTACGGCTGGTATAATATAGCAACGAGCTGCTGTAATGTATAGAGTTTGACGTAGAATAGCGTAAATAATTTAAAAAAAAACATGTTAAAATTGTATGTTCAAGTTCAACACTTATATACCAGCTTGAAAAAAAATATATATATAAATTCAAAAAGATAAATATTGCCTTCTTATGATGATTTACCTTTCGTATAGAATTTAAGTCCTATTTTCTTAAATACTCTGTTGTCCTTTTGTCGATTCACGGAGTCATTTATCATCATCATATCAGCCGAAAGACGTCCACTGTTGGACATAAGCCTCCCCCGAAAGGGGGGATTTGCCATAATCGCCATGCTTGGCAGGCGGGTTGGTGATCGCAGTATGGTGGTCAAATGCATAGAGAGCGCTGTTGCCCATTCTCTAGTAAGTCCCTTAGTCGTCTTCTACGACTCCCATGGGACGAAAAGGGTTGGAGCTATTCTTTTACGTCCGGCACCACACGGCACGGAATGTTCCTTTAAACTGCATGACTTATTTGTATATCTCATATTATAAGTGAACTGTTTGTGTTCTTTATAAGAAATTGTTTAAGCCGATTGCTTAGCTGTTGCTACTAGCGCCACAACAGCTAACTGTTACCACCCCAATTTCAAGTTATAATGGTCGGTCCTTAGTTTGTAGTATAGCTGTTAAAAGCGTTTCCTTGTTATGATTTCAGCAGAATACATCAGAATTGCGATGTTTGGTAGTGACATAAGTACTATAAGTGCATTGTTCAGTTTACTTGCCAGAACTCATCTAATAACGTGATGTAAGTTCCTTCCATTTATAAATCTTCTTTGAAACTCGAGTAGGAAGTTTTATTTATCCGTGGCCTGCAGTTTTTAACGTCTTCCTTGAGATTATCAGATTGAAATGTTTCAAAAGATCTTAAAATTTAAGCTTGAATTTCCTTATTTAAATATGATGAGTGCACATTATGTAAGCAAAAACCTTTTGAAATCCGGTACCCTTTTTAGGTACTATCTCTATTTACTTCTAGTACTTGTTGACAGGTTTACACTTTCCACCCATACATATTAACACTGTAGAGCCAATTAATTTGAAAAGAGTAACCGTGGAGTTTCTTGCCGGCTCTTCTCCGTAGGGCACGATCAATTAGAACCGTGCACGTGTAGCTTCTGACGTTTCATAAGAGCTAATATTTAATGTGAAATAAAATACTTGGATTTTAATTTTTTCGGCTTTTGTCACTTCTTCTAGGTTTGTATAAAAAAACGATTCTGAGACGATGTAACAGATCCGACTTCATTATATTAATTTTTATTATCGTTTCAAGATTTTCTTGTCAAAGGAATTCTAAGGAGAAGCCAAGGAGAGTAAATTGAAGGACGCCTCTTGAAGAAGCTCTCGTTTTTAATGTTATTACATTAATATCTATTAGCGATGTAATTAAATGAAGCTGATGAGTTGTCTACAGCTTTATTAAACTGTAGGGTATACCTTAAGAGGCTTTTATAAAATACAGATAATTAAAAATGTACGAAAAACACGAAACAGAAATTTAATGTTACTTTTGTTTTTGGCAAAAAATGCGAAAATACTAAACTTGTTTTGATGAAAAGACCATTGCTTGTAAATTGAGGGCACATTCATTTTAAAGCCCCTAATAAGGCACGAGCCATAGCTCCTAAACTTTATTAATTAAATATTCCCAAACAAAACGCGAGAATTCGGGCCATAACCCTCTCGTGCCGTGTCTCGAAACTGGAATGGAACAAACAACCCTCAGCGCTGGTCATTAAACTGGTAACAGTGGAACTACACTCGACGTTTTACGGGTTAACATTACAGCACATAAAAACTCCGCGGTACGAGACCGCTGGGAGCCAAAAAATAAAATTCCTAGCGATAAAAAGAAAATTAAACTTTGGAATATTAGAATTTATGATAATTGTTAAATTATCTAGGTTACAGCGTTACGTAGCTTATTATTTGAAGCTAAATATAGTATTTTTGCAATAAAATGTACATATTATAAATAAGTCAACTAGTTTCATCTTTCTACCTCACCGACATTGACAATTCAAAAGTGCCTGTAATTGGTTTATTTGAAATAAATGCTTTGAGTTTGAGTTTGAGTCTCATAGATGTGTAGTAAAATAAATAATAGTTTAAAAAACTAAAAAACACGCTTTGAAAACCAAACTAAAGATAGAAAATAATTTAATTCAATTAAAAAGCGTGGGGTATTTTATAATCACTTAATGTCAAGCACCCCACGCTTTTTAATTGAATTAAATTATTTTCTCCTTTTTTAGTTTGGTTTTTAAAGCGTGTTTTTTAGTTTTTTAAACTATTATTTATTTTCTATTTTTTAGTTCTGCTAACTACAAAAACGTGTATTTTTTGTCATTTTTCTCAAAAAAAAAAATAATTATTGAATTGTCATCGGTCCTCGATAAGTTTACAAAGTTTCAATGAAATCTGACCGTTAAAAGTGGGTCAAAATCGCGCTCTAAGGAGTCGGTTACATACAAACAAACAAACACAAGTGAAGCTAATATAAAGCGTGTAAAAATACCAGTTGCTCGTATTTCGTCGTAAATTAGAATAAGAAGAGAGGCTAGTATTACAGTTACCACAGCCAAATGGTTTATTGGTACATTCTCTTACAACATATTACATCTATTATGGTGAACGTAGCTATTCATAGTACAAAATGTATCACAGTTATAAAATAAATAAAACGCTTCGAGTTTGCCATATAATTGCTACGATAAATGGCTACGCCGTAGACCTCGTAGCTACGACGACGACGCTACGAATTATTGTGTTCAGCAAAATTGGAAAAGAAGGCAACAATAACAGTTTCCGTTTTCACAATTTAAAAATCTTAACAAAGAGATTTAAGTTTTTTTTTTGTAAAGAGCTGCGTGATTTGACCAAGGACAGTGAAAGGAGAGTACGTTGACCCTTACGTTTTTCTGGAGAAAGGAAAATATTAGATGAAAATGTCAGCATAAGAAAATAATGAAGACAAAGTTAAAGATTAAACATAATTTTAATTTGATACTAGATTTTTAAGTATTTATGAACACATTTATTATAATGTTATTTTATATTTGCAACCCTACACGTAATGTGTCGGTTTTGTGTACGATTCTGATACATTATGATCGTAATCCCCCAAAGCTGTTCACTTTACCTATATACTCAATATACTTATGTAACTTTCCAAAAAAAAAAAAATACAAAAATATAAAATAAACGATTTACTGTAACAATCTCAAAATAAATTGGTGACGAATACAAAGTTACCTACCATTAACCGTTTCCATTACGTTAAATAAATAATTTCAGACAACACTTTACTGGAACTGAAGCAATAACACGTGCCAATCCACCCTGAAACAAAATATCGTATCTCTTACCTTGCAGAATCGCCCTTCTTTCTATGCCAGCCTCATGTCTTATAAAAACACTGGTCGAAAAGGAGGAAAAAATTTAACGTCTAGAATTTGTCAATGGAATATTCAAAATTACAAATATAAAATTCTAGAGTTGGGTCGCAGTCGAGAGCACGTATCGTTCGGTACGCGGCGCGCGGAGCACTGACCAACACTGGCTGCGCCGCGCCGCCCGCACCGCTGCGAACAACGCGCGAAAACCTTAAAGATGGCGGACGAAAGATGGGTGAGTAGGCAAAATAGAGGTTGAATTAGCTTAGTTGTACCATTATTAGTTTAGAGGAAAAAAACAGTTGCGAAAGTTTGGTCACCAATTTTTCAAATCTGGATATAAATATTTTATAGGAGTAGATATTATGTAAAAAAATCAGTCACCTAATTTTTGAACCAATATGAATCTGCTACACAGTAATTTCAATATAAAGCAATTTCTTAACTGCATGATGAAGCATCGTTTTTTCTCTTCATTTAGATCAGCGCATTTAATTAATGCTAAAAAAACGACAAAATTCTTTGTGAGTAATTAAAAAAGGTTTTTAAATTAGCGGTCTAAACATGTAACATGGCAACGGTAGAGGCAATTACAACTGCCGTTGCAGCCACTCGTGTGTAGGAGCACTAAGTAATAAGTAATATTCAAGTATGTATCTATTTTATTTACCTACGTCCGTGTGTCACTGCGGGGTGCCAACTGAAAACCAGTGCTGGGTGCCTGCCGCCCAGCAAATGCTGAGATGGTAACCCTATCGGTAAGGGCATGCTCAGCACAATTTTACTGCAATTTCATTGTTATGTTTATAGTTCTCTTTTTTTAATGTGTTTGTCGCTGTTGTGTTGTGTCTGTGTTGAATAAAAGTTTTCTATTCTATACTAATTAATTGAATTACGAAACCATTAGACGGACAACTGAAAGTCACATTATCCAACTAAAAGTATCGATACTCAATAGTTTATTTGCATAGCACAATGTGTAGCTTAATCAGCCTATGATGTTAGCACTGCTGGGACACAGGTCTTCTTACGGTGAGAGGGAGTGGGCCGTAATCCACCACGCAGGCTAAGTGCTGATTGGTAGATGTCACATGTCATCGATTTTTTGGTTCTAGGACATGCCGGTTTCCTCACGATGTTTTCCTTTACCGTTGTGAGAGCAGTGGTGATGAAATAATTTACCCAAAGTAAAGCGCCTGGCTGTGTTCGAACTCACGAAGTAGGACAACTCGTAAGTTGGGGCCGAAAACTCTCGGCCACCAGTGCTCGTACCTACTGTAATAATACTTAATAAGATATGTAATATACAGGTTGAAATTGAAAACATGCGACAAACCGAAATGGGAGATTGTACTCATCATTATGAACAACTTTTACTGAGTGACCAAAGATGCAATCGCGAAAAAAAAAACATCTGTTCCCTACATTTATGTTCGCATAACTCGTCAAAATGTAGGGAACAGCTGTTTTTTTTTTTGCGATTGCATCTTTGGTCCCTCAGTAAAAGTTGTTCATAATGATGAGTACAATCTCCCATTACGGTTTGTCGCATGTTTTCAATTTCAACCTGTATATTTTGTGGTTCAGATATTTTCAGTACATCGGCTTGTCACCATCTCCCCGTCTACATAATCTGTGTTATCCGCCCATCCGGGCGGGCGGGTGTACTCGATACGTACCCGGCTCCCGGAAGCCTCGCTCGCCCTTTACGGACCTTTGTTTCACCTAACAGCCTCAGCCAATTATAATGTCTCATCATTCACCAATTCAACCCTAGAACAGTTCATTTTTAATTTCCTTTCGAATAATGAGGGTTTATTTTGAATGTGAGTACAGTAAATGTTGTTAGTCATTTTGTGTTTTGTTTTCTGTAATGATGATTCTCTTTTGTTTTTATATTGTCAGTACGGATGATATTTCAAATGAAATTGAAAGAAAAATTGCAAAATAATACACGATGAGTTACAGATGCTTAATTTAATTTCAGTAAGGTATAAGTTTATAAATAATAAACCTGGGCAAAACTATCCAACTATCCAACATCAATATCTAAAAGGGTTGAGCTAACGAGTTTAGTTTGAGTACCTATTCATGGAAAAATATTTTCAAACATCCAAATTTTACCGTACAACAAAATTAAAAGTAACTTTATTCATAGATAAAGTATTTTTAATATTTAACTAAAACCTTTTTCCCTAACTTGAAGAGAACATTTTCACAATTTTTGTATTACAGAAACAACATAAACCCATTACAACTTTCAGAATGTCAATCACAAGATAATTCGAACTTAACAGGAAAAACGGCAGAAAATATTAACGTTTTTGTTTAAAAAATAAATATATTTCCCTCTGAGAAACCAATCAGAAACCCGTCAAAGACAATAAAATATCGCAGAATACTTTTCCGATCACTCTATTATCGTTTATCATCGACCATAGACTGCCAGACTCCATAAATTCGATGTGAACGACTTTATGATAACAAAAGACTTGACCAATCAAACTTACAGATTCCCGTAATCTTTTCCACCTGTACTATCTTCATCCTTTTCTTACACTATGTGTGGGAGGGAGATAGCATTAGTTCTGTTGAATGTAAGGTTTAAGCCGATAGAGGTGGGGATAGAAAGGCTTTCGGTCGAAATCAAAGCATGGTCGGCTAAAAGTTTCTACAATAACTGTCAAGGCATAATATCGAAGCCAACGGGGAGGAAGTTAGTCCGTTAATGTTGCCAGCGATGAAAATGTTTAATTTATGCAGGTCCCTAATAAATCTCTGGAGTCATTAATATCGATGTACATGTGGGTTTGAATGGAGGGCTCCTATTGATGGATGGGGAACACTGGATCTGTTCGGTGATAAATGTCAACCATCTGGATGTAAATTATGAAGGCAAACGAATATGGAACTGTATTTTTGTTTCCATTTCTATTCTCGGATATCAAAAATAAGTATCTATTTTACGATTTGTTGGTTCGTCCTTCCGCAGGATGTATGATCTAATTTTGTTGCAATGTTTTGTCAACTAGTCATTAATAAAAATAAGGGATGACGCCAGCTGATTGCCCATCGAATCGGCATTATCCCTCAATTATCTTGGCATTAAAGGTCGATGTTTATTTATTTCCAAATAAGTGTTTCTATCTTTATTATAGTCTTTATTTATTCATCTGGAGAGCGGAAGTATTTCAGGATATCCGTTGTTATTACTGTTACAGGCGCTAAAGTCTGAAAATACATAAATTTTCTATCCCTAATCTTCGTGATATGTAATAATAATACATCCCATGCCAATTTCGGTTACCGTGACTTTTTTTTTCCACAACTGTAGGTTACGGGTGTGTGCCCTGCATAGCTATTCACAACCATTCGATACGCTTCCGGACCGAATCGAATATAATCTTCGTGATATGTAATAATAATACATCCCATGCCAATTTCGGTTACGATGACTGTTTTTTTTTTGACAACTGTAGGTTACGGGTGTGTGCTCTGCATAGCTATTCACAAGTATTCGATACGCTTCTGTACGGACCGAACATCAATAATTAATGTTATCGTAGGAGTCCTACGCTTTTCACAAATCAAATTCCCTAAAATTTTGTCAGTTTAAATCGAATAGCCTTAAATCGAACCGCTATTCTTTCAGTTTTTCGACAGCTGTTTGCTGTCGGGGGCAAAGCAAAACAGATTATCGAAATGTGTCATATTTGATACGCTAGGCCGACGAATGGTTGTGAGTAGCTATGCAGATGTGGCTAATGTAACCTATCTTGACTGTAAAGGTACGTGCACAGTATGGACACGTTAGAATGCCATTGTATGTTGGAGGGTGGTTTACTCTTGAGGTGCTCTTGCTGTCGAGATCTCTCTTACGCTGGTCTTCAAAGTCTTAAACATTTTGGTTTATCAAACACCTTCAAACAGCGCGGTTATTGCGTAACACACGAACAGTAGGAATAGCTTTCATTTTGACAGTTCAACAACATTCAATGCGTTATTTACGTTTTAGAGCTGATACATTTTTCGAACATAGGAAGCAATGGATTAGCAATATCCTAGAAAATTATTCAGATTGTGATTGATAGTGGATTACGTAATTAGAGTGCATGTCTATTCTTTGCCAAATCTTCCCAACTAGGGGGATATGCAGGTACCTAGTCACAGTGGCACTCCGGGAGTGCCGACAGAAGTGAAAACTTGAACAATTACGTGTGTATTTTTTTGAATCATCACTAACTTATGTACAAAGGTGTCGGTGACGGTGTCGCGAGTCCAATGGTTTTTTCCCATCTCAAAAAATGACAAACGTGCCTAAAGAAATGTTCACTTCAAAAATTAAATGTTTTTAATAATTTTAAATGTGTTTTCAAATAAATTACATATATTATTTATAAACCACTCAAGTCTATACTGCATATTCTCGAAATTTCTATAACACCAACACTTTATAGAAAGCCCTCCGTGCTTCCCTCCTAAAACTAGGTATTAAAAGTAGTTGTATAAGCCACCGATTCTGAAAGTTTGGGAGCGATGGATAAACTCGAGTTATCAATCAAGATTTAAGCAGCCATCAAAGTTGTTGCCTGTTTCAATATAACCTATTACAGCAGGTATTGTGAACTAGCGTGGGAGCCCTACTATCGACACCCTTTATTTTAAAACTATATATACTCCATTTGAAATAAGATTAGACGTTTAACTAAACCTTGTTTACGGTCCGTTTAACCGATTCTGACTTCTATTGCGTTGATGGCATAGCAAATGGCAGCTGCATTAAACAGTTGGTATTGTAACTACTTTTTTACTTTTATGCCATCCTTATGCGTACGGTATAGAAGTCAGAATCGGTTGATCGGACTGTAAAAAAGGTTTAGTTAAATGTCTAATCTTATTTCAAATGGAGCATAGGTGAAACACGAACACAACTGAAGCTGGCCTGAAGAACTTGACTACTTAGAGATCGCTTAGTTCCGATAAAAAAAAAACTATGGATATATAAGTAGGTAGATTATAATTATTTATTAAACTACAACCCATAAATACTGATACACTATATGATAAAAAACACGTGTAAATCGCGGCACGGAAGTTGCACCAAAATCAGAACAAACAACCTAAGGTAGGTGCGCATACACTCGTTGCTTCACACTGAAAAAAGATGAGGTCACCTTCTAGCATAGTGATTGATGTAACGTGTACTAAAGTTTGGAAATAAATTACAGATTACGGCACGTACGTTGAAACAAAATCCGCCACTTTGGTTCCAACTAACGTGCCGTGATCTGGGGGCCGATTCTACTAATTTGCAACGTTACACGTTAAACTGTGTTTCCACAACAGTTCGATTTCGATCGCCGTTCGATAGTTACATAAAAAGTCATTCTACTATTTTATAAGCAAAATGGAAACTAAACTTAAAACGAATTGCAACTGAACTGTAGCGGGAACACAGCGGGTAACCCGCGTTACCAACATGCCAAAATAATATGTTTTATTAATACCAAAAAGAAAAAAGTTGAATCTAAAAATGTTACTAAACACCAATATGTGGCACTAAAAGTATTTTCTATAATTAAAAGACATAATGATCATAATTTTATCATTAACTTTGTCCTATAGTAAACGTCACGCTCATGTTCGATTTTGTTAGTAGAATAGGTTTTGACATTGTTGCAATGGATCGTTGGCGTAACTAAAACGTAACCGCAGCTGTGTCGCAGCTGGACCGTTGTTCATTTTAGTAGAATGCGAAAACGCTGAAAAGTGGTGATTCGGTTGCGGTTCTATTGCGTTTTTTTTAACAAATTTGTTAGTAGAATCGGCCCCCTGTACTCGTATGCAGACCAATTTCCAGTAGAGAGCTGCATTGTACCCTTTTGGCCACTTGACGGTGTTGAGAGACTAGTCTAGAATATTGAAATCACGCCCCTTTCATTGACAAAAAATATTCTTAGATGGAAAATACTGATACTCAACTTAGACGGGTATAAGTACGAGCTTTGTAAAATAAAAACGATTTATAAATAACATACGTATTTTTCCATAACATTAAAAAAAAAAATACAAGGAAATATATTACATGCTCGAAGTAATCTTCAAGCCCAGTGAACCGATTTTAAACAGTCTTCGTCTGAAATGAGATGACACTTCGGATGGACACGGGTTACATTTTAACCACACCAGCGAGTCTCAAGAGACGGCCTAAAAGGAAAAAAGAGGTTAGTTATTCTTGTGACGTAAGAAATAGAATGAAAAATTGTTTGTAATATAATATTAATGTTGTATTGGATTTATCTTACGGCATTATTGAATATATTGAGAGAAGCAACCTAAAAACAGTGATGGTCCAGTGGTTTAATTTTAGTTAATTATTTCATCACCGCTGCTCTCAAAACTGAGAAAACTTAGTGAGGAAACCGGCCAGTCTTAGAACGAAAAATACTGTTCCAAAACACAATTTCCGGGTAGTAAATATCCCGCTTACCATAACAGAGGCGTAACAGTTGCAGTTATGTATATTTTTAAATCTCCATTTATCAACTCTTTCAACGTGACTGGGTAGTTGTTGCTGGCTGGATGAACAATATTGTCTTGCAACTTGGTACAGCACAACCTGCCAAAAAGACAACTGACTTCCGAAAAAAAAAACACTACACAGTGAAAAATTATTACATCAGAAAATAAAATTGAAGAATATAGATACCTACATCCAAAACTTTACAAAAACGTGATATTAATAACGACTTCATATACCAACGAACTACGTATAGTTTTTCCGACAACCGATGGTTGGAGTAGCAAGTTAAATTGGATGCACGGAGCGGCCGACAAGTTACGCGTACGAGGTACCCTCTGATGAAGCCTTTTAGAGATTCCATATACGATCACCTCGGGGGTGGTATATGACTTGTTTTTGTTATTGGTAATGTGCTGGCTGTTTTTAGATATAATGGATAAATCGGTTTATTAGTTTTGGATGCATTACAGGGTTGAGAAGATACTTTTTTTTTCTTGAAGAAAAACAACGGGTAGCATAAATCCTGTATGTATGTTTGGATGTTTTTTACTCAATCTCGCAAAAACGGCTGAACGGATTGACATGGAATTTGGCAAACTGATACATTTTAACCTGGATTAACATATAGGGGTTTTTTGTGCCGGTAGGAAACACGTTTCCGTGGGATAAATTACGACTTCCACGCGGGCGAACCGGCAGACAATAGCTAGTTAATTCATAAAGAAACAAACTAATAACAAATATGCTGGCCACTATGTGTTATTTATCTATACAAGTGATGTTAAGTATAGTACAGTTAGTACTAAGATTAATAACAAACAGAATAAAGTAAAGTAGCGTGGCATAAAAATTAGTTTTCAGAGGTTAAGATAGTTATTAATCTTTTCGGGTGTACCGGCTTTTTACATACGCATTAAATTAGAGGTAATTTTTCTATTAAGAGACCCCAATATACACAGAGAATTTTCTTGAAAATGGTAACACAAATGAAGAAAAATCTCTGTTTTAAATTCTACATCTTCGTTTTTCTGCGTCACGAACATTGATTCTATTTTTATTTTATTCTGTCCAATCGATGCGCAAGCAATAGCACGTAGTAGGTACTAAATATTAAACCACACGGTTTTTAGAACGTCGGAATCAGAACCGTGTAAGTCTGAAAACGGGTCTGCTCAAGGGGTATCGTATTACTCAGTAACTAGTTTTGGACGTCAGATAGGCAGTCGCTCCATGTAAAATACTCAGCTGTATCCGGCTAGATTGGAAGCTGACCCCAAAATAGTTGGTACAAGGCTAGGTAGACGAAGATGATGATGACGTTTTTTAGAACTGAAACCCACAAATTGATAATGCCTAAAAAGTACTGTCTAAAGCATAGTTATTTAAGAAGTTAATTAATTACTTAAAAGCAAGAAAACCTCCTTTGACGAGAACTAGTCGGAACTGCAACCAAGACCACAACTCAGAAGACGTAAGCAGAATTCAATGCACACCACAGTCAGATTATCTTACTAAGAAACTTGCTCCGCCCGTCTGTACACAAAGCCTTCCTTTCAAGCAGCATTAACGGGTTGTTTGGCAGACTGTCCAAGTTTATAATGAGCTGATTTGGTTTTTAGAAAAGTTTATAGTCACTGCCATTTAATACTGTTGGAGTGTTCTCGTCTGGCGTTCGGAAGTCCGCGAAGTTTATAAAAGGAATTCGTTCTTGTTACTGGGTTTTCTATTATTATCTTTCTGAGAAAATATCTACACTGAAGGCACGTTTTCTCAGAAATATAGCTGTTATTTAGGTAGAAGCAAATAGGGTAATGTAGCAATCATTATAAATACTTGTAGCTCATTTGCAGTTCAGCGAATAGAATTTGTCCATTTTTTCAAATAATTCGTGACTCAGAGAGTACAATTGAAATGTTGTTATAGTTTAGTTTTAAAAGTTACTTGAATTACATCAGAATTAGAAAGTCAGATAGCGGATTTATTTTTAAACTTTACGACAGATGAGGTTGTAGTATAGGGCATATAATTATTTAACTTTTTATAAAAACAGAACTGCCTTCTCAGAGTTTAAAAAAAAACATTCTCATTCAGGCCGCCCAAACAAAAAATCTAGACAAAACAAAGCTGAAATCAGTAACAATTAAATCTGGTAACAAAAAGACGTGCCCAGCGACAGCGACGTGCATAGAGGTGCCTAGTGAAGGGCGCTCGATTTTAACGATGCGACGTCGAGAGTGCTTGGCACAGCTCGGCGACACCGCACCCGTAAGTAGGAGAGATAGTTTTAAAAACCCTGTGTTTACTAACGTGTTTTGATAGGTAAGATTCAGTTGAGGTAAGATTAAGGCTGTTTTTCTGTGCTTCTGAATATAGAACGTAACATCAAATAGCTTGACTATCAATCCTCCTTCTACGTCTATGTCTTCGCGAATCGGTGCAACACCTGTATATCTTTCATGTATAGATATCCTTTGTTAGACCTTACTTTAATTTTCAAATAATTTCATTTCTTGTTGTATCCATTTCAATTATCATTCATTTCTTGTAACAAACTTTTCACGAAAGTTCTTGATGAGTTACAAGATAATCTACGAACAACGAAACACAAGTTTAATGTATACCTCTCAGATTATAAAACAAAAAGTACTCGTATACCTAAATATCTTCAAAGAACATACATTTATTGAACAAATTGCATTTATCAACAGAAGCAAGAAATAAGCAATATAAATGAGGTTTCTTTTATTTATTTATGAATACGGTGCAACTTGCTACTAGGAATGAAGCAACAAATAAAATCGTATTTATTCAAAAAACCTTCCGTTTACCTTCATCTACCATCGGTAAAAACAAAATAAAACTCCAAATAAACAGCTTTTTCTATTCAGCTTACTACATATCCATGACAATATAGTATATTGAGCACAAACCAGGTTTATTGGGAACACCGTGCCGGCTTCTATTCTAGATCCTTCCGCTCACAGTCAGCCGGTGAAATTGGATGCACGTACGTTGATTCACGTGTGGGCCGTACTAAGAGAATGCTCTTTATTCGAGTGATTTTAACTTACTTTTGTGCATTTTTGTTTCATTTAGCCTATACTCACTTTAACGCGTAGATGGTAAAGTTTTGGTTTTCATCATTACTTGTCATTTTCACCAGTTTTTGACATTAAGGATGGCGCTAAGGTAGCACGTGATATGCAATTATTTGCAACTAGCTTTAGCTAGTGGCATCGCCCGCGTGGAGTTCGAAAAATATTCCATTGGAACATACTACCGGGATAAAAGTACCTATCCATTATGTTAATTCAAGTTATGATCTATTTGTGTGCCGAATTCAGCCGTTTTTGCGTGCTTGAGTAACAAAAATTCAAACATCCCACCAAACAAACTTTCACATGTATAGTATTAGTAGAATTTTAGTCAACATTATAACCTATTAGCTGTGCCCGCGACTTCGTCTGCGTGGAATAGTGTCTTTGGGTTTTTGTCTCTTGTCGCAAACTTATAAAACATTCACATAAACCTTACATATTTCCATACAAACTTTCATCCCCTATTCCCTAGTGTTATTTTACACCCTTTTTTTTTTTGTGGATGGGAAATCATCAAATAACTTCTCCCGCTCTGGGTGGAGCAGGAGGGCGTGTCAGACTTTTACTGACTAAAACCCACCCGTGTTCCCTCAGCTGCCCGTGTGCCAGGGGCGACGGTATCTCTTTCGAACAACCCGCACCCCTGGCAGGCATTGGCCCTTGCGGACCCCACCAGTTCGGCGCACCAGGACACATGGCACGCCGTGACTACCCCAGGAACCAAATAATATAAGGGCCCCAGACCAACCCGTGTCTGGCACCCTTGGTCCGCCTGCGACGGGTCAGCGCAGTGGCCCCGCCGCCTACCACTTTTCGGCCGCAGGGGATAGGGAGAGCGGCCAACGCTATACCGACACTCCTCTTCCCCTGCGGCCCCACCGCGTCCGCCATCAAACGGTGGCGGCCCCGTCCAGGCCACGGAAGGGAAGAGCGCTACTCAGAAGTACCGGGACTCCTCCTCCGCCGCAGCCTGTAACCTTCAGCCGCGATGCCTCCCATTCGACATCGCGGCCCGCCTCAGTTGCGGTGCACCCCACCGCAACCTACCCTTTGGCCGCTACGTTGTCGGCTTGGAGACAAAAGCCCTGACGAGCGGCCCCACCTGGGGGTTCCTCTTCGCTTCACCGTGGGAGCGGACCACGGCTACTGAGCCCCCCCGCAACGACAATGCGGGAACCCACTGGGGGGGATTTTACACCCTTGAGGGTAAAACTTTTACAAACTTTTTATATCGAATCAACAGCCTAGAAAATAAGTTTCAAGCTTCTAGCTCTAAAAATTACGATATTTCTATACAACTTTTCATCCCTTCCTTTCAACCCCTTACAACCTTTTTTTTCGCATTAAAAAGTAGCTGATGTCCTTTCTCAGGCTCTAGACTATCTGTTTACCAAATTTCATTGAAATCGGTTCTGAAGTTTTGGCGTGAAAGCGCGATAGACAGACAGATAGAGTTTCTTTCGCATTTATAATAATAGTAAGGATGAATGTCGAAACCCGCAACGTTTAGGAATATACATAATTATATTAATTATAATTATATATTAATTATTAAGCAAGCCTCATAATGCCATCACGTAATGAGCAAACGAGGTGATGCACACATCTGTTTTGCGTTTGAGAAGAGGTTATTGCCCTACTGTGGGTCAACGATAAGCATTATACACTTAGACCCCTGCCGATCCCCCTGTAAGTATAACGCGTATTTTTTTTATGCCAGATTAATTAGCGTCGACTTATATTGTGAAACCTCGCAAGCTCCGAATACGATCATAATATCTTCCTACTCATGTATGGCTTTGTTTAATTAATCGTGTAGGCGTATATGGGTAAACTATCTTAATTAAACATTTTAGGTTCTCAATAAGTCTAATAACAGATGAGAAGCTTGTTCAACTTATGGATTTACTAGGTTTGGTTTTGGTATTTGTACAAAGAGGGTACTAAAATAACGTTGATTTTCTTAGACGACGGGAACCGATGCTTAGAAAACCCCGAGAGATGTTACAATATTATAGAGAATGATTTCTCTGATAATGTCATACCCATACCTAATCTATTAACTTCATAGTGTGTCAACTTTCATCATAGTTTATATAAACCATTTTTTATTCAATATCTCAATACTCAAACGAAATTAAACGTTCGTAGCAATTCGTTGATCGTTCACGTGTGTCAATATTCATTCATTTCATTTAATTTATTCAATAACAATTTACATTGTGTCTGAATGTTTTTAAAATACGCAATTAATAAAATTAAAATAATAATAAGATAAACACACAATTAAATTTGTTCAACACAATCTCATTTCCTACCTACACTAAATTAATATTACTAATATTATTTACATTCATAAAAGTTCAAAATTAAAGACAATGTCAACGAGAAAATAAAATAAAGCTAACTACATGCCACTAATACCTACCTAATAATTTAATTAAATTTCCAATAATAATAATAAAAATTATGAAATTAATTTACAATTTCCACTATCCAAGCAAATATAAAAAAATACAAATAAAATAACAGTTTAACTGTTCAGCATTCGAATCCAGAATAAAAATATTTTATCTAAAATTCACTAGATATATTAATATAAACGTGTTAGAAGCAAATACAATTGTTACAATAATCATTAAAATCCACAGAATACGCACCTCCTTTATTAGCACCAGTGTACAATGTCACAATTAAAATAAAATTTTTGATGTCAGTATTTCTGAAATGTTTTATGTTCTATTATGTAATAATGGTCTAGCTAAAACACATCAGCGAGAAACTCATCAACAGCATATACCGAATACATTTAAAGAGATTCCGAGAACCAATAGTTATGTTGAAGCACCAGGAAGCATCACGATTGCTTTTAAAAAAACATTTCGCTGCAAATATATATATCCTTTGATGGAACACGAACTTTCCGGGAACTGTTTGATTAAAAATAATGAAAAAAAAACATGTTTCGTTTTGTTTCTCGAATGTACACTATCATTGCAAATGGAAACCATTCGGAATTTCATTGGATATGAAGCGTCAAGCAGAAAGATGGGAATGTCGGAAAATGAGGGTGTTAAAACTGACAAAAATGCTGAAGACGATTAACAGGATAAAAAATATCACTCAGGACTGAACGGAACGCGGTTGCTGCATCGAGTAGGTTAGGTTCTTGTCTTCATTTATTCCACCGTTTTTAGACTTGTGGAACACACGCCAGAGTATAGCACGTGAAGTTCATAGAGTTTTATTGATGACTGTATGTTTCAAATTACTCGTATTTATTACGGTCACGAATCTTAATTTTATAAACATACAATCTGACACCGACCAGTAAATTGCAAAAAGAAGTCGGGGGCTACCTTTTCGCACAGAGGGAGCGTAAACAATTAATTGTGATAGCAGGACTCCGCACAGTCTCTTTAAAATAAATGAAGTAACGGCCTTATCATTTGCCAAATTACCAGCAATTACACCAACAAAAAAACACCCTTAATTTCTTCAAAAAACATCCTCATTTTCTGAAAACATTCTCGGTCGGATGTCGTCGCATGATTTGCAAGAGGTTCAGACAACAATGCAAAACGTCGCCGCCGCGAAGCCAAGCTTGCGGTTATATTAAAAAGTGGGGGTGAACGGGAATTGATTAGCTGTCAGCAGCGGCAGCCGGCCACTGTCGGGCTATAAAACTCACGGAATATGTGCCACAAGTTTACTGTAAAATACCGGGTAATGCGGGCCAGCCTTTATTGCTGGGTAACACGTTTTTGGGTCAGAGTGAAACAGATGGGTTATATGAATGGTCTGTAAGAATTGTTTGTCTTTTTTATTACGTCTGCTTAAATGTGTGAGTATAATAATGCTATTGTCGCTTTTATATGGAGTCTCCAAGAAGCCACACACTTGATCTTTGCACTTTATATAAGGATAGTCCATTATAATCCGTCCGTTTTTATTACAATAAGCTTGCCCCATTACATGGGACTTAAATATTGCGAAATGTAGGTGTACATTAGGTACATTTCTGCCAAACCCTTCGCGGATTACAGGAGTGATGTTTTGCTGCTACAGTCATGAACTTTTTCTAATTTACAGTTTGTCTTTTCAGGGACAAGGAGTATGGTAAACCATACTTTGCGATTTTCTTTATTTGTGATGGAGCGCTACGCGGTCTGCTACGCTCGTAGGCATTATCGTAGAGGGTCTACGCGCGTAGCACCTCTTCTTTCTTGGCTCCATTTAAGATTTTGTTGTGAGGACACTTTAACTAACGAGCTCTGACGCCGTCAATCCGGCTCAGCTTTATATTCGTTTGAACAAGTATACTCTAGTAAGTAAGCTTACTATAGTATTCTTGGGAGCAAATTACAATTCGCATTAAAGCGGCTTTAAAAGGTAATAAATTGGCATTGCGTAACCTGCTGAAACTTATTCTGTTAAATCCTTCTGTGGAAAGACCCAACTTGCTACGTAAATACTAACTCTACAAATTAAAGCAAATATTGTAATAATTTTGGAATCTCAGTGCCAACTCGTCATTATTTTAAAGTCAAACCGATAGTGTTATTTGGTTTCTCTGTACTGGATTTTCACAGTAGCAGATAGTGTTATTGCGTGTCTCTGTACTGGATTTTCACAGTAGCAGATAGTGTTATTGAGTGTCTCTGTACTGGATTTTCACAGTAGCAGATAGTGTTATTGGGTGTCTCTGTACTGGATTTTCACAGTAGCAGATAGTGTTATTGGGTGTCTCTGTACTGGATTTTCACAGTAGCAGATAGTGTTATTGGGTGTCTCTGTACTGGATTTTCACAGTAGCAGATAGTGTTATTGGGTGTCTCTGTACTGGATTTTCTCAGTAGCCGCTGGAATCTGGATTTGTGCTTGGTTGATGGCATTAGGTTCACCCCTATTACACATAACTTAAACTAGCTTTTGCCCGCGGCTCTGCCCGCTTGGATGTTGTTTATCGCGTAAAAAAGTATCCTATGTCGTTTTCCATATCCCAGGCTATATCTCTGTTAAATTTCATGACGATCGGTTCAGCGGCTTAGACATGAAAGCGTAACAGACAGACAGAGTTACTTTCGCATTTATTTATTTATAACAATTGCTTGCTGCACTTACAGTAAACACCAAAGCGCGCAGCAAGCCAACAACATCACATTTAACTAAAAAACTTCACACAAACATTGAACATAGATTTACTGCTATACACAAATATATCCGGCGTCTGAGCAATCAGGGCACTCAGCAGATTGAGCCTGGGTTGTGGGAGCATATCGAGCAGTCTGGGAGCCACTGGCGGAGCCGCGAACAAGCACCGCGACGCACAGGCGCGCGACTGCTGCAGCCGGTCCGGAGCAAACAATGAACAGCGAGCAAGGATATTCGTTATAATATTAGTAGGAATATAACCGGCGAAAGGTAGGTGTAATACAAGTACACCTCTGCCCAAGCCTTCGGGGAAACCAGGCGTGATGTTATGATATGTAGTCAGAAAGTACAGAATTTCAATAGCTTATTGTTTACCATTTAAATCTAGGTTTCTGTAACTATAAAGGTGTTTAACTAAGTCCTAAATTGACCTAAAGCTGGCTCCGACCTTGGGCTAAACCTTTTTCCAGTTTGCTTGTTCTCACACATGATGTACCTAAAATGTAGAATATGTAGGTTTTACTCGAGAATCGGTAATGTATAGTGAATCGCGATAACCTTAAACTTCTTACTCACATACCCAGGGCAGTGCACAGTCAGCACAAAAAGTAGGTTAACATTAAACCACACCATTTAATATTTCATGAAGATAATTTATGAAGTTCCTAAGTATTACTAAATTAAATCATATTAAGCATGGTATTTCGTTCCGTGTGGTGCTGGACGTAAAGAATAGCACCATCCCATCTCTTCCCGTGGGTGTCGTAGGAGGCGACTAAGGGATTTACTAGAGAATGGGCAGCATGGGCAGCACCGTTCTCTGTGCATTTTACCACCATACTGTGATCGCCAACCCGCCTGCCAAGCGTGGCGATTATGGCACAACCCCCTTTTGGGGGAGGCCTTTATCCAGTAGTGGTAGTCTTTCGGTGGAAATTATGATGATGAAGCGTATTTCAGTATTCTTCGATGAGTTGGAAGAGGGATGTAGGAAAATTTCCCCAGTTATGTTTAAATCCTGTGTAGGAGGCGAGTCTATTGTTATAATCATACCAGTTTAGACTAAACCGAAACCTCATGTACCTAATAACACTTTATCAGAACATATTTATAAGAAAATAGTTTCTTTTATCTTGACTGCTTCGTTGGTCTAGTGGTCGCAAGTACTACTGTTAAGAATGCGGTCCTGGGTTCGATTCCCAGGTCGGGTGAAGTGTTATTAGCTTTTCCTACCTGGAATTTCTCAGTGGCAGTCAGGTGTCTGGATTTATGCCCGATTGATGGCAATAGGCTCGCCCCCTATTACATGGGACTTAAACATAACTGCGGAATGTTGTTGTACTATATGTTGTTATATTATGTTATTTTAAAATATTGCAGTACAAGGTACATTATGGAGGTCTGCCCGGCTTGGGTGGAGCACCACCGTGTCCTCGTGGAGGCGATCGGCGGCGGCGATCTCTAGCGTCCGGCCCTGGTCCAGGCCATGGTACGGAGTCACCTCCTTCTGCGAAGCAGTAATGCTCGCGAAGAGGGAGGCGACGCATGTGAGGGAGAGACAGTATATGCGCCCTCACGGCCTTAATCACCGCGGGAGTCACCATGGGCGTCGGGAATCCCAGGCTGATTCCCGGCCACCGTAAGCACGGGCTTGAGGACGGCGAGTAATGGGTAGCTCGCTGTCCGGTATGGACCAAGCCCGGGTCGACGCGACGGCACGTTGTGTTACACGCGCGCCTCAAAAAGATGTCAGCACCAACTGGTGGGGTACGCAAGGGCCGATGCCTGCCAGGGGTGCGAGTTGTTCGAAATAGATACCGCGGCCCCTGGCACATAGGCAACGGAGGGAACACGGGTGGGTTTTAGTCAGTAAAAGTCTGACACGCTCTCCTGCTCCACGTAGAGCGGGAGAAATTATTTGACGAATACCCACCCAAAAAATAAAAGGTACATTATTGACGCGTGGCGAAAACCTGAACCGCTGCCATCTTGATTTCACAAAACGATTCCATAAATGCTTAGCAACAACGTCACTCAGAAGTCTTGTATCTCTATATCATCTACTGTTGTCTCTAACCGTACCTCAGCTACCTCGATACCTACATTTCTAAAGCTCAAAGCTCTTTGTCGCAACACAATAGCGTTGAGTCACAGTATTACGAAGTTAGTTCTCGGAAATAGCTGTATCATGGAGTAATTCGTTTGAAAACCTGTATTGAATTACCGTGACTCACAACTATAATATAGTTGAATTTATTTCAAAAAGGTTTTATAGGTGAGTTAGTTATTTCATATTGAAAGTTTCAGCAGAAGTCATTATTTATGTATTTTCATTGGGTCGACCTTGTAATTCTGACGAATCGGTTGATGATGTGGCTAGGCGTGTGACTCTTATCGATTTACGAGAGTATAATATTTTTATGGCCTCCAATGTTCATATCGATAGTGACCCAAATGTTAAGAATACAATAGCTTAATCATGATCAGCTGCTTAGCCGCTTCGCAACTATGATTGGGTCAGCTTGCAATGTCATAGGATGCCGCTGAATACCAGTATTTTCCATGGTGCGACTGCATATGTGACCTCCACAATCCAGTTATTAGGTAATGCAATACCTCTTGGTGGTTGCCAGCTTTCGGTCTTTAGACGACCCGTAACGACTAATTAAAATACAATAGATTCATTGTCCGCAAAAAAAAATAGTTAGGGGACAGGCTGTCCTATGTAATTTACCTTTAATTGCTCACCTAGACGGCGAGTAATGGGTAGCTCGCTGTCAGGTAAGGACCAAGCCCGGGTCGACGGCGTGTTGTGTTCCACGCGCGTCTCAAAGAGATGTCAGCACCAACTGGTGGGGTCCGCAAGGGCCGATGCCTGCCAGGGGTGCGGGTTGTTCGAAAGAGATACCGCGGCCCCTGGCACACACGCAACGAAGGGAACACGGGTGGGTTTTAGTCAGTAAAAGTCTGACACGCCCTCCTGCTCCACCCAGAGCGGGAGAAGTTATTTGATGATTTCCCACCCAAAAAAAAAACAGTTAGTTTATTTGAAAAAAGCTAATACTGTAGGACTTTTTCAGATGATTTTTTGCTACAATTATGAATGCTTCTGCTAACTTATAGCCTCTAATTTTAGAAAAGAAGCTTATTAATTACTAAACAAAATTATGTGAAATAAAATATAGACGTTTTTGCTACCACGTGCAAGGTTTCTTCATCGTACTGTCTTATTCTTTTTTCTCGCTAGCCGCACCAACCACAGTCCGCTAAGCTTAATTAATTCCTCTCTTCATCCAGCATGGAGAAGTACTTTTATAAAGCTTCAAGAACTTTCCTCTGATTTGTTAAAGTCTTAAGAACATCCACTACTTATTTACTTAATATATTTTAATCTGAGAAAAAATGTTAAGACCTGTTTACCGAAAAATATAATATGACTCTTATTTACCCCAGAGGACGTAAACAAGCCGGGAGGTCTCAGCTGATACAAATGGTCACCACCGCCAATATACATCTGCAAAACTGTACCTATTGCAGAAGTCTATTGGAGGGCCGTCTTATCCATTGGTCACTCTGGGAAAATGCCCAGGGCCCCGGGTCCTCTAGTTTCTGCTAGTGTTGTAGCTAGAGGCTTTTTAAAGAAAACCCAAGAATGCGATCCATTGGGCCCTCTTGTGTCAGTGCCAGCTTTCGAAAGAAAACCTAAGAAATACCGCTTTGCTCGCTCATACTAACATCCTACACTTTCTTACTTTTCAAATTTTTCTGCACAAGCCGACAATGTAACTCTAATTTCTGTTTATATGGTCAAATGAAAACCAAAATCCATCCGACGCAGCGTGTTAACCTAAGTGTGGGTTTACTACAAGCGTCTACAGGTACACCTCTGGGCCTCTTCGTGGAATACAGGCGTGATGTTACGTAGCCAATAGAGTATTCCTAGTCTTTACCGTGAGCTACAATATAAACACTAGTACCTACTTTGTTTATATTTCTGTGCGTTCAATCAAATAAAAACGTTCGTATCGTAAACATAGCATGCGTGTTATTCCGTTTACATTGTACTTAGTTGAGCACAGAGAAAAACATTAAATGGAGCATGCAAGTGAATGTAACGTATCTGTATTTATGTATGTCTGAGTCGTTTACAAACCTTTTATGTATGCAATATACTTGTCTAAGTAAAAATCATCGTTGGTTTTCGTTTTGTATTCGATAATTGGGGGCTTGTGGCTAAGTTATTTTATTTTATGGCATTTTCATATCGATATTAAAATACAATATTTTGAATGTAAATTATTTAAATATTATTCGATTTAAGTTCCAATCCTTCATTGATGAATAATGCAAACTTTATTCATTCTCTTTGATGATCAACCGTATTATAAAGCAGTATTTAAATTGAGTACCAGCTGTCAAAAACAATATTTCAAAATATGTTATGCTTTATACTCTTCTGGTATCATAATAGTCAAGGCTATTACATCTGACCACCACAATGAAGAAAAATCCCGTGCATAAATGACGACATCTGTTTATCACCCCTTTTGCGTCGACTAATGAAACAAAAAAAAAAGTAATAATATTTGTTTCAATAAATTTTTCTTTTCTCCTGGCTCTGTAACAATGATCATAGATATCTAACCACCCTTTTTGGACCAATAGGAAAAGAATAAAAAAAAGGTCAAGGAAGATAAAGTTTTTAATATTTTTGTTTTTACTTAACATTTCGTTGTCATCGAGTGCACTAGCTTTTGCTTTTACGGTGGTCAGATGGTCAATTCTCGTAATTAAAAACGTTCAAAATCTAGTCGCAGTGTCATCTCGGCGACAACGAAATGTCAAAAACTTGTTAAAATGTAAGGAAACTTGAGGTATTTTTGACAGATTGAGACTGAGATCAGACTGTGAACGTTTCTTAAAATTACGAGAATTGCCCCTCTGATGTACGTACCCGTGAGTCTATCAGTCTATTGAGGGTTTCTATAGAATCTCTTCAAAGTCATCATAACGTCTACTTCTATGAAGAAATGGAATTTTGACATTTTAAACGCGAAATTATAAAAAATATTCGAGCACCCAAGCACAAAGACCAAAGTAAAATTACGGTCTTTAGTTTCATTGTTATATTTTTCGTGAAAAACGCTTTTAAATCCATTGTTTTGCTCAGACTTCTTTTACACAAAGATCGAAATAGGAGCAACAGTCAGAAAATAAGCTAAAAGGCTAAATTAGCTACCTTTATGAGGCTGTAACGCAAACAATAATATTTCATTTTAAATGAGTTCAAACTTAAAATGAGGTTGCAGCTTTCAAATTCCTGTAATAACAAGGTTCACTGGCTCCATGCCCTTGCCAAAAGTTACCCATTGCCACGAAAAATCAATACCGTGTCCATAGTTCAGTATCGCAAATGTGTCAAGTAAAGAAAGGTACGTTCACACAGCAGTTAGTGAATTTGTGAAATTCGCACAATCTGGGAGATAGGTATTGGCAAAAGCTACAATTTAGATTAGAGGAAAAAATATCTGGTTGTCGTAACGAGCTTTTTACGCTGATGATCTCAATTTTTGCTTTTTGTTTTACGTAAGTATTACGATTCTGCTGCTATAATTTTTCTTGCCATGTTACATAATTCGCAAAGTGTATAATGTTGACTTTTTCTTCAAAGCTCAATCATGATAGACTATCCTACTATGCCTACTATATATTATATATTTATACGATTATATACCTACTTCCCTACTAATATTATAGCAGAGAGAAAGAAGAGGAAGCCTACTTATCGCAACCAGTGTGTTTTATGGGCCTCAGTTGCCTAAAATAAAGGATAAATAAATGCGAAAGTAACTCTGTCTGTCTGTCCGTTACGCTTTCACGCCTAAACCGCTGAGCCGATCGTCATGAAATTTGGCAGAGATATAGCCTGGATATGGAAAAGACATTAGCTACTTTTTCATGCAATTACCGACGTCCACGCGGGCGGAGCCGCAGACAAAAGCTAGTAATATGATAAATGTGAAAGTTTGAATGGTATTTTTTTTCTCTTCTTTTTTGAGGGTGGGACATCATCATATAACTTCTCCTGCTCTGGGTGGAGTAGGAAGGCGTGTCAGAATTTTACTGACTAAAACCCACCCGTGTTCCCTCAGTTGCCTCTGTGCCAGGGGCCACAGTATCGCTTTCGAACAACCGGATCATTCGCATGACCATGACCCTATGAGACGCGTTCAGCCGGCGAGCAGGTCGGTGCCCCGTACAGGGCCATGGAACGCACGCCCCCGCTTAGAGCCTCCGGCAAGAGGCGTTTGTACGCCCTAGATTGGTCAGGAGCCACTTCAAGGCAGCCCTGGCCCGCTCCAGTTTGGGACCCAAACGTCTGAAATGCTCTACGAAGTTCCACCGGCTGTCGAGAACGAGTCCCAGGTACATCATCATCATCATCAACGTCACCGTCATCGTCGACTCGACGCCGATGTGTACTCCTCCTGCCGTTATCTGGGAACCCATCGGTGGCGCATTCCGAGGATCATGAAAACACATGGCCTCGGACTTGTGCAAGGCCACCTTGAGTCCCAGTTGCCGGATCCTATCGACGATTGTCGCAACCCCGTGTGTTACTAAGTCGGCCGCCACCTGATACGACCTCCCTTGCGCTAGGACCAGCGTGTCGTCAGCGTAGCAAATTACACTGACGCCCCTAGGGAGGGTGGCGCGCAGCACCCAGTCGTACCCGATGTCCCACAGATGCGGCCCCAGGACCGATCCCTGTGGGACACCGCACGACCTCTCTCGCCGGTTCCTCGCTCCCTGGTGACCGGGGTAGATGACGCCTCTGTCCATCAGATAGGCCTCTACCACACGACAGAGGTAGGTCGGTATCCGGTGATACCGGAGTCCCTCCCTGATGCAACTTTTAAGGCAGGATGTTGAAGGCATTAGCGGTGTCTTTAGACATCGGACCCAGGCTTTTCCGGGCAAGCCGTCGGGTCCTGGGGCGGTATTCTTGGCATTCAGCCTACATACCACCACTCTCAGCTCTACCTCGGTCACCTCTGGAGCATCGTAGTCGTCGTCGGTTTTGTGATCCGCATCAATGTTTGTATGTTTAGATGCAATTCAATCATGCAAAAACGGCTGAACGGATTTGGCCAAAATTTGCCACAAACATAGTTTGCAACCTGGATTAACAATGAAAATACTTTTTATCCTGGTAATCTGTCTATCTAAACTTCCCGTGAGATACATTTTGACCTCCACACGGGTGAAGCCGCTGGCAAGAGCTAATAATACATACTTTTACCAAAACGTCTGGTAATTATGTAGCTATTGCTACCTAAACCCTAGACTAACATATTTAGCAGATGATCAATGGTTTCTGTCTGAAGCCCCGTTTAATTAGACCTTAATTAAAGCGGCTTGAGACGGATTTATGTACTTGAGTTATTGTGGTTATATTCATATCAACTATAGTTACTTGAGATTAACAAGGATACTGAGAAAGAGTCTAATGTTTTAAATAAGTTATTTTAAAAAAATTGCACATGTTATACAAACATGACTTACGGCAAAAAAAATAACCTATTTTGTCCCACCGCTCTGGGCATAGGTCTTTCCCTTAGTTTTCTCCGGGTCATATTTGTACTTTGGCGACTTTTGCCTTTAAAAATCTTCATCATATGACCCCCCCCCCCCCCCTAGCAACATTATATATTATGACAAAGTACAATTACGAGTCGGCTGATTGGCATCAACATGGTCATTTCGCAACTCACATTGTACGTGTGCATTGTTAATTTAAAGTTCAGAACAATTAAAAAGGTTTTTTATTTGGTCTAAGATTTAAAGTTACAATAATTAAGCTTTGGTTTCTTAGGACAACGGTGGATGCCACTTAACGGCAGCAGCGTCGACTGACATGAAAGTGATGGCATCTGGGTTTGACTAAAGTTTTTTGACACCGTTTACGGTGTCAAAAAACTTCCTATAAGGAAACACGCCAACTTACTTTCATAAATAATATTTTAGTGACGTCATTCAACGGTAAATTTCTTAAGTCTAGATTTAGGAAATCTTTAGCCAGCTGTTAAACATATCGATACCAGTAGACTCAAAGGGAGCAAAAAAATAAAAATTAAATTTTTTTTGGCCATAACTTTTTTGGTTTTAGAGTTATAAAGTTAATTGTTGGTGTAATTTCTTAATTTTTGGTTATAAACAACATGATTATATATTATTTAGGAAACACCAATAAATAAAGAAAATAGTACCTATTCCTATACGCCCCAAAATATGAAAAAAAAGTCATAATATACGACTAGAAAATCCGCAGTAGGTATCTGTAAAATGATTAAGGTGTAAAGGTCACTAAAAGAAACTTTTTTGTCAAAAAGGGGTGTATTCACAGACATATAAAACAGTAGGGTGTATTTGACAATCACTGGAGAAGTAATAAGCTAATAATTCTGTATGCATTTCACTTTTCAATTGATATTTTTGCATCAACGTCTAGCCCGCGTCATTATTGATGAATAGCCAAAATATTCATTTTGTTTTTTACAGTATATATATTCTTAAAAACCTCTACTCAAAAAAGTTGGCAATCGAAATCTCGAACTGTCGGCTAACTGAAATTACTGCAAATTCAAAACTAGTCATAGGAAAAAACATGGCAAAATTTATCGTGTATTTTACTAGACCTAGAACTTAGAGCTCTTACTAATTATTTTCATTAAAGGTATAGTATATAAAGAAACCAACATAACAATTAGTCATGAGATATTCTACTACTTTAATACTTTGAGAAGGAGGCTAATAGAAGAATTCGGCTGGCCTGGGAAGCGTTTGGGAAGCTTCGTCGAGTCTTCTCGTCGAGTATTCCGCAGAGCCTAAAGACTAAAATCTTCAATCAGTGTGTGCTGCCTGTTATGACCTACGGAACTGAAACGTGGACACTCACGGTACGGCTGGTCCATCAATTCAAAGTCACTCCGCGAGCTATGGAACGAGCTTTGCTCGGAGTATCTCTCAAAGATAGAATACGGAATGAGGTGATCCGACAGAGAACCAAAGTTGTCGACATAGCTCACAGAATTAGCAAGCTGAAGTGGCAATGGGTCGGCCACATTAGCCGTAGAACCGATCACCGTTGATAGTCGTGTTCTTGAGTGGAAACCGCGAATCGACAAACGTAAGGTAGGACCTAGGCTAGGTTGAGCGACGATCTTCGCAGAGTGAATGGTAGCAACTGGATGAGAGTTGCCGAGAATTGAGTTGAATGGCGTGTAATTGGAGAGGCCTATGTCCAGCAGTGGACTGCTGAAGGCTGGTGATGATGATCGGCTAATCTTTATTATCATTAGGTATGACCAACTTAAAAAGTTAACAATATGAAAAAATAAGAATAATATAAGCATACTAAAAAAAAACGAATGGAGTATTTATATATTTACTACAATTAAAGTATATAGGCCCTTTCAATTTCTTCGTAAAAGTTATTTTGACTAAAATGGCGTTTACGCCCGAGTCTAAATTAAGGTATCGAATATGGTGTACGTAGGTACGTTACCTCGAACTATGTCTGTGGACATCCACAGTTTGACCTAAAACCAAATAAAAGCTCCATAAAGCAAAATTGTTGCGGTTTCCAGCTCCACCGAAAAAGTTAAGCAGAAAAATGCAATAACAATAAATAAAGATAGGTTTTTGCGAGTATTACTCAAATTTTATGCATAATTTCTTGCAGGACACCTATATCGGCTTCTGTAATGTGTTGGCCAGCCGCCAAGCGTTCGAGTTAATAACTCAACTCTCGTATAACATTGCCCGATTAATATTATAAATGAACTTATATTTCAAATGATAACTTGCATACTTTTTTCGAAGAAAAGTGATTTATTAATGTTTTGGAATAACTTTGTTTGAGAAAAATATTGAAGCGTTTAACTTCCTTTCTTCCACTCGGAATAATTAATTAGAAACTTGATTAATTTTGTTGAATTCGTTGTGGCCTTAACTCTCCTTTCAGTCGTGACTGTACTTTCTTAAGCAAAGGATTGCCATCACTTTTAAAAAGCATTTTTTTTAAGTACAACCTCGTTTAGAAATCTATATTATAATACCTACCCTTCCTTTTAAACCGACTTCAAAATGGAGGAGGTTCTCTAACCGACTGTACGTATTTATTGGAGTGAAAACTTCTTTAGGCGCGTTGGGCAGTTTTTGAGATGGGAAAAAACAATTGAACTCGCGACACCGTTACCGAAACCTCTGTTTTTTAGTATAGGTATTTCAATAATTTAAAAGTCAAAAGATAGGTTTAGGTCCAGAACTAATATTTCAATTGGAATTATGAAAATCGGATAACCCGTTTAGAAGATATTACCAAAATTATGATTATGAATAATGTGAAATCCTGTATTGACGATTCAAAAAATACACGCGTAATTGTTTAAGTTTTCATTTATGTTGGCACTCCCGGAGTGCCACTGTTTTTTTTACGCGTTATCTCCGGCAATTGCGGATTGATTTCAAAAAATATTCTTGCATGGATAGGGTCCCTTAAAATAAAATTTATATGGGACCACACCTGAGACATAACGGGTGCTCCCATATCAATTTTATTAACTTTGCTTGGACATTTTTTCAGTTAGCTTCAATAATCCACTTAGTGTAGGTAGGTATACTGATGTAAGTAGTGGTATAAGAATTTGTGTGGAATAGGTACCATAAACTGTCAAGTTTCAAGTAATTAACACAATTACTTTTCTATTGTTATCAGGCTCAATGAGTCTGCACCGAAAAAAAAACCTTTCAGTTTCTACTAACTAAAACAACTGTATTGTACAATACGACTAAGTGATTACATTATATGTACAACATGCATTTCTCCATTTAGAGGAAACAAGATAAACTCCGAATTCAATTCGACCGTCCCACGCTTCTACCAAGTCTACAAACAAAAAGCTTAACTCCAACCATAGCCTGAAAAGAGGTGACCTGAAAGAGGTTCCTCGCCTGAAAGCCTTAGGGCACAATCCAGACTCAACCAGGACATGCCCTAAGTCTGCTAATATTATACAAGTAAATAATAACGTCAATGTTTATACGTTTGTCACTCTATCACGCTTTAATGGCTGAACGTATTTTAATGAGCTTTTGCACACATGTAGACTGCGTTTTATATTAAATATATAGCATCTTTTTACTCGAATACGGCAAAGGAAAAAGGAGGGTGGTGATTTTGACCGGTATGTATGTTCCCCTCTTCTCTCTTGTAAATTTTTTATCATAATTTAACAAATGGGGTATCGTTGGAAGCGTCTGGATTGCTCGTTGGTTATGTGAGAATGTGTAAAAAAAATGTTCATAAATTAAAACTCGACTACTGAAAAATCATGCTCTAAAACTATGAAACTATTCTCTAAAAATATTCTCATTTGGAAGCCGTGGGTGGTCGTATGCCACCTACCCTAACAAAACAGTGCGTTCTAACAATAGTAAGCGTTCATAAGTTTAAGGGATGATTCTCATTACACCGTGTCGTGTCCGAGCCGGGGCCGGAGCGGAGCCCATCCGTGCTGCATGTTTATATTACACCGGGTTATAAGACGTGGAGGGGACTGGGCGTGTCCGTGCAACAACCGTGGTGTAGACGAGCATCGTTCGGGCCCGGACGGGACACGGATCATGCACTGTGTAATCACGGATCATAAACTGCTTTATACGAAATGTATGTAATGTTTCAAATCCGTGCCCCGTCTGGGCCACGGACACGACACGGCCCGGTCTAATGAGAATCATCCCTTAGGGTATAGGATACGAATACGGCTTTCAGATGAGAATATTTTCTTGTTTCTTACTTTTTAGAGCGTGATTTTTCACTATTTGGGATTTAGTTTTCGAAATTCCTTTTTATCCTAGAAAATACAGTAGTTTCTCTACCATTTGAGCAAA